>CM021734.1:64046175-64675915 GCA_011075105.1 Heteronetta atricapilla | reverse complement strand
TATTTTATATTATATATAATATATATATATTATATATATATATATTATATATATATGCAGGAAAGAGAAACATGGCTAATCCATTTAGATCGGTGAAATTATGGCAAAAGCAAATTTTTCCCTTGCATTGTTTTTCCCTTTAATGATGAAGCATAACAGAATTAACCAGAGCAGTTTTCTTCTGGTTATAAACGACTGATGAGACTTGAAACTGCTGTAATCAAAGGAACCTGCACAGAAATGAACTACTATTTTCCAGATTCGGAAAGCATAACACCTACCTCCTCTGCAAGCACCCAAGTTTGCCTGCCATGACAGCCTTGCACGAACTGCCTTTCTTTGCATTTCAGTGCAAGCTAACACTAAGCGCAGTACCAAGCGCCGTATCGAGGTACCCAGCGGTCCCACTATGCGCTAACAAGTTGGTTGCACCTGACTGAATAGAAAAGGCTGCAATATACATATATAATTATATCACAGTCTCCACTGCAACAGGGTCACAGACTCTATCCTAGCTAGGATGGTGGAAATCTGGATTAACAGCAACTGGAATGCAGACAGATAACACAGAACAAAAGGAATGAGCAGGCAGACTGACCAGAACTGCATTTTCATGTCTGCACTGAAGTCAGGCAGACAAGTTAGCTCTGATCCACACAGGCAAGAAATTATTACAGGGGCTGTTTATTTCTTTTTAAATGACTGTTCATCAGGTATTTTCCATCTAGAAGAATGCCACTTTACTTTCTATTACATACATACAAATTAGACGGCAATTCCTATCTGAAAAAAATTGACTATCATCAGTGTCGTTCCTTAGCTGGTCCACCAAAAAGTAAGTAGAATAAAAAGACAGCTACTCTCTCCACTTACAGATGCAGCAGCATGAAATGCTCCCTGGTTTATTTGCCCTAGTGAGTTCACACCATTTTATCCTTAATTCCACATGATCAAATCAACGCATTTCACATTAAGCAAAATCTACAAATCACATTCAGGAATTACCTTTTTTTTCCTAAAAAAATACCAGAAGCTATTAATCAGATGGGAGAGCACTACTAATGACCTATTTTTAGATTCTGGCTGCCAGCTCTGTGCGATTGCCAACTCACTGTCTCAAAATAAACTTAGCTAGTAGATTCTACTTATACATTCTCTAAAAATGTAGAGCTACACACGTGGTGTGAAGCTGAAGGCCACTTTTTTCTCCTTATAAAAATACATACAGACTGCTATTAAAAACCACCACAGCACCACAGTCCTTACCAATGTCCTGAGTGTCTTGGTTGCTCTGCCTGGTTCTCATCTGTAATTGGAACTTATGCTGGGAAGAGCAGAGATGCAGAAGGTACTGACAGGTCTTACTATTGTCAGTCTGAAATGCATGCTTGATACCATCTGATGTGTTCTGCAAAGTTATTTTCTTCTTCTACATGATGGGAAAAAAAAAAAACGTTGAAGACAGTGATTTCTTTTACCCTATAATTTTTATTTGCTTTTGCAAATAAAATGACAGCATTCAAACTTTCCTGAAAAAAATGCATTGATTGGAAAGATTTCTGTTTAAAATAGGGGTTGAAAGTAATTTGAGCTTTACAAAGAAGCACTTTAAAGCTACTTCTGGGCTAGCTGAGATGGTACTTTATTATTATTTAATTAGTCTTTGCTACTGTTACTGCTGAATAACAACTAGTACTGTCACATTTAGCAGGATGAGTTTTTGAAAAACCTCTCTGAAATTTACAGGGGCTGGTAGCGCTCAAGAGAAGAGGAACTATAAGCCCATCTAGTTATGAAATCTATCAGCTAATGCTTCAGGTCTTTTTAAGATTGTTGAAAATTCATTTGACCATTACAATCCTAGAACAGGAACACAAGCTGCAGCTTTTCCATATAGTATCAGAATTAGAAGTAGTGTTTTCAATACCTCTATAAAAGCAAGCACTGGCAGCTCATTAACAACTGACACACAACCCCCAGCTTAAGGTGTGCTCCCTGAAGTTGGCTGGCATAGCCCAGACCAAGTGTCTCACCCACTGCCATCCAATATATCAACTTAGCTTCATGACTCTACTAAACACCGCAGCTGACAAGCTACGTTGGTGTAACAACTCTTTCCAGAGAGCACTGGCATTTGCCAGTACGCAGTCCTCTGACACAGGATTCTCGCCTTAGGGCTCCTTCACTTCTCAGGTGCCATACAGCAGCATGGGCAGAGTGCCCAGAAATGCACTAAGTGGATAGAGCTCTTCCCCACACTCCCAGTAGCCTCTGATCTATCTTTGTATTAGTTCTTTCCTAGACAGCAGCGAAGCCACATTTCACACACCATTACAGATTTGCTGTCAAGCACTTCAAAACACAGGTGCTAAAATCTCTTCTGAGGCTGGAACCTGAGCAGCATAGAACACACGCCAGTAAAAAAATAAACAACAAAAAATCAAACAGAGGGAAAGAGGCTGACTTACACTAAAGGATATTTTCTTGGTCTCTCTCCATGGGAAGCGTAGTACAGGTGTGCGAGCACCATTGTGAACCTCAAAAATAACAACTCCTTTGGAGCACACTCCCAGAAGGATACCTGTTTGGGATCTCTTCTCAGGCAACACATGATGAAGATGAATGCCATATTCTGTGAGCCTCTGACACAACTGCATAGATCAATGCAAAGGGGGTCTGAAGTTAAGGACATATAGCACAAGTACGAAATATATATATTTATGTATACATATGGAGTTTGGAAAAAAAGATTGCTCTTCATCTGGTGATTCCACTTAGACAGGTTATGAATGTGATGATAACACACGTCAACATGAACTATTCTAGATGGTTTTAAGCCTTGACAGTATCTGCTGACACGCTGCCCAAGACTACAGCAAAGGATTCATTAGGATTCATTACAAAATCTAACAACTCAAGTATGAATAATAAAAGCTGAAATCAAACTTTCCACCCATTAATTGCTAAGAGTAAATTGTAACCAGTCAGATGAATTTGTTGTGTTAAGACATTTCTTAAAAGCAGAATTAGATCTACGCTTCCATTCTGCGATCACGGTAAGGCATCCCCAGTGCTGAAGGAAGCAGTTTAGCTCACTTTGCACTCCCAGTCCTTCTCGCTGTCTCTTCAGTACTTGCTTAAGGGACTGATGCAATGAATCAAACGAGCAAATCCAACTGCTCTCCCGACCCTACCCCCTGCCAGGCTAGATTTGGGTAGGATCAAGTCCCCAGCTCTTGCTTGCTGTAATTCCTGGTGGTTATAAGAGAATTTCTACCACACGAGCAACAGCCGAGACCACCAGACCACCTCTGCTGCTGCAGTCTCTGAGTGTGCCGCTGCAGTGCAGAGAGTGACTCTGGAAATACAGTGTAATAGTTATCCAGTGTCTCAGTTGCAAACTCTCAGATGCTTCATTCATTTTCAGCCATTGAATCAAGGCAGGACCTGATCATTATCTCATGAGCAACAGCAGCAAAGCCCATAATTATATTTCTTAATCGGTCCTTTTAGAATATAGCAAGTATGTCTACAATTATAGTTTTCCTGTCATTGTACACACTATCTGCAAAAGGACGTCTGCTTGGTAATGTTTCTGGCTCGCTTTATACCATGTGTCCTAGCCAGCATAAAAGGTATTAGATCTAACAAAACTTTTCATTATTTAAATTCTCTTTTCTCCCCACAGCAGAAAGAACAAACTACGTAGGGCATGCAGGCTGTGCTGCCTCATAATCATGGCTTCCTTTAGAATGAACACAAGCATCAATAGTTGCTTTTAATTAACCTATTTGAGCTAAAGCAAGAAGACTACTGATGATCAAAAAAAGCGTAAGGGATTTCCTCCTCATCTATTATGATATTTTTCCCACTTTTAACAACTAATATTTTGAGATCGTTTCAGCCTTCTTCCTTTCAAGCTGGCTTCCTCTGATTTCATTGGAAGTCCACGCACCCAACTTCTCAAAAGGAATTTCATGCAGTCAGACTACGGAAGCAAACAGTTACCACTTACCTTCAGGAATTCTAACTCTGTCTCTTTTTCAGAAGCACCCACGTAAGTGCTGTGCAATTTTGGCAGCTCTTCCTTGATGTAGGATGTATCTAGTTTCTCCATCACTCTAGCCGGGACATAGTGTTCTAGTCTGAAATACGACATGCCATGCACCTACAACATGAAACATTTTTGTGACAGCACTTCCATATGCTACAGACTATATGGGCGTGACTGAGATAATTTAGCTTTAAGGTTAATTTCAGGCAGAATTGCACATTTGCAAACTTAGACTGAGTAAGGGAAGGGATTCAGGCTCCCAGCTGTGACCCATAGCTTAGTTTCACATAGAGTTTCAAAGCCCATCAACGCCTGACTCCACTTCTACCGAACAGGGAGGGTTCAGCATCTAGATCTTGAACTAGGTTCCGCAACAGCCTTGTTCATGTTCTCTGTTAGACTGTAAGAAAACTACAGTTGTCAGCAGCATATTGGCTGAGCTTTTTGTCTAGGGCAGAACTTCGAAGCACGCACGGCTGCTCACAGTCCATTCTTTTATTAAGAAGCAAGAACACAAAGAACACAGTTTCTCAGAGATTAAATTGATGGCGTACCTCTGCCTGGTAATCTCCATACTCAGCCTGAAGAGCTAGGGATGCTAATAATAAGGCTGTCTCATCATCACAGTGCATCCTGTCTTCCAGGATGTCCTTCCGCAACTGCAGGTAATACTGGTGGCAAGTGAGAGTATGCCTAGAAGAAGGAAAATAAAATTTAAAAAAAAACACTAAAAAACATACCATCTTTGGTGCTCTTCCTTTTAGGAATTTAGAGTGTTTGATTAATATCCAATTTCCGTAAATAAATTTATGGCTTAAGAGGTTAAAAAGATGTTCATACACTCACTGTATAAGACTGACATCATCCACAAAAAACTTGATGCGAAAAAACAGAGTGAAGTTGACAGGGGGCTTGTTCTTTTTCTTTGGTTCTTCTTTCCATCCTTCCGGAGCTACTTTACTTAGCTTTATGTCAGGATCAACGAAGAAAAATTCATTGTCTGCCATGAATGTTAAAGAGAAGCACACGAGTAAAAACATCAGAGTCAAGTAATTTTTCCAGCTGGAGGATCAAGACCAGATTTATGATTCTGAAACTCCGTTTTATACAGTAAGGTTTTTTGTTGGCCAACAAGGCTTATAAACAGAACGGTTATTGAAGGGAAGAAACACTAAATAACAGTATTAGAAATATTTTTTTAGCAATGACAAAAATAGGGGAAGGAAAAAAAAAAGTAATATTCCACAATAGCCATGAAACTGGAGCTACGGCGTCTTTAAAATGTTAAATTTCTTAACGCATAGGAATTTGTAATCTGTCATTCCCTCCCTGCCTCACTACTTATGTCCAAATTATCCTTCTGCAAAGTATTTTCAAGGCTTTCTAAACTGCCTAGGGCACTGGGAGGCTGCCACAGACGGAGAATGTTTTCAGGCTGCTAAGGTTTTCTCTCTCTTGCCAGTACTCTGAGTGCTACAGTTCTGCACTAGTCCTCTAGACAAGAAAACAGGAAACTTGTGTCTCAACACGTTAGGTTCTGCCAAAATGACCTTCCCCCCAGTGAAGAAAAAGAAATCCAACTTCTGGTCTGTTCTAACAGCAAAAAATAAACAGTTCAGAAGCAAACCTTTTTTAGCTGAATGCAACTCCCTCTACACCAGGAGCCCTATTAGTTATCCCAGCACACCCATGGGCCTGTCCCCACAAGAAGCTGCAGCATTGCTGAGAGCGTATTATCAGAACCCCTCTCACATCCTCTGCAGGGTGCCATACAGAGCAATACACGCTGTGAAGGCAGCAAGCCTCTGTGAAGAACACGCAGCAACCAAAAGGAACAGGCTGCCTGAGCCGAGATGCCGTTACTCAGGCAAACAAACAATTTTAAAGAGTAGAATTTTTCTTCATTGCAGAATGTATTTTGCCTCAGTACAAAAGCATGTAACTCAAAGTAAATGCCTCGTACATGCCAGGCAGTCTCTGATTATCTCATCTCAACACCCTGTACTTATCTCTTATTGCTCTACACCAGTCTACTACACAAAAAGATTATTCTTACCTCTTAAAGTAGCCAGCCCAAATAAGTGATGCTCCACTAAGCCAATATGGGCAACAACCATATCAAAGACATCTTTACATATTGTTTTGGTGTCACAGGTCAGCTCTAGCTTCTGCCCACTTAGAAGCATCACATTTACTTTCCGCCTTGTGTCATCATTCTTCCCTTTCTTCGTCTGCGTTGTGTGAAATAAAATATCCCAATGATCACACTCACAGTAAAGGTGCATTTATTTGTTCGTTAAACTTCCTACCCCTGCCACTGATTGCTCAACAGCCCCTTTCTTACCAAGATAGACTTAGGTAGGTCCAAGGAGATGAACGGCTCAATCGTCATTTTCACAAACTCAGGGCCAAAGAAATTCTGCAAAGCACAAGCATATGAATGAATACTGTCTTGCTCAATCAAGACACCAAGGCACTATTAGTTCCTGCCCTGTAAACACTAAAGAGGAACTGAAGGCTGAAGCTGAAAAATTGTTATGAATTCCTCATAGGAGCTGGTCAGTTTGAACAATCTTACTTTGTCAGCATGCATGCCAGATGCGCTGGCAGGCTGCAGTGCTGATGACATGGCTACTGTACATGTTTTCCTTCCTTACCCGGGCGAAAAGCTAATACTCTGATATTATTTGTCTTCCTTGAAAACACAGGGGTGTGTGTTGCATATTAGGACCATCTGGGCTTATTCCAGTAATCTATGCTAAGGTTTTCTGCACTGGCAGCAACTCTGCCTTGACAGATCTCTGCCTGCAACACCCAACTCTCCTGACCTGAAGTCTGAAATGCTTCGGTCTCATTCTGTCTGCTGGGTTCAAGCAGAGGTTCTGGCAAATTTCTATCTGCCTGAAGGCAAATAAGCGTTATATTTGTTCTTCCTGTGAATTACAGGAGAGCATAAACTGTCTGAACTGTTGAAAGAAGTCCTCTGCACAATCCTGACTTGAATATTGCCTTAAGGAAGTGGTCCAAGATTCACCTAAATACTTGTTAGTTAAGGCCTATGTGAATAAACTGGCCCGAGTGCTAGGGACTGGAGACGCACAGACTCTTAGCCAGTATGATGACTGCAAATTCACCTGCAAATCTTGTATCTCTGTTTCCCACACAAACAGGAAAAATAATTCAATTAACTGAAAGCAGCAGCAGAGGGCATCAAACTGTCATCTCCTCTGAACATCACCCACTCCATTTACTTATGTCTCTGTCTCCCTCTTTAATCTTGTACTTCATCCACATACCAAGAGGGCTGGGAAAGCGAGGGGCAGTTTGCACAATGAGTCAGGGTGAACCCAAGCACAAAATGTATCACCTTTTTGCCATTCTTTCTTTACTTTCCCAGCTGGTTTATTTAATAACTACCGATGGTGGCGGGACACATCTACATTCCAAGAGGAACCAAATACTGGAAAAAATATACCTTATCACCGTTAGAGCTCTTGATTGTTTAACCAACGCAACGTTCAGTCAAGGCTTGCTGTCTGTTTCTGTATCTTTTGTTGCTTCTTTATGCTACTTGGCCACTAACACCACAAAAGTTCAGGAGTTGACTTTGTGAGAGTTAAGTCTTTCCTATCAGGGCAACACCAACCACCTAGTATTTCATCTGCTTATGGCAGGACCCAGTTTATGAATCCCATATATTTCAGTTTCAGTCATGACATTGCTCCGTTTCAATGAAAATAAGAGTTCACCTGAGATCAAGGCATTACCCTCAGTTTTCTTTGAGTCATGGCAGTTTCCAGGGCTATTTCTCTCAGCGGATCTCTGGTGATATCAAGCATTGAGGACCTAATTGCATCTCCAGGGTAGAGGTTCGGTCGGGACTGCCGAAGAGCCATTCTAGCTTGCAGCTGCATCATTTCTTCTTCCTGACGCTTTAGCATGACTTCTTGACTTATAAGATTGCCTTCAAATGGTGCTTCATGCTGCCTGTTACATAGTCAAGAGGGGATAAAAGACATTACAGGTGTGACTAAGACATTTCTCTGCATTAAACACTTACCAAAGTGGAAACCCAGAAACATAAACAAGCTAACCAATGCTATGGTAAACTCAACATTTATTCAGCAGCCAGGAGATGAACAGGGTGCTTCTAGACAGAAGCGCTCTATACCAAGCAATTGGTATGGAAAATGGGTAGAACATGCTGAGGTTCTACAACCGCCTGTCACTTATCTGTATGAAAATAAAGGCTCAACTGCAGTCTAAAAAATACTTGATACTACAAACCAGTGGAATCCATATAAAACCAGGCAATCTACAGGAGGAAGAACAACTGAGTCTGTTCAAGCAGGGACTGTGAAAAAGGCATGCTTGAAAAGATGTTGTAAAAAATAAAAAAGAAAATAAAGTGTACTATATATGGGTGAGCATTGCTCCAATCGTTTCCTCTGCAGTAATTCTTTACTAACTCCTTGCACAATATTGTATTTTATTCCCTGAACTTTTCCTGAGGAGGAAATATGGCTTAAAATATTTGCTATGCTTTACTTGAAATATTCACTATATTTCATATTTATATAAACATCTTATATGTATCAGCATCTGAAGTTATTCTAAATACCATACTAAAATGTTTTAATCATCTTTTTTTTTTCCTGGAAAAAAACAAAGGTTTCTCTTAAACTCCTAAGAATGACTTGGGTGATATATAGGCATGACAATAAATGAAGAGTCTAAATGAATCATTTGAAGGAAAAAAGTTGAAGAGAGAACAAAAATAAAAAGCCACCACTGTTTCTGTGAAAACAGTAATCTAGCCTCCAGTTCTTATCTCAGCAAATAAGGATCCCCAATGTCCTACCAATTTTATTCTAAATTAGGAAAAAAATCCAGGTCTCATTTTGGGTAAACAACCATTTTTATTTGAAACATAGGAAAAAATATAGGAAAAAATAAACACAACTTCGACTTCTCTCCCTGTCTCCTGTACTTACAAGTAAAAAATTCCTCTAAACCCCAAACTAAATAGAAATTAATCAGGGCTTATTGTTCTCCCTCTGTTTATAGAACTACACAGACACAATTTTTCAACACAAGTAGATTGGAGAAACTAACAAGAAGTTCATCTACCAAAAAATACCTTTAACAATGCAAAGGCACTTTGAACAATACCAAGCTAAATTAGCCGGCAGAGTTGTGAACAGAGCTAAGTTGCCAACTCTGTTTTTCAGCTAAGTTAGTTCCGATGGCACGCTAGAGCAATGAAAAACACAAAAGAAGAAAGAAAAAATGTTTTGAGTTCTGTGCACCCCTGCACTGAAATTTAGGAATACAGATGAACGTAAAGCAAGTCCTGCACTGACACTTTGTAGTAAGAAGGTAACCTACTTCTTAAGACAGAAAAAAAATATCATTTTTTTTTTTAAGAAGTAAGCATATAAGTTTGATAAATGACAAATCAGTTACCAAGAGAAAATGCACCGGCCCAGACAGCACAGTTGTCTATGGTAATCTGTGGACACAATTTCAGATCTATTTCCATCATCTCAGAGCTAAACTTCTAATGAATGCCAGCAGTGTGAACCGTACAGCACGCCCTCATCCATTTTCTGATATTGAAGTTCCATCAACCAACATACAAAAATAATCTTAAGATTTATGTTATTGTGGAAAATTCCAAACAATAAAACAGCACCGACGGGCCAAGAACTGAGCAAAATAATGCAGAGCTTCCTCAAATGGAGTTTCAGGCAAATTCTTGAGGAGTTACAGAGGAACTTATTGATGTCAGCCCATTATCCTTCCCGTTGTGCTGGGCTTTCCTAGCATTGCTCCCCTTCTCCCTCCTCTGCTTCTTTTTTCAGCAGACTTAATAACGCGCACCTAAAAGGCCAAAGTAATGAGGAAAGTGCTCAGACCTGCAAAGACTTGTGCACGAGCTTAGCTTTTCACAGAGAGGAGGCTTATTAAGATCAACATAGTCTGTGTGGGAATATTCACAATGAAGTTAGTTAAATATGCCCACAAGCACTCTTCAGATCAAGGTCTAAGGATGGGCTCCAAAATGAAAAAAACAAAACAAAACAAAAAACCAAAACACTTTCTGAATGTAAATATCTATGAATTATCAAAGTTGATATGAAAAAGTGAGACACGTTGCAACTGGCTGTATCTGAAAACACTTGCTAATGTGAAAACCACCCCTACTGCTGAAAAAAATGCCTTATTAATAACATACAGATATGTGCAATAGCAATCATAAATTACTGTGCAAAACAGTCTCGTTATGCTGGTTTATTTTTTTTAATTCACGTGCATTTCTCCAAAAACATGAGTGGTGGCAGGGAAAGGAAGCTCAAAAATCTGATGCTTCACAAGTTTTCCCAGCTAAGGATATAAACACTATCACCACCCAAAGAAAGCACATTCCAGCATCCCAGATAAATACAGTAAAGCCAGGCTTGGCCAGAGTGTCTATTTTCCATGGAGGGTGGCAGCTTGATTCCCTCTCCAGGTCCCAAGACAAGAAGTATATCTCTTTCAACAGCAGAGAAGATTCTGCTGACAGATCCAGGTAGAGCTCTTTTGAGAAGTTTGGAATAGGCAAGTGTTATTACTGCCACAAAAAAAAACCCAATGCCATTCCTAACAGACAGCAGCGTGTTTCCTATGGTTCCCCCTGTATGGCAAGTACTTGGCTGCTACTCTTTATTTTCATCCGTGTCTGGCTGCAAACCACTGCCTGGCAGTTAGGTATTAACCTAAGGTGGCAGGTGAGCAGTCACCTGGAAGGCTGACTCCTGTCAAAGCAGCAAGTGAATTCAGTCCTCACCTAGCGTACTTACCAGAGCATGAGCACATACTGGATCACAGAAGGAAGCAAGCTGGAAGAAGGGGAGCAGGTAGCATTCTGCAATGAACAGTGCAGCGGAAAGGTTAGGAAGAGACCAAGAAAGATGGATTCACGTGGTAGGAGAGGGCGGAGATGCAAATGGAATCTAGCGGGTAGCTGGAAGGAAAAGGCAACAGAGGGAAGAGATCCGTGTCAGCTGCTGCTCCTAGAGAGAAAAAGGAAGAAATAGTAAAGGAGGAAAGAGATAAAAGGACAAAAATAAGAAATATGAGAAGCAAAGAGGAAAAGGTCAAGTATCCATTGCCAAAAGGAAAGCATTCCAAGAAGTTTAAAGGGTGACAACAGTCACAGAACACAAGAAAGGCTTGGCCTTACTCTAAAATTACTAAATAAACAAAATCTATGTCTTATGCTTGTTTAGGAGCAGGCTGCTCCCCCAAACAGCACAAATCTTGCTGCAGCTTTACCACTTTCTTAATATCAGCTGCTGACTCCCTCATATTCAAATCCCTCCATTTGATATACACCTCACTTGAGTGAGATTTATTCCATGGATAATTAAGCAGACTGCCTCTAAGGACGTGCCACAGGACAGTGAATTTAAAATGTACCGAAGTACAGATGCTATCTCTGAATACAGAGAAAAACACTCTGAATGGCTGCAGGGACTCAAGTTATAGGTTTGTTCACATGTGCCTCCCCAAGCCCAGAGCCAAACCCACTGAACTCTGAGAACTCGTGCTCCCTGGAACTACTTGTTATCAATGATTTTACTCTGACAGTTTATGGTTCTGAAATTATGAAAGTCATGGTCTTCTGCAGCACGGAGCACTCTGAAGGGGCAATACACAACTTGCTGGATACAAATAGCAGGTTATTTCCTTGGAAATGTCCCTGCTGAACCAGCTACCGTCCATCAGTGGTGGTACTCCTTTCCACACCCCATACCACCACGAAGTTTTAACAGCTGTTGGAGAAAGACATAAAGAGAAAGAGACAGACAGACAGACCTGTCTTCAGTTCAGCTCACATAATTAACAGATATACTACTATCTAACTATTATTTTAGGACCAAATTCTGCTCCTGGCTGCTTTGCTCTGTTTCTCAATGGGTCTTAAAAAAAAAAAAAAAAAAAAAAAAAGGTAAAATTAGCTTTCAGGAATTCAGCCTAATTTTTTATTTTTATTTTTTACATTGGATATACTTACTAGTCTGGTACTGAGGAAAAGGTTACTCAGCTTATGAAAATAGGGTGTCGGTCTCTAACTCTGTGAAGAACTACCTGTGGTACCTTTTCTGTGCCTTTTTTGTGCAGGTGTAGAGCGATATCTTTCAGCAGATGCACAGATATGAGGCCGAGTAAAACCAGCAGATCAAAATAAATACTAAGCCTTGGAGAAAGGCTGTAGAGTTCCATAAATGTGAAGCTCACACCACTGCTAAGCCAAGGAGATGATTCTATGCTGCACTTACAGAACAGTATTTTCCTGCTGGATTTCACACATATACAAATGACTTCCATTAAAGGTACCAGTCTTAACAGAACAATATAAATTAAAATAAGACGATGTAAAACGAACCATGAGAAAGTATGTACTCTTTTACCACAGCACCTCCACTTGCATAATAGGCCTGATTCATTTCCAACAATGTGACTTGTTTCCATACCACATACTACACTCTGCTTCTGAACCATTTTGTAAATAGAAACCCAAGCTCTCTACCAGCATCCACCAATTACTGACGGGTTATTCTGAAGCATTGCTGCAGCGCTGAATTGGCAGCTTCCCGGGGTCAAAATCAGCCACTGTGGAAATGAGGCTGACATAGCAGTATTCACCAAAAGGAAAAGGGAAAAGAATAAGTTTATGAGCTCGTTCTGTGCACTCAGTGGAAGTAGTCGTTTTGCCATTTTACTGCTCTACGGTAGCATCAGATTGGAAGCAGAACTTTACAGCTCTTTAACAGGTTGACATGCAACATGAACCTGTAAGCAGGGTCCTTGAACGTTTGCCCTGCAAGCTCCCATACAAGTCCAAATCCTCTTAAGTCACAACAGGACAGATCTCTTAGGTTGCCTCAACATTGCAGCACAACACCTCCTCTGTTATATGAATTGATGCTGTATTTCTGCCCAGCTAAGTAATGCTTAAATACTTCTCCGCCGCAAGAAATGCCAATACATACATCTCTAAATGACTTCCCTTTTTCCAGGCAAAGTGCAAGTGGTAAGGAAACCAGGACATTATTTCAACAGAAGCCATAGAATTTCCAAGTTTCTGTTCTTTTTCTCATCTGCACTCATACACAGCCCACCTGAGACCCTGCCTTACTCAGATGCATTTAGGGGAAACAACATCGTGCAAGAAGCACATGCTCTTTTATTTTAATCTCCATGTTCAACGCATAGCTCTATAGGCTAAACTACAAGGACTTATCTGACAGCCTTGCCACATTTCCTGAAACGTTTACAATCTTCAGACATCTCTGAACTTCTTTACTAGAATAAAGCAGGATTTCCATCTGATCCATGCTAACAAGTTATAAATATCCTACAATACTGAGCACAGCAGTGATCATTCTCCTGATCTATCCCAAATAAAGCTAAAAGCTGCTGAGAGATGGCTGCTGTTGTAATGAAATGAGAGGAGAGAGAGAAAACATGTGTCCCACCCCCTCCCCCCCAAATGCTATTGGAATATTTTTGATCAAATATTCCAAGGTAATTCAGCATGTGACAAAGACTAAAAGAGGAAAATTTTCCATCTAAAAGTTCATGCCTATAAAGATTATCAAACATTTACAATGGAACCACTCACAAAACCTAGCAGCTATGGCTAGAGTAGCTTCTGCTGTACACAAAAGTACAGTCGAAAAGAGAACTTGCTTTTTAAAGCAATATTGATAAACAGCATTTGAAAAATAAATTAATTTAAAAATGCAACAGAATCATACGGACTTGATATTCCAATAAACCGTATGGTAAAATAGTTTCAAAAAGCCTAAGCTGTATCTAAACATGATCATAAACCAAGAGTTTGTCAGAATAAACAATCAAATGTATGGCTTTTAGCTTATTTCAAAGCAATTGCATATTATCATCTCATTATTAAACGAACACATTTCAAAATAATACCAACACTTCCTAAAAATTTTAGACAAGTATAACTGAAATAGAAATGATTAACCACTTCCAAGCAGAACATAAACCTTGACCTTCTGACAGATATGCCAACATGACAGAGCACAACCCAGTCTCCAATAAACAGGGGAGCCGAATTTGGACTCACAGTTGGTATAGTTACCTCCATACCACATGCACGATGAGACTTTGACTGACTGCATTATGCAATTTTGAAATGCCATTATCTTTCAGACACAACAATTTACTAAGCTTAAACAGAAACTAGGATGGGAGTGAAAAATTGTCTTGCAGATTTACAATAATTTCTCTGATAGAGACTGAGCACTCCAAGACACAGTTTTCACATGGTTTACCTGGCTCTCTGAGAATTAGCTTGACTTGACGTCGAGATATCATCAGCACCTGGTAAAGCACCGTTGGCATCATCTCTCTTGAAACCTTCATTTCTTCTCACTAGCAAACCAAAAGACAAATTAATACCTGACTGGGCAACAAAGCATACAGAACAATCCCATTTAAAAATCAAGGATTTATCAGTCAGATGAGATTACTTAGAAGGAATCAGATTTCTATGTTTGCATATTAGACACACTACTATTAGGAAGTTGATTTCAGCTTTCAAAGAAATCTTACTGCTTCCCCCAGTGAAGGTAGCTACACTACAGAATTCCTTTGAGGAAGAATACTAAAGAAGGCCTAAAAAAATGCTGAAAAAATAAATAGATGATTGCATAGACACCTTTCCAACACAAACGTTTCTTTTTCTGCTGTTCTATTCAGACACGAAGTGGCAGAGACTGCACAAAACCACTCCAGAACAGTATCAAAGTAGCTAGATAAAGTAATTCTGAATCCAGTTCACAAGGGACTTAAGAAACCAGTACTGCTGAGCTCCTCTGATAAATTTTTGTCCCCGAAGTCTGACCCTTTACTATGAAATAGGTTTTTGTTTTGTCTTGGTTTTTTAATAATAAACTTATCTGTTTTCCTGTTTATAATGGTTAGCTCCTTTGGTATGTCTTCCTGCAGCAGCACCTGAGATTTTAAACTTCTGACCTGATTTTGCAAAGTGCTTGGCTTTCATTTCTTACTGTACCCTCAGTGAACAGAGGTAGTAGCAGGAGAGATCTTGGACAACACCTTAAAGCCATGTTGATTTTGAAATTGTTCTTTATGACAACCATTTCACTGACTCTGGCTACCGGTCCCCAAAAAGCAGCTCTCTCCCCTGTAGAGACTTTGGACAGAAACTCTTGAGCAGCCTGTTCTAAATGGCAAGAAATAGATGGGAAAATAGTTATTGTGCCTCAAGACCACTGCTGTTACTTGCTACTTGTTTCTGCTTATTAGGCTTCAGGCTCAGTATTTAGGAGGAAGACTGCCAAAAGATGTGGGAGGAGTGGTGAGCACCCGGCAGCTGGGTTGGAGCATATTGTAGCACTTCTTTCATAAAACACCCCAAGTACTTTTTTCCATGTTGTGCTTCCATGTTGTGAAGAAAACCTTCCTGTCATGTATCACCAAATAATACCAGCGCCTGTTTTTCCAAGCGACTGGTTTAGCAGAACTTGGATAAATTTGTCATACAATTAGCCTGTACTATCTACTTTTTTGCGTTACACCAAAATCTTTGGTTTATAAATTGTCAACCATTTTATCCTCTTAGTAAAGCCTACGGAAATCCAAAAAAATTAAACCATATATGTTCCATAGAAAGCTTTTACAAGTTACTGAGATTGCACACTAGCAACAGCTAGGATTGGTTTTGTGCCTGTGAAGACTGTGCCATTTAAATCAAGCACTCCAGTGAAGCTAACCATTTCCAGCTTTGCCTACCATGTTCCCCTTCATAGTGCTAAATGTCAAACTCATTTCTGAACAGACTGCCAATTACGCTGAACTGAACACAATTATTTAATTACATGAGATCATCTTACAACTTCATATTAGTAGTAATTATCAAGCCTCCTACTAATGATTTAACTTCCCTCATATTTTTTTTTTCCTTTGAACTTTCTTCTTGCCCTTTTTTTTTTTTTTCCATTTCTTTTACTATTATTTTTAAACACAGGTCTTACCTTGCCTGAAATCTGGTTCCGAGGAAATAACAGATGGGCTTTCACTCGAAGTACTATAAACATCGCTGTGGTAAGATTTGTACCTTCTCAGAGGCTCTGCAAGTTTAAATCAGGGTGTCAGAGAAGAACAACAGTTCTAATGCAAAGTCAAATACAAAGCAACACTTGAAATTTGATCTGTACAAAACATTTTAAATGCCAGTCTGTGGTCTGGGAGTCTGAAAGCAAAGGAAATGTTCAGTGGATGCTGTGCAGAAAACTAATAGCTAGGAAAAAAAAAAAAAAAAGAAAAAAAAAAAGAAAAACCAACCAACCTAAAGCCCCACAAGCCAACAAAACACACAAGAGCTACAAGCCCCAGTACCCAGACCAAATTGACTAAAATATTTGGCGCATGCCTCGTGTGTGTAGAAAGCAACAGCCAGGACTCAGCCCCTGGCTCCTTCTCTATGAGAAAAGAAAAAATAGCAACAAAGCAGGAACTAGAAAATCAGAATTCATTCAGCCTTAATTTGACATCCATAAAATATGATTAGCAATCAATTATTAAGTCCCTGAAGGATTTTTAATTAAGCAGAAGAGCTAATTGCTTTTGAAGAGGAAGCAAAACAACGCAGCCTCAACTCCTAGTGTCAGGGAACTTTCCACATAATGTACTGAAAGCAAAGGAATTGGAAGGGATACGTACTTGATAATTTTCTGCTATCTTCAAAACTTTGTTGTATGCAAGGCAGCGAACAACCACGCACAACGCTTATAAGCAAGAAAGAGAAAACAAAAAAAAAGCCTCCGCACTTGGAGACTTCCAAGGCTTTGCTGTCAAACAGAGCACGCTTCAGATGTCCTTCTTTCCAAAAGGCCACCTTGGGTCCACTTAGAGTTAACATTTTTGAAAGCAGAAATGATGCTACAGAGCAAGCACATGTAACAGCTGTAAATACAAGTGCCAATTACTGCAGTAAGGCAGTAAGGGGAGGAGTACAAAATGCTGAACAATCAAGCAGGCAGCAGCAAGAGACGTGAAGTTTTTGCAGACCACAGCTTGACCAGGTGTGATTAACACTAGTGATAAACTTACTAAGTGTACCATCTTAATAACAAAATTATTAGATAGAAATAATGAAAACATGTTTTCTACCCAATCCAATGTTGCTGAGGACACAACTGGTAAATTAAGCTTATTTCCAAAACAAACGAAAAACCAATACAGAGGAGTTCATGTAATTGCACTTCCCCCTTCTGGACGGGAGCAGCAAAATCAACCCATAACCAACCAGATCATCATCCACCACTAATGGTTAAGTGAAACACTGCTACTTCCTCTCAAGATGACGAGAAATAACTGAAAACAAAGAAAAGAGAGGGATGGGCAAGGGACTCCAGCATCAGAAGTGCTCTTCTGAACAAAGCAGTTACCTCCTGCTTGGAAAAGCAGAAACGGAGCACGATTGGCAGGATGAGACATTTAGCTCAGTTCTTGGGAACAAGTTTTCCAGCACAAGGTTACCAGTACGAAGGGACAGGCTGAGCAGCAACGCTGCAATCCATCACCACAAGAGCTGGATGTGGCTGATCCAACCCCAGCCTGCCAGGGCTCCACAAACAGAGCCTGCACCAAACAGATTTCTGTTCTCTGCTATGTTCTGAGAGAAACAGAACCACGTGTTAGCAACTGTGCCCTGTCACTACCTGCACAACATAGAGTGGTATTTCCAACAAGCAGCATATTTTAGGCTCGCAAGTAACATTCTCAAAACTATCTTCCAATGCGTGGTTTAAACCCCAGCCTTGTTCTTCCAAGATGATTCTGCAAAAAGGAAATGTGAAGTTCCATCTTCTCCCATTAAGAGACAAAACCCTCTGAGAAAAACAACCAAAAAGGTGCAGCAAAGCCTGAATGAGGCCAGAGGAAAAGTCAGACAGGCAGCTGACAGCACTACTTGTTTGGATTTGGTGTGGTGGCAGAGAAAACTCCAAGCAAGAAAAAGATACGAGAAGAAACCAAGTGCTGCAGCAGACAAACACTGAAGCCAAGATTGCGTTAACTTTGCAATGTTTATTTCCCAAACCTCCAAAAGCTGGTATTTCCTACAACTGTCTACCAGCCCACTCAGTTGTGCAGCTCCCCAGGGCCCCAGCAAATGCAGCAAGATGCTGCAAGAGACACATCAAAAGCTGAAGCCCTGTGAGTCCTACGCACATGCCTCACTTGGTTCTCACAGCTGAGCACCACTGTGTGCACGCCTGCAAAGCGACCTACAGCTCGATGCAGAGAATTCAGCGGGGGAGGCTTGCTTCAGCCTTTCACAATGGCTACTTCCAGCCTCCTGGATTTTACAGCACCGAAACCCACCACCAATCTAGCAGTGACTTGCCTAAATAGGAAAATAAACCCCAAATTCAGTGGGAAGCCTTCTGTCGTGTATTTTAAAACGATCCCAGCCCTTTGAATGCGGCACGAATCCTAACACGATATTGGAGCTACAGCGGAGAAATGCTTAAGTGAAAACAGATTTCCTCTGTCCCAGTAGTTTTATTAGCTGTAGATTTTGCAAGTCTATCTTTGAAGCAAAAGGAAGGGAAGGGAACAACAATAAAACATAACATGAGATTTTAAGCAGATTTTTTCCACCTAGTCAGCAGCCTGGGCTTCCTGAATTGCACACAGAACTGTGGCTCCGTCCTGGCTCTCTCAGACGTAAAATTTTGCAAAAAAAAATACACGTAAAATGGTAAAGCAGAATAGGAAACAAGCACTTGTTGCGGAGCTATCAGACACCGCGGGCTGTCTGGCTTCCTGTGGCTCGGCCCATCAGCGGGCGCCCTGCTGGAGGCCATGGGGGCAGCTCGTGGGCCAGGAACACCAAGTGAGGTTCCCGGTCACTGCTCAGAGGTTTTCCAGCCAGCTGTAAGCCTGTTATCGCGGTGTTCCCAAGCACAGGCGGGGCTGGGATCAGCTGTGCCTTGTCACACCTTCCACCCGAAGGAGGCCGTACAACTTTCCCTAACAACATACGCAGAGGTCATCTTCTCATTTCCCCAGTAATTTTATAATCTTCCCCTACGGGGCTGTGCCCACGACTACCAGCCCCAGCTTGAGAACAGAAGTTTAGGGTCAAGTGAGAAGCTACAGCCTCTACTTCGGAGCAAAAGCAAGAGAATTTTCTTTGCTTCACTTAGTTTCAGGAAAATATACGTAGCAGCGGGACTGACTGCACGGACAGGATACATGCTGCAAGAGTGAGACTCAACCATCAATACGGAGACTGCCGTATCTACAGTGCCTGCTGAATTCACCCAATAATTCATGCTTGCTTCTCTCCTCCAGCAAAATTCTCTTTGATTCTAACATATCATCTTAGGTTTAACTTCAGAGAAGGCATCTGGATTGCATCCAAACCAAACCTCTTCTCATGAAGAACTGGCTTCCAAAGGTCACGAGTCCACACTCTGGGACTGAGCTGAAGCTGAGCTTTTCATCCAAGAATTTCAAAACCAAGGACCAACTTCTAGCCTGAATGGCTGGGAAGGAACTGTAAGATGAGATCTGCAAAAGCTAACGATGACAATAAACAACTGGCCTCCAGAATTCACATTTTCCCCTGGGAGTTTTGAATAGCCTTGGTATTTTTATTTTAAGAATCTGTAATGAAGATGTAGATATAAAACTTGTAATAAAAGTGCAAGCACCACAACATGGGGATGAGAGCTGCCGTACAAATGGAAGAAAGCATGCTTGTGCCATTTGTGTAGCACTGCAGTGGTACTTTTTGCAGCTCCCCATGGAAGCCAGCAGAACACAACCTCACAGGCACCTAACCCAGTACGAAACAACAAACCACGCCATTTACGCAAGGCAAGATGTGCAAGCCCAGGCTCGTAATTTACAGAAAGCCTCGTCCCAGCCAACTTCAACAGAAATCAGAGGACCGCATTTAGCCTGGAATGTCATTATCCCGAGCACATGACTCACATTAGATACACAGGTTTTCAAATGCACGTTATTACAAAATTCTTACTGGATGCACAGAGCAGGAAAAGGACAGAGATAGCAGAGTTCAACAAGCAGTTTCCCGGCAGGGCGGGTGTTCTGGTTTGCTATTGGGGTTCTGGTGGTGGGCGTCTTTAGTACTGAATAGCTTTGCTGTAATGCCATGAAACTCATCCAGTCTTTTGAGAAAGGGCTGGGATGTGCTTCTTTCGCAGAAGCTCAGAAAGTAAGTTAGAGTCGTATTTACTCTTCCCTTTCCTCTTTTCATCGAATACAACTTGAATTACCTTCTGCGAGGCAGCATGGCAGATGCTCAACAGAGAGCGTAGCGACCCAGAATGAATCCCTGGTAAGGATTCCTATTTGACACATGCTCACAGGTAACACACGGGATTTCCACCATCCTGTTTCACTACCTTTTGTTAAACTATATAATTCAGAACAAAACAGCTCTGCCTGATGCCAGAGTACTTGTACCTTACAGGGATTTCACACAAGTATTTCTTATTTTCTTCCTTAAAAGGCCAAATTCCACAGCACCAGTGTACCTCCTGTCCCAAAGTTTTCTTAGGAACAGTTCATTAGCCTACCCTGCGGCTTCATGACTGTGATTGCTGAACAGCGACTGAACCTTATCCATACCGGACATACCAGCCACATGACAATTCCTTTCACCGCTACCAAGCTGAAATCACACTGCAGCAGGATGATCCTAAAACAAGTGTAAACTGAGCCTCAATTTGCTTTCACATGCAAACAGCACACATCATTGTGGGTGACTCGCATTTCCTCCACTTGGCTTACCTGTGGAGTACATACAACTCAACTGAGAAAGAAAGTATGCATGTCATTGAATCCGCAGAGGTGAGTTTGCAGAGCAGCTATTCCTCCTCTGCCCGACATCCCACCTCCTGCTTAACCTGCTTCTCCTGTAGCTCCTCAGTTCCAGTCTCTGGGCTTCATTTGCTGGAAGGCATTTCCTACCAACCTGCTCACCCATAATATACTGACCACAGTAACTTTTCCTTATTCCCAAACACAACTTCTAAGAGTTTTTAAAAGTCTGAATGTTTAGAGTACCTGCCAGCTTAACTCGCTAGCCGAAGACACGCAGCCATGACGTGGAAGGTATATAAGCGGGATCCAGATGAGTCTTCAGGGGAGCACATCAATTAACAGTCTTACGAGATAAGTACTCAGAAGACTTGAGAGGCAGAGGCCGATCTAGAAACACAGAATCCTACACTGCCTGCTGCTGCTACCTTTTTGAAGCAGACACCAGTATGTGAAGAAAAAACGGAGCTAATCATGCAGGATTCCAGCTGGAAAAATCAGAGGTAAAAGAGAGGGGGATAAACACAAGTTGAGGCCCTGGAATTCACATGGCTCCCAACTGCAAACATTTTGAACAAAGACAGCCTTGAGAATATTCCCCAACCACCCCCAGTTCCTCACCCCTGTATCCAGCATTCCAGCGCTCCAGCACAATCAGCTTTTTTGGTATCCTCCCATTTTCCCCCGTGTGCTATTTAATCCACAGCCAGCTCTGCGTTACTGCTCTTCCAACTGCCTCTTGTGCTCCTGCACACCGGTACACCGACAATCTTTACTCCTTGCTCCCTCTCCCATTCATTTCCAACGTTCCCATAAGCAACACTGTACATAAAAAGGATACACATTTGCTCAAGGAACACAGAAACCAATTCCCTCACAATTATGGAGATGCACGAAACAAGGGGGAAAAGGCACCTGAGCCAACGAGTGGGGGAGACTGTCAGTAGTCTATCGCAGAGCCACGAGCCCGCCTACCGCGCCAGCCGAAGGCAGGCCCAGCGCAAAAACTGAACTCTGTTTATGCTTTGCAGCTCTCAGAAGATACCATCAGTTCTGTGGGTGAGAAGGCACAGAAAGCTGGGAGTAAGGGAGAAGGCACAAAGCTCTCATGCTCTCGAGCAGCGATCCAGGCTTGCAAGATGCCCAAGGCAGAAGGCTGTTGGCTCTGACAGGGGATGCTGTCTGGGGGCGCCAAGCAGCCACTGCCAACTCGCAGAAGATCAGCTCACTCGGTACGGAAGAGCTGCTTGGGTTTAACACCAAAGCTGACAAACTACACAACAAAAACAAGAATCAACAACAGCAGCAGAGATACAGAACTTTCTCTTCCATCACTTGACAAGATGAAAACACATTTTTGGAGTCTGATCTGAGCGTTCAGAATTGGCTGACGTACACCTGAGCTGAAATAGCAGCCGTCTTCTCTCCCCCTCAACTTGTGGCCAAGAACCTGGTCACTGACAAACACCCAGACTTGGTCTACGACAATCACCTCAGCCCTCAAGCAGCACAGAGGAGCAACATACAACACAGCAAGTTTGTGAGCAAGACATTTGGAGGACGCTGCCTCTGGAGGGTTTGAGAGGCTGCATCCAAGACGTTCCAACTGCGTATTATAGTGCAGCGTGGATGGTTAGTAGCTCGCTACAAACTACCTCATTACAGCACAGCTGTAATTAAAGCTCTGTCATTCTTCCCACTATAAACTCGGCTTTTCCTGAGTTTATAATTTGGGTTGTAAAAATCTGTTCTGAGTGAAAGCTTGGCATACCAGAGCCTACGCATGGGAACATTTTCTTTTTCCAAGACAGTCAGCTCCTTAAGGTTTTATGAATAACAAAAAAGCTTGCCAGCTGAACCCAAAATAAGCTAGGGAAGAACTAAGCCACGTGTCGCTTAAATTCCTTTGTAGTTTGAAGAGGGAAGTTATATCTGGCAAAGCCCTGCCTGTGCAGAGTGCGATGCCTTTTCACAACTGAGAAAACAAAGAGCTGAAGGCAGAGGCTTACCTACTGTTAACACGTAACCTTGAGCGGGACTCAGGCAAACTGAAAATACCTCCAGACGTACCAGTGAGCAGGCAGATGCCCGCCCCTCCACTAAGCCCAACCACTGACCTTGCTCCCATGACTCCAGGCTCTCCTCGCCCCTCCAAGCAGAGCAGACCCTTTGTTCCCTACCGGGCGGCTTCCCACGTACCTGCTGCTTTCTCTCCCTCGCTTCCTCTCAGTGCTGCCCCTCGGCAGTCGCGCTGTGTCAGCCCCAGAGGCCTAGCAGAACCCGTAAGGAGATGGGCGGTTGCTGTCACGTTCCCCGGACACCTCACGCATGGCGCTTCTCATCGCTGCCCGCCAGCTGCAGGCGGACAGCTCGGCACTGCCACGTGCTGCCCGAGACAGCCACCACCGCCATCCCTGCGCTAATTGTTAGCACAGCTCTCAGCTAGGCTGGCTCTACATCAGAAGAGCAGATCCACACGCACTTGGTAGTACCTGCAACTTGGAAATACCCACCTACCCACTACATGCCTGAGAAGCACACACAGGAGTAATGCACAGAGAAATAACTTACATGCTGTGGTTTTGCTTCTTAAACGGATGAAGCTAGCAGTAGACTCTCTTTAGGCAAGGTCTCAAGGCACTCAGCTCTTCCAAACCAGATGTGCGGTACGGAATAGCAAAATGTACGGAACAAAGGAAGCGGAAAAGCAGCCTGGAGAGACTTCACATCTCAGGGGGTTTGTGACCCTGCCCTCAAGGAGAAATGGAGTCCTTTCAGCCAGACTTCTCAAGCCAGCTCCAACCTAACAGCAACCAACTCCTCTGTGAAAAACCATTCCCCTTTCATCTTACTCAAATACCTCTTAGCACTGACTCTTGTTAAAAATTGACATTCACAGTCCAATTTTGTCCTGAAACTTTTAAGAAGTTAACTGAAAAATATTGGCGAACCTGCAGTAAGAAGTGCACAGAACACATCCTGACTCCAATGCAAGAGTGAAACGTACCTCCTTCCTCTACTAAAAGTAGTAACTCAGAAGACAACGACACCGTGACCCAGCTATGTGCTGAGAGTATCGAGACCTTTTCTATCAAGTGATGACTGAATCCAGAAGGATGGGCAGTGAGTCACGAGCTACGGCTTCGATCTGCCCTCACTCAGCTCCTCCAGGTGTAAAGCCCTGGCTCCCGGTTTGCTTTAGCTGCACTGCCACCCATTCTCTACACGAAGCAAGCAGTTTCACACAGCTGAGCCATCTCAGTTCGCGAGGCCCAGGCGCGTTACCTCTTCTGTCGTCTCCCAACCTGTTTGACTGAGAACGATAAACCCTTGCTCATCAACGGGCTTGGCCGAGCTTTTGGTTTTGCTGTTGTGCAACACAACCCCGCACGAAGCTGAACTCCTCAGCAAGGAAGCTCTTGGTCTTTCCCAATGCAGGGAGTGGCTGCTGACACTCCGCGAGGTGCCTATCTCCAAAGGTTCGAGGTGACTCATGCACTTGATATGGTCCCCTTCAGCTTCACACTCTTCAACCAAACATAAAGCAACGTCCCCGCTACCCCATCAGACATCTCAGTAGGTAATTACAGGTGGTCAACTTCTATTCTGAACAAACAATGGTTATCTCCACTGTACTATTCCCATCTACATTCATTTTTTCATTGATAATGTTACCCTCACTGGAAGATGTTAATGCCACAGCACGGAAACCCTTCGCTTGCAGCTGGTACATAATCACAGCAGCTTGTTGAACTGCTGATGCTGTTTCAGTAAGGCTCCTTCTTTCTGGAGCTCAAGGCTCATGTGCTTAGGAGAGGAAGAACACGCTTCCCTGTGCTGCCTGCAATACAGCTTCCTCCTGAGATAGCACACAGGGCACAAACAGTGCTTTACAACCCTGATAAAAGGCTTTATCAGATCTCCTCAACAGGGGTATTCACACCTCAGAGCAGGAAAACAAGGCAGAGGTTGTTATTTCTGGCAGTTGTTGCTTCTGACACACAACAGCCAGGCCACCATGACTGCTCAGTTGTATCAATTTTCTACACACTGGAATACATCGCCCAGCTAGATCTGCACGTACAGCTCTTCCCAAATATACCTTTGATGAACAAGCAACATCTTCTTGCCCATCATGAACAAGATCTGACTTGGCACTCAGTTTCAATCCAGCTGTCCTAAATTTACAACCCCTGAAAATCACATAGCATGTTCAAAAGAAACAAAACACGCTGTTCCCCTTACAGGGCTCCACATAAAGACGTTTCCATAAGTGTGCACACAGTAAGTCCCAGGGTTTTTCTCCCCCAAGACATTCTCTAAATTAACTGAGGGAACTTACTGACAATTCCCCTCACTGAGGTAAAGATCTTAAGCCCAAAAGAAACTACTTATTTATGGGGCTTAAGTGGATCATCCAGAATTATACAGAGCAAAAACTGACAGATCTGTAGATGACACACTTCTTTTCCTTCAGGGTATAAATCCATCCTTAAGAGCTCAAGATGAAGGTTTTCCTTGAAGGAAAATTACCTGACAATTGGCTGTTACCTATACATTTCCTAATTTCACTTGATGAACTTGACACTGGCTGACTTAAAAAGAGCAACTATCTTCATTGGCTAAATCATCTGGACAAGCACTTTCATCTTGGTTGGCAACAGATGTTATAATGCTTTGATTTTACCTGAAAACAGAGTACAAAAGTAAGAGCTCAGCAGTTTCTAGAGTTGCTATTAAAGGACTCGGATTTATCATAAAGACAATCTCTGTTTAATGACTGGAATGATTCAGAATATCTAAAAGCTTCACTAACCTTCTACATTCATGGCTTCCCGCAGGAGCTGCAACTTCTTTTGTCTCTCTCTTATCCTGTCAAAGGCACTCGATATCGCTGCAGAAGTTGATGTCTCTGGCACATGGCGCGTTTGGTCCAGTTTTTGAGGTCCAAAGACATCCAGTGCTATGCTGCCATCAGAGTACCTCGCTTCCTTGTTTCTGTTGGTGGTAGAAGTCCGCACTGTAAACGTCTCGCACTGATGACCATGCCTGTGAGAGTCTCCAGCATGGTCCCTCTCAGCGGCCTTGTCAGTTGTGCAGAGCAAGTCTGTGGAGGAAGCCCACACCTTCCGCCTGGGAGCGGCATCTGTATGGAGGTGACCTTTTTTTTCAAACTCATTGGTTTTACATCTGTGAGGACAGAAAGCATCTTCCTGTCCTGAGTTGTAATCTGAGGAAATGCCCTGGAAAAAATCTTCCTCGCCTTGTGTTCCTCTAATGGCCAGAAATCCCATAGACTTGCTAAGCCCTTTGTTAAGCATGGTCTGTTGAGAGAAATGAGTCTTGTGTCCGTCATCTGCATCAACCACCAAGGTTTTTCCTGGAATAAGGAGACATTTCATACATGTAATTTGTACTTAGTACACAAGAGTGCGACAGAAGTTATTTGGGAGTGCACACCAAGCACACATTGGCATCGATTTGGTCATGCAAAAAAGACTCAGACAGCTGCTACCTCAGTCAAAGACAAAACTTCAACTACCTCAGAGCTGAGAAACGTATTTGTCCTATTTCCGAAGAGCTCAAGCAAAATTATAGCCTGGTATAATCAAACAATAATATTAAAAATTGTTACTAGGTACGTGTGCAAATTTTTCTCACTCCCTGTATTTTTAATCTAGTGTGGACTACCACCAGTGGCACTGTTTAACCATCAATCCAAAATCAGCCATTCATTTCACCCCTCACACACAAAGGCACAACCTGCAGTTTCTCATCACCTCTCGACAAGTCCAGGTTTGTTCCACACAGTTACAGACGCCTTACTGCACTATTGGGAGCAAGGGAAGAATGACTGTGCAGTTAGGAATTTTAAAAATCTTCCATCTTCCTGTAATGACTGTTTTTGATGATGACAGTCTCTCAAAATGCAGAATATTCTAGAACAAAAAACTGACAAAGCTCTCGAGGTCAAGGTGGTGGCACGAGCCTGTACGCTTCATGTTTTGTTACTAAATGGATCAGTCAATATTGGTGCATACTGCCTCTCCTCCCTGTCCCTTATCATGAAATAAACTTCCACAATAACAAGAACTGTCAGAGGTGTGATATTCTTGGGGAAATACGCGCTCTCAAAAGAATACTTTATAATGGTCACTGAAGAGCTGTGATGCTTATATCGGTCTCAGGCCTAAGATTTTCTAAATGTACTTGCCCAGGTTTACAAACATTACTAAGCACAATGAAACTTCTTAACATTCACAGATGAACCCCCAGTTTACTCTTCGTATTCTTAAGACTTCCTGAGATCAGAATAAAATAGTAAGCATCTTAATATTAAAGTCACAGAAAAACGACCAGTATCGAAGACTGACCAACTGCTATTTCCTATTAGGAAACACTACAATTTTTCAGTACTTCTGCAATACTGAAGTGGTAAAAATCTGGCATTTTAGATATCACGCATACAGAAGTCTGCTCATAACTACAACTATTGAACACATTGCAAAAATCACCATCAAGTCCAATCTTTTCAATCTGCAGCATACACACTGCATTCGTATGGCGATCTCAACCCCACCCTGGGACCACCACTGAGAACACCCCACTGCAACGTGTTCTGTGCAGGATGCCTGGGCAATGC
The DNA here is from genome assembly GCA_011075105.1 of Heteronetta atricapilla. Classification (NCBI taxonomy): domain Eukaryota; kingdom Metazoa; phylum Chordata; class Aves; order Anseriformes; family Anatidae; genus Heteronetta; species Heteronetta atricapilla. The sequence goes on along the minus strand of CM021734.1, from coordinate 64,648,316 downwards.
CTGCTCACCCAGCTGGCAACAGTGTGATGATGTGTGTCCCTTTCTTAGAGCGAGCCCCTTCCTTAACGTGATACTGCAACGTACATCCTCGACCAAGCAGCCCTCTTGAAGCCCTCGTCACACAAGAAAACAGCCATAGGCTCAGAGGAAATACGTGTGCTCTATCTTCTGTTCTGTGAGATGGTTCCAGTGCTAGCGGTCCCTCCTCCCTTGAAAATCAGCTGAGATCAATTGCCACTCTTGCTCAGTGGGCTTCAGCTGAACTTCTTTTATTCTTTTGCATCAAGTTTCAGAGAATGCCGTAAGGGTGCTGATACTTGCACTCAGAAATGCTTTAAAAGCTTGTGGCTTTGTACCTTTGTACTCTGACATGCTACTTGAAGGGGGACTATTTCTTTTCAGTTTCTATTTCTGTGATAAACTAAAACCAGGTGCTTGAAAAAAAGCAAAACAAAAGCCAAACAAACCCAGAATGCTCCCCCCTGCATCTTACCCCTCCTCCCAAATATTTGATGGTGAAATGTTAGGATTCTGATTGCCCAAACATGTCTCCATTACAAGGTTCCCACACATTCCAGACAGTCAAGAGAATAAAACTAAAGTGTTTGCCAATGAGAACAAATTTCTCTTCTGAAACAATTGGACACATCGCTTCATATTTTTATAAATATGGCTTCAACCCTAAACTCGATTTAGAGTATTTATCTTTGTGGTCAGGTAAATCTCATGTCATGCCATTCTCTTATGCTTCTCTCAGCCTGCATGTCCCTCACAAGGCTAGTGAATTACATATAATATTCAAGGACACAGCAAAGCCTTTTGAAAAATATTTTTTCACTGTCAAGTTCCTACCACCTATGCAGCACAGCGTGATGATAGCCCTTCTGCAAACACATACTTCACATTCACGCACATCTACATCAAGATCAGGCATCCTAAACAGGATTCTAACTCTATCCCTATTAGAGATAGGGATAAAAAGCAAAACGCTTCATTATTTAAGAGTCTCCCCAAAACAGAAAATCAAAAGGAGCTCCAGGAACCCTCTGCAATAATGACAGTTCCAAGGTATACTTAGGCAAAAAATAAATAAATAACAAAACAATCTCCCTAATACAATGTTTTCACTTTTGTTAATGAAAAAAAAAAAAAAAACACACAAAAAACACAAAAACCCAACCAACTCCGATACAAGAAGTATTTGCAAACACAAGACCTTAGTGAAAAAAGCATGGCAAGCAAAGCAGGAAAAGAGAGACAGCTGCCACTCCAATAAACTACCAGTGCTGTAAACTCAGGACTGCCTGGTACATTATTGGTCACAACTCAGAAGAACATCCCCAGCTCAGAAGGTCCTTTACTGCCCTGCGTGTAGAAGCATTACCTTGTTTCAGAGCACCCATCGACACAAGGGAATCCGCTGTTTGCTGCTGAGAAACTGCTGTCGGGCAGCACAGGCTCCTTGCCTCAGCACGCAAGAGGTGCTTTCTGTTCCCCGCGTTACCCACCCACCTGGCATTTCCTCATGAGGAAAAGTGAACGCCGGGAACACTGTCTCATCAGCAGTGACCGGGAAAGTACTCACTACTGCAGCTTGGCCTCTCACTCAGCTAATTGCCTAACGACGAAGAGATGAGCTGTCCTATCAGGAAGCAGTGCAGGAGACACGCTGCTTCCCCACTGCTGACTGACTGTGCCCGCAGGTCTTTCTGTAACTTCTTTCCACAGCGACCCACATGGCCTTTGCGTTTGCTCTTGAGACTCTAAAATTCTCTTGGACATCCTTCTTCTTTCCTTCATTACCTTCCCCATTCCCACCTCTGCTTTTCACCAGTCTTGGTGCTTCTTAACACCTCTGCAAGACAAAAATCCCTCGCACCCTAATTCCAACAAGGTCTCCCCAAACTGAATCGCAGCGTCAACGTGAGGTGTTGCAGAATCATCCTCAGAGAGAGGCAGAGAAGACCAGGGGTACAAAGCCTGCTGAAGTTGGGCATGTGGAGAAGGAGAGCGAAAAGAGCAGTAATGCTGGACACTGCCAGATCCGTACTTCACACCAGCCACACGCCCATGCTGCTCTTTGCACCAAAGAGCAGAGGGCCACGCAACGATCAAGGTACAAAACTTCTCAGCACAGAAGCAATTTGGCTGCAGAAAGCAGAGAACAAATTGGATCATCATTACTTGGGCAACCAGCCATCACTCCAGGGCAACTCTTCCTTTTGTAATAATCCTGTCCCTACCCCCCCCCCAATTCTGTAAGTACTGTTACAAAATTCCAAAGTCACAAAACCAACCATTAAGGACTTTTGACTGTTCTTCGCTACTTCAGTACTATTGACATCAGGAGGTCTGAAACAGCTGCAGTAAATCTCTCTCAGGACAAGGCCTACCATTCCCTAATGGTACGCTGCCAGCGCAGGGAAGCCTGGGATCATCTGTGCACCCTTAATACGACAGTCTTCAAAGCATTTCTGCAGTATTTTTCTGTCAGCCCCAAACATTTACTTTCAGATGAATGGCATACACAAGTCCAAGCGCATTGAGCCAATATGCAGTGTACCCATCACATTTATTTTTTCAGCTTTTATGACGAAATGTGGCAAAAAGAACAGAACTGCCAGTGAAATACGAAGAATAAAGATCCAACTAAGGATCAAAAAGAACCTGGCTACATAATTTAACTTCTACATCTTGGAATTATAATGGAAGTTCACAACATGAATCGTGCCATCCTTTTGGAAATGGCTTCTCTTTCTAATGGAAACTCTCGAGACCTATCCAAAGTTTCTTGGCTCCACTAATGACATGAACTATCTCCTCCTCACCCAGCACCACACAGAGCTGCCCTATGCTTCAGTTACCCAGCGATGTGACAGGACAGCTAAGTGCCTCCCCACATCTCGGTAACGGTGGCAGGACAAGCCACAAGCAGTTAAGATATCACACACAGCATGTGAGTAATGACGAGGAGCAGACTTTCCCCTTCCCCCAGAGCTTTTCTGCTGAAACCAACTCTCAGAACAGTATCTGGGCTCTCAATTTCACATCTCGCCCCTGGGTGTTTATCTTCTACTTGATTTTACATTAGTGCAATTATTCATAATTACTGTAAATAATTCAAATGCAATTATAGTAATTGCATGATTCCAAAGTATAATATATAGCGAGGGAATACATACCATGAGAATCGCAATTAATCACCAAGAGTTCACAGTCTTCAGCTATGAATGCAACTATTCCTTTTCTGACAAGTGTTATTTACAAACCATCTGTCTTTCTCACTGCCAGTGCTCTTGTTCATTTTCATCTGAGCTAGAGAGCTGTCACCTGGTCCTACCTAAATTCAGTCTGTCTGCAATTACTTGTGTAACGCCTTCATTGTACAGGCAATTGATCAAGCATTATGCAAACACAGACTGGGTCTATTTATACTGAATAAACTCAGTTCGACTTTGCTGAAATACCTTCTGATCACACCCCTTTCTTTTGTTTGCAAAGAACAGAAAACCTTTTCCAGCGGCATTTCAGCAACGCTTACAGGTACGCCCATACGTGCATGCACGTGTGCAGGGCTAGGGGGAGAAAGAGAGGTCGCCCACGCGTGTCAGAAAGAGCAGACCATCACTGCTAGACAGGAAGCTCACAAGAGAGGAACCGATTATGCCAAAGTTTAAAAAAACATCTCCCACACAATCAGTGTGCAGAAAAGCTAAAGAGAAAAATCCTTATCCCGAGACAATGCAGTTAGTTTCTCAGATGTGAGTGGGAAGCTGATGGAGGAGTTGGATTTGCAATCCCTTTGGGGCTGGCTGTGGGCCAAACAGAAGACCACAGAGCCAGCTGTGGCCCGTGGGTTGCCTGCTAGAAACAGCACCTCCTCCCTTCTCTTGCATTTTTTTTAATTGTTGAGAAATTCCAAGTTTGAGATTGAAGCGCTCCTAAAATAACGCATTCTTTGTCAAGGACAAAATGAGCTGGACTGAAGGACTGTTCAAAGTGCTGTGCCTAATGGCAAGGCTGTAAAGCCTTTAGAACAATCTGTGTTCAGCTTTGGATGTGCATGGCTCCTCTATCAAACAACCTAAACAGCTCCAGAAACTCCAGTCTTGTTCAGAACATGGTAGAGACACGTGCCAAGCTGCACCTCCTAAGTGCAGCATTTCACCTCTCCTGTTGCTCAGCATCTCTGCAGGACAGAGAACTGCACGATTGCAGTTTTTTCTAAGGCTTATGCTTTGATTTCCTTTCAGTACATTTCTGAGTCAATTAAGCAAAGGTCCACCCTGCTTTTCCCTTCCCGGCTTTGGGCACAGCGCAGGAGAAACTCAGGCATACAGCTCGTTTTCTGCCCAGAGACAGCATTTTACATTTCCTGTTTGCTTTCCTCCTGGGTCTTTGCGTCCCCTCTCATTTTGTCCCAGAGTTCTGAGTTTGCCCTCAGCACCACGAGCAGCACTGCCAGGCTGGAAGCTCAGCAAAGCAGCATCAGTTATACTGAAGTTCACAAAATCTCTACCACCACCGACCACCAGAACTGCAGGATGCACAAATGTATTGGAAGAAAACAGACACCATTTCTAGGGTGCAAAACAACAATTAAAAAAAAAAAAATCTTCAGCTAGCTTCTATTTTGTTTTGTTCAACACTTCAAATTTTTCTCCCACCTACTCAGTTCTGTTTTTCTAATAGTGGGAAGATGGGCAGGGTGTGTGCGTGTGAAGATTGCCAGATGACAGAGGAATCAAAGGAATAAAGTTGTGTTTTTTTTTTTCTTTTTATTATTTTTGGTAAGTGAAAGCTTTGTGCTTGGATTTAGCAAGATAATTAAATCTGTTTCAGTTCACATGTGGAGGTGATCACTATAAACTCTTTCTTTATAGACTAAAAGCTGCATTTTCAACAAGATTGGGTACTAACGCATAATCCGCAATTAATTTCCCTGGATCGAAATCAAAATGGCTCATTTTCTTTTTCCTGTGAGTTTTGGCTGGGCAGCCATATAAGCAATAAAACTTTCTGGAGAGAACTAACTGAACATTAGTATTGCTGTTAAAATTAAAAGGATTTTGCCGAGCCTCAGGATCTTTTATTTGGTTTACAAAACCTACCATTTTTGCTGCACTTAACAGATTGTCTAGTCTAATTAAACAGGCACTTCATCCACACTTAGAATTTTGTTCCCTCTTTCCACTTTCCCATTTTGCAGAGATAAGGTGACTGTGGATGATAGTTTAAAATCATCACAAGCAGAATGAGGTGGCATATACTCTTTTGGCAGAGATGAAGGTTGGAAATTTGACGGCTCAAACTGCAGCACTGTAACACAGGGTTCATCTGGGATGGACTCCACGACGCAGGAGTCAAGGTCACATCAGAGAGCATTGTGATAGGAAAGCAAAGTCAAGAAACATTCTAGCTAAATTTCTTGAAAAGACAAGTATGTTTTCAAAGGTCTGCTCTTGATGCAGACAGATCCTGAACACAAGGTGGAACTTAATAAGTAAACGCAAGGAGACACAGCAATACTTCTCTGGTGTAAGATTTCATTTATTTGCGAGCTGGGAAGCAGACTCCCAGGCCCAGGTAAGTTACAGAGATTTCAACCAAGTTTCAAATAGGCTACATTCTTTTGAACGCTATGGTTTTTAGTGAAAACAGTAGTGGGGTGAATTAATTCTTGCTTTATGTTTGGAAGAGTTTGCAAATTACTCGCTTTTTGTCACCCCAAAAGAATCTTATCAAACAACTTCCACAAATAATTCTTGAAAACTCTTAAGGTCGACAGTGTTTTGAACAGGAAACCTTAATAACTCATATGTTCAGATGACTCACACCAAGTTTTACTGTTTCTATTTCTGCTGGCTAAGTCAGTTCCTAAATATTGTGCTCTGAGTATGACTTGACTAAAAGCAAACATTCTGTAATATTAATTTAGAATTAATTACTTCTGCAGTCTGCCCTGACATAAAGCTCATTCACCAAAATAACCACAGAAAGTGAGTCATGAAAGAGACAGAAAATAAATTTAATTGAGGAGAATATTAGCATTAAGCTATTTAATAATTGTACTTAAGATGTAAAGACAGAAATAAATAACTGAAAACATCCAACCTTGGCGTACAGGAGAACAAAATACCTGATTTCAACAAGTGAAGTACAAAAATACTTCAAAACACTTGTCCTAAGCCAATGAAAAGCCCCAGCAACTGTAATTTCAGATGACCGAGATTTGCAAAACTGATCTTAAAGTTCATGTTTAAGTCTTTCAAAGACCGAAACTAGGAGCACATCTCTCTTCAGCTGATCCATCTCTATATTCATTAACTCAGCGTGACTGACCATCAGTCTGAAGCGAGATGCAGCAACATTCTGATACTCCTGCATTCATTGTAAATCAATAAATAAAACAAAGAATTAGACAGCCCTGAATCAAATGAGAGCTGTCACTCATTAATAGCAGACACCCTTTACACTGGGATCACCGTAACTTTCCAACAGATGATTCAGTAAGTATGCCACGTGGAAATGAAAATAGCTAGAGCCCATTTGGTTACGTGGATGTCCTGTTCCAGATGTTTTTTGATGGTCTATATGCCCGTGTACTCAGCAAAGTGAGATGAAGGCATATACTGAAGATGGAAACAGAGAATTAAGATGATGCTAGTAAAAAATAATAATAAAAAAAGGACCAGGGAATGAAAGGACCAGGGCATGGGACTGAAGTCAGATGTTGAAATGGAAATGTCTGCAGGGGCGACTAAGATGATTTTAAACTCTTTAGGGAAAAAAAGGTAAGTAAACAGAGTTCCACAGGTAATTAATATGATAGAGGGAAACTGAAACAAGTTGGAATGGAATCAGAATAGGCAAAACAAAACAACAACAAAAAAACAACAGCCCACAATGTCCTGGTCTGTAGCAGCTGACTCAGCTGGACACCTCAGTCTGGGAGAACCCTTTGTTCAGGCAGTCCTCTAGAGCCGGTAATTTCACAAGCGCCCACGCTGCAGGGAACCTGTTCTGCCTGGCACTGTGGCAATCTCAGGCAGAGCCAGAAGGCAAGTGAGCACCCAGCAGCCAGACTTCCAGCTCCACAGCCCTTCGGTGACCCAGACGCTGCATACTAACTGAATGTTGCATTAATTAAAATAAAAATCAATGCCTCTCAAATATCTCAGAAGCACGGTCGTACATACCAAGTGATTCAAAGAAAGCAAGGAGAAGAGGAAAGAGTATTCTGGCCATGACTTTTTATGAAGTCAGAGGATGGAGTAGGAAAACACCAATTAGGTCACCTAGTCTATACTCTGTAAGCAAAAGGCATAGTCCTCAGAAAACGTTTCAGGCATTAAAGAGAGGTTATTTGACCGGATACTGAGCCAGAAAGCCATGGAGATACTGGCTGAAGCTATTGCACCAATCTACAAAATTTAGCAAAACCTAAAAAAAGCCTTTGTTGTTAAGATACAGTTCAGACCTTGGGAACAAACATGACTTCTGGAGATTAAAAAAAATCATCTGCTAAACAGCTTAACCACAAAGTTGTAAGAAAAATAAACCGAAAAGTAAAAAACCTTAAAGCACACACAGACTTCAACAGGAGCATTTTCTAAGAAAAATAAAAGCAGAAAAGTATAAGACTGCTCAGCTGTATTAGCAAGAGAACAAAATAAAGAAAAAATTAGGGTTGCTAGTACAGTGAGAACAGAGTTTAAAAGCAACTTTGCTATGCCTCCAAAACGAAACAAATATTCACTCTGACCATTCTCAAAACAGACAATTTATGATAATCATGGGATCAAAAGCAGAATAGATGATGGAAATGAGAGTATGGAAATGACCAAGCCTGAGGTAGTAGCCAAATGCTAATGTGCTCAAATCAAGTTCTGCCGTGCTACATAGCAAATTATTAATTAAACCGAAGATGATGGGAATCCACTTGAAAAGCAAAAGAAAAAGTGCCAGGTGAGAAATACAGTATGTACTTGCAGAAAAACAAAGGTGTGTAAAGAAACCATGAATATGATGAGACTAGAAATTGGGAAAGAAAAGGGTTCAAGAAGAAACTAACAATTTAACAAATCAAAACAATAAGGTTCTGGCACAACCTTTGCAGAACTGATGGGAGCCAGGGAAAGAATTATTTTTAAGACAAGAGCTTAAGTCCCAAACCCTGTATTCCTAGAGGTCTTGCTATTGCTGCAGAAAGACTCTGAAGGAGATGAGAACTGTTGCTGGTTTTGGAGGACACCAAACTAAAAGACAGAGGGAGCAGCTCAAGCACATCAGCAACACGCTTTTGTTCCATGTTTACTAGTGGTAACTAGGCAGAGAGCTAATATGAGGTAGCTGAAAAGTCTGTGCTGCTAGCATTTACAAAGCTGAATATTTGTAGAAGACACAACATACTGCTAACCAAGGTACTCCATTTACAGATGAGCATTTTAAGGCAAGAAGGGTCTCAGATAATTATCACATCGCACTGCCTGTCTCACAAAGACATTGATTGGCCCAACTGGAACATCACAAAACGCTCCACAACTCTTCCAGAAAAAAAGATGAGATCGGTCATTTGGAAGAACACCTACTCTTTCTTGTCTGAAAAGCCCAGCACAGAGCTGATGCTGCCACAGACCTTGAACAGCAACATCTAATAAAGTCTTGGCCAGCAATTGGCTGTCATCCCACATCACTTAATCCCTTTTACTCCATGCTGGCACCAACAGCAGTGTGTCCCCAAAAAGGGCTGTTTCCCTCCACCCCCCTTTTCCTCTTTCCTAACTTCCCTGAAGCAACTTTACAACCTTACCTTGCTTCCATGTATGCCTCACACTGCCAAAGCACAGCACAACTGTGACAAACACACACCACCTCTGCTAAGGGAAAAAGAGTGGGTACGAAGATCTGTGTGCAGAAAGAAGAGCCCCAAGCTGCCTGGGAAGGAAAGCAAGCGGCTGTGTGCAAGGAGCGTTACAGTGAGGTACAGCAGGACCCACAGAAATGAAGGAACTAAGAGAAGCTGCTTCCTTTTCCTCCAGTTGCCTGAAACTTCTCCTCCCCTGAAAGAGAACTTCTGGCCACCTTGTTCCTAGCATCAGGAACAGAACCAGAAAAAGATGTGTATTTGCTAGAGATAATTTTTCTCTTGTTGAGATCGTCTGTGCTTTGTTAGACATGGAACTACCAACAGAGCTCTGTTACCAGGAGCAAGGCCTCCCATACTCAGTTTCTTCAGCTACAAAATCTACCCCGCACACGTGGCCTCCCACAGGGCTGTTATTGCCATGACCCTCCCTGCAAGGAAGCGCTTACCTGTGGGAAGTCCTTTCCCCCTCAGCCTCTCCCGAATAGCCTGGCTCCTGTCTGGCTGCAGTTTTTTATCTCCATTGCAAGCAAGTTGATCCATCTGCAAAACACGCAACGACGCCGAGTTACATACTGAAAGAACTCATATTAACATTAAACTAGTGCCCATTAAATAACGCACAAGTTAGCATTGAACATTAAAGCTCAAGTTCAGAGTACAGGCTCAAATGTTTCAAAAGAAAAAATGGTTTCACCAGCAAGACCATCCCCTGTAATACTGACATCTGAATACTCGGGGCAGGATTTTAGCACACAACTGGTTGGCTTTTTTCCAGTGAGTATGAAATAAGTTCACAACTGTGTAACTTAAATACATCCATCCCTGCAGAAAACTCCAAAGACAGCACCACTTGAAAACCTTCTTATGTGTTCCATGGTTACAACATGACTGGAACTTGTGATTAGTCTGATGTGTCCTCTACAGAGTCGAGAGAACTGTCTCATACCTGAGAGGTTTTGGGTGATAACTCTAGCAACTTACCTTGTATATAATAGCTTAAGCACTTGTGAAAAGTTACATTTATCCCCACAGGCACATTCCTTTTGTATGCCAAAATTCACTGATCTTATTACTAATTTTTAGCTTTTGTTTTTCTTTAAACACCACTTCCCCAAAGAAGTGATTTTACATGCACAATCATTCATTCATTCATTCAAAAAAAAAAAAAAAAAAGAGCTTATTTGCTGTTACAAAGACTTCTCCTTGAGGTGTTTTGATATGGTGGCAATCAGCCCAGCCTAGACAGTGGTTTTGCTGGGAGGTGGGATGGAGACATCAAAGAGCTTTATCCAGCACAGTTACTGTGCAACTCCACATGAAACAGGTTCAATCAATCCTACGCTGTATTGCCCTTTACAAAGGATATTAACATCAAGTGAAAAGATGCAAGAAGATCTCTCACTGTGCTTCACGTATCACCCAAGGACCTATTACAGAGCTCAGGCTCCTCCAGCCTTTGAAAAGCCCAGGCAGGATCAGAGGCACACTGAAGTTTACTCTAGTTCTGAAAAAAAACAGCTTTACGTGCTTTTCTTATTAAACTGAGTTTCAAGGGCACATACAGAGTTAAAACGTTAAGACCAGCATGGAGGGCTAGCTAAGGTGCAGAAAAACCCAGAAGCACAGCTATGTTGCTGTTGTTCTGATAACACACGGCTCTACTCAACTTTTGTTCTTGTTTTGCTGCAAAGCCTCGACTTAGATTAAGACATATTTCTGCCAGAGGAAAAGTAGAATATTAGCAAAGCTTCAACACTGGTAAGGTCCAGCAGTCCTGCTCCTTGGTCATTAGCACAGTACGGGAACCCAGCAGCTAGATTCGGCACGTGCATTTAGGACCACTACTGCTGTCCTCAGCTGGCCAGGCCAGTCAGTTTGTCATGCTAACTGTGGAGACCCTTTGCAAGCCTGGTGCCAAGGACAAGATGGGCAGAAAAAGAAGAAAGTTTGCTAAGCAAAAAGGGCTATTAAGAATCTGAGAATTAATGACTCAATTCTCTACACTGGCTGTTTCTATAGCTCATGGCCTGATTCAAGATTTAGATCTTCACTTTAGTAGCTTCAGTGATTAAGGCCTTGTAGGCCTTCATTTCACTGAATCACAGGCCAGATCCATTTGGCAGCTGCACAAGGGTTTGGACATTGCAGCAAGGAGTACTGGACTGACAGCTGTAACAGCGAGGAGCAAGCCGGACTGACAGACATCACCTCACACATTAGACAGATCTGGAACTCAGACTCAGTGCTGCTTCTGAAGCCCTGTCACAGACAGCTTCTGCTGAACATCGGACAAACGCAGGGACTTGTAACATCATGCGAGAACTTCCAAACCAGATTTATAAAGAGCCTAAGTAACTATTAAATTATAAAACAGATTGTTAAATGAGAGTACTAACAACTCAAATACTTTTCCTGTAATTACAGTGCTACGTCTCCAGACACCAGTTTTTTACATCTGTGTAACCTCTATGACACAGTTTCAACAGTATAGAACAGGATAAAACTCAAGATCACCACTGCGTATCACTCTAGCAAAAACACACTCCTCGGCATTTGTTAGAATTATGAACAGAACACAAGGAAAAGGAAGTACTGACAAAAGAACAATCTTAATATTGACAACTTATGGCCTTCCTTGGAATTCAGAGCCTGAAGTCATTTGGCTAATCTGTGGCTACGTTGTGATGGTTTAGGTGAAGGCAGAGGACACCTGTCAGGAATAGTAACTCTGCAAGATGATTTCATGTAGCATGCGTCACTTCTTACAAGATTTGTCATCATTAGACAATAAAGTCCTCCACAAAATCCTATCTATCCAGGAGCTGAGGAGAAGTGCAAGAGAACTGGCACACTGACTAAGAAGTCCTTCTTCCAGTTAATCAGTGATTCTTCCAAAGTCAAGAACACTTCTAAAAAAGAAACACCACAGCCATCATTTTTGCAGCATTTGAAGTAAGAATAGGTCTAACGTTTGTCCCCAGAGTTCAAGTTTTTTCCTACTTCTCTTCCAAAGAGGATAACCATTTCAGGAAGCTCTCTTCCTCAGCAACAGCAGCTTAAATCTTCATTCCAGGAAGAATTGTCCAGTGCACAAACTGTTACCAAGAGGAGAACAATTCTCTCCTCCTACAATTTCAGAGTTTTTCCCCTTTCAACAATCCCCCTTATCACAACTGCAACCGACATGGTCAAACAAGAGGAACAATGACTGATTTAGCAACTTAGCTCTCTTCCTGCTGATCTCCCTTAACCCTCAGATGTGTACGAAGACTTACCCCAGACAGGCTTCCCAGAACCAGCCTGACTAACTGTTTCACGTAGGAAAAAGAAGGGGCACAGTTGCTGTTCCGTATGTGGGCACTGCAGGCATCCAGAACGGTCCGTACGGATACACGGGCATAAATCACATCTTCACACATGCCGAGGAGTATGCTGTTGAGATGATCTCCAAGTTTGATAGGCTAATGACAAACAAAAATGGGAGGGAGGTGAGAATCAATTTTAATTGTAACCTGCAGCACACACATACAAACAAAAGACATTCAATGTAATAAAATGACTACTCATGAGGCTTATTGCCTACATCGAGTGAGTGCCAATGCGGAAGTCACCATCTCAGTGGCAAGAAGCTGCAGTTGCAGTCACTGGACAATCAGCCAGGATCTAGATTTGTCTCCTAAACAGTATGGTCCATACGAGCTGCCTGATCTGTACCATCAGGACACCACCACTGGGCTTAATTACCAGTGCAAAGGTTTTGCTTAAAGGTCTTTGCTGTTTTTAAACACTCTGCCAGTCGCAATCATAAAATTCAGTTCTTACTACAATCATTCTATAAGACTGTCTGCCACACTACTTTTCACTAATTCCACACTTGGGTATTTTTTTTGCTCCAGCTGGGTCAGCATTTCCAAAATCCAGTGCCACCAAACGTTATCAACAAAGAAGTAAGGTTTCAAGCAGCAAAACCACTGGTTAAAAAAAAAAAAACACAAAGGTTTGTCACTGCAGGACAATGCTCATATGGTAGAGAACAGTCTAGGTTTGATTCTCCTCTCCCCAACCAGTTAACCCAACACACTGCCAATGGAATATGACTCCACAGGGTGCGCAATGGTCAGAGATAACACCTGTTCTCAGCACTCGAGGACTCAGCTTCCCCCGTGCAACTGTCCCAACGCTGGGGGTTATCTACAAAGCACAAGCTTTGTCACCTGCTTTTTGACATGGAACATTTGAAGACATGACAATCTTCCCACCTTTCCTGCGTTAGTGCTCCTGGTTTTTTGATTTTTTTAAATGGTGCCATACATAACTCTTCTGGATCACCCTGGTATAACTAACGTAGGCTTTTCCCACCTATTTTTTCAGCACTTCTCCCAGATCATACAAATCATTCTTGCAGTTCAACCAAATTCCCAGCAGAGAAGCAGCCCATCAACCAACAAATGCAGACAAATAAAACAAAGTGAAATTCCACACATACAAACTAACACTTAAAAGTTATGCCATACACAGCCTGTCTTTTTGCCTCTACTACCTCCACCGGGCAGAGCACCAGAACATTTGATGGAAAATTCTGTACTTCTGCTCCCCCTTTCTTTCCAGACATACCTCACCATACCATACTGGAAAAACACTGAGAGAAAGCATTGAGAAAGCATTTCTTCCTGCTGCATTACTATAAAACTGTTGCTACAATCTAATACTAAAGGAAGGAGCAAAAATATGGAAGAAAATTCATTCCTACCTACCTTCTGCTGAGCACCTATCTCAAGCCATTCTCCTGCTACTGCTCAATACTGCTCCCTCCATCCCTTACAAGGCAGGTGAGCAAAGGGGGATAACTGTCTAAAAAAACCAGTGGAGTTTGGGGGACAGATATGGTAGGTGACCATATCTGTATCGCTATAACTGTCAGCATCAAATTTTGTGACTTCTTCGATCATGCAGCTATTTACAAAGCAGGAGGACTTAGAACCCAACTACTACTCTGGTACAGAAAATTTTAGAAACTGAGCACTTTAGCTCCCAAAGCCTTTCAAAATTTCCTTCCTTACCCTTAAACATAACACCAGTAAATAGGACTGAACCAAAACATGAAGCAGAAATAGCTCAGCTCCCCCAGCTGCACAATGCTCTGTCAAATCCTTCGACACCAATTCTCTCATTAAATGCTCTCTCTGTGCATTTCACCTACTTTTCACCCTTTTAGATAGTGCCTTCAAACAGCTGAGCTGGGAGCAGGTGGGAGCACCCAGGCAGATGACGAATTAGGTATTCTAGACTCCACAACTAAGTGAAGGCGTTCTGCTGGGTGTGGGAGATAACCTCTTGAGCAATAACATTCAGCTCTAAGCAGTCTGCGACTATGTCTGCAATGGCTGACAAGTCAGTAGCAAGTCTACTCCCTCTTCCAAGCAATTACTACCCTTTTCTTGGCCGTTGTGCAAGGCAAGTATTGGCACGTGCCAATTCCAGACTCACTGAAATTACAGCAGCAGAGATCACAAGTTGCTTTATTATGAGTATATCAGCAATGTTACTTAAGTGTTTATTTTTATATATAAGCCTAAAACGAAACAACTATTTTTCAGCAGCATCAACTGTTGTTTTTTTGCCTGTGACACTATAGGATAGACTAACCCATGTCATGTTAATTCACATGTCGAAGTGGTCACACTATTAAGTCTGAGACCATAATAATAAACAAAACCAAATTCAAACTTACTTGGCTTTGAGGTACTTCATGGTCAGCTCCCCAGAAGAGTGTCATACCAAGAGAATAAATATGCACCTATAATAAAACACAAGACATTTATCAACTCAGAACACCACAGGAAATGCAAAGCACGTTCAAAGCAGAGCAACTAACCTAGTGTCACTTTGCCTATATACTTTCTTGGCAGTTAAGCTGATCTGTATTTCAGATTTTTATTTTCTTTTGCCTGAGAGCTAGAGAAGTATATCCTACTGCAACAAAAGGTACTGCATCTAATCAATGCTTCTGGCCTTGCTGTTTAGCTTCACGTGTTCATCTCCCAAGGAAGGCTGAAGCACACTTATCTGTGTCAGCAGCTGCACAGGGGAACAGACTGCGTGGTGCTATCTAAAGCTCCCGAAACCTTTAGTCTGAAGGCAAGGCAGGCCTTAGCGGGACTCCATCAGCTGGCTACTACTGTCAAGAAATTACTAGGACTGGGATCAAAGGAAAAAATGTAATGAACACAAAAGCATAAATGCATAAAGCAGTCACCTTAACTTATTTATATTTTAAGGCACAAAGGCATTAAACATTACATTCATAGTTAACAGTTAATATCAACAGCAATGATATTAATATACATCTTGAACATTAAATCCTTCAAGACATGGAATACAATCTTCAAATATTGCAGATTTCAGACTACAAATACACACAGTCCAAACAGGTCGCTGAAAATAACAACACAGCTAAGGAACAGCAGTAAAAGAAAAACAACAAAAAAAACCATGTTATTTCTGGACTATGCAAGTAGCATACACTAGTGACGACTCTACCAGGTTGTTAGTAATATCTGAGTAACTTCAGGCAAGCAGCTGATTAAATTATTGTGCAGACAATGAACAACAGTTACAGGGACAGTGATAAGTTAGGGATGATTCATTTAAAGCAACCTCTTTGCCAACTAAAAGCGAAACATCTTACTTAAGTCCTAGGTATATCGACAATATCTGTCCAGGCTCTGGAACTTCATATACAGGTTTTATAAAGTTCCAAGCAAATCAACTGGACAAAGGTAGTGGAGTGAACAGAGCCAGTGTGATGCTCATTTTCTTCCTCCCAAACTCACTATGTAGAATTGTTAGAAATTACATGTCTAATACTAGCTTAAGGTTGTACATCAGAATTTATCTCTGCACTGAGAAGCCTCTTAACATACAAAATGTGTTCACAAAGACTCAGAGGATGTCGCCAAAATGTCTTCCTGTTTAGATCAGACTGCTTGGAAGACATTATAATGCCTTTCATAACTACTACATGATAATGTCCTAATTAACAGTACTGCGCTGTGCAGACTTCGGCCAAAAACACAAGTATAATGTATGTTTACATTTCTCATGTAATAAGGAAGCATTTTCTGTCTCATGTATTCAGAAGAGCAATACACTGCTTTGGGACAGGGTAAGGAAGTAATTACTAAATACATGTAGAAGTAACCTATTATTAAAAATTGCTCTCTTAAATTCAATGGGCTTTATTCATACAACACTGGAAATGAACACACTCCGAGAAGCACTCCAACATTAAGCTTCTGCCACTCAGATCACTTGGCTGGCCTTAAGAGCGCGGCTTGAGAGTCACAGCAGGACAGAATGGCCTCCACCAGCACGCAGCAGTGAATCACAGATTCCTCACTGGCACGCTTCTGTCCAGCTGGTGAACAAACACTGAGGATGGGAATGGGACCAGTTCATGCATTCAGATAGGCGTGCAAGAAGGTTGTGTAGGTAGAGGAGAACAGAGACATGGCATTTTTGTGAGGAAGCCGGAGCAGAACCACAGAGAACTTCTTGCTCAGAAGGGAAAATGTCACCGTGGCTTTATTCTATTCTAAAACCGAGAAGCGTGTCATCCTCAGCAAAACATTATAGCACAACCTACAAGACCTCAAAACAAAAACTGTCACTACTACAAAAGATACTACCCTACTAGCCTATCTGAAGCCAGCTTTCACCAAAAAAAAAAAAAAGTTTAATAGTCTATGGTGTGGTACTCCATCGTATTTCAAGTATTAAATGGAGTCTTCTTAAGTACAGCACTGTGTAGTTGCTTGCAAACCACTACTACATATAAGACAAAAATCTACCTGCTACATACCTACATACCCTTTTGGATTGTCAAGTAATGCCTGCATGCATTATATCCTGTAACTCTCTCCTATTTCATACAGTTTCTCCACAGAACCAGATCAATAAGGATATTGCTGCTAGACCGGTGTTTGGCATTTCTCCTAACAAATTTCTAACTGCTTATTAAATATGGTCTGACAGCCTTAGCTTGGGACAGAGAGTCAGGGTGTGGGGGCCATGAAACCCCACACCAGCCTGTTTACAAGGTTATGGCTAACTGGCAGCTGTGCAGCATTACATCAAGTTCCTTACCCGAGACAATCAATGCATGGCAAAGATCTCCTGAAAAATTGTGTTGTAAAAAAATAGAAATAAAAATAAAAACCCAGGAACTTGGTAATTTCAAATGATCCATAAATAACAGGTGGTTCTGTACAGTACTAATGGGCACACATATTGAAAACACTCATCTGTCTCCAGAAAAAGCAATCTTTGACTGAAGAACATCACATGCACCTCTTAAAAATTAAAGCATTTACTCAAAAAAACTGAGTTCATCTTTGTTTTACAATACTTGTAATAATTTCCACAATATATAAATCAATCCAAATTCAATTCCCAGATTTGTCTCTTATAATTTCACAAGGTTTGCTAACTGCGTTTCCAATTGGCTTGCAATTATATCAGGCTTGGTTTGTACTCAATTTGACCGAGTGTCTCGAAAGAACCAAAAGGGTATTCACTGAGTGACTATCATTTTGTCCAACAGTTATCACTGAATACACTGTTCCATTCGGCTAGCAAGTGAAGTCATAGCTCAAGAGCTGAATGCGACTCTGTTGTTGGCTGATCAGAGGCCAGAAGAAACAAGGAAACAAAGCCCAACTTGCAGACAGGGTCTGATTTCAGAACAAGAACCAATAGAGGAAAACACCAAAGATTTCCACTAGATAAGTCTAGCAAACTATGCCGAGATGCAACAGAACAACAAAAAGAGGTTTAATGTGTTTCAGATTAAGTCAGCATGTGCAAAACAAGACCTAAGAAACATGAAGTCACGACAAGTTAACAGCATACGCTCCAACGTGCAGTATGTTGCTAATGTGAAGGGAAACGAGCAGAAAAAAGGATGCATAGAACAGTTATTTATCAGCTCTAATATCTCCAAATATTAAAGCCATAATAAGACTCAATTGTTTATACAATACAATGGGGAGAAATAAAAAGAGATCATTAGCTAGAGTTGCAATTTTATACCAGGAGTAATATTTGTTAGTTTTGCTAGGTTATTCCCCAAGTGAGATGTTTGATACTGTTTTACCATTATTGGAGTGCTTCACCAGTGTCTTTACAGTGAAGATTAACCTCCTTTCCTTGTTCCAGGTAGTTTTTCCCTGCCACACAAGCAAGCAAATAGCCCTAGAGGATTAATAGCTTGGAAGCACCCAGACATGAACACCACACTGCGGGCACAGCTCTGTGATTTATCTGCAAGGCTTTAAACTGGGAACAAGAATGGGAGCTGCTCTTTTTTTTTTTTTAATGTTTTTACCATCTCAGGGTATCGCAACAGTTCCTTTGTCACTTGCCAGTGTGGACAATACACTTGCAGAAATTAAGCAGAGTTAATTCACAAACCAAGATAATTTATCCTAAGCTCAGAGCTTGAAGCTTCAACCTAATGGTAAGATGGAACATCGCAAGCTAAAGGGGTTTATTTAGTTTATAGCTGTCTGTGTGAAGAATTTTCTTATGTAAAGCCAAAGCTTGTACATTTCCACACACCATTGTTTCCCAACACAAAAAGCAACACAACTGCTGCAGTGGAGAGGCTTGATTTTGTCATCACCTTGCAGCAAGCAAAGTTATATTGCTATCATGAAATAAATTTGCACATCTGTAATCAGAGATGATGACTCAGAAGTGTATATGTGCTGAACTCCAGTATTTGGTCATTGTTAATTGATATGCTGCCTGCTCAAGTTTACAAGCCACATGTTCTTCTGATGATTTCTTTCCTGAAGATAAAGAAACATCACAATGTGGCTTTAAATATTAACTGCTCTCTATTTTTTTCAAATAGAAAAAAGTACCGTACTGAATAAATCCCGGCATGGAACAAAGAACACAATCATTTCTGAAGAATGTCACAAATGTGCCATTCAGAATGGTTTTTTCTGATGTTTTTCGAGGCCTGTATTGCATGTTAACTTCAGAGATTACATTAGAGACAACATTACTATCTTCAACAGTGTTGTCTCTCCTGAAACAAGATAAACAGTTCCAATACTATGACTGCAGAGCTTGGCAGTTGTATCCTGCTTTGCTGAATCTGATTCTTGCATTCACAAAATAAATCAACAATCAAGCACAGAAACCAAGAATACTGAAGACAAAAAGGTCAGCTTCAAGCCATTTTGTGAACTCATCAACAGGAAAAGGCAGCAGCTCTCTGCCACGGGAGAGGTATCGTACCTTTTCCACGTCTGAGAGAGATGACAGAGACTGGTTCTGCAGAACCTCTGGAGCCGTGAATGCTCGCAGGTCTTGTTGGGACACATTGTCATCAGTAAACGATACGCTGCCAGATGGAAGCAACAGGAGAGACCACGGAGAAATGATGAATCCCAGAGCAGTAGGATCAGCTGTATTTGAAAGAAAAGAAAAAGCCCCAAATTAACATACAGTTGTTCTGTGGCATTCCTTGATGTAATTTTATTAGCTCAAAGACAAACCAAATATCAAAATGCTTCCTTTTCCACCTGTGACACTTCATAACCACAACAGTAATCCCAATTTTCATCACACTAAAGAGTAATCTCTTTTTTTTTTTCCTCTAGTTCTGTGCCATTATTCATATCACCAAGGTCATGAAGAGCTTGCTAAAATGACACTGATCTTCTGTCCTCGGGTTATTTCATGTCTGAAACACAGCTGACAACTAAAATGATCAAATTCTATGATTCTGATTCTACAAAATGCTGTAGGATGCATGTCATTAAGGTGAGATCCTGCATTAAGAACAGAGTTAACTGCTATCTTAATAGCACTGTTGTAGCAGGAATGATCTGAAGAGGGAAGACAAAGGTAGCAGAGAAAAGGAATACTCTGTCTTTAGACTAGCTGATAGGACTGGGACAAGCAGAGAAGTCTTGGGACATTATATTCGGATCCAGCCCCAAGAAAAAAGTATTTTCAGAACTGAAAAATAAGAAAAAAAATTCAAGACAGCAGCGGAAGTGGGCAAAGAATAAACCCAATCTCTTTATAAGATTCTCCTTTCAAACCTTAGTTCAGAACAGCAGAACACACACTGAAATTAGAGCAAAGAAAACTTTCCTCTTCCATTTTCTTGAGTTACATTTTTTTCTACATTTCTAACAGTAATGCAGCTCACTTTCAGGGAAGGAGGCACAAGCTTTTAACACTGTAAAAATAAAAATTAACTTGTTTCAAAGAGTTGAAGAAACCCACGTTTGATGGACAGGTCGGTCCTCCTCCTCTACATAATAGCAACAACTGCAGAATAACTGTTTCTTACTCCAGCACCACCACTAACAACATTTTCCACTCTCCTATCATCTCAGGATGCTCCTACGGTGCTGGTGCCCAGGCTATTCAACTATCTTGTAATCTAGAATATTTCTAATCTCCTAGGAAACGTTTTAAATTACTGCATGCAGGTATCAGATGTAAAAGGATCTAGCAAGCAAGCCCTTCCACTCCTTCTATTCCCTTTCCTCCAAAAAGAGCCAAGGAATTGCTTCTAGGTGTTCCACATTCTCTGACGCGGGAAGCAGAACTATATTATTAATTGGCTAGCACAATTATCCAGATTGTCCAGAATGTCCAATTTTGAATTCCTGCAGCTCAAAGCTCCCCCCCCCCGCCCAGTGCATGCAGAAAAAAATCATTCAGAGAAACCACTACTACATTTTTCACCCTAAGACTAACACACTCAGTGTTACAAACACTCTTTAAAACCCTAAACAGAATTTTCCCTTACAAAGGAAAAGGGACCACTGAGGGCAACAAACATTCTAGAAGATCCTGCAGACTCTACTTGAATTAATTATTTCAAGTTTAAACACCTGAGAGCGATTAGTAAGTGGACCTGTAAAAACTTGTGCTTTTCACGTCAAAATGTTTCTACTTAAAACAGACTTTTTCTGAAAGTTTTTGGAGCTTCCATGTAAACAGAGAAGTCCCCATTCAACAGTAACTTGAAAATACTCCATTTATAAACCCAAGCCAAAAAAAGCATAGGATGTACGCTGTTTTGTTGCTCTGTGACTCATGTTTTTTTCTTGATAGCAGTTTGGTTACATAAAGTTTGTTACATTTTTTCTAATTCATCAGTGTTTTATGCTAAAAGCTCACATGAAAAGCTTAGAATTCACATTGCAGAAATGGTTTTTCCCCACTTTTTATGACAGAAGAGAAGCTCTCAGTCTTCTTGCCTCAAGGGGACATACTTTGTTGCTCTGCCTTCATCTTCTGGATCCAAAGCAAGTAATTGCTGCAGAAGGCAGCTCTGATCGCATAGGCTAAATCAATCCAGCTCTTGTACAGAACTGCTGAGCTGCCCACGGAAACCAGCACACGTCACCACAAGCAACAACAACAAAAAACCCTACCCTAAAAATATACAAAATACAAATATAAAACCCTGCACGATGATCTTTCTCTTCTTGTTCAGAGAGGACACACAAGAGCAAGAGGGTTTTCCTGTCATATTAAAATAAAAAACTCAAGAGACAAAGCAACGTTTGGTACTTGAACCTACCAACATCAGTGTGAGGCAAAGTAAATAAAACATATGGGCGAACTAGCAAGGGTTGTACAAGTTTATTTCTGTTTCTAGAGCTTGTCCAGTGTCACTATTTTTCCAAATATTTAATTTATCCAGCTGTGAAAAGAAAAAAAACAAACACAACCAAATCACTGAAGAATGCCACTTGCTGAGCTACTTCAGCAACATGAAATATATTTGGCCAGGAGAAAAACTTGATGCAGACATTAATCACCAGTTCTTACACCGCAGTACATACTTTCCTTCTTCCCCATGGCGACCCCACTGACCCCTAGCTTCAAAAAGATTTAAGCCTATCGTCATTTGTATCACCCAGGAAGAGGTGTTTGATACAGTAGGAAAAATCATCCATTGCGTTCAAGATGGTGATTTTACTGCAGCATGTAGCAGACACAGCATGAAGTACACAAGATCACCTCTTCAGGCACCTTCTCTTAGGGTGATGTAGTTTCAGCAATCCTAAAGTCAACACACTTATTAGCACGTAGTCTTGCAAATACTGGTTTAAACCTACTGTGGAGCATGCCCTTGTCCCCTACAGACGGGCAGGCTGAATTACTGGCCCACGTAAAATACTTCCCTCTACACTCTACAGTCTTCATGACCTGAGGCAAGGTGCAATGAACACAGTTAATTCTAAGATTAGAAAAGGGTCTGCTTTTGCAAAGCTTCTTTTGTTGGCACTTTTTTAAAGCTGCTTCTTTTAGTAGCGTTTAAGTCATACACTGGACTGTACTGCCTACATCCCAGCTTGCTATCTACATTTCAAAGTGATGAGAATAAATCATTCTCTATTTACTTCCTTAAGGCAGCATCTGTCACAAGTCAAATTAATTGCCTCAAAACTTCTGCAAATGCAAATTTATCCTGAAAACAATATTTTAAAGTTACTCTACTCTGCCACTTCACTGTTTATGCCACAGAAAAAAGTAACAAAGCCAGAATGCATCAACGAGCCAGGGGCCAGAAAAAAAACAACGGGAACTCCTTTCCAGAGATAACATTCAAGGCATCTCCTCTTTTAGGCTTTCAGAAACATTTCTAAGAGCAGTGAGGGAAATCTACTGCCCAAAATACTGGGGAAAATCATACAGGAAGAGAGTTGAGCCCGTCTTTCTGAAAGCGCTGCAAGTCAGGGTATGGCTCCCAGTCAGTTTTACATCCAGGAGGTTTTCAGCCACGCTGGTGCTGCCAGCCTTCTGAGTTCATGCACGAACTATGCAGCTTGGTAACAAAACACTTGTGAGAGCACAGTTTATCCAGCAGTGCCAAGACACAGATAAATAGTGTGGTCTTACTTGAAGGGAAAGAGTGAATTGGCTTTAAAGGCAGTAAAAACAGGAAGATTATTCAGCTACATAGCATCTGGAAAATAAAGACTTCTAAACCTTTAAATGGTTTAACAGGATGCAAGTTGTCAAAGAAAACACAACAAAAACCAAACATTCTAAGACAGCGAGTTCAGGCAGCAGTTTTAAACTGATCCATTTTACAATAGTGACAGCTAGTAACTGAATTCCTACACAACAGGTAGACTTCAAGCTCTTAAAGTTGCTATTTCTCCGACTTTTTTCTCCCTTAGGCCACAGCAATTAGCAAAAAATGGTAGGACGAACATTTCAACCCTTTCAGGACACCAGAAAATGTCTTAAGAGTCAACACCCCAAATAAACCAAAAAAAAAAAAAAAAAAAACCAACAACCCAAAAAGTACACACACAGGATTCTCCATGTTTGCCTCTTTGCATTGCTCCTTAGCCATCACCAAGATGCAGGATGGGACTGAGCAGAAAGCCTTGGCATGACATTCAGCCACTGGAAACCAGCAGCACAGGGAGGAGTGGGAAGCGCACTGAAAGTTACTCTTTCCTCAGAGGACTGGAGCAAGAAATAACGTGAATGACTAGTTTCTGGGAAACCCCTGTCACTCCCAGGACTCTCCCTGCTCAGGGTAACAGCACACCGTGCCTTACCATCACCTCAAGCACACCCTGCAGAGTTCCAGAAAGAGTGCAAGTAAAAAGCAAGACTTGCTTAGGGAAGAACAGAAACCAACCAAATCTAAAAGTCTGGCCTCAGTCCTTCTCCTCCACTAAACGATCAAATGTTAGCACAATGTGGAAAAAAACCACGTTGCAACAGTTATTGGTGAAGGGGAAAAAGAATGTACTACCACCTGCCTCCAAGGGGGTTGCGAAAATGAGGATTTGCTTCCTCTTATTGCCTCTTCCCTCCTGTCAACTAAAAGAATCCATTCCCTGCCCTCTTCCCCCTAAAACCAACTAGCTCTGATTACTGGAACCCACCACCAGCTTCCATCAACACGCTTCACTTTGCCTTCTTCCCTTTCATTAAACTTACCCAAACTAAGCAGATGCAATGGCATGACTCGACAAGATTTACAGGTCCCCAAAAGAACACAACCGTCTTTCCTCACATGCACTTTCAGATGGTATCGCCTTTTTTTTTTTTTTTTTTACCATAAATCACTCTCCATTTATATTTCTGTGCAGAAAGCCAGTCTGCACAGTGGTTGTGTCTTCACTCAGCCGGACTTTCTACTATCAGAAAGGTTTTCTCCCCTCCTCTTCCTCCTCTCCCTCCGAACGCACATTTCTCTAGAAGCACAAGGTGTGACTACGTTCAGAACGCAGGAAACTCTCTGTAGCACTGGGGTGTCCCATGCCACCAAGTCTTTCCCACTTTGAAGTTTTGATAAACCCTCTCCAGTTTAACCTCTTAAATTAGACGAACACCTGGCGTACTATTCCGAGCGCCAGAGAGCACAGCACCTACATGCTCGCCTCCGAGATGCTTCACTTCAAAGCCTTGTTCCTTTGACTTCATGCAGCACTGAATGCAAGATACAGCATGTCTGAAACAGCTGATACACCCTCTGAACAACAAAATAGTTATTGCAGATAATTAAACAGATGTAAGAGAAGGGCAGGTCTGGTATCGGCGTTTTCAAACCTCCAGATTAATTTCAACTTCACTACAACTGATGTCAGAACTGCAACTAGGAGTACTGGATTGTCTTTCTCCTCCATTTAACAGCTTATAACATGCTGACAAGACAGCTACCACAGTTGATCTTCTAAATCAGTGATTAGCAACTGGGCATTTCCATCTAATTTTTCACTGCTTATAAGGACTGCAAGCAAATTTTTAAGTATTTTAATGGGTTCAACAATTTTTAGAACTGTAAGTACAAGCAAGCATAAAAACATGCACATCTATGGATCAGTCACTGAATTTGACGTGGTGTGACCTGTGATTAAGAATGTAAAACATGGAATTTCATTATGTACTACTTTTATTCAGTGCTTTGATGGATAAATAGACAGACGCACCAAGAGACAACAAGTATAAATCAACAAATCACTAAATCTGTCACAGAGGCTTGCCTAAGTAATTTTCCCTGATTTCCTGAAACTAGTTTAAATAACAAATGAATTAAGAACGCTTTCTCAGTTGGTGGAACAAGAGCAAGAATTCCTAACTTCAAAATTCTACCAGGATTTAATAAATAAATACATAAATGGTTGCTTGGGTTGGCAATTCCTTTAAGTGTGTGTGGTTGCTGGACTGGTGTAGGAGGTTTCCAATAGAAGGCAAGTTAAGCGATGGCAATTTCCACAGCAGTTTTGTCCTCCTGATTTCAAAGCAGTTGGACCATGCTGCTGAATTGGTTTTTTTGTTGTTGATGCTGCTTTAAAATAAAGAAACTTAATATAGAAAACATGTATCAAAGCTTAGATCTAGTTACAAAACAACATTATCAAGGGATCCACAGCTATACAAGAGCAGGAGAAGACCATCCCTGAGACTGAGCAGAGTCAAACCTGTGGTGAACTTGCCAAAACTCAGAGCTTGCCTTTGTTGCTTTCTGCCCGCGAGTGGCTGGTCAGTTCTGGAAAACTGCCACTTTGACTTCTGCCACTGAACAGCTCTTTTGTGCTCTCTGTGTGTCTAAAATTTAACCGCGGAAAGCAGGACTTCCCTAGGATCCTCCATATGCTGCAAGTCCTCCACAAAGAGCAAGTGGAGTCAGACAAGAAAGCCCACAGGAACCTTTGCATTCTCTGTTCTGCAGCTCTGCAACACATCTCTACAAGCCAGCACAGAAACTGATATTCAAGATGACCAAACAAGATGTCTCTATTTTTTTTCCTTAGCAAAGCCAAATCTTCATTAAAGACTGGTTATCTTAATCTTGCTGGGAGGAATTAAGTTGTTTTTGTCAACCATTGTTACATTGTAAAGCTCTTTCATTTAGGTGTCTTTTAAAGAGCATTTTACCACAGGGCTATACCCCAGGTTAATTAATAGCATGCGACTGAAAATAGTTTGCTGAACTAGCAGAACAACTCAGTAAAACATCTTCATATCCTAAAAGAGACAGAATCTTCTGGCACTGATTTTATCTGAAGCTGTGTTTTGGTATTCACAGATAGGAAGCAAGACCAGAAACTTCTGCCATCTTAGCCAGTCTTGACTGGCAAACACTCCCCTACCTTAAAAGCATATACCACAAGTCCTGGGGCAGATTTCCATTTTGTGCTCTCATCTTTCAGTACTTGTCCCTCCAAAGGAGGGCTGCCTGTGTTCTCACTCTCAACACTTCCTTGAAGCCTTCACAGTAATTATAATTCTTCTGCACTACTCAAGCTAAGAACAGATGAGCTCCTGTTTTCGGTGGAGACTTCTATTAAGTCTACACTTCTTAAGTAGTTTCCCTGCTATGTATTTAGGGTACTGGCTTCTCTCAGGTGGACTTCAAGACGGAGCTCACGGTATTGATTCCCAAGTATGAACTTGTAATCTTTTAAGATGCTCTTTAGTCCAAGTCTCCCACGGACTCACCAACTCGCTGTACCATTTAAAACCATTTAAAAAAAAATGATTTTTATAGAGTTGCAACAGAGAAAAAGAGAGAAGACACCAGCTTTCCCTTTAATTTCATGATTATGATCTCAAGTTTCTGCCCATATGTGCCTTCTTTTGAGTTCTGTGAACTATTCAGAGATCATACATATATCCATGTATGAGACAGATCTCATGTCTGACTAGATATTTTCTAAAGCATATCTTAAAAACAAACCAAAAAAACCCTTACATCTTCAGCAAGATTATACATTCAAGCCAATCCTATGCAAAAATACAACAGAATTTTTCCCTCAATAATCAAGATACATCTCTTGCATAGTAATGTGGCAAAACAATAACCAATTTCAAAGGGAGAACTTGTGATTTTTCCTGAATCAAGTTAAATACTCATACATATGGACGCCTAGATAGGAGATGACAGCCCCACGTTTTCTCAAATGCTAGATGCATCATCGAAACGCATGCTCTATCTGAGGTCAGGTCACTTAAGTCCAAAACTTCATAAAAATGGGGAGAAAAAAATGGTGGGTGGGTGAGTAGTGAGCTTAAGGCCTTGCAGCCTATAAAGAAGGGAAGGAAAACCTAAGGGAGAAAAGGGCACCACACTTAGATCAAATGCTAGAACAGATGATTGTTAGCAACACTGCAGATGCTCAACTTAAAACCTACTACTTTGGGGGAGGTAGGAAGAAAATTTACTTCTAACTCCTGGAAAGCAAAACATGCACTCACATTCCTCTCAGTATCTATACCTGGATCGCTAAACCCACTCTGGGGAGTGATTCCTGACCATCTGCTCAAGTTTTCAGTGGCTCACCTTCACCTCACTCTAGACTAAATCACTTCAGAGCAAACTGGTCATGACAGCACTATACTATGCTGTATAGTATACTACAACAGATTGCTCCAATGGCATCAGAGGTATTTATCTTTTTTTTTTAATGTTTCTATCTCATTTCTAAGTGTCTAGAACAATGCAGAGATTATGTGGTAGTTTCCTACCAAAGTGAAGTTGTCACCACATGAAACCACGTGTTCTGTGTCCTGCCAGAACATGAAGGAGCAGCTGAAAACAGCCTCAGGGTTGAGGTGCACCTAGGAGCAATTTATTATGTGGGTTTAGAGTCAACGACGAACAAGAGAGCATATTACAGGTACACATAACCAAGATGTTTCCATTCCATATATCTCTCCTTTAAAATGCTTACCTTTTCTGAATAGCTCTTGAAGGCTCTCTGCACTTTGATTCAAAATAGCCCATATTTCTTCTTCTTGCAGTGGTCCGCCCCGAACCTCCAGTGCCTCAGCCAGTGACACATGCATGTTACCTGGGAAATAAGAGACAACCCATTTAAGAGTGCTTAACAGCTATCTTCTCCTTGTATGCAGCACTCATGCAGTAATAAACAATTCTCAACTCAGTCGCAAAAAGTCTCTGATATTAACAGAACTCTGCAGATATACACAGTAAGGACCACCTGCTCTTAGGCAGACGAGAAACAGGTTAAGACAAGAAGGATCCATGTTAATATGATAGGCTACCAAACCAAGACATTCAGGAAGCTGTCATTAGTCCTTGTATTATAAGAGTTTGCTCTGTTTTAGAAAAATGACAATTAATAGCTAGAGCTGATTTGCATTAATGGTCCTATTAAAATGATTCTGAAAGGCCTAAGATCAGCTGCTGTTAGAAAAGGAAGCTTTTGTGACAGATATTCAGGAGGTTGTTTGTATTATTTCATGACCTAACAATATGAAGCACAGCCTGCAGACATACCAGCAAGCTGTGGGTCTGACAGGTATCTTACGTTCAGCTTCTGTGTACATGTAGCAAAGCGAAGGAAAACCAGACAACTGCTTCCCATACAGCTGGCACAGAGTGCTGCTCTATTATGCATACCAGGGAATTTTGGATTTCACGGCGCCGTCTCAGATTTTATTGGGTAGCTCTAGAATCAAACTGCATTACTTGGGCTACGAGACCTAGACATGTAGAGACTAAAAACACATGACTCCCCAAGGGAACACAGAATATTTAGCACAGAAGGTGCTAAATATTCTAAATATTCTTTAGCACGGGAAGTGCTAAATATTGTTAATAAAAGATGCTGAACGCAACACCACTACCAAAAATCTCCCCCAATACTTCCCTACCGCTCCCTCTTCCCAGTCCTGCAAAATGCTGATTATTTTCAGCTGTGATTAAACAATAGCACGGACTGTTCTGCAGGTGATATAAAACCATTTGCCTATTTAACACCGCTCCTGAGCCCATAAGCACGTCTGCTCCATCTCCCAAATACATTACATCAACAGGACAAGAATTGTACGTAAAGCAGTTTCTAGATCACAAGAGCCAGTCAATGAATATCCATCCAGCTACAAAGGCCTCAGCTGTAGCATGGTAAGGCAGAAGATCTGCTTGTACAAAGCCAGCAGTAGCTTGGCTGAAAGAAAAATAAATAAATAAATAAATTCAAATTGATTTTGAAAGCCCAAGCAGAATAGAGCAAAACTTCAGTCATTACCAACACAGTCACGTGGAAAACACTTCGAGCTGGGATTTGAGTGGGACTCTAAGGATTCTAAGGAGAATTCTCCAACTGTTTTTCTAACTTTTCTTCCTCAAGAAGATCAACAAAACCACGATATTTTGTAACTCTTCTTCCTCTAGAAATATCTGTGACCTTTTTTTCCCCCATGTTTTTTTTTTCCCTGCTCCTCCAGAGCCCCAGTCGCACTGGACTTGGTCCAGCTGCCATTATTCCTGTGAGCCTGAAAACTTCCAACACTGTTTGCTCATATTGCAAGGCAAAGAAAGCAAAAATCCATAGTGGTTACTTGACCTTACTCATCCTCAGAAAGAATAAGGGAACAATGTTGTGATTTCTGCCCTTCCCTTCAAGTTTG
Organism: Heteronetta atricapilla; assembly: GCA_011075105.1. Taxonomy (NCBI): domain Eukaryota; kingdom Metazoa; phylum Chordata; class Aves; order Anseriformes; family Anatidae; genus Heteronetta; species Heteronetta atricapilla. The sequence goes on along the minus strand of CM021734.1, from coordinate 64,619,002 downwards.
TGCTGACCTATTTATGGTCTTTGGTTACCCTGGAAGTGACCAGAAGAAAACATTGTCTGAAATTGCATTTTCTATTCTCTGCAGGCACTGCACACCATAATCCCACGCTCTCTGTGGATTTTACACAAGGATAAAGTGGCAATTTGTAGGAATGGTAGGCTTTACTGCATACAGATCTTCTGAATTTGCTGTCTCCTCAGATTCTAGGACCCTGCAATAGTGTCCGGCCTGTTGTGAATACAGAAGCTGGAGTGCTGAGTGCTCAACACACTCGTAACCTTTTCATTTAGGGCAATGCCTCAAAGTTCTGATACACTGCAACACGCTGACAGCATCGAGACACTTATACAGGGGCAAATCATACAAAGCTTTTGTAAAAAACCCTATCAAACTGTTCAGACTGCTACCTTCACCTCCTTCAGTCACTGTGTTTTTCAGACTACCAGATGGACTGGCAGAAAGCATCCAGATGCACCGGGAAAGTTCTCTTCACAAGGTGAGAAGTCGGGCCGCAGTTGTGATCCCCAGGCACGTCAAAGGGCTCAGTGCTATGAACTCTGCATGAACCAGGGAGGCGTGCATCCTACACCCACCCAAAAACCACGCGAGGTCCCAGCAACATGTGCGAGGCACCATGCCTGCTGCAGAAGTGCAACATAGGGTAGGAAGACAGCGGACACACGAGAACAGGTGACACTGGAGAAGCATGCACATACATGTTACTTGCAAATTGCTTGCTCCAGAACTTACTTCTTGACCATACAGGAGGGCAATTTCCACAGGAAAGGAGTTGCATCATGCAGAGGCCGCCTTTTTCGCTTCAGGACAAGAGAGTAAATTCAGGTGTAAATCATTTGTATCAACAAGCCCTGAGTGCAGTTTCTCACCCTCCACACCATTCTGCCCAAAGCCATGCAGGCAGCACAGTTCCAAGAAAGAATGCTGCTTGGGCCAAAGGCCTCTCCCATATCTCAAACACTTCCTTTAAAAAGCCTGTTTACCTCACCGGGGCCAGCTGCCAGCTCCTCCCTGCAAGGCAGACGGCTGATCCACTCCCTGATGAGTGGGATGAGTAGCTCTGTCTCTTCCCTGTAAAGTAAGCTAGGTAACCTCCTTGCCCCTGTGCTCCACCGCCCGTGTCAAGGCTCAGCGCCCGGGCAGAGATGGGCAGCAAGAGCAGCCCCCACACCAAGCCACACTGCCAAACCTCCCCTCAGCCAGGCATCCGCTGCCTTGATAAGCAGCAGGATGACAAGTTTAGGACAACTGGTTTTTTGGTCATTTGTGCGTGCAGCAGAGGTGCTCCAGATCCTCGCATTCCCCCACCACTAAGGCTTTCCTCACACCTTTGAGATTTGAACTGGAATTCATCTGAAATTTGGAATGGACGGTCCCCCACATCCACTGAGAATTGGGCACAGCTGAATGGCCTGACTTTCCTGAGCTCTTGCCACTTCAAGTATTAAGAAGCCATTGCAATAATTGTGTTTAATAAAGACTAGAGAAGCAGTATTTTGGTCAAAGTTCCTAAAAGCATTAAACTTAAAGTCAAAGGGCTGAACTGCTTCAACTCAGCCTCTGTCCAGCTCCTTTGTGTTTTGTTTTTAACACCACGTTGTTTGCTTTTTACCTCTCCTTCCACATCAGCACTTTTCCCGATGTTGCAAATGCAGAACCCAAACTCCAAGTCAAAACCTCTGCTTGAACGACATCAGCTCCCCAAGACGCCTGCAGCTACCTCATTCCTGTTTGATATCTCATCAGAATACACTGCCAAGAAATGCAGAGAACAGCTGCTCTGCTTACGCTCCCTGTAGTTTGGAAGATGTGCTACAAATCATGAAAAACATCGAGGCTAAAAACATTGTACTCTGCTATTCGATTCACTCCTCTGACAAAATTTGAAACAGACAAAAGAGGCAGGAAGAAGGCCCTGTAGAAATCCAAATTCTGCTCTGTGGTGTTTAAAGAAGAACAAACAAGCGAACAAAAAATGCCAACTTTTCTCTCCCAAGTCAAACACTGTTAGGTGACTTCATCTGCCCGCATTATTGCCCATCTGCTCTGTAGGTATATTTTGGTAAAAACAGCTGGTTCTGAGGAGAGCTTTTCTCTTAACAGATAAGCAAGGAGCCCTTTATCAACTTCTCTTTTGTCAATTCAAATGTTTGAAAGCAGAAGTAGATTTAATGAGACCATATCATGTATTTCTGACCAAAAAAACCAACCACCTCTTAAAATTCAAATCTCTAAAACCACAGTCAGCTGCCTAAAAATAAAACACGGTTTTATTGAGCACTTGCTGCACGTCAAGTGCTTTCTAGAAGCGCTCCATGTTCACAAATCCCAGTGAAACTGAACTGGAGCTGTACCAGGACAGCTTGGAAAGTCTGACCTCTCCCATTACAGAACCTAAGCATCTCGAGTCATTACCATGCCCTGTAATTTCAGAACGCTGGCACCCATCCTATTTATTTGCATTGACCCACATCTTACACTCCTGAAGAAGACCTGGAATGCATCTATCAATTAGTTTATCCCCAATAACACTGTTGCTGAAACTCTGCTTAAGTACAGAACCCTGGAGCCTCGTTAGAAAGCTTTTGCTTCAATACTCTTTGAAACCTTAGCTGCAGGTCCAATTTGCATAGACTGCCCACAAAACAAGGTAACGTTTGCAAATGTTCAAGTCAAGCATGCAGTCAGGGTAAATATATGAGCTAATCAAGTCAACTGCATTTATATATAATTTTTTAGAATCCTGAAGATACTTATTGCAAATTATCATCATTTATCCCCTTAAAGAATAAAGAAATCAGCCCTGTACTACTTCCACCTTTTTCACTTCTCCTACGGATATGAAGAGGGGACAAAAATGGAGAAGAGCCCTGCAAGATGCAAATCCCTCCTCCTCCCCCCCCCTTTTTTTTTTTAAAGGTTCTGTTAGGTCTCTAAACAAACACTGGAAATCATGTTAATCAAAGTTTGAGACCAAATATGCTTCCTGATGCCTTTCATTCAATCGGCTACTTGATAAAAATATTATCTGAGCACTCATCCTTTATTCTGGAGATGCCACTAGAGACCAGGATTACTACCTCAGTACCTTTTTCCTCTGCTCCACTTTTGGCAGAGATCAGCTTCTTCCATTCCTATTTTTCCTTTTGTCTTCTCCTTCTCTCTCCTGCAGGCAGACAGGACGAAATACCAGCAAAACAGTCCCGTACTCCCAGGCCTCACATTTTTATCAAGCAAGTTTCTTGAGAGTTGCCTCTCCTCTTCAAACAGACTGCTTCCTCCTGGAGTTCACACCTCTGAATTAAAGGAGCAGAAACTAACTGAAAGTTGTGATAAAACAAAGGCTACGACAGAGGCGGCGCACTGCCAGAAGTCCGGGGGACTGCTGGCCTTGCTGTTCGAGCTACACGGTGATGCTCTCACACACTAACAGCTGAGACGTTAGCATTTCCTTGCGATGCCTCAACTCAGTCTTGTATTCCAGTGTCTGGAAGACAGAGGAATGTGACTTATTTATAATCTTGGCTTGCACCTCCAGGGCAAGCATAGTTTATTTTAGTCGAGAAGTGTTTGCTTTTTTTCCTGGAAGGTGGAAAGAAATCAGCTTTCGGCACCAGACTGAATTCGCAGTGGAAGATGAGCAAGGGTTATTGCTGACAATATGCTCCCTCCCTGGCTTTTCTGTCTCTCTATCACCAGAACCAGATAAACTTGTTTATCTGAGGCTTCACGTAAGGCAAACTAGTAAATCCAGTCCAAAACGTATATAATAATCATCATGAAAGTCATGTTTTCTAGGCAACTGCAAAATGTTCTCTTATACATCAGGGTAGCTGATGTTTCACATCTGATATTAAAATTCTATTCAGAATAATGTATAATTATCACTACAAAGTAAGCATAATCCACATAAATCAGGGCATGACTCTCGTATCCCTCTCGGTTTAATTGTCGGTGTTAGATCCTCGGGTAACTCCCTTATTTTGCTGCTGATCAGCTCCACCTCGGATAGGCACGTCTCCTTGCTGCGTCTCTCAGGCTCACAACTTTCATTTTAATTGCTAAGTAGTGACGGAGTGCTTGTGACTAATACGAACTTTATAAATGGAAAAGCAGAAATTTCAGGGCTGCAAAGACAGCTTGGTAATATCAACACTTCTCAAGTAACAGACGAACCCCTAGCACCCCTGTTCACACAACAGATGAAACTCTTCCGCCGACACACGATAATTGCAAACAAAACGCCCTACTCTTGACAGCCTAACTTCCCGATGTAGCGATGCACTGCCACATTCCTCCACTTACGCCAAACCAATTCCGGAAGGTGCAGCCGTCTCAGTGAAGAAGCCTTCCCTGGCGGCCCTCCACGCTGCTCTTTTCAGTGCACGGCGGCGGTCAGGCTCTTTGTGAAGCACACGGCTGACACCGCTGCGGTCAGGTCTGCGTTGGTGGCAGGCGCTGACACCACGCCTAAGCCAGACCACGCTGACACAAACTGCGAATGGCACCTCCGGCTCCCCCGCCGCTGCGCGAAGAGCTACACATTCCTCGCGTGCTATAAAAAGGTCGTGACTGAAGCCTGTCCTTGTTCACTTGCGGCTCTTACCACAGGCAAAGAAGGAACGGGAGCTCTCGCTGGAGAAGCAGAAACAGTGGCACACACACCACCGGAGTACTGCGGAGTCACTGGGAAGCATGCTTGTAAGACAACAAATACCCTTTCCCGTAACATTTTAGAGGTATGTACAAGAAAGACAATGAGCCTCTGACGTGGAACAAGCCCAGAAAGCAGTGCGAACCGTACAGTGTAACTGCTTTTCCTATGACCACAAAGAGAACTTCTCAGTGAACCGCCCCGAATGCTTGAGAAGAACAGCGAGCACGTATTTAACACCAAGACATAAATTGCCACGGACTAGAAACTGATTGTACACACAGAGTTTCAGTAATTTAACGGGCACCATTAGAGCTGCATTGCTGAACAGCTGAATTCCCTAACGCATAGGCTTACTCTGGAGTATGTTTATAAAAACTTGGCTTAAGCTGTCTCCTGTGGTAATGAGGCGATGCCGACTGCAATACACTAGATAGAGTCTCTAGTACCGCTGGGTTCAGATTCTGTTAGATATTAATCTTTCCATTCTCAATGACAGAGAATGATACCTTGCTTTATAACTATCCCTTCTCAGTACAACATCCCCTCGCGGTAAGGTAATAATGAGTGTAAATGAAGGCAGCATGACTGGATCAGCAAGAACCTAGGCACAGATCTTGCCAAAAGAGTAGGAGTCCTCACATTTCTTGGATGCAGCATTACAAAAAGAAAGTTCAGTTCAGGAAGATTTACATTTCTTCCCCCCTGAAGAAAATGGCTGACTTTCAAATAGGTGTAAGGATATCATGAAATTGAGATTATGTAATATTGAAAAAAAAATAGTAATTCTCACAAACTTTAGTAAGATAATCATTAAGATTGTAGCAGTATTTGGAAATTGCTCTTAAATTCAAAATCATCTTAACAAGTATGAAGACTTCCCCCAGGACATGTTATTTCAAAACCAGTCTTGAATCCTATATATTCAAGTCCAATCCTTCAACAGATTGCTTTCCTTTGCTGCTGTCATGATGGCTGAACTGCAGGGTTCTCTCTGGTTTTCATAGTTTTAGCCCCATGGAGGAAAGGGGTATATGAGCAAAAAGCCTTGTTAGTGTCATACACGTGACCAGTCAGCTTCTCCCCAGTAAGAAGAATCTCACATACGGTACTCATGTGAGAAATATGCTGATTTGAGAAACAATTCTGCTGTGTTTTTAGTTTGCAGTCAGCACACTTGCATACTCTGACTAGTGATCTGCTAGCAGGGAACACAGCTTGTGTGCTCAGCCGGGATAAATCTCTGGCATCCGGCGGATTATCTGTCCTATCTATCTGTAGGGCCTACCTTGCACCTTTTCTTCCATCTTTGATGCTCAAGGGAGTAATACTCCCAACTTCTCAGAAATAGCAGCTTCTCCAAGTAACTGCTTATATTGCCCAAACACAGGTAATCAGCAGAGAATTCCAGGACTTGCAGCAGAAAAAAAACACTGTGCTACCTTTTCCAGACAGTTACAATTTCATGCTTCATTTCTGGAAAAGAAACTGCAGTGCCATACGGCACAAGGAACAGAGCATTACGAGGTCTGCAGCTAGATGACACCACAGATACCTTATCTGTGAACTCACCTGTCTGGGAATAAAGCTGTTACTCACATAAGAGATGACTAATTCTCATTGTGAAAGGTTCAATTTCTACCCTGAAAAACAGACAAGACAGAACAAAAGCCTACATTTCAGCTGTCAAGAGCTGTATACACAAGAACAACAGCATTTCTTAGGACCAGTGCACAAGCTGGAGGTCCTTTTTCTACTTAAATTGAACCAATTCAAGGTCAATAGCAAATACCAATTCTTCCTCAAAGAGCACAGCATTTTCTTCACTCTTCTACAGCAGGACGAGACATTTTGCTCTCAGAAAAGCTTAACTTGGTATGCAACATTCTTAGGTAGTAGTAAGAATGAAGATATGGTATCACAAAACAGCAGATACATGGCTTTAATATGCCCAAAATACAATTTAAGAGGTATGATCTATGCTCCCCTGACACACGTTAAAATCTGTGCAAAGATTTCTGCTAAAGAAATTGAGAAGGCAGAGGGCTGCAGAGGGAAAAATCACTGACTGTTTAACACCATTTCATCCACTTCCACGTGAAAAGCAACTTCAAGCAAACTGCCTCTTCAAAGCACATAGATCTGATGACACCCCATCCTCTTACTGACACCTCACCAAGAAATGTGCGCACTCCAAGGGACCAGCAGGGATGCAGCCAAGCTGCTGGCTGCATTTCGCTGGTCCATGGAGTGATGGTCCTAAGCAGAGCAATTAGGACAACAGCTGATAATCTGCTGCTTCACTACAGTTTCCTCAAATGAAGGCAGACCGATTCTAAGGAAATAGGAAGCTCTGGGAAGTGAGATTACATACCTGGCTTTCTTTGCATCAGCCTTCAGGAAGCGTGCGTTTTTAAGAATATGAGAGAGCATGTATGCGCACACATGCATGCAGGTGAGAGTGCGTTACATTACCACACACCTATACAAATTGCATATATGCATTTGCCTACACGTGTTCTTCATATACACCAGAAAATTCATCGTTAAGTTTCACTTACAAGACAGGAGAAAAGCCCTGAAGGACAAACAGAGTTGTAGAGCAGCAGGAACACTCATTTTTTTCTAGCTGTAAACGTGGACTACCTGAAAGCCAAATGAGAGGGCCTCTAAAGCCTATTAAGGGTTTTGGCCAAGGAAGCTTTAAAGTAAGTTTCTGTAAGCATTTGTCAAAATGGATTTGACACCAGCAGATGGGCTGCCAAGGCAGGAACAGAATTCCATCTGCCCAGAAACCAGCTTGGTTCCACATGCGTGGTACTGCAGGTACAGCACTGACAAGTTTCACAGGGTAGGGCCATTCCGACAGAAGCACTTTAATGGTGTTTGTCAGCGCTATATAGACATGTCCTATATAGAAAACTCTGCTCTCCATCAGTGACCAGCTTTTCATAAAATAAAGTTCTATAACTACTACTTCTTGAAAGCACTTAGCACCTGTTACCATGATGTATAATATGTTTTCCCTTCATGAAATGAAGCTGAGCTGAGAAACAGAGTGCTGAAAGTCATCAGTATTGTCCTTGTACAGGGCTACATCACATTTTTCCACCCCTTGAATGACCATCTGCCAACGTAATATAATTTGGGTGAGCTGCCAAAGGTGCCTGCACATTACTTATCTTAAACATTATTTGGTGAAGCCAATGAGGAAATAAGGATAATACAGAAATACTGATTCAGATGCATGCAGCACAAACATGGAGATTCCTTCTTCTGCCTCCCAGCTGCATGGTGTAAGCATGCAGACCACAACAACTAGGGTTATCACTTACTCTTGTAGACTGCAGACACCTTCTTTCTGCATTTTCTTCCATAGCCATGCACACAATAAAACAGTTAGGGCTAGGGGGGTACATGTGCTCTGCGCACCTACTCCCTGTCCAGCACACAAATTGTGTCGCGTGTCATAACTATCTGGAAGAGGGCGGTCAACATGCAGCATGTTCTTTCATACTGTCAAACAGAGACGTTAGGCAAGATAAGGCAGCCGGTCTTTATAGGAAGGCTATTACTCCTTACCACTTCATTACAGGATTTCCCAAAATTCTGAAGCATCTGCTTGTGCTTGTTGGTTTTTTGGTCATGGATGCCTGCTTTTTAAATGTACCTCCATGGAAGCCAAAAGCTTCCCGAGCAGCTTATACTGTCTAGTTTAAATCCTGCAATTAGGAGGTTTTAGCTCCAGATTAATTAGTAGACAAAGCCACTTGAAGACTTGGAACGCCTATGGTTAGGAAATCACAATCTTGCTCTAAAACATGAGTTGACACACCACATAGGGCTTTGTACCAGAATTACACAAGTTAACAGGAACATGATCAGGAAACGACAGTCCCTCAGCCTGTCACTCTGCTTATTGCATTTCAGAAAAATATCCAATTATATGATTCAATATGCTGTTCACGACTTAACAGCTATTAAATTGACTATACTGCCCCTTGAACAAATTTCGAACACACGCCCAGTTTCTGATTCATCTCAAATTAAGACGTTGTGCTTAATTTATTTAGTCCTACAGCCATGACATTTTTCATGGCTTTAACTGCCCTCAACGGTGATGTGATTATTAGTGCTTTTCTTTTAGATGGGACACGACATGACTTCTTTCATAAGACTCCTCCACCTGTTACCGCTGCCCTGCTTCAAATCCCTACCAAGCCTACGGTTACAGCGCCAAAACATTCAGTGGGTTTCAGAGCACAAAAGGGACGCTCACCACAAAGAACACGAGCTTCAGTATCAACTGATGGAATGTGAAATAGCTGCAGGGGTGATTTACAGGACTCTTAACTAGACCTTCCACGCAAGGCAGGCTGCCCAAAGCCACCGACAGTCCGCAGCGCAACACCTCTGATTTCGTTCCGCGCTCTAGAATGCACAAGCGCTCCATCCACCCACCAGCTGCACTCCTCGGTGCTTTGGTACTTGGTGAGATTACAGGACAGAACAAGCTACAGAAGGTGACATTGCCAAGGAACAGGAAAAACAAGATAGCAGCACCTCCTCCCATTACACAACGCCTCTGTCACCAAAAAGCAGAGTTCAGGAAGTTTTGCTTTGTCTGGATGATAAATTCGTTCACATTAGGAGAGTTACAGGACAAAGAGCCATATTACACCCTTGGCTGCATAACAAGGACAAGCCAGCACGAACTTTTCCTCTGGAGGCCTACAAGCCATGAGAGGAATGCAAGTGCCAGCATCATCTTTCTCATTTAACAATATTCCTGTGAACAGCAGCAGAGAGCATGTCAGACTGAGGATCTATGCGCACAATGCCCACGTGCAAACCGCGCTCACCGTGCTGGAATGGAACCAAGCAGGAGGCTGTAGGAACCTCTGAACCCACAGCCCTACGAGGGATGAACTGAAATGAGAAGGATAATATAACAGTACTGGCATTTATTGATGCAGCTAGACCACAGAGAGTTAGACCAGTTAAAGAATGCAACCAATTTTGCTGTCTTCCAAAGCTTTGTGGTAACTCCATGTTCGGCAGCTCAAGCCCAACCCTTTCACTCACAGAGAGCCAAGAAAACGCTAACCAGAGGAACTAAAATAAGCAAAAACACCACCCTTAGGCAAAAAAAAAAAAAAATATATCCTTCCAAAATATAAGAGCTCAACTCTAATACAACATGGCCTGTATGCAACAGACTTCATCCCGGCTTTCATCACTTCCATGAATGGATACAAGTTTCATAACAATCCCATTTTTTCCTTCCTGCATTGCCTGTAAGCTTTGTTCATAAAATACTGAATTTTAAATGATGAGTTATCAAACTGGAAAACAACTCCAAAAGTTTTGAATATTTTGAAGTTGGGAAAAGAAGAATTGTAAGAATAAAGTTAGTTAACTGATGGCTATGATGGTATCAGATATGAACAACTGTGCAGACTGGAGAGCCTGTGGCACTCCAGTATACACTGGCGTATACCAACGAAGTGGGAATGGGTGCCCCCAAGTCCACCGTTAGAACTGGAGCTCACTCTCCTGGCACCCAGCAAACACTCAGTTCAATACTAAGCTTCCAGCCATCCCAAATACCATGCTACACCTGAGAAATCAACAGAAGGAACAGTCAGTCCACAGCAGTAGAAAAGACTGAAAAATCCCCTCATTAGAGCATATAAAACTCAAACATGCTACAGGAAATAAACGATGTCTTCAGCTCCAATTAGCTCTTTCACACATCCAAGCTAAATACTGCAGTCTGTCATTAACTCTGGAGGGGAAGCGGAATAAACTGTAAAACCACCATTATCAGAATTGTGATACTCACTAAAAGTCCAGAGTTCAATGGATACAAAAGAGAAATTAAAAAATGGAATGGAAAAAATTAGCATTTTTTTCCACATTAAACCCATCAGTTAATGTGTGCCTAAACTCATTAATTAGGTTCATTTTCTTTCTTCATTTTCTGCCCTTTGCAAGTTATAAGGCATCCATTCCTGCCATTAATTGATACTTGATGATCATCTTTTTAAACTTCAGAGAAGAAACGCAACCGTCACCTGCACCAAGTTCTTGGTCTAGAGAGTAGTTAGACTGCCTTCTTCTGCCAAGTCCCTGTTCTCCAACATCTACTTTTTATACCATACTGTCAAGTCTGCCTTATAAAGTCTTCCATTTACCTCCAAGCATAAAGCGTTATGGAATTTATGTCTGGTCAAAAGATGCAGTTTAAGTTTTCCTAATATCCAGCAAGTTCCCTCCAGAGACCTAAAAAACCAAAGTAGGAGAAGCACGAGCCATAAATACCACCACTCACCGCTCCATCGATGAGCATGTTAGAGGAGTCGGCAGAATCTCTGCTTTGCCATGCCTGTTAACACTCTTTATCAATTATCAGACTAAACGTACTAATGGAAAACAGCAGTAGCCTCTCTCATTTTATACAAGGGAAGCCACCACTTATCTACAATCACAGATACTTGAATGAGAATCTATTTCCACTTCTTTGCACCCTCTCAAGACTTTTATAACAAATAAACAAAAACTGCTCCACTTGTATAGGTTTACCTCAGACTGCGTATGCTGAACTGAGAAAAAGCAGAACAAGATAATCAGCAAGAAGCATCAAAAGTTTACCACTTACAGAACCCCCAAAAACTGGTATTAACAAAAGGAGGCAAGGAGAAAAACAAAGCCAACAGGGAGAGGCCAAATTTTGAAGACGTAAGCCTTAGAAAAGATGAAGAATTTAATACTTTCTCAGTCCACAGTGGGAGGAATAATCCGTAGGTTCCTCGCTGTGCAGAGGAACACTAGACAGAATCAAGATGTCATCAGCTGGCAAAGAGAAGCAGGACAGCAAGAAAGTGTGCTTGCACGAGCACGTACACAAACTGTTTTAGCCAAGGAAGAGATATCCAACTTAGAGGCAAGGCAGCAGTTAAGGGTATTGGAAATTATATATATTAAAAAAAAAGAATCGTTAGAGTTGCCAGGTCTTGCTAGCCAACCTAACATACTCTGTGGATCATTACTATCATTACTAATCAATTACATAAGAAATTATTTCTTCCTCAAGTCCTTTGGTAGTATTTTCATGATTTGGTTTACATTGCTGCCCATTTTTCATCCACTTACCTGGAAGCAGAATATTACCCCAGTCCTGCTGAGAGAAATACTTGCTTACGACAATTCACAGGCTGCGTTTTAAAAGGCAGAGATGAAAATGTTGAGTTTTGGCAGAAATGTTAACTGAAGACAGCTGGCACTAACTTAGACTTCACCTTTTATCACGCTGATCAGCAAACCACTTTTCAATGGTTTTCTACAATAATCACACTTCTGTAAAATTGGCTGTAAGGCTTCACTCTGTACGCTACATCCCAGTATAGATAAACAGGCAATAAAAACCCCAGCAGCTCCAGCTGGCAGCTGGGGCCAAGAAAAAGCAAGAAGGAAACCCAAACTTTTCCCACCTGAAATTCACACACAGTTTACAGCTGCTCCGTCTTAAAGAGGCTGCTGGTCACTACCTACAGCTTTTGTCACACAGGAAAAGCTCACTTCTGCTCCAGAAGAAAAATTCACCAGGAACAGTTTATAGATAATATACCCTGGGGCTCCAAAACTAAATGCAATCACTCCTACTAAATGCATTTTACTTGTTGGCACAACAGCCTCTCCCCCCACCTTGTTTTTAAAATAAACTGTCTTCATAGCATATCATTGAGAAAACATCATAAGCCTTGAAACTAATGCTGTCTGCATAGAAAGTAAATGTATATAGAAATTATTGAAGTCTAGACAGGCAATAGTTTCTCTTCCACTTCTTCAAAACCACTGAAAAGGGAAGCAGAAACAGCCCATTTTGCATTATCAGCAGACTTCCCAAGCTGCAGTTCACATTAAGGTGACAAGTTAAATTCTGTGATCTTCAATTCTTTAATATTCTCAAAGCAAAAGCAATGGGTGGGACAGAATCAGCGAGAATTAATGCATATATCAAAGAATTCAGTTAATGTCAGGCAGAAAAAATATTTTCTGTAATACTGCAAAGAATATTCCGTAGCATGCAAGCACCAGGGAAAATTCCACATAGCAAATTAAATGCAATTTGTTCGTTCTATTTGGCTATTTAATACTCAGTGCTGAAAGACAAAGAACCTGTCACTGTCTGACAACATCACATAACTAGGAGGTTTGAGTTAAGAAATCCTCTTTTTGACTGTTATATGCTTATTTCAGCATGCAAGGCAAAAGAGCGCACACAGCAAACCGTACATGTACTACTGCCAACAGAAAATAACAATCTGATGTCGAGGCAAGCAAGAACAAAAAGAATGCCTTTTATCATTACAGAATGCCCGTCAGTTCTTCATGAACACGTTTCTCATCCGTAAAAGAAATCAACCAATTTACAACCCCACAAGTTGGTTTTTTGCTTGCTTGCTTAATAATTCCTGTTCTTTTAATTACTAGTCAAATTTCTCTTGTTCTGCTTTCAGGTCTGCACAGAACGATTGTATAGGGCAGAAATGCCCACGTACCCTACAAAACTAAGCCTAGCTGTGCAGGTGAGATTTAGAACTTCAGGATTTGCACTGCTAGTGTACAAAGTGAAACCTGTCTGCACGTATTGTATTGCTTATTTTAACATTCCACTGCATTTTATTCTTCAAAAGTTACTTTTTGCGTGAATGTTTAATACCTCTCCCTCAACGTAAACATCTAATGAGGTATAAAAGGCCCAACTCTGTTACACTACATTTAGTAGCTCTGGTTTTTGCTATTAGAAATACATCATTTAAAAGCATACCTGAAAGTTTACTTTTTTCAGATGGTGATTGCTAATTTATCTGAAGTTGGTTAAAAAAAAAAAAAACAAAACAACACCTTAGCATCCAGTATTTACTAACTCATATCTACCTACAACTCAATTAGCATAAAAAAATGACCTTTTAACACTTACTATATAAGGGAAACCATCTTAAAAGCCATAGGTACACTTCAATGTGTGTGTGTATCCAGCAGCATACACATCAGTACCAGTTCCTTAACATTCTGCGGTAACCAAACGATTCATACTTGAATAGATTTGCCAAAACTTTTATTATGTCAAGCAGTGAGAGCTTCCAGTTTCACCTTCCTCTTTAACACCACCTAATACTGCAACAGAAGCTTAGTGATAGCACCGGGGTGTTCCTCTCTTCTTTCCTCCTCTCTTCCTGACCAATTGTTTTCACTCTCCAAAGCTGTATGCATGACAGCTAACTCCCTGGATTACTCAACTACCTGTCATTTCATCGCTCCTTCAGGTGTCCGTAAGGATTCCCAGACAAAAAGGACAAACAACCATGCCGGAACTAACTGCAGCTTGAACCAGACACCTCAAGGCCCTGCTTACACTTCTGCAGCTAGGTGGAAACTTCTCTTTCAGGCACAGCCTTGACAGCTGCTGCTACCTAAAATGCAGCGCACTGAGCTAAGTGCAACCGCTGTGCAGCTCCAGCGTGGACTTGTGCAGCTCTGGAGAGCACAACAGCTCCCAGTGTTTGAACTCTTTGGCTGCATCGAGGTTTGAGTGGCGCAGCCAAGTCACAGAGCCACTAATGGCCTGCGTCCTGTCGATTTGTCTAATCCCCTTCTGAACACATTTGCACTATTAGTACACAGGGCACCCTGGTTCAGTAACGCAGCTCTAATTCAGTACTGCACAGAGTATTTTCTTGTTTGCTGTGAAGACACCTTCTCTAGTGAAATTTGATTTACTCCTGTGGAACTTGAGAACGTGAGTTAAACAAGCCAAGGGTTTTGAAGTACCTGTAATACCTTGTGGTCACCTGGCTTTTAGTGGCCGCTCAGCCACAAACATCTGCAGCCACTGAAAATAAGAGAAAATGTTTTCTCCTGCCAGCCTTGGCTGTGTGCACTACCTGACTAATCAAACAATCCTCCAGAATAGAAAATATTTTCCATTCTGCTCAAAACCATTTGAAGGTTTTCTTTAGCATTCTGTGACAGAACACCAACCAAAAAAAAAATCAGGCTTACGTTCTTCTTCTACATACCATATTCCTCAAATTCAGAGCACAAAACTCTATGAGGAAGCAAGGAAAAAGGGGGAAAACTAACTACTGGAACCGTTTGCTGATAGACTTAAGAAAACAGTAATGCTAATGTAATAAAACAACAGTATCAAAAGACACAAAACAAGCAAGGAAAAAAATGTACAATGCATCGCACAGTTCAGAAGCACCAGCATCTTGCAACAATCACCAACAGCACACACATTTTAACTAGACGTGGAACAACTTTACAAAGCTACGTCACTAATTCAGTTCTAAGCTTCAGGCTGATTTGGCTGCTCCACACGTGATAGCCTAAGTGCAAAGCCACTCAATAAATGAGGCTCTATAGTGATGAAACACACTTTGATCACTGCCAGCTAGCAATCTTTGTCATCAGATAATCTTTAAATTCAATACTAAGGTCATTGAAGGGACTGCGATGACAGGGCACCCTGAAAAGCTGAACGGTTCAAAATTTAAGGTTCTTGTTCTCAAGCACATGCATTTGCCAGCTAAAGAGGAGAAGAAGAAAACTCATTGAGGAAACAGAACTGTAAGGTTTTGCTGTTTCCTCAAAAAGTTACAGTTGCACATCCTGGTAAGTGGACCACTACAACAGACTTCCCAGGCAAATGTCTCTGTTTTTGGCGTTTGAGCAACCTCCAGGCTGAAAAGGAATAAAGCACAACAGTTCTCAGGAAGCGACAGACGCACTAATACTTCCAAGTTTGAAGGTATGAAACCTCATCCCAACCTTTATCAAGGAGAAACCTCAGCTGGCAGAGGCCTCCACCACCTATACGAGACGACAGGGACGTTCTGGTAAGGGGCATAACCTGGACCAGAGAGAAATAAAGATGCCCCAGCATCCCGGAAATGCTTCTGTCCTTCTTCATTTTATTTTTTTTTTAAAGCTGTGTGCACTGCCAAAAAATACTGTTTTTCTAGTGCTATTTCCATAAGCTAGGCCTTCTAGGTCATAAGATATCATCTAATGAGGTAGATGTGTTATCATCTTTTGCTGCTTCTCCATCTACAGATTTCTAATGCTTATTAATATGCTGACTTGTTCTGAAGCCAAATTAACAAAAATAAATCTGTTTCTGAGCCTTGCATAAAACAAAAGAAAACGCGCTTCACAATGACAAGCAAGAAAATATACCTCAAACATAAAAAAATATTTGAAACCTACTAAGACGTTTGAAAGAAATACCATAAAGAGACCCCTGCAGGAGAAAACATTTCCCACCTGGTGAAACACAACAGGTAAGGAAGTGACAAATGCTGTGTAATGAGGCTGCTGGAAGGACAACTCTACATGTCCAAACCGGACAGTTGTCCAGCCAGTGATGTGTACTGCAGAGGCTGTCACTCCAAGTGACACACGTGCTGATACTGACATGCCAAACAAAGAAAGAAAGTAGTGTTTGCACCACTGCATCAAACGCTTGCCTGGCACTCAAACTCCCCGGTAACTCACTGGTGGCAAACACGGCTTGGCTCAGACCTGTGCAAAGGGAGCTAGCATTTTACTGACCATAATCCTAAGCATTAGGATGGGATCTTCCACTTACTGGTTATATGGGAAAGACGCTAAAAGTGATACATCCATTCCTTTTCCATTCTGTAATTCTTCATTGAAACAGTCAATTTTGCACTAAATGGGTAGTAATTATCAATTATTGCACTCCGTAAATTGCAACAACAGAGGATATCAAGAAACAGCAAGATCCCTTAATGCACTGGTATCGTGATGAGCAATCTCTAGGAATAAGATTGCTATAGTGTTCAACTATCCAGACATGACACAGGAAAAAAAAATCTAAATACTTCATTTTTTCATGCCTTCATAACCTCAGGCAACATGCAAGCTCAAATCTTTCATCATTTAAACCAGGCGAGACTGCTGGGAAGCATGAACACATATTTGTAACAGTTTAAGTAAGCTTCAAACTTCAATTTAGTCCCCTCTAATCCATTTAATGTTTTAAAATTCAACTACAGAAGTGGTAAGCAGAAAAACTCAAAAGCCCCATCAAGATTTCAACACACTTAGCACCAAAGGTAGTTGATATGTCAGAAATGTTGTAGTGAACAGTTCAACAGCAACATCCTACAGGCCTTTGGGACAGCAGACGTGGCTTTACGAGTCAGGTCCCATTACCTTTCCTTGGTGACCCCATGAAAACCCTGGGACCGCCGGAGTCACAGGTTCACTGTTTCTTTCTGCCCTTTGTATAGACGCTCACCTTTACATGAAAAACTGAAGATACGGTAGCCAATCTACATGCACCACTGAGATGCTGACGAAACTAATAATAAAGAGGGCAACAAACATCATCTGAAACATAAAATTAATCACTAGGAACCAAATCCCCTGCACAAACAAGGAGCTGCAAATGAGAGTATCTATAACCCTTGTGATAATGAGATAAGTCACGTTGTGTCTGTACTTCATAATAACTTTGAAAGCCTTTATATTCGGTTCCATTTTTTTCCTCCTGTAACAAGCTTTGAGGGCCTGCCCTCTTCCTGAGCACATTACACAAACCTGAGCACATTACACAAAGAAGAATCAAGAAAGACCACAAAATGGCCATGAACTCACAGCTGCTTACACCTTGAAGCATGCCACTCAGCTATAAATATTATTTACATAATCAACTTTTTATGCCTTTCAGTGCTGATTCTGAAATAGCAACAAAGTCAACAGCATATCACATGGTTTCTATAGTACCCTGGCCTAACTACAGCATTACAATGAACTTGTACCTTTTGTTTTGTACAGCAAACAGCCGTAGCATTAAGATTCTGACATACAAGGATATCCTGGAACGTGCTGGGAAGCCTACTGTCATTGGACTTGGACAGAACATCACCTGTACCTACCTACATCTACATATACACACACACAGAGCTTTGAGATACAGGAGAGTAAACTTGAGAGAACTTGGTGTTTCCACTGAGTTATCCAGTAAGTGTCTTGCATCAACTGTAATGAAGAGAATAGTCTACCTTTAGAAAAACTGCATGATCCAACGGCTTTCCCCCAAAAACGCTCAAGAGCAACAAAACCAAATCGTATTTCCTGGAAAGGTAGTAAAGAATTTGTATTTAAGTCCTCTCACTTGGGAAAGAGCAAAGAGTTAAATAGGTTAGAAATTATCCCTCTTCAACTCAGCATCAATTTCAAGATTACAGCACAACTACACATCTGCAACAGCACCATCAAGAAAGAATAGTCACCCAAGTAGTCTTTCAGCTCAAGATATTTTTTTTCTAAATGAAACAGACTTCAGAGATGCCACTTTTGAGAAACTTCCTCATATGTATGCCTGAAACCAGGCAGCTAGACTACACACAGACAGATGTCAATAGGACATGAATATCATTTTCAGATTCCTTTTCAAGAACTTCAGCAAGCTCTATAGGAAGTTCACTCCCACATTTCTCCCATGGGTACAGACAAATGTTTTTGACTATTTTGCAAGAAAAAAAAAAAAAACAAAAAACACAATTCTTCATCCAGAGCTAAGAGAATACTCCCCATCCCCCCCAAACACGTGCTTCCCCAAACCAAGCACACACAAGTCAAAAGTATTTTTACCTGAGAGTCTACAGGAAATGCAATGGTTGTTTTTCGAGAGGTTAGCCCAAGCGCTGGACTAAGGCACTACGAAGTCTGTGTTTAAATCCAAAATTCAGCACTTACCTGTCATTTTTACATCAGTTCCTTTCTCTTTGTGCTTTGCTTCCAGCTGTGAAATGGAAGGTAAAGCCTCCCTCTCTTTTCCAAGTGCCCCATCTCACCTACGCTGACAATAAACTGTTTGAAACAGGAGCAATTAGCTGACATGAGACCTAATTTGAAATCTGACATTACAGTATCACCTACAAATCCTTAGTGACACTAAGTGTCCTGCAAAAACTATAGTATTCACTCCAAATACCAGCAGTCAAAAATCAGCAGTTTCAATATTACTTCTCTTGTGGTGCTTGACTTACTTCTTGCAGACATTTCTGTGGCTTGCTGGTGTGACATTATAAATTTACATATAAAAGATAAAGAACAAATGAAACCCTAAGAACAAAGTCTTCTCACCTCTGTTTCTTTTTCTAAGGAGTTTCATAAGCTAAGTGGAGCAGATCTCTATCCTGGCAATTGGATTTCAAATTCGCCCAGCATATCATTGTCCCAAGGCAGACTACTCAATTGCCTTTTATGAAGGCATTTTAATAGATAATGATGCACAAAGAAAATGCCTAGTTGCTCACCAGGTATTTAACTGGCACAAGAGAAAGAGAAGCTTGGACAAAATAAAAACGGCACCAAGGAGTCGTCTTCTGCCCTTCCCATCTGTAAACACCAGCTTCCTCCTCTACACTTCAGGAGGAGGTGGGGCTGGGAAACACTGCTTTCAGAAGTTCCACCCTTCTTTACAGATGCACAGATTTCATTAATACTTAACTGGCGACATACAACATTAACTTACCCTGGTATTCATTGCTTTCCATCTTCCAGCTTGTCCCACGGAAAGTGACAGCTTAGGGCAACTGCTTCAAGATAATTCCCGCACCATGACACACCACTGTAGGACTTGAGTCTCTTTGTTTCACTGACCACCTCATTTTAAGACAGCAAAATTCCAGCCAGTGTTTGTGTAAGCAGGGAAAGGTGACTGAGCATCAGGCAGCTAACCAACACTTTCTCACACGTCTGAAATTTGGCAGCCAGACCAGTGCTTACAGGCTCACTTGCTTAACAAAGTGCTGGGGAAATCACTTACAATTTTACCACTATCATCAACACAAAGAAGTCCTAGGCTTGGTGCATGGGTAAACAGGAAAGCTCTTCAAAATAAAATCATTTTCCCCTAATGAGCTGATGCCACTCTTGTTCCAGTGACCAAATCTTGACAGGTGCTCTGGAACAAGCACAAGGGAGACTCTTCGGACCAAGGTCTCCGCGACTGCAGAGAGCTCAAGCAAGAGGGTGACTACCTCTTATCTCAATCAGACCCCCAGGCCATGCAGTTGGCTATTTCAACGTGTAAATATTTGAGGACATTTAATGCAAAGCAGTATTCAGAGGCTTGGGTGATAAAGAAGAGCTTTGTCCAAGTGACTGGAGCTCCAACAATAAATTCCGTTGAAGAATCTGCCCGGTCCCATTCTATCTGCTTAATTACTTACCTTTCTCGCAGGAACAGCATGTTATTAGGGTTTGCTGATTAAGATTTGAAGGCACTTTGAAGATTTATTGTGCTACACAACTGCTAATTATTATTTCTCAGACCCACACTGGGTTGGGAGGAAAACAGCTATGTGCCAATTTATTTCAGATCTGTCTCCTGTTCTACTTGTTCAAGTTAAAATACTTGCTTTGCTGTGCTTTTAAGTGAGTCAACTGATAAAATGCTGTGTGTTTCAACTTGCAGTCCTTTGGTGCGATACTTAACCCATATTTCCAAGAGGCATATGGCTGAGAAATCCCCCTCTAAAGGCAAAACAGCAAAACTAGGCAGTCAAACACACCACCTTCCCTCTCACTGAATAGGCAAACACAACACCCGTGCCCTGACAATTCCCCCCAGGCAGGAATCTCCTCCCTCACCTAGGCTTTTGCACAGGGGGGCATGCAAAATAGCAACACTATGCACAAGTTACCACGGCTGTAGATGTCCTGTTACGGTGTTTATTAAGAACTCATCCACATCGTGGCACGTTTGCACTTCTGGGGGTCTATGAAGCTGTGAACAAACTACTAAATCCCACCTCCTCCACACAGCCTGCCTCCCTGGTGGAAACACATGCCGTGCACTCAATCCTCCTTTCACACTCAGCCCAGCCTTGTTCCCCAGATACTTCCCCGTGCCACACACTCTTCCATCCACTTGAGCATCCTCGAGCTTGTGGCTCTCAGTCTCCAGCTCTTCTCCACAACCATGTCAGCACCATGAGACTTTTTTAATCAAGCTGTTCTAACAGCACTCTGAGATACAGCCTGTCTCCTGTTCCATCTGGTAACTTTTTAACCCCAATCCTCTAACTTAATTTCTATATTCAAAAGCATACCTTCCACTAAAAAATCTACAGATCACCATAAAGTGGCTGAAATATAAACACAGACCCTTTGGTGCCTTACACACGTCAGGCCCAACTAGGCCATGCACAGGCACATTTAAAGAAATATGAAGATATTAATGTACAAATACTTTCCCCGTGGAGTTTATAACGCACCCTATGTATTCAGAGCAACAGCAAAAAAAAAACATGTATCAGTACAAAACCCCTAATGTACACAAGGTTTGTTTTTTATCAGGCAACAGTGAAAGAAAGAGGGAGAATTCATGTACTTTTCTAGTCATCAGACAAGACTGCTGGGTTAAATAATGAGTAACGAAGCCCTACAGTCTAACTTCAGTATATAATTTCTCTCTTGTTACCGTTCTTTTCTTCCTTTAAAATAATGCTTACGTATAAAGGCTGTTTACGGAGAGACATGCTTGTTGGCAGGAAAAGAGGCACTCCAGATGTACAAATGCCCAGTGCGAAAGCTGAACAGATAGGCATGTTTGATAGCACTAGGAGTGGTAGCAAAATCTGTTGTAACTGCGCTACCAAACAAAAGATTCTAAGACCAGATTTACTCTTTCCTCATCGGTACTTCTTGCACAAGAACCAAAACGCTGAAGTTGTTTTCCTATTTGTATCTCTGCACTGGCTGATTCCAACTCCTGCCGAAACCTCTTTAAAACGTGTCTCAAGACATCCAAAGATGGACTGGCATTGCCAGAAGAGGCCTGATGCTCAAGTGGAACACAGGCAGCAAGCCTTCTCCACAGCCCTTACCCCACCAGCCCGAGCCCAAAGGAACAAGCTGGAAGCCAAGGCACATAAGGACTTACACGTTCAGTGCCGGCCTTCTCACCTGATGATCAGACCCCGAGGAAAGCTGTGGACTCGGACCCAGGCCCACCAAACGCGCTCCCTTCCCACCCAAAGGGCTTCATGCGCCCATGATGGCTCCAGCCCCTGCTAGCTCCTTCCACACAGGACTTTCGGCCTCCCTTCTCCACATCTCGCGCCTTAATGAGACGCCCAGACACAGATTACTGCAACCAACTTTACAGTTTTCACGTCCTACATTTACTTCACATCCCACCTACAAAACCAAACCGGTTCCCAAATGTTTCCCCAATAAACGGGAGGGGTATGTAGCAGCTCCTGGCGGTTCCCTATGAAGTCACTGCCTTTGTTGTTTCAAACATGCAATTTAAGGAGAATGACACAATCTCGAATACGAGAGAGATTACCCTGCGGTTTGCGGAGGTGTCTGCCGATTGCTAGGCGATAAAGAGCCAGCGAAACCTACGCTGCTCCTCAGCGCCGACCAGGACGCTCAGACCTCGCTTCTGCCCCTCCAAAAGCGTTGGGAGAGCGAAAAGCGTCCCCCGGCAGCGGGCTGCTCCTCTTCATGGCTCCTCTTCTCCTCCCGGGGCCCCCAACGCGCGTGGGGCCGGGACTCGGAGCCCGCCTCAGCCGCAGGGGCGAACCCGCAGCAGCCGCCGAGCTTTGTGCAGCCTCCCTCCCTCCTCCTCCTCCTCCTCCTCCCGGGGGCCGCGCACTTACCGGCCGCCTTCAGGGCGACGGAGGCGAGGAGCCCTCAGCAGCGCTGGCGGAGCCGTGCGGCCGGCGGCTGGGAGGCAGCGGGGGGAGGCCGTCAGGGCGCAGCAGCAGCATCTCCTCCCGCGGCGCCCCTCTCTCTCACGGCGCTGAGGGGCGGGCACGGCCGCGCTCCCCGCCCCGCCGATCCTTCCCTCTTTCCTCCCTTCTCCTCCTCCGCCCTTCAGCGCCGCCAGCCGCCACCCTCCCTTCTTTTTCTTTCCCTCCTTCCCTCACGCCCCCGAGGCGGCGGGGAGCTGCTCGCACAGGCCCGGCCCCGGCCCGAAGGTAACCTGAGGACTGGCGCAGCCGTGGCGCCGCTAACGGCAACCTGCGCTTGGCCCCAACTGCCCTTCTCTGCCCCCCTCTTTTTTTTTTAAAAAAAAAAAAAAAAAAAAAAATTACCTCGGTTCTGGTCCATAAAATGGCAGTGCTGATGCTCGACGCGGTGGGACCGTGTCCCGTAGACTCTGGAGATAGCGAAGGGAAGGTGAAACGAGTGAGCCGATCATTAGCTATAGCATAGCTAAATTGGTCAAAAAATGATAATAATAGTAATAATAAAAAGATTCGTCCGTGGCCCAGTTTTCAAACATGGCCGTTTATTTTTAGCACATCAGAGACGTTCTGGTGAGAAGGCCTGCTTGGTGAGGTGAAGTTACCTCAGAAAACTGCCTTCTTCACCCGATCTGAAGGCGAGGTTGGTGGCTGGAGCCATCTTGGAGCCTCTCCGGGGTGCCTCATGGCGGGCTCCTGTCAGGCCGGCGGCAGGGACAGACCTCGGGTGCCAGGAACACCCCCATCTCACGGCTTTCCAATGAACTTTCTTCAGAATGACAGGCAAGAGGAGTTGTTTATTTTTTTTTTTCCTGAAACATTTGTGTGGAAACGATTACTTGAGAGCAAATAAAATGCTTTGCCGTAAGTGTTTCATCATTAAATACAAATTCCTTTGCCCTGACTGCAGTATTAAGGGCTCACTATGAAAGTGAGTCTGCCATAAGTAATAGTGTCACTGACTTCGTGTAAGTCATAATAAATATAAAGATGAATGGTAGAGCTAATTAACATTTTAAGAGACTACAGTAATCTGAGATGTTAGTTATGTAATTTAAATACAGTTTTCTTGTAATACAAGTTTCTTAAGTTGATAACTATCTACATTTTAAGGTGAACTCACTATATTGTTACCCGCCTCACGAACAAGAAGATAGCTCATTTTGGTCTCTGTACGTTTATACATTTCCATGGCAAGGGCCCACCTCCTCATTCCACAGGTTAGTCTCACTGAGAGAAGACTTTTTATTTTTATTTTTTATAGGCTGTTGACGATCTGCAGTAGATCTTATCCCCAAACTCTACTTCTATGCTTCAGGTCAATTTATAGTTGATAACAAGTTACTATATAATCTTTTTTACCTTGTTTGAAAATGGGGCATAGAAAGGTCTCTTTGTAGAGAAATGTTTTTTGCAAAGACACATTATTACCTGAGGTAAATGTAATGAGTTAAACAGGACTTACAGATGTATTCAAACCCAGCCTATGTAATAAGGCAATATTACTTTCTTGTACTAGAACGTCTCTGAATAAAGCAGCCTCCTCCCCCAAAAGTCACCTTTCTTAAAAGACTGCAAATTTGATTGTAATTTACTGTCCTCTAAACACGATTTAGTTCCTTGTTCTTTATCCTACTAATAAGCATCTGTTTGGGACACTGTTCTCCTTAGCCTTGTAAATGTGTGTGAATACCTTAACGATTATCTCATTAGACTATTTAATTTTTATTTTTTTTAATTAACTATCTCGAACAAGGAAACTTGGAGCTTAGGATCAATGGAAAATATAATTTACATCCTCACCTACTATGCATTTTACAGGGATGCAAATACATGAAAAGCATTGCTGTAGCTTTAGAGACTTCTTATATCACTGACTAAAAGAAAGACAACACATTGTGCACAAAGACTGACGCCTTGGACTGTCTCCACTGTGGAAAAACGCAATGGCTTTTGTCAGTGTGGTATTTCTGTCATTTATTGTGAACGCTATGTATACTTACTGGGAAGACTGACAATGCCAGCACTTCACTTAATAGATTCCAGAGCGTGACTTTTTCCTTAGCTGTTCAGAGGAAGTTTCCATGCTAGCCACATCTACAAAGCTTTAACTTTTCTTCTGCACAGATAGTCTGGCAAATAAATATACTCCAATTATTCCACCTCAAACCCCTGCATCATTTACTCAGTGCTTTTGTATAGTGTGGTACACCATTGCCTAGAAAAAAAGATGCCAAATCACATTATTTGCTCTTCTTGTTGAAACCTCCTTAATAAACAGGTGTGCCTTTCTATACGTCTCAACTGGGGGAGTCAAGAGCACCTCCATGTTCCTGCTTTGGAACACGTCTGGCCACACCTTGGCTATCAGAACAAAAACCTGCACATAAACCAGCACCCTCCCTTAATCTCATGCTCATGGGTAACTGGGAGTCAAAAATTGTTTAGCACGCTCCGGTGTACTTTTAAAGGTCACTTTAGAGGAAGACTAAGCCTAACCATGCACATTTTGCAACTAACGAAAACCATTTAAAAGAAAAAGGAAAGCCTAAGTCAGCTGCATCGTCGGGCAATTCACACACAAGTTCTTGGTCAGAGAAGCACCTTCTTTTTAACTTAGACTCTATGAGGTGTTGTCTTTGCAGTATTGGAAAGATCCTAAAGAACTAAAATGAATGGCTGAGAAAGAAGCAGCAAAAAGAAATACATACAAGAAAGATTGAATCTCTGAGAAAGATTAAGATTTAAGTGCAGTGACTGGGATTTTCAAAAGTGACAATTAATTTTGGGCGTCTCCCAGTTCTGGTGCCCAAACAGGAACCTATTTTCCAAAAGCACTCAACAATGATGTCTGAAGTTTGGCAGCTTCGTGTACAAATCCCTTTCAAAATGTTAGCCATTTTTATATTCGTTGGCTAAATCACAATCAAGGGACAGGGCTACAAACATGTGATGAGGCTGAATGCCACTGTGAGAAAGAAAGTAATTTTGGCTCCCTACCTGTAATGAAACCTTACTTGTAGGCCGGTGCCAATGAGATTTCAAGTGTGCTCACAAGCTCTAGAGCAGTACAATTGCAGAAAGGAGACATGAAACATATTTGGGATTGTAGTTACGTATGTACCAGCTAAGAAAATATATATATATATTTTACTAGGAAAATCTCTCCTATGGTAAGTCTTACAGCTCTCAAGGATAATCTTGGAGAAAATCTAATATTCAGAATCTAATTAGCTGTAGATACTTAAAAGCAGACTGGTTGAAACAGTTGTAAATATATGGTAGAGAACAATCTTGCCCAGACAGAAACTACTTGTTCAAACAGGTCCTTCCTGCATTCAACTTTGGAGTCTATCTTAATGAAGGTTTTGTTTGGGAATATTACAGTCAAGAGTTAAATCAGAGCAGCGGAAGAGAGACATTAAAATGTATAGGGAGAGGAGGAGAAAAGGAGTTGTTTTTATTTGAGATTTGAAATGAGATGAAGGGTCACTGAGGCTGGGAAATACACAAAGGCTGTCCCAGACACCAGCCTATTTGGAAGAAAAGGCTCTCACATAACAGTAGTGAGATTGTGTGGAAGGACAGAGCTGAGTCTAGACAAGCAGCGGGTGGGGGGAGAAAAGACAGATTTTTTTTCCCAAATTGACATGTTTCTATTAATGCCATAATTAATGACTTTCAGATGACCAAATTTTAAAGGCCAGGCAGACAATTTGGATTCAGAATATTCTTTTGTTGCAGCTGTCCAAAATCTAAAAGCACTGTGTTTATCTTCACTAAGTACATTGCTCTACTGCTGCACCGCAGCTTAGCATCATCCTGTGTAGAAGCGATAGCAGAAACTTGTTGGACATGGTCAGAGCTTCCTATGGCCGCTAAATGAATAATGACCTTATTTGCACAAATGGCAGCTTTATATTTTACAGTGATCTTCAGTACTCACATGTCAACCAGAAAGCCTGCTTACCTGGTGGTAAATTCTATCATTTGGTGGTCATCCTTATTTCTGTTTCTGATGGCCTGCAATAAAAGTTGCACAAAGACAGTTCTAGTAAGTTTATCTCTGCAGGCAAACAACCTGATATGTAGGTCCAGAAAAGCATTCAGGCGCTTTTTTGTTATGCTTTGACACTGAGCTGTTGAGATTCGTAAGTCTAGTCTCCTAAATTTTTCTGCTGAATCAGATCTGAATTTTCTAAGTTGACAGAAATGATTGGAAAACTTTTTTTTTTTCCTATTTTTAGTCAGTGAATATGTGCACATCAAATGCATGATCTTACATCTAACTGGAAGAGATGGGAACTGCATACATTCACTGTGGTACCTTTCATTGAAAAGTTAGCCAAAACAATAAAATACAAAACAAGTTAACATAACCCAACTTAGCTTTTTTTTTTTGAGTACTTTTTCTTTTTTTAAACCACTAGCTCTCTCTGTTTTTATCTAAGATGATTTTTTGCATTTCCTGTCATTGTTAACATTCACTTGGGAACACTGCTTGTAGCGGCAGTTAAACAGACTCTCTCTGGTCCTGGAAATTGCAGCCAGTGTTTTCTTTATGCTTTTCACATTCCCAGTACCATCTTTTCAATTACAAAACCAGACCATCACATTTTTGGGTAGCAACAAGACAGAGTGAAAGAGACTGCTGAGATTACGGGTAGTGAAACGGTATCTTGGTAAAGATGGAAAAGTTGCTGGATGACGAGATCAGGATAGGAGACAATAATGTAAACATCTTTTGAATTAAATTCTTTAAAACAACCAGCCAAAAAAGACTAAATATAGACTTCAGGAAAACACAGTGAGAGAAACAGAGAATTAAAGAAGTGGAATCTCTGTAAAAACCACTGAAAGAACTAAGAGAAAGTCAAAAGAAGAACAAATAAGAAAATTATGCCTTAGAAATACTGTACTCCCTTTAATGGTGCCAGAATGTAATTCCATATTCAGCAAAATCTCTTCTGTCCGTCTGCAAATCTCTTAAAGCTACAGATCTCATTTTGCATGCTGCTATTCTCAGTTCCACCAGAGTATTTACACTGGAATCTGTGGAATTACACCAGAGTTGTACTCCAGATTTATGCTGATGTTACAGCAACCATAATCTGACCCTAGAGGAGACAGTTTTTTCACCCATATATGCTACAATCTACTGTCACTTGCACTTCTACTCACATTTGTCATAACAAGCTGTGAATTACTTTCACGAAAAAGTTGCTCTGTTCCTAAGAAATGCCTCTGTGTTCCTCTATAACAAAAAGGCTTGTTTTCGTATACATTTTTTGACTTGTACAAATACAAGCTTTCAAAAAGTCACTCATTTGCTGGGATATCTGATTATGATGTTGTTAGGTGTTTTTTGTTGTTATTGTTTTTTTTCTTATTTGATCAAAACTTATGTTGTCAAACTAAAGGGACTGATTTCAACTGGAGAAGCTACAGCATTTCCACAACATTTTGCCTACTGAATTGGGTTACTTTTAATTGTATTGGAATAATTGTATGTCTGTGCATTTGTGCAGGCGTTGTTTCAAGACTTCGCATTTACTTCCTAATTCCTTACTATCACCAAGCTGCCATGGCAATACTACTTTTCTTGCAAGTCCTTACCAGTTAGTTTTGGTCTCACAACTTACAAATCAAGGCTCTTTTTAAAGAAGCGAACTCTGCACACAGAGTAAGGGGCACCCCTCCAGTTCTGTAAGTTTTGTTTTCAGTAATAGGTATTGAATCATAGACATACTGAGCATGTCAACCACTGGCCGACTTCAGTGTGAATTGCATGTGAACATCTGTAGGAGTTCCACATTTACTCTGGTGATTAAAATAATTACATTTTTCATGTGGATCATTTTTAAAACTTCTTTCCTAGTTCTATTTAGCTTCATTACATTGTTTCTCTTAATGACATTTGACTGCCTTGTTAACTGGAAATTATTTTTGAAGTATGAAGCAGTATGTTGGACAGCCTGTGCTTTTTATGTTGCTGCTGTACTATGTGTTTCTAGAGCTGGAAATCTTAACGTACAACAGTCATTAACCCTAAAGAGAAATTTCTTCAGTATCCCTTGGTCATAAATTACTTTTAGAGCGAGCAGTGATGGAAAACAGCTTGCAATAGAAACACGCCCTTGGAAAAGTTTCTGCCTTCTAAAAGCCACATTATTGTCTGTGAAGGGAACACTTGACAACGTACGTCAAGTGTTAATGAAGCACTTAATTTTCAGTTCTGACTTTACAGTTCCGATTGTATCATTTCATGTGTCATTGTATGCATGATAATATTCTCACAGCTGTAGCTCCTGCCTCTTGAAACTTTCAAAGCAGTTCCTATACTAATATGCTAAATCTCACGTAAGGTAAGGTAATACTATTCACATTTCCAAAGAGGAAAAACCAAGGCGTGACCTGACATATTCTGGGTTACACAGGAAACCCGGTGCAAAGCACTGGCACTCACAATGATGTGTTTTGACTTCCACTCTCATGCTCTTCCTACTGAAGAGCTGGTAGTCCAGAAGGAATCTGCCTCTTGCTTAATTGCTGGTAGGTTTTCTTCTGGCTACACATAGCAGTAGTTACTCATCTGTTTTCACTTCCCTACCTTTCATAATACGTCCTGCGCTACTTTGAATATAAAGCATACCCTTTTCTCCCTGCAACTGTGGAGATCGTCAGGTAGAAGACTGTCTTATTTAAATTTCAAAGGGCTTCTTTGTAAACTACTTCCTTATGGTGGAACCACGAGTTTACCCTTTTAAATAAAATCTTTACGCAGCACATTTAGAAATTACAGGGCATTGCATGCAAGGAGCATTTCGGGCTACATTTGCAACAGAACCTAGTGCGTACAGGCACAGTCAGCATGCAAAAATGTTCTGATTTTTTGAGCAACTTTTATCATTCTGAGTTTGAAACTCTTTAGCTTGACACCAATGTAACCAGTTTACCAATGCCACCTAAGAAAATCAAAGAAACCATACCTCATTGTCTTTGGCAGCTTATATTTTAAAGAATCCATGCATAAAATGTTCCAGGGATACTTAGCTCATGGTTAATTGCAATAACTACTTGTCACTTGATCCGGAATGGATCTTGAGGCAACAAGTTCAATCTTTGTCATTAGACATGCCATGATGGCTGAATGCGTTACTACAACAAATAACAATATACAGTGGAGCAATGCAATGTCATGTGGTGCTACCTTCCTTT
Organism: Heteronetta atricapilla; assembly: GCA_011075105.1. NCBI lineage: Eukaryota > Metazoa > Chordata > Aves > Anseriformes > Anatidae > Heteronetta > Heteronetta atricapilla. The sequence goes on along the minus strand of CM021734.1, from coordinate 64,589,305 downwards.
TCACAGCATCATCAAGCCCCTTATGCATCCTCTCTTCTCAGACAACAACAGCATACGGACAGAGCTCCTCTTTCCTCAGACAACAGCAGGCCGTAGCACAGCATCAACACTGAGCAGAGACCGAGGAGGTATAACAGCAAAACCACCAAATGCTCTTGTGTCACCTGTCTGGGACAGCATGTGCACCTTAAAGAGGTAAGAATTCAGGCCATAGCTGCTCCTTCTGCCTGCTTTCCTCCCCAGACAAAGACTGCTGACCGAAAGCGAGAGGTGCTGCGGCTGGGCACGTAGTTCACAAGCTGGATACACATTGTGAAGGGCTGAGCGCTTGGCTGGAATCTGGGTTGCTGGGGCTGAAGCTGTCATGTGCTGGGAGCTATGGAGGGAGATGTGTGTGGAAAGGCTGGATAGAAGCCTGCGAGAGCAGAGCAGAGTGGCATCTGTGGGGACAGGGTGCGGGTTGGTGTGACAGGCTGGGAGGCATGTCAGGAGGCTGTCAGGCACTCCTCTGGTAAGGAGACTCGAGGCACCGTGCTCGTCTGCCACGTGCGTAGCAGCGCTGGAGGCAGGCACGTACAAGACAGCTGTAGAGCTGGGACTGGGACTCTGCTACACCAAGTGTCTGCTGTGTGCCAGGACAGCATAATCTGTGCCTGCACATCTGCAGAATGAAAAACACACACCAAAGGGACGTTATCTGTCTTGTTACCACCAGTGCAAAGAACAATCTCATTCTAAAATTCTCAAAGAAGCTTTTTCAAGTGTTTAATTTCAAGTGTTTAAGCAGAAAACGTATTTTTTTTTCTGTTTCTTGTGCTAGGATTCGGCTGCGTTGTCCACATCTCTGTGAAATTTATCACAGTGCAGGGAGACAGAAAATAATTGTGCCCCAAGGAATACACTCTTACCATGAATGCAAAATATATCAGAGGGGTATATTCAAATCACAGCATGCCGTGATCGTAAAGCATAACCACATTACCAGTCAAAGCTGGAGGAAAGATGTACAGAGGTTGTCATTAATGGAGTTGGTCTTAGTACTTGGACCACACGAGTACAAATAACATGTACCCTGTGATGCATATCATAGCGGATCTGCTTGAGGTCAGAACAGGGAAGCTGCCATTACTTCTGGAGAAAAAAAATGGTGTATGTTTTTCCACAACGTATTTTCTGATCATCAGGTAGCAAAAGTTCTCCACTGATAAGTACTTTGACAACTTCAGGAAGAACAGCCTATTTTCAGGCTTAGAAACAGAGCAGTAGTACATTTTCTACTTACCGGATTTTTCTGTCCTGCTAAGGACTATGCCTTGCATAGTGATACACCACTTCTGTAATGACTCCTGCTTTCCCTGACTACACATATTTTCATGTTCGGCCACTGCATGCAGTCCTTATTCCTTCATTTCACCCCAGCTCTGAACTTTTGTAACTGGACAGAGATTGTTCTTTGTTAGTGCAGACGCTTTGCACTTTCTGCAGACCATCAGCAGCAAACGGTCCTCTCGAGAGTTGGTGCCAAGGATTTGGGAGAACCAGAACTCAATACCAATGTGGTGGGCAGCAGTTATCCCACAACAGAGAGTTTGCTGTCAATAAAAGCAGGGTGTGAGCTGTCACAACCTTGACCGCTCCTGCTCTCAGACCAAATGGGGACATCCTTCTGTGTGACTGGATTGTAATTAGCCAGAAATGAACTGGGTAAGTTGAAGGTTAATTTATACATACCTTTACTGCTGGGAGGCTTCCCCATGAAACAGTATTTGCCCAGCATTCTGAAAAGTGCTAGTGCATCAAGAGTTTGAAGGAGTGGTCATCATCGAAAGACCCTGGTGAGTCTTGACATGAAGTCTCATAGATGGAGGCAGAAGCTGGCCAGCTTTCATTCAACAAGTAGAACAAAAAAAGGAGAAACATTTAAACAATACGGAACAAAAAGTGAAACAAAATGTCTAGCACGCTCTATTAGTTTCCTGTTAAAAAATAAAAATGAAAATCAAGGGGATGCACGCAAACGCTCTGACCAAGTCTGTTGTTAACTTATCTGCTTAACATGACATTTCAAAACGAAGCTTCAGATAAGGGGGCTTTGCATCTGCAGCTGGATCAGACGTTGGCCTGAACCCGTCGCTAAATGTGTTTGGGGAGAAGTCTTTTCTATTACAGGAAACTATTTGGCATCAATTATTTCCTTTACCACTTTTAAATAGAAGTATTGTCTCCAAGGCTTATCATGCACAGACTTAGACAAGTGAACTTAACTATGTATTATGCACACACAGGCAACAAAGTAGGGAAGAAGGTAATTTTCATTTTTTATTTTAATCTAAATGAGCTTATAATTGCTAAATAGCTGCAGGAATAACATTATATATGAAATCACCAGAGGAGAGTAGCCACATTTATTAGGCTGCCTAAGAGTGGACATCAAAACCTGAATTATGGAAAATGGGTTTATGAGGAGTCAAAATTTGAAGAACTTTTCCCTCTTCCTATTGAAATATACTGGTATTTTTAAAAACAGTGCTGGTATGGCTGCCTTATTCCAATAGGAACAGTCTATTTTATATAAGCAAGCCTGTCATTCTTTTATGCAAGAGCCTTTTTTTTGTATCCAGTGGTGCCATTATCACATCACAGATTTTCCTTTCCCTAAAAAGAAGCAGATGTGACATGACATGATTTTAATACCAATCAGCTATCTTCTTTTTGACAGTAGGCTAGTTTCTGCCAGCAGTGCTCAAGAAACTTACCCACTAAGTAGAACAAGTCTGAGAACTGAAAGTACATAGCTCAGAAGGTGCCAAAGTATTTAGCTGGAGAAGTCTGCCCTCTGTTTTGTGATCTCACGGCATGTAAATTGTGAACTTATTTTCTAATTTGTCTGATCGGTAGTGTGCATAAATAAACATGAGCCTGAAGACGGCTCATGTATGTTCAAAACGAGTATTGTTTACTTACTCAGTCTTTGGAATTATTCAAGCAGACTAAGTGACTGCACAGCCAAGTCAAATGCTGTGGTTGCTGCTCCATGAGTAGACAGCCCCAGTTTGGGGCCTAAAAGCAGATGTACCTAGCAATTAAGAAAAAAAATATATTGCATGTTGTGCTCTAAATCTGAGTTCCCCAAGAATCACTATGCATAAAATAGTACTCAGAAGAAAAGTACTCGAGCAGAAAAACAAGGGAGAACCAAAGCAGTCTCAGTAAGTAATTTGGAAAACGTAGAAAAAAGGGAATTCTTTCCAAAATTCCACTGTGTGGGGAAGGATTTTTTCTTCCGAAGTCCTTCAGTTAGAGTTATCCTTGTGTTTCAAGGGCAGAAATAACACACACACACGCACGCATAGGGAGGTCTTCATAAATTGAAAAATACCATGTGCATGAGCCCCTAACTCATCAGCAGGCATTTGGGCTGTATGCATTTACTTCTTGACCCACTGCAGTCCAGTTGCTGGTCCAGGAGACTTCACTGAAGATGGCTGACTGACACTTGGTGTGCCCAACACAGCAACAACATCATCTGCTTTTGAAACTTACCCTCAGAAGAAAACAGACTTACCCCTCGCAGCAGCAGATGGCGGTTTCCCGTCCTGTCCCCCGGTGCTGACCTGCACTCGCCCAGCCTGACAGCCTGCACGCACTCCTCTCTTGCAGTGTTCCTAAGCCCTCCTGGCCTCAGGGAGGCTGCAGTTCTGGGGCTTGACCACACGCTTGCTCCAGGAACTGGGATGAAACAACTTGATTCTCGATCGCCTCCTTAGCCATCCCTCTGATCAACTAAACCTGGTGTTACAGTGTTTGAAGTTCTCCACAGACTCATCTCACCCTCTGACTGAACATCCTGTACGTTTCCCACCTGCTGGCTCATCTGTGCCCATCTCTTCTCTGTCCTGCTCTAGCTGGAAGTTGCTTTTACCAGTGGTGCAGCAGCCACCTGATTTTTGACCTTGAAAATCTCATAACAGTTTTTGTTTCCTTTAAGAGCATTACTCAGCACCAGTGCAGGTGCCATTATTCCATTTTCCTAACTAGTGCTTACAATGTTCGTGTACGTTATGAAACACAGGGAGCGTAGCTAGAAATATTCAGTTCTGGAAAATGAAATGCAATGAAGGGAGATGTTGCAAGCAAGAACATTTACTGATGCTGCCATAAATACACTGCAGTCAGTGGAGCTGCACTGATTAACTGTACCTGCTAATGCTCCGAGTAAAGTCCTTGCTACCTTGTTGTGTAATTATTACCCAACAGGCGGTCCAGAGGATATTTTTTCACTGCACTGCTGAAGTGCTTTCTATTACAGAGCACTGGCCAAGCAGTACTCCCAAAACAGCTATTTTAGAACACTGCCCGCTTAGAATTGGCTTGACACTGTACATACTCTCGTGTATCCCAAGAACACACTTCGCTGTAAAACTACTCTCTCTCCACAGACGGTTTAAGTAAAGTGACTTAAATTTTAAAGAAAAATCTGAAACTCAGCTGACTTTGTTGGCGTTGTCGTGGCCATGCCGCAGAACTGAAAGGTATTCCTTACACATGGGACTGTGGTCGGATGCACGTTGTTCCGCTCTGGAGGAAAACAAAGCAGCTGCCTTTTCACTCTGGACATTTTTTCTCTGACTGTTAAAACAAATAATGTTAACGTTTATTTATTAAATAATGAACAAAATCAGAAATGCACGTGGATTTAGCATGTTACTGAATCTTTCGGTCTGTTTTGCCATCTCTATGCTTGGGTGTTGGACTCTTTTATAATTTGGGTAATAGGCTCTGAGTCTTTGCAGTGGAACGGTACCTTCTTGGCAGAGCTGGCAAGCCATAAGCATGCATGCTGTGACCAAAACCACTGGCTCCTTCCAAACATCAGAACAGACAGCCTTCTGGAATAGCACAGTTCTCACCAAAATCAAGGTCCCGTAATGCTATGTAACTAAACAGATGAGCATGGCTGAAAACCTGGAATTTACCACTAAGCAGAAAGGCTTGTTGACAAAAGCGCTAGATTGTTAACATCCCAACATGCGCTGTGTTTATATCAGCCAAACCTTTAACAGACACCCCATTTTTGGAAGCCTCCTCTTCCGCTCTGCCCCGCAGAATTACTTGTTTATAGAGTGAAACATGAGAAATTCCAACATCACTTTGAAATGTTTATACATCAGTTTTCTTTGGACCAGCTTTGACTTTCTTTATAGATACGTTTCCCTTCAGTCTCTTGCTATTCTCCTGCACAGCTCAGCGTTCAGAGTTGAATTAAACAATACCAACTCTCTTTAATTAAACAACAACGACTCTATTTATTCCATGCTGTAGGAATGTAATTAATCTTTTTTATATTGATAATAAATTAGTATTCTGCTTTACAGGTTCTTAAATACAGGGAGGCCTATGCAAATTTTAATTCAGACTGGTTGCAGAGTAATAAAAAACAGCATCGTGACCATAACAGATGTTCCTTAGTGGACATCTTAGTATCCCTGATTTTGACATTCTCTTATTCTTTATACAACAGGTGGAAGAGATGGAGATGCTCAGTGTTCGGCACATGATTTTGAACGGAGATGCAGCCTTCTGAGGAAGTTTAGTTGTCAATTTAGGAAGCTGCATTTTGAAGCTATGTGTTTAGGGGATGTTTGTAACATTTTCAGTAAGACATGAGGAGTCACGGGGCGCTGATGATAAGAAAAGAGCAGTAGCATTTATGCAAATGGTGAACTTCAACGTACGGCAGCACTCTTAAGACAGTAGTATGTGAAATGGGAGCACACACCAGATAATAAAATGGGCATCCTGACAGCCTAAGTATATAGAAATTCAATGTTACTTTTTAAAACCATAGCATTTATTTTATCAAAATCTAATGGGAATATCCAATGAGTTTTGGACTTCATTCCATAAAGCTTAATTAAATTTTTATTGCCTGAAGGAAAATCCTGACAGTGCTGAAACTTCAGGTGCTGTTGGAAATGGGATATTTCACTCTTATCTAGCATCCTAAATAAAATTGCAAGAAGACTAGTGTCCAGGATACAGCATGAAAAGCACTTTGCTTTTTATCAGAGTACCTTCCTATTTCCATTTTAATTTAATCTGTCAATAAATAAAGGTTATAGCTTTATATAAAAACTATGAACAATCTCTGGAGTAAAAACAAAGCCTCAGGGCTGTGATTCCAAATCGATTTGAGTAATTAGAGAAACAGTTGTAATCCACATACTAAAGGATAGCTAATATTTTTATACTGTTCTTGAATACCAAAGTATTAGAAAAAAACTAGCAGAATTAATCCTGGCAGCAAATTCAGTATATTCCATCAATATATTACTCAATCTTCAACTGACGAGAAGGAAGTAGCTGAAAACCTTGTCATGTCTAATGTTCACCACCACCCAGAGTACTTGCACAATATAGGATCATAGAACTACGTTGCATCCAGTATCTCTGAATTGCAAGGCAGATTTTTTTTACTTGCTTGGCCATTCTCCTGTGGGCAACCCCAGACATGGCTGTGCTGCATTTGATGATAGTAGTACTCTTAAAAAGGCAGTGTTCAGGAGGCAAAAGTTTATAAAGCAGCTCATACTATGGCTCAGATTTCAAAGACTCGCTTTTATTTTCAATCATACATGGAGTATTTATTCATACGGAGGAACTTTAAAATCTATGCGGTGTCCTTCCTCCCCCTCCCTTCTAAAAATAGAACTGGTTCAGGACAGGAGACATAAGCAATTTCCTGAAATGAGCGTCCTTTTCTGAAAAGTCTGGTGGCAGTTGGAATGGAAGTTCCAGGAGCTGGGAGCAGAGCAGAGGATGGGGCTCTCACCCTCTTTGTACTGCTCTAGAGGAGCGGTGCATTTACCTCCCTCTCAGCCAGAAAAAAAAATGGGTTACAATCAATACTAACAAAACAAGCCAAAATTGGTTCACTTGCTATTTCTTCAGTTATTTTCCAGAAAAGAATCACATTTAGTCTCAGCTGTTAAACAGTTTCTTTCTCTGCCTCCATCTGCACATAAAGTTTGACCTTGATTCTGACCTCCTTCTGCCAGATTTCCTCTTAGGCAGTGGAGGAGGTTTTGCCTGAACATGGGTTAAACTTTAAAGGGTACAAGTACACACCCTGTACTTTTATCACCGCCATGTTAGTCCTTTTAATTGCTGTTTTAAGTCCTGCTCAGCTGAAGAATAGTAGTTTTCTTTCCCAGACTCGGAGCTGCCTGCCTCGGTCTTTTAGGTTTGAAACGATCTGGATGGGTAGGTGAAATCCGTATGAGTTTGTTTGCGGAGGCCTCCCTCCCACGGGCTAACCAAAGACTAGTTCTTAGCCTCTGTGACAAAAAAACATTCCAGTTCACATTACTGAGCCCCAGGGAAAACATCATATGTCAACTGAAGCAAAACCTGCAAGCCGAATTATCTGACATCAAAGGCCACTACCCCCACACCAGCAACTGCGCTCAGAACACTGCAGATTTCTGCCTGCCACGGACAGAAACGCTGGGGAGCCCACTGCTCCTCTGCAGCGCTAACCTCCGTGCGGGTGTTCCAGGGGCAGTAACCTTGCACCAAGTCACAAAAGCCTGGCACTACAGCAGCACGCGTGTTACGGAACCCAGCCTCTGTTTGGTATTATTTACATCCAATTGCTACTGTAAGACCATTCCCAATTAGCAGGTATTGCTCTGTTCTATTGTGCTCGTTAAATGAGGTATTTCCTACAAGAGTGATGACTGTAGCCAGCACAGCTGTCAGGCAGTCATTCATCAGTTCAAAACGCTGAACGCAGCATCAGAACTGGATGACTTACACTGGCAGAGCTGTTTCAGCCGGCTGCTCAACAGTCCAGTAGCGTATCAGTTCATTAGTCCTGATTAATTGCACAGCTTGGCCGAAACTGTAGTCCCACATTCCTTAACAACCTGCTTTATTTTCTTTCAACATAAAAGCCCCTGAAAGAAAAATCCAAACTATTCTCGCATAAAGACCTGAATAATTGCAAAAAAGCCACTAGAGTAGATTAGTTTGTTACTACTATTGAGACAACCAAACTCCTCTGTAGTAAAAGAATGAAAGGAAAAGAATGTAAAATATCCTCTGCAGTGCAGTGACCTGGGGGCAAGGCTACTGCCATGTTTCAGTGCTGTGGAAAAAAGAGAAGAGGCAAGCCATTGTGCCAAAATGTTTCCAGGGATATTTCTCCAAAACACCACACTAATTTAAAGCAACTGCTGCCTATATACAAGGTCATTTGCTCTCTTAAGTAGCCTTTGAATATATTCAGCATCGTGACGTGAGTTACTGACATATGAAACACACGCACTAGTAATTCGTACTTAAAAACCTGATGCAAACTCATTGCCTGACACAGGACTTAGTAGATTCCGATTTACAAAAATAAATTGGTTAGGATATCTTGAAAACTTAATTGCAGTTTTTGAGGTAGTTGATACTGTTCTGACTGCTGCTCCTCCACTTAATTTTCTTTTGTGGAAAAAAAAAAAAAAAAACACCTCATGTGCACTTAATATATTATGTAGCTGTTAGCTGCATATTAATTAAATATCACCTACACCGTCGTATCACTGACAGTATCCACTCCTTGCATGCGCTTCACTATGAAGCACAAAGTCATCACAGCAAGAGTGCAACCTTGATGCAGTAACATTGCTTTTCTTGACTTACCATACTTCTTAAGGGCAAAGTAACAGGAATTTAGAAGTCATCATAATTTTAAGCAGCTCCTCTGACATGGTTAAATGAGGTGTGGTAATTATTGAATGCTATTATCTTTAAGAGGGCTCATTTCCTGAGCCGACAGAGTAGCCCCTAATAAATAAACGCACTAGACCTTAAAACCAGAAGATACAAACTGTATCACTTGTCAAGATTTATGGTTTCTAGAATATTATACTGTTTACTCTGTATGGGACCATCAGGCTCAGCTGTACAAATCTTAAGGAAAGCTTAGCTGAAAATAGCATTACTCACAGTAGTCAAGTCTGATTTCTTTGAACTTCGGGCTGCCACTCCTGACTGTTCCCACTGCTACAAGAAGTTGTTACAAGGAATAATTAGTAGTATGAGAAGGTTGACCTCTGTGTATTCTGTGGTACTAGGAGCAGTCAACAAACGTTGTTCCTGGATAACAAGACAGATGTCACGGCATTGCACACCACACTGGACATAAGACTGGTCAGTCTCTAAAGCCACTAAACACAGGAAACATGGACTCAATGACGGATTCATATACCATGGCGTTTATTTTATGATTTTTAGAAAAAGTTACCATTTAAGATCTGTATTTACTCTTTTCTCCTAAGTTTCCAGTTTCACTACATTTTTTTTTTAATTTATATTGCCTCGTGAGTATAGCTGGAGTGGCTGGAGCCAGCCCATCCAGCACCAGGGCAGAGCTCACCAAAGAGGAGTCCTCAGAGAACAGGAAGCTGAGATGGGCAACGTATTCCTGTTTGGGAACTGCTTTGTGTTAAGGATAGTAATTTCACCAGAAAAAGGTTCTGCTCCGATCCCAAAATGTATGGTGTTAAGTGAGAAAGCTCTGTTGTTAACGTTACCAGAAACTGGAGGAAGGCACACATGGTATGGTCCAGAGAAAGCCCATTGGTAAAACTGGATATAAAAAGGCAGACAAAACCCAAACAACAGGAGCAGAGATTTGTGGTTAAAAAGAACTTAACACAAAGCCATTTCCCTGCATGATAGCCATGTCTCATTATACTGCTGCCGTGTGGCTGAGCTAACTAAAGGGAAAAGATACTTGCTTACCTAGCACATCTTTTCAGCTATATCTTTGGACATTATCTTGGAAGAAGTTTTCATTGTGTAATTTCAGTTAGGATGCAGACCAGACAGTTGAAAATTCTGAAAAAGTAATTTATTTTGTTATTTTTTGGTCAACTTTTACTTCAATAACTCCAAATCACGTTGTTGAGATCAGTGATGGCCAAATCTACCCCCAGACAGAACTGGCTTAGTGCCACAATCACCTACCACTCAGTACTGCTCATTTGAGCACCTTGTTGTTACCTCCTACGCTAAAGGGAGGGATTTATACACTTTCATACATAGCTTTTATTGGAAAACAAAAAATAATGAAAACTTACTGAAAATGTAGAACTAGCTTTGTCCAAGAAATGCTCCAGACCATCAAGTACATGATGAACTGTCCAAGGTCAGTCTGGCTGGAGAAGAAATGCAACGAGCAGGTGATTTACATGCTGAAGGGTTCGCTGAATTTGGCTCTCCATGGAGCCTTCAGCACAGTTGCCTTTAGGTGGCACTCTTTGCTTGTATCAAGCGTCTTCCATGATAAGGGGAGCAGCTGTGTCTGTGCAGCTCTGCAAATACCACATTCAGGGGAGTAAGATGAGTGCAGTGTCAGCCTGGGGTAGGGGAGCTCATCCGACAAAGCAGAAGCTGGAATGTCCATGGCTGCCATCCTCTGTTAGCTTTAAAAAACTGTTTGTACTGCACGCTCCTGATTTATTCTTTTTTCCCCACTGCAGGATGGTCCAGTGAGCTGTTGCAACTAAGTGAAAAACTGATGCGGAACCGCAGTCCCTCTGGATTTGGTATTACACTGTGGTGCCAGTGAATTTTTGCAGTAAAAGTGAGTTGATTACATTAGTCTCAGTGCTAACCACCTAAAAACTAGTGCTAAACCAGTGCTAAAACTGACTGACAGGTTGCTTATTCAGTCAATTTGCTAATGCTAGGAATTATGACTGAAAAGAGTGATTAAAACTTAGTTCCTATGTTTCAGAAATCACATATAACTGTTGGCAAGGAGTTACTTTGCAATACATACTGCTATTTTATTGCCCTTTCCACTAACATTGTCTTGAGCTCGTGACAAAAGGACGTCAGAAAATCAAAACCGATGAGTACAACTCCCCTGAAACCTGGCCAGCGTTCTCCCACTCACCCACCTGCAGTCAGCAGCATGGTGTTGTGTTGCAGTGTTTCTCCTTTATGGTGAAAAAAAACCTTGTGGTATGTCTGCGTATTGCCAAAAAGGATTCTTTATGTAGAGAATCATAATAACCCCACAACTACTATGTACTGACATTTCAGAAACACATACATTAAAAATCTTGGATGAGTCATGCTCTGCAGCGGCTTTGTAGCACGCATTCCTATCTGCTACATGGTATTAAGCTTTTGAAGGGGCTTTTGGACAGTGCTCTGGCTGCTTGAAACCCTGAAATGCTTTGGAATCCAGTCATGAGGTTTAATTACTGGACTGTTTCTCCTACTGTTCATTGATTTTAAAACCAGAGTGTCATCCTTCAGCCCCCTCAGTTACTTGCTGGGCCCTACAGTACTTCCAATTTTACTGAAAAGAGCTTTTGTGCACATTCCGAATCTGTCTGTGTTCAAATCCTGTTAATTCTGGACTGAGGCTTACATAAAGAATCTCCATTCCTTCTGGAACATCCACAGCTTTTCTCCCACAAGGCAGACTTCTCTGGAGAGCAAATGTGGGGTGGGGACATTTAACATAACCCTTTGATGAGCTATCTCCAAACCACAACTTTTGTTATTTGACTACTTTGGGTCATTATTCGTATAAAAAGGAACAGAACCAAAAAGTGAATCCCTGTTCTGCCTGTGATCAAGTGAACTACTGAAAATACTCAAAACAAATCTTTTCCCATCCAAGACGATGCAACAGAACTGAAAAGGTAAGGCTACTCCAAGAGTGGGAGCATCACCTAGACAATGCTGAGGACAAAACCAGCAAAGAATGGGCATAAGTTTATCTTCCAAAACAACAACAAAAAGTATTACTCCTTATGAACACTTGATGACAGATCCAGGCTTAAAAAAGTTTTCATAGTTATCTGTAGTCAATTTCTGAATCACTTTTGTAGCTTAATCCTGTAACAGCAGACAGCTCTTTACCTAGCTCAGGTTAAATGCAGGAATAGGAGATTGTATAGCTTTCCACCTCTTTCACACATTAAATTATTAAGCATTTTCAAAAACCGAAGGGCTGTTTTCTTGTGGCAGCTACTCCTTTGCAATTTCTGTCTCATGAGTTTGTAGGAATCCGAGATAATTCCCGTAATTCATGTTTCGTATTTAGCCAAGAAAAACGTTAAATGTCCCATTGCTAGTTCCAGGCTAATGACACTAGAAAGGCTAAAATCTGGAAGATGACACTCCCTGTGATGAGACTTAGTTAACAACAACAGCAGTCTGTCCATTAAATAGCCATATTCAGAGAGCCAGCTGTTTTCTCCAGCACCCTAATTACTATTCCACATCTAAGTGCGCCTGGAATGTGGACAGAACATCACAGAGAAGCATCAAGAGCAACCAACACTTATTCCTACCCTGCAGTCCATTTGAAACTAAGACGGATATGTCAGCAAATGAGTATTAATTTAAGCGTCTAAGCTTCTTCCCTGACTCCCTACGCTGTACCCACAATCATGTTTTCTTGGAGGCACAGCACATTTGCAGTTCAGGCTCCACGCTGTGCAGTTAACAGGGGCTTGGGAGAGCACGCTGAAAAGCGAGATCATCTCAGTGTTTATCAGCATGGACTTGAGGAGAGTCTGGGCCGCAGGGCAGTGAATGGAGCCGATGGAAGTGTTGCTCTGTAAGCATCAGGGCACAGACAAACATAGCCAACACTGAGCAGCCCCCAGCAAAGGGCTCCACACAGAACACAAAATCTTCAACTCTATCACCGAATTAGCAAATGACCAACATGTGGCTCACAGCAGCCACACATTCTGTAAAGGAATGAGAACGGGGCCCAGTGTGTTTAACTGGGCTGCCCGACACCACGGTGGTTCATCAGTTCGAGCACAAAGGTTGTTCACTGACCTTCATCCCACTCATCTGCCTCAAGCGGAGGGAGAGGAGAGTTTGCAGGAGCCGCCCAATCTCCATCCTTCAACTCTGCTTCAGCACAGACGATTCCACGGATTAGCTGCAGCTCGTCAGCGTGTAACACACGCTACCTCTTACCAAGCAAGTGATGATTCGGCTGGCCCCGCAGCCGACTGCAGGAGAAAAATTCCAAGGCTGGTGTGTTGCTAAAAAGGTACTTGTGTTTTACACCAAGGAGTACTCTAAGAGGCCTGTCCTGTTCAAATTTCACTTCAGATTTTCTGACATTTAGGACTCTGGGTTTATGTAAAAACAAATCACAGTGACAGCTTCAGATAGGGATTCAATGAGGTGTATATAACTGAAACATGAGCATAACAATTCTGAGTCCCAAAAAGGGCAAACCTCTCAAAAAAGAGGAATCTTGAGTTGCCTCAAATGGCACCCAGTGAAACCAAAAAGCAGTTCCCTCTCTTCCCCATTTTGCAGTAAGAATCACAAAGCCCAAATTTCCTTGTTACTGGAAGCCAGAGGTTTGTATTACATTTTAGTGTAGCCACTCTCTGCATACACAAACTGGGGGAAAGATAAACCTTGAAAAGCCTCCTGTTTTAGCAAGTCAGAGCAAAAATACCAGCTCTGCACAGTATGTTTGAAAGGCCATGTAACTACACAAACCTTAAGAATTTCTCCCTTTACAGTGCTTACAAGGTACTTGAATTCACTCTTTTATATAGCCCTCCCCAGACCGCTTTGTTTTGACAGAAGGCTGTGTTTTTGTTTTGTTTTTTAATGTCATGATAAATCCAAACACAAAAATGTCCATTGTGTATAACGGTTTGACTCACTTGGAGATAAAACAGGGCACAGATAGCTTGTGCAAGAAGGGAGAAAAACAGCCGTGTTTTCCAAAAGGCAGCACCTCTCACCTTTTTGTTCCTTTGCACTTGAAGCAGAGCGCAGTATCTTTAACTTTGTGAAAAGTCAGGCCGAGACAGGCCACAAATAACAACTATGGCTGGTATGTTGTTTTTCCTATTTTGTTGCTGTTAGTTTGATTTTGATTTACTTTTTTTTTTAAAAAAAAAAAAGGGGTGGAGATGGGAGAAGGAATAAAGAGCTTTTGCTTGGCTGTTTTCCTTTGTTCCGTCCAGTCATCTTGTCATTTTTTCTACATATTTAGGCAGTCAACCAGAGGAATAAACTCATAAGCTACTTGAAAACAGTCCGAGCCTCACAGACACTAAGGTCCCTTTACATGCCGTTAGTGCCGTAAGTGCTTCCTAAAAAGAGCGGTGACTGCCAGGGTAAAGCCTACGGAGCACATCACATGGCGCACTAACTGGAGTTTGTAATCCTGGCAACTTTCACATGTTTACAGCTTGATCTGAGTCCCCTAGTGAGCACTGCAGGAAAAGGAACAAGCAGCCTGGACTGCATGAATGTACTTGGCCTCTTTTTCATTGATAACCCCTTATGCCATTCAAATAGGACTCCAGAATACACTATTTTAATTAGCAAAGCTTGTTTTTAAGTAAACAACACACAACACTCCTTCTAGAACAGTCACAGTCTCCCCTGCTAGACATACAGGCTTTTTGGCAAGATCACATTCAAACAGCATGAAATTCACCTCTGTGTGCGGCCCCCTTGGGTGGCCTTTGCTCCACTTTTGCCTCCGCTTAGCTGCTCTGGATAGCAGCAAGTGGCACGTAGGATAAGGACCAAGATTCGCGACAACCTTCCTCCCCCCAAAAAGATGGTCCGAATCCACATCTGTAAAGATCAGCAGGTTTTTTTTCCCCCACTATAAGGTCATAAAGGTGTAATATAGGCGTCATGCATAGAGTACATACCATATTTGAATTGAGTCCTGTCCCTGCATGACTTTGAGCCCCAGCGAGAGTACAGATGCACAACACATGTAATGAAGCCCTCGATCAATGTGGTTTACTGCATTGTGCTGTTTATTGGGAACATGGCAAAGTCATCCAACCGACAGGAGTCAGGACAGCAGTGAGAAGTAACTTCATGAGGAAGCTCTGACAGGATTCCTTTTGACAAGTGGAGAGAATGAAGTTCCCATCCTAGTTCAGTAATTGACAGATGAACAGAAATCAGAAATCGTTGATGCAACATTGACCCATAAAACACTGATGACTGAGGTGAAGTTCTCCCCTGTATCCACACAGGGAACAACAGAGTCAGAGAATAACAGGAAAAGAACAAAACAGTACGGAAGTAAGGTCGGATCCTTAACAGACGTCACTACTGCGGTCCACTTACGCTGGCGCTGGTTCCAGCTTTCAGCTATAACCGTGCAAATTGGACATGTCTCATCTTCCAGTCTTGGTACGCAACTGTTGCCGTTGTTGATTTTCTGTTGTTGGTTGAGTTTTTCTTTTTTTTTTTTTTCTTTTTTTAAACTATGTTTATCAACACTGATACATTACAGATCTTGTTAGTTATACTTTGAAGTCTGATCATGCAGAACTACAGGCAGGTGCAACTTAGATCTTATTACAGGATGGACATGGCAAGGTGAACAGTTGTTTTTGCTAGTTAAGATCTGGAGCTTTGTTACTGTTGTGGCTTTAATATATACTGGCCGTAAGTCCCACTTACTCCATTTACTAAATATACACGATTCTCTATGTACATTGAAACCTCCAGCACCCTCCTTTTCAGCACGTGGCTGACTTAGGAGAAGGTCAGGGGTCAACCATATTTAGGCATACAGTGGCCTTACTGCAAAAAGGTCTAACAGTAGTAGTGTGTTGGATTATTACATATTAGTTACAGAAAAAAAGTCAATACAACTATTTACATTATAAATATCTTGCTTTCCAGAAGACAAGAATGGCCCTGGTCAGTGAAAGTTAACAAAAGAGACAGGGTTACCTGTCTGAAACGATAAACACGGTAGGGATAGATTTATTTCCCAAACTGACTGTCTTCCTTCAATATGTGCTTTTCAGCTTTTCACTCTCAGGTAAGAAGGCACCATAAGCCTCAGGTGGAGTTTTTCAACATTCTTTTGTCGCATCAAACCCTCCTTAAAACTCAAACTTGCCATGGGTCAATGAGCCTGAACGGAAATGAAGTTAAAGAGTTCACCTCTCACAATTGAAAGTTAATTTGGGAAAAATAAAAAATAAAAAAAAAATCAGGCTGCACTAGCAAGTTCCTAATACGTTAAGCGGACTGCACTGAATTCCACTGGACAGGTCTACTTTAGAGCTCATCAGTGAAGATGACACATTCACCATTCCCCTGTGCCTCCCATCTTTCTAATTAAGACATTATTGACGTGTGGAATATGCAAACCTTATGCACAATTATGTTCTTTTGGTGTGCACGTGTGTGAAAAAATCACCTTGAGCTTGCAGATAGGTAACCGTGTCCTTTGTAAAGAGGTGGAAGTTCAAATAAGCACAGCCATCAGATGCTTGAAGATGCGTGATCATGTTAGTTACAATTACACTCCTTATCCACAATGAGAATTTGGATCAAATATGAATACAACGGTGAAGTTCCACAAATCACTTCCATTTGCACTCCCTCTCTTTCTTGCGCGTACACACACACACCCCATAAACGTAAAGTAAATCACTAACTCGGGCTTCTTTTTTTGCGAGACCATTAAAAGGAAAGTCTAATTCTCCCCTGCAGGTTGCCTTGCCCATTGCTGTCCCTGGAAGCACGCGGAGTTTGTTGGAAAACGTATTATTGTCATTGTTAGGCATGTTTCAATTCACAGGAAAATTTAAAACATCAATATGTAGAAAGGCCTGAAATAAGAATTATTCAATCATTTTAAAAACTGCAATATTTATAATACAAGTATCTGTGGCTTTTCAAAGTTACTTTGAATTAAAATATTTCTGGTATATTTTACAGTGATTTCAGGATATTCAAAACATAAAATATTTCCTTTTTTTTTTTTGAGGTGGGAAATTTGCTCAAACTGACTCCCTCAGGCAGTTTTCATCTGAACTGTTAGCATATTTTCATGAGACAGGATGCTGGGGGAAAAGAAATCTCTGTACTGTCATGTTTGTCAGTGAGCACCAATCCAAATCAATTGAGTAGCAGTATTTCCAAAACAAAATCCTAAAGGCACGCCAACAAGTCTAATTTCTTCAGAATCGTTATCCCAAAGGTAAAGCAATGTATGCGAAGGTAAAACCTTACGGATGAAAACTCTTGGTTATAGGCTTAGAAGAGTGGTACAGTGACGTTATCATCTGGCTTGGGTCGCCTCTTGAGGCCAGCATCATGCAGGAACTGATGATTTCCAGAAGAAAAACACCAGTGCACTAGGGAAGCACCTCATCAGGCTTCCTGTGGCTTTCTTTTCTTCTGACAAGTTACCATACTTGCACTCCATTTTAAGCTCTTTTTTTCTATAACACAGGCTTGAAGGTTCCTGCATGTTTCTATGCCATGGAAATGGAGATATTAGGGGAGGATTCCCAAGCACAGTGTGAGTCGCATAAATCTCTTTGCGACCACCTCAAGTAAACGTCTGAAATCTCTGAAGATACATTACATTCTAGCAGAAGATAAGCAAAACTCACCAGAAACTATTCTGACTACTGAGTCAGCATCTGAGGAGTGATTTCAAAAACTATAAAAAAATTTTGGATTGAAAACACCCATAACCTTCCATCAGTTTGAAGCAACTCAGTACTTTTTCCTCATTTCAACTCACCAGTGAAAAAGAAAAGGGAAGGAGACCTCTGAGGAGCAATTCTGACCTTTTGTATTTCTTTTTCTCCAAATTTCTCATGCTGTGGTCCACCTGAAAATAAAGCTGGAATGTTTATCAGTGACTTCTCTACCTTCTCAACGCTATTTTTTGCTGCTAGTGCGCTGATTAGGCACTGGTAATTACGATGCCTCTGTCGTTTTCCTTGCCCTGCTGCTGGTTATCTGCGTGGCTGAAGTGAGCCACCTGGGACAGAACTTCTTAGGCTAGTCAGACACTTAGATACAGCTAAGCTCTGTGGCATATTTTCAGCAATACCAAGGTGTCCAGCTGACATTCGTGCTGACAAACGGTACACGGCTATGCCCTTCTGCCAATAGGCAGATTGCTGCTTCAGTGCCTAAATACTTTGAAAAATCTGTCATTACATGTCTGTTTCGCCCCCTTCCTACATCCCTGTATCGGTGGCAATGTTACGTACAGCTACAAACCTGAGAATGAGGTGAAATTATTACTCAAGTACTACGTGCTAACTTGGTAATCTAGGAGGTAGACTTGAAAGATCACTGGCAAGAAAAAAAAAATGCATTTATCATGATCACACTGCACGGAACATTGGAATAATGAGACAGCAAGACATGAAGAGAAGGGTCTCAAACTTCCAGCATCTGAAAGAAAAAGATCTGTGCACCTTAGGGTAGCTATGGATTGTCGTCACTGCCATCTATTACTCAAGGGTACTGCATTCCTGTAAGACACCAGCTGACTGCACCAACCTCCCGGGCAAAGGAGAACAGAGGATGCTGCTCCTACCTGATGGCTGCCGCTTCAGTTTGGACAGGACCATACAAGGACCAGGACTGAAGGCAACTATTGCTTTTCTTTTTTGGCAATGGCTTTTTTCTTCTCTCCAGTGTGGGCAGCCCCAAGTCTCCTCCCACAGCCAGAGCTGCTCCCCGAGGAGACTGACTAATTCAAGGATAGAAGGAGATGCACTAATTGTTATAGGCCCATTTCGACAAGGCACTTAAACACATGCTTATGTCGATCACTGCTGAACAAAGGACAAAAAAAGCACATGCTACTTAGGAAATTAGATATGCATCCCTACAATCTCCACAAAATGTGTGTACAGCACTGGTGCTTAGCGGAATCGGGGCTTCTGGGAATAAAGCTGTGTATGTTCTGTGCTGGGGGTTCAGTTACTGCCCATCTGCAGGACATTTTCTGCCGTAACCGGTTCTCTCCCCAGCACTCACGAAATCAAACGACTAAATTATACCAATGGACTAAGTGTAGGGTTTTTTGGCTTTGTCAGATAAAACACAGATGATCTGCAAGCATCCATCTACTACAAATGGGTTTTCTGCTACTGCCTGTGCCACATCTCCATATCATCACTGGCGATGAGCTGTGATTATTCCTAATTCCTACATTCTACATCTGCTGTATTTTTGCAGTTCCACTTAGCTTTGAGAGTGGTTTGTTTTTTCCTTTTTTTTTTTTTCTTTTTGGATAAATAACACACTAAAATGGTGAAAAATAAGGAACTTAAAACAGATGCTAGGTATCTGAACGTTACTAATACGTACCTGTAACCATTGAAATCTGGAGGCGATACATTCCGTTATTGCTAAGAAGTCACCCTTGGAGTTATTGCCTTCATACCTAACAAAGCATTGCTGTTTACCTTTGAATACTTCTATGATCACTGGCTTTCAAGTGAGCGTTACCTCACTGAACAACAACTTGATACTTCATGGCTTAAGAGAGAATATTGCTAAATATTTTAGCAGTAGTAAATTATTGCTTTCACTATTACTGCTCTGAGTTTTTAGAAAATCACAGACCTAATTTCATTTTCATTTTTTTTCCAGAAAAAAATCTACCAAAAATATCCTTGGAGAAAAAAAAAATTACACCATTTCCTACAACAATTTGGAGGCAGCTCAGGTCCACCACCGGACCTGAAGCTACTTTTTATCCATTTCTCTCTCATCTTCCCTCCTCCCCCCCCGGAGAGAAGCTTTAGTTTTTGTTTTCTTCCCTTGGAAGAAAAACTGAATTGCTACTCATTTTTTTTTTCGTACTGCAGAACAGTACATTTGTAAGCCACCTAAAAGAACGCTTATATTTTTGTGAATTTTGAATATGTAATAATGGGTGATTTAAAAATATCCAATAATTTATTCTAAAAAAAAAAAAAAAAGCTTTTTGACTTTTGGAAAAGCATTCCAGTGTTATTATGTCATTTTTTTTACATGGCACACACTGGTAAGAGGAGAGATGACACACCTCTTGGTTAATTTCCAGCTCAGGTGATTATGCTCTTGCAGTGGAAAATGCCAGTTGCTCTTTTAACTGGAAAAATACTCAGTTCTGAAATTGTTTGTGTAGTTTTGCCATTCTCCGATACAAACACTTGCTGTCACTTACCACTGGGAAGCCTACGTATTCTCTGGCACAACCCGAGTTCTTTGGTGCTTGTCAGAACTGGACTGATCTGTATTCTTGTTTATTCTTACAACTCTTTGTTCTTAGAGAACAGGAATACCAGACCCACTCACTGTGTGGATCTCGTCCATGTATCACAGCTGGTAAAACTTCCCAGGGAGTTAGGTGATTTGCCATGAGCAAGGAAACAGCCAAAAGCATCCAGGCCAGCCTGTTCTTAGTAGTGGAGGCTCCTGTAAGGGAATGGTTAAAGGGAGAACAACCTCTGAGCCGCAAACACACTGAGAAGGAGAGGGTTGCAAATTTCCTTCGTTGAACTCAGTAAAAACATACACATGAAATAAAATCAAATTTTGCATGTCCTTTTGACCTATCTCTTCCCCAACCTTGTCATACCCCCTAAGACATAAACATACCTGGAACTCACAGTAGTGAGCTTATTTGTAAACTAAGATGCTAACTCACTTAATATTGACAGGAAGAGATGCTTGCTGAGATGAATCTTTCTGGGCATAAACATGCATAAAAACCATTCATTCTTGTTCCCTGTAACTTGCAAAGATACGTGTGCTTCCTTCTAACCTGGTCTTAGCCTGGTTTATCTGCTCTAAAAATCAGAACAATTCCTAATATTCACACACATTTTCATGTGCAGCTCTGTGGCATCTTCTTTCAATACAAACTGGTTATTATCTCAAAATATATATAACAAGTCTCAGCAGGAATTTTGGTGCTACATCTTCAAGTCTCTGAGGGAGCCGCAGTTCGATGTGGTTATTTTCACTTCCACAAACCCTCACGCAAGGTATGCAACCTCATCAATGACCAAGGAAATAGCCTACGTACTGGTAGTATCACATAAGTGTTTATGCAGTTCACCTGAAATGGGCCATTTAGTTGTGCAGCGCATACTGAGGATGCATGCAGGTGCCTGTGCTCCTACAGGCACACAGCTGCATACACGGCCAGAAGCCTGTTGGGGTGTGTGTGCTGTTGGTATAAGGAGAAAAACGCCTGTATATGCCTATCTGCCTCAGGGAGCAGAAGACAACAGAACAGAAAGTGAAGGCAGATATACGCTCGGATGTTTTAGAGTGGTTACTGCACACCTTGTCATGCCAGCGTGAGAAGGACAGTTGCAAGTTGCTGGTTTTGCAGCCGTTAATTTTGCGTCTTACGGGGACAGACAAAAAAAACATGAATTAGAATAATTCGTTGTTTTTTTTACCCCCCAGTAAGCATCATTGGAAGAAGACCAAAGCAGAGCAACTATAAGTTAAATATACACTTGAGCTTAGCTGCATTACATAATTCTGTAGGAGAAGCAGGCTGGAAAGATTTTTTTGTTTGTTTCATTTAAATCTTTGTTGTTGTTTTTTTTTTATTATTATTATTTCTCTTCATCTCTTAACTCCTGTTACTTTTTCCTCCTCAACTACATCATCCTCTGAAGAACGCTGGGTTTCGCAGGCAGGCGGCTAGTCACCTGCAACAACCGAGGGGTCCCGCAGAAGCTTCCAGGCTGCTGTCCGTGTCAGACGCCAGGGTTTGATCCGTGGACATGGATGAGATGTCATTGACAGATGAGGACGGAGGGAGGCTTTCACTGCTGTTCACTGCTGCACCTGTGCTACGAAAACGAACATCAACGTGATTAAACCTGAAACCCCACAACTTGCAGTTTAGGAAAAGCAGAGAACACTTACCCTGTGGCAACAGGCATGTAAGTACACAGACCATCTTAAGCAACACTAAGCTGAATATGGACCGTGCAAACTTCAGACATTAGGTAACACCCAACAAGATTTTATCAAGAAATTCTCTCCCTCGAGTCTGTTTTGAAGAGGGGTAGCTCATATGATGTCTTATCATCACTCCACTTCTTATCTAGGCTTCTTAGAATTACAAAGCACCCAGTGATCAGTTGTCAGCTGGGATCACACAGGCATTAACATGATTCAAAAAAGGAGTAACAAACCAAATCAAGCCAGCAAAGCCTCCAGACACTCTCATAAAAGCCTAGTTCTTGTAGGTACTTTAGTAGAACGGGGTGGCACCAAATCATCTAGTGACAGTGCAGAAATGAGCGTGGGGGAGGCAAAGCTGGGTTCTTCCTTAGTTAAGGCCTAGGAGACCAAGCCCAGGATTTCAGTTGTGACAGTATTTTTGGGCATCCCACTTTACCTTTCCATTGTAAAATGACAATAATACCATGTTGGAACCTTACAAATCACTCTGAATCTCTAAGATGAAAAATGAACCTATATGAGATTATCAGTAACACAATTCAACATTTGTCACACCCATAAATACTATCTGGCATTATTACTAGAGCAACTATGTCTTAAATACCAAGCAGACCTATTTTTGAGTGTTAACACTGCAGTTCTGGTAATCAAGCTCAACCCATTAAAAGTGCTGAACTGCATTCAACTTCTGAAATTGATCTTCATAACTGCTGGTGTAGGCCAAGTGCTTCAGTTAGTTCCGTTTTCCTTTTGTCAGTACAGACAACACAGCTATTCAATGGGGCCGAGTACCTGAAGGAGAAGGCTGTCCTTTTACTACGCCATTTTTAGTCTTTTCTTCAGAATTCATTACTTCTTTGTAGATGAGTTCTGGAAGACAGAATTGCAACAGTCACAAACAGGAACCAGTGTCTGTGATCAGGAACAACAAAATCAGGAAACAGCAGCCCTCCTGTAGGTGCACTGGGGCTACCCTACGCTGTCTTCATGAGTCTGACAGCTCTACTTGCTTAAGACCTCACTCTTCCATTCCCTTCTTCTGTGACCACCTCTTTTTGGAGCTGAATTGAGACAAATTGGGTTAAACTAGAACACATGAACTGTTTAATGCTCCACTACCCAGAAATGAAGCAGCAGAGTAATACAGCATTATCAAGGATAAGAAAACTTCCGATCTAGCATCCTGTGTTTTCATTATGAAAGCACCAGTTTGCTGGTTTCACTTCTTGCTGTAATTCTTTTGGCTTTAGAGATGCACTGGGTAGTGGGGCATGGCTTATTTGCCACAGACAAACCCCTTTCCATATAATCCTAATTTGTGATTACCTTTCCATTCCTCGATTGTATGTTCCCTTTCATCCAGCTGTTTATCATATATCTGGGGAGGCGGCTGCAAGAGAAATAAAACAATTTATCAGATTGTTCTTTATCTTGTAAATAACTAGGAGTAAAGATAAATTGTCCTCTCCCTCTTCGTAATCTGTCCCGTTCATGCAAAAACACATGAACCATATCTGAATATTAAAGGAGTTAACAGTTCTGGAAATCAACACTTTATATAGAAGCAAACACGATACTTCTCCCACTTCCTCTTTTAAACAAGAGGCACAGTCGCAGTGCAGTAAGACCCTGGTCAATAATGCCATCATTCTGCTTGCACTGAGCCCAGAAATGCCACACACAGGTTGTCAGCACTGGCAGAGAGAGCACCAGACAAATAACAATCCTGATTAATTAGTAGTACCATTAACATATTAACTTCTAAGTCACGTGTTGGATACCAGACTTGCTGCTGTACAATGTACCTTCTCAGAGTAAATCTAAAGAAGTGAATCTCCCTGCCAGAATTTCTGACCCTTGTTCCCAATTCCCAAGCTTCTCAGCAGACACGGCCAAGCCCACTGCAAACAAGAGCTGTTCCCAGCACATTTGTGTGCTGGGGCTGAAGACAAGGGAATGAGGTGAAGTCCTGGACTGCAGAGTCTCATGCCTGAGGAACGAGGGTCAACCTGAAACACATGTGGAAAGTTCAAGCGAGCCCCAGGCCTCAGCTGGGATACCTCAGGTTTCACCACATCAGCAGGGTAAGATACAGCCACATAAGGCTGAGTCCCAAAACAATGCCGCTGTATTCTCATTTAGCTTAACAATCCTGTGCCAGTCAGTCCTGAAGCTTTAAAATCGATAGGACTCTCTGTGGAGACTCTGTTTCATGCTGTCAGGGAGCTGAACGCTACCCAAGAGCACGGCGAGCCTCTGCACTGACTGGCAGGGCACAGTAAGCTCGATCCCCTCAGCCGAGCCTCCTGTACTACTGCTCAGCCACTCGGCCAGCCCAGCACCTTGGATTTCCTAGCAGGGGAAAGCAGAGAGTACTTGGTGAAGGCACGGAAGCCCCAGGGGCTAGGAATTTAAGGAGGACTTGCAGGAGCTGTCTGCTGGCTCTTGGCAGCAGCAGTGGGTGAGGCCTTAGAGCCGCTGTGTGAGGCACAGCGACAGACCCGCTGCTTCTCTGCCAGATGGAAGCCAAGCAAGTCAACCAAGTTGGACAGGAGTATCCTGCAAGTACCTTCCTTTCTAAAGCTGCAGTGAGGTTACCCACAGTACAGGCTGCGGGTAAAACAACTCCTACCAAGCGTAAACACCCCTTTTACACCCTGCATTGAAAAAGGGTTATTTCTCCCCTAGCCAGAAATAACAAGATCAATTCCTTCACTACTCTACTTCTCAAATGCGCAAATCACAGAATTGAAGGCCATGAGTGATCAGATGCACTTTCCTGGCCTCAGTTCACACAACCACAAAATCTTTGGCTTACGTCTTCCCTAATTTATTTCAGCTATGTCTTAAGCAGGCATAATTGGTTAACAGTCAGGAAGAAAAGCTGCAGTCATTTCCTAGATCAACACATTCTGGAAAGGAAGGCATTTTCCAGGGAGAGAGCCCCAAACAATCTCACTCGTTACCAAACTCCTAGTTACTGGGAACGCAACGGATTGAGGGTGAGCACCCAAACTCTGTATTTCCCATGCTGTGGGATGCCAGAAACTGCACCTGCTCAGAGCGTCCCTCTGCTGTGCTGCTGTTCATGCTGCAGACTGGTACGTGTGAGCCAGGAGAACCCACGGCTATGAGATGTGGCTCTCGGCAGGGACGTGAGAGCCAAGGGTAACAAGCAGTCACCGTGATAACGACACAAACAAGTGCCTCTGCTTCTCACAGGCAGGATTTATTTATTACCTCTAAAGCCTGCGCAGAACACAGGTGAGGGGAGCTCCACTGAGAGGCCAGGCCAGCACCCTCTCACTGAAACAGCAAAGCTTTCCCGTCTGAATTTCCTCACTCAGGGAAACAAATCTTTAGGACTTGTTTAGGACATTCTCATTGATTCTGAGGCACAGCGCTGAGCTGAGAATACCACAGCAGTTTGAGGAATGAAGTTTTCCTGCAATCCTCATTAATGTTAACAAGAACCACTGAGCTTAATGTGTTACCATCAACCTAGATAATCCCCTTCAGGCTGACTGCTCAATTTCTGCTACTTTTTTTTTTTTTTTTTTTTTTTTAGTTTTCTTTTTAACCAGCTTCTAAAATTAGAGGGAAGAGGAGAGGTTTGTGACACAGACACTGTCACAGCAGTGAAGAAGACAAAGCAGCTGTCATACCTGGACCCTTCACTGGCACCTGACTTCAGGCTTTACTTGGTGCACAGGTTACCCCAGAAGTGACTTTCCTGCCTAACTCAACTGGCTGACAAAATGACTGAGCTCATCACTGTTCATTTTCTACATGGATACAGTTGCGGTACTGTAGATACCCTAATACGTCCTTCCTACAGCACATCCCAAATGAGAATTACATGCTAGTTGGTACATGTTTCAGAAAAAATGTCATCAGACTAGCATTAAAACAAAGCAGAGTAAAGACCCGGCCTATGGGTGGCAGCATCTAGCTTTTTTAAAAACTGTTTTCTCCTTGAATCTAATTGATTTGTAGGCAATTGAATTTGCAACAATAACAAAGAATACAGTCTACATGTGGATGCAAAAGAGAAGGAAGGAATGGTGTTTTTCTTGTATGTATTAATTGCTTGCTGTTTCAGTGGTTCTTGTGTTCTAAATTATAGCAATTTCTCAAGTATTTGTGTGGTGTGTTTAACTTGCATTGAATATAACAACAAAAAATCAGGAAATACACATATGGGTCTTTTTCTAAATTATACAAAAGGAAAAAAAAAGGCAACATTCTTCAAGTGGTCACAGAAATAGGAGATAACTGGACTCACTGAACACCTTTCTAACACCCTCGCCAGGGTAAAAAAGCAAGACATATTGAGGCTGATGAATTCTTACTTCACTAAAGCGACGTGGTCTGGTTTGCATAAGACTGCTAGGAAGCGAAGGGAATGGGCCTGAGCTCCCACATGAATAAAGCAGCTCCCCTGCTACTCCTGCCTCTGCAGAGCTGGTGTCAGCACAGTGCAGACCTTAGGATGAGCTATTTTTAGAAAGCTTGGCAGGAAGAAAGCTTGCTTCTGCATCTGTTCCTGGCCTCGCAGGGTCTGGAGCAGTGATTGTGGAGCAGAGGACAAGGCAACGACAGAGCTGGCAATATATAAAGACCAGAGGCACCAGAGGCTGTAAAAATGAATGGCGTGAGGTTAAGCAATTGGTTATATGGCTTAGGTCCCCATAAAAGGTGAATATAAACACTCTTTTGTGCTTTGCTACACCTTCAGTTGTATTACTGATAACATCTGTACATTTATTTCTGCAGTGCAAACAAGTACACCGGGCTGCTGTCAGAAGTGGCTTGAAGTCTCGCTGGACAGAGAGGGAAATGCCAAGGGCTCTGCATTTCACCCAGTACTGCCTGGGGAGCCCACAGTTGGCTGGCTGTGGGCTCAACCAGGGAGGCGGCAGAAGAGATGTCCCTGCCTGCGTGTTCCTTGGAGCCTGCAGATCCTTCTGGAAATCTCACTCAGGCTGTAGTTTGCATCAGGGAAACAGCGGTCAGCTGAGCTGCGAGGGTGCCACGCAGCAGGAGCCAAGGTTACTTGGCTACATGCAGACAAGAGAACAGCTTGCAGATATGTTCCAGCAAGCTGGAAAAGGCTTTAATTTGGTTTGAAAAAATGAAAAAAATAAAAAAGGAAGTGGTTCTAAAACCACCAGAGTTCCCACTGATAATAGCAAAGACTGCTGCAGGAGCTCTGTTCAGCTTCCATAATTAATCAGCTATAAATGGGTAGATGTTGCTGACTAGAGAAAATATCTGTACCCGTGTACAAAGCAAAGCTGCGAATTTCCTTTGCGAGACAGCAGATGTGCACCACCGACCTCTGAGCAGAAACCCAAACCCTGCAACTGACTGCTAAAAGACCCTGGGGCAGATCACCAAAGAGTTCTGATACATCTGAGTAAATACAGGGCTAAACAAGAGAAGAGAATGCCAGAAAAGCTGCACAGCCTGACAGCCTTGATTTTGCCACTGAAACATCGCCTGTAGTAAAGGTGACACTGAAGAAAAACCTTTGAAGTGTTTTTTGCCAAGGTCACAGAGCTCACAGGTAAGTAAGAGAAAGGTGATTTTTTTTGTTCTCTTTTGGACAACACATGACACTTGAAACTACTTTTGAACAGGTTGTATTTAACAGCTGGACATAGATTGTTTACAGACAAAATGCTGAAACAATAAAGCAGCGGTTTCTGTTTTGGACGGAGAGGACCTTGGGCTGAGATCCACCAACCAAGCTCTTCTCATAAGCACTGTAGGAAATACATCACAGTAATAAAGGGTAAGATGCAGCAGCTTGGCATACAGAGAAAAATCAATGATCATTCACAACTCAGCCCCTCCCTCGAGTGGTTCTAGACGCAGACATAGCCCAGTGTAACCAAGTCGTATGAAAATGAAACCAGTGAAGAAGGCAGTGTGTTACAGTGAAAAGCAGACCCATAAAATACACCACTGTTGTAAAACTCTTACCAATGTAGAGAAATGTTTAAAAAGGACATTTTTAACATCTGCTCTCACAGTTTTCTAAGAAATCTCACTTCTAATGGATATGTCTGATAACTACAGATGCAGTTAAATCCAAGTTGAATTTTGATATCAGCTAGTGGAAAGCAACAGATAATAATCCGCAACAAATTTTAATACCAGATTTGATCCATGGAATGGAGTGATATTGTTGCCAAGTAAGAACCAATGTGAAGTCATGCTGATATTCAAGAGATTGCAAAATAAACCGATTCTTCCATCATTTATAGGTGAAAAGTTTGAAAGATTAAGTCCTGAGCAATTCTATTACCTAAGAGTGTGATTTGGTACTGATAAGCAGCTCTCTTCCCCCTTCTAAATCATCTCTAATGCCAGTCATATGGAAAGAGATAGACTGGAGACCAAGCTGCTCAAGCCAACACCTTCATAGAGAACAACCAGTACAGTTGTTCTCAAGATCACTTTCACAGCTGCCCCGTTGGCAATGCTGAAGCTATTCCGAAGCACATGCCTAGGAATTCATTGTACTGACATACCGTGTAAACATTTGGGGCCACATAGGGACACCACTGTGTAAACGTTAGGGGAGAGACAAAAAACAAAGTATCAGATTTGGGACTTGCAGATAATCTCAATGCAGTGTAAGAATGCATAGCAACTTAAAAAAAGGTAGCTGTATAAAGGAAAAGTCTCAAGAACAACATTTTCAGACAAGAAAACAGAATTTAACAAGACATCAGGGAGCTATTGAGATTAGGTACAATAAACACAGTAAGTAGTCTATGTTTGTAGACAAGGAACATTAGAAATGTCTTTCCTAAAAAAATAAAAAAAAAAAAATAGAGCACTTGAAGGGAGAAAAGGTATCGTGTATCTCATTTATTCATGGCAGTAGTCCAAATATTGTTATGTAGCTAACCTAAATTCCATACAAGGAGAATAATAAACGTAAGCATATGTTTAAAAGTTGAGCCAAGACAGCTTCTTCATCTAAAATATAGGAGGATGGAACCTCTAATTGAAATATGAAATGAATTACTAAGGTCTGTGGGTTCCTAGTACAGATTTCCTGTGTGGTATCAATAAATGACAACAACTCTTTGATCTCTGTTTGTCCCACATACAAATTTGGCGTGATGGTACCTTCCTGTGAGACACCGGCCAGGCTCAGCAGCGCTACAGATACTTGCAAATCCTTATGAGACTGGGAGGTACTTGGGCAGCAATGCTGTGAATTGACTGCATATCCTCTCCATTGGGATGACTACTGAAATCAGGCAGTAAGTTTTTATGCAGAGTTGCGCTTGAAAATCAAGACAAAACATTCTGTGTCTGGGCCAATCTACTAACAGCTGTCATCTAGGCTTTGTCCCAAGCTTAGATTCACTTTTCAGTAAGAGACAAGGAGTATTTCAATTAAAAGTTGAGCTGCTCATCACCTAGAGGTGATTACATGTCCTATTTATAAGAGTTACAGCTGGCTGAATAATGGATTTTTTAAAAAAAGATTTTTTGCTACCATGCTTAAAATGTGAAGTGGAGGCTGCTTTGGTCACAGCTGTTGACCAACTAACTCCATTTAGTCAATACTTTAAGCACTCTTCTGAAAAGCCACTTATCAAACTTGGTATTCACGTATAAATGCCTCCCACTTCTACCAGCAGATTATCTCACACATTTGAAACCGAACGTCCTTTACTGTAATGTGTCTTACTGCTATCCTAGCACTAAAGCTGTCCTAATGTCTGCCTGGCTGCATTGACATCTGTGAAAGGGAAGAGGCAGGAAAAGAAAGACACTTGATACGGCTCGCTGGGTCACAGAAAAGAGCTGAAGTTTCTTTGGGTGAGGGTATACTGCTAAGACCTGGTCTGGGAAAGGCATTGCTGGGAAAGGTGTGCCTTGTAGTGGTTAGCGTATCCCCACGCCTATTGATGGGGCACAGTTCTTGGACTTACCTGAAATATCAGGGGCTGGCTGCTACCATGCTCTAAATCTAGATTGGTAACAGATTTCATCAGTTCCAAAAACCGAAGGAATTCCACACAATCATAAACATACATTACCTGTAGAGATATGTTTTTCTACTATTTTAAGACACATTTTAAATTGTAATTCAGAAATCATCTTTTAAGTGAGTAACACTATTCAAATGAAATTTAGAGCAATGAGGTACTCTTGGGAGAACCTATTCCTGCGATTTCTTATCAAAGTTACTGCGGCAAGCTGGGTGGGCTGAAAAGAAGCTGACTAGCAAGCTTAATAGGTTGGACATGAGAATCTCCTCCAAGTCTGTTGATCCACTCCAAAGGTAAGTTTAATAACTGCGCAATGCCGGTTCCTATGAACGCAATTGTTTCAGAGCTGTTGGGGTCTTTGGATATGGTTTGTTCTTTGAACGAGCCTGTGGGAGAGTCACAGCACTGTTTGTGTAACCTCATGCTGTTAGTGAAAAGCAAGTACCACATCTGATAACGGTTTCTTCCTCTGCTTATCAGAGAATCACAGCATGATATTTAAGGCAAACCAGAAAAGTATAATGCTGCTACATGTCAGGAGGAAAAAGGGTATTGCATTCCTACCACTTCCTATTTCTCTTGGAGTCTTTGCCCACTAGAATGAGACATAATAGTTTTATTGCCCCCAGACAGCCTGTGAAGGACCATAAACTTTTAATAGCTGTGTAAAAAGGGATTGTAACTCTCTCACTAGTCCGCTTTTTAACCGGGCAGGGCTATTTTATCGGTTCCTCACACATTCTAAATGCCATAAACCTGGGCAGATGTAGAGGGTCATTACCTCCAGGTGAAACCTGGACACCAAATTCTCCTAACCATCTTCAGTGCTCTTCGCGGCCTACTCCAAAATACGCTGACGCTTCATGACACTGCAATAGCCCGCTTCAAAATGCCTGTCACACAAAATGCTTTGTTACCTCTTCTGCCAGGCCTCTGAACCAAATGAACCTTGTACAGCAGATAACTAGCTGCTTTTGATGAAGACCAGACCTTCTGTCATGTGATGCTAGCCCTCACCCTATGGAGAAGTGCTTATCAAGTGCTACGAAAGAGAGGGTGCAGTAAACATGAGCAGATGCGACACAGTGCAGTTCTGTGAGGTTCAGCCCAACCAAGTGAGCAAAAGGATCTCCACTGCTCACTTGACTTATGCTCTGCTCTCAGTTTCCATGGCCTGTGCTTTCCATGGCATTTGCATGGCAATCTGTGAAAGAATGAGGTTGCTTCATGCTGTGAACAATGAAGGAAAACTCATTTAGGTAGCAGATGCTCCTTTGCAAACTTTCCCTAAGCGAATGGCAGAATATTCTTCTTGGCTACTCCATTCTCTCTCCCTGTTCTCCCTCCAGTCGATCCTTTCCTTGCGTGTCCTCTTTGCAGGAAACAGCTAAGGCCCCTGTTTTACCCTCTGGCACCTAGTCCATTGAATGGATGCAAATCTCTGCAGTTCTCTGGAGGCAGGGCCCACCTAGGAGAAAGCAAAGCAAAACCCACAGTCTGTACCTGGTGCCTCTCCAACATGGGATGATGCAAAGTAAAATCTGGTTTACAGCTCTTCTTTTCCCTTCTCAAACAATAAAGCTATTATTTGTTATGTAATAGGCAGGTATATCCCCAAATACAATGTATTTCCTTGTGTAAAGGAAGCGAAGAAAAGATTGAGATTACCGTCGTACCTACTGAGCTTCTGTAAAGTGCTCCTGATCCCTCTGGCCTGAGAGGAGATCTGATCCACTTCACCTCTTCATCACACCAGAGTGATGAAACTCAACTTGGGTAAGAATCCAGGCAGCAGAGAAACAAAGTGTTCAGCTTTTCTTGAGTCAAAACCGGGCTTTTCTAAAATGTCTGTCTCTAAAGCTTTGTTTTCAGACAGGAAAAATAGACCTGTGCACCTTGGATAAGACCAGTTACAGAAGGCAGACACTGACTTAAAAGGAGACTTGCTTGATTGCAAAAAACAAAAATACACACCAAAACAAAAACAAACAAACAAAATCACTGGCAACAGGACAGTTTTTTGTTTTTGTTTTTTTAAGTGCAAGCAATTACTGCCTGGTAAGAGTCATGATTACTCCAGGAAGATCCACCAAACAGGCTGGACAAAAGAAAGACCTTGATCCTGACTAACTGCAATTTGTCCGGTGAAACAAAAACCCAGCATGTTGTAAACATTGTAAATGCTTTATGCAAAGGTCATCTTGTTTTAAAGATAACATGACAAATGCTTCAGAAATGGCCAACATATTTAAAATAGCATGCCTGAATTTCAACGTGAAATAAGCAAAAAGAATGGCAAACAAGTGTAGAACAGAATACTGAGAGAAAATGCAAAATGCATTCGCTGGTTTATCAGGTAATGGAAGCAGCAAAGGGTCAAAATAGTCCAATTTCCTAATAACTAAAATATGAGAATACCTTTAAGAGACAGAAGAGTTGAGCAAATGCTGCAAAGTATATTATTTAGAAAAGAATGACTACTGTGCTCCACACATGGCTTTATTAGCATCAAAGCTTGCAAGAGAAAGCACCACAAATGTCTATTCATGCACAGATCCTGTTCCTCTGGTTGTAAGTCTTCCAGTCAGGGAACACAAGCCATTTCACGCAGCTTTGTCTACACCAAGAACAGAAATCTTCCAAAAGCAGACTCACCTCAGAGTCATTAATGTTAGCATATACTATTTGTCAACTAATTCCAATAATGAACATAGATCTTGAAACTATCCGTGGATAATTAGAAAAAAATGGGGCTAAATGGTTTGAATAAAGGCAAGATCGGGAGGTATGACAGCACAGTGCCTGTAAGTAAAAGACTTATCTGAGTTCTTTACACATCAGAGTAGTTCCTTAATACAGAAGTAATGCACGGAAATACAACTTAATTACCTGTTAATAGAACGAGGCCTGCAAGAGGGACATTAAACTGGAACAGGCGTGTTGGGGTGTAACATATATCAGCATATCATATGCTAGAACCTCAGAGTGACTGAGCTTTTTAAAAAAAAAAAAAAAAAAAAATCAAGTGCACAAAATCAAAAGGCTTTCTAGATAGCAGAGCCATCCCCTCTAAAGCATCCCTAAGTAATACATTCTGCAAAAACCTTACGCAATGGAAATTTGGTGTTTTTCTTGTGTTTTCCATTTACTCTTCCTTCAAGGTCACTGCTCTTTTAAGAACATGCACTGAATTGGAACATGTCTCTGAACAGCCATGACTGAAATTTGCAGAGATCAGGGTCTTACCTGCCTGTTGTGATAAGTAGCATTTCCAAACCTGCTGCAAGACTGGGCTCTGTTTCCATACACTATTAGGGAACATCTCTGAATTTATACCTATTCATACCACGCTACTCAAGTACCTACAGATTGCACTGATTCCTGTTAACACCAGCCTGATCAAGGCGGGCAGGGAGGTGAATGAAGCATGACAAGATTCCAAGAAAAATTCCATTTCAACTTCTTTGCCCGCAGTATAGCAAACACTGCACTGTGGCCCAGGAAATCACATGAGCCTCTGCCTCAGTTTAATAATATATATTCCACTAAGATTTCAAGATTTTGCATTGTTTTGTTTGATTCTCCTCTTCTGCACATACATCCTTGAAAATAAATACAAGTGACTCTTACTGTTTTCTACATGGTCAGGTTTATAAAGAAAGATAACTTTTCTTTTGCCAGACTGTTACACAGCTAGAAAAAACAGGTGAGCTACTGCTTCAAAATACTCTTCCCATCTTGACTAGAAGAGAGCAGAAAACGGCTTCATGTACTTAAAACTTTTTTTATTTCTTCTACATATTGTCAGTTCATTTAACAAACAGATGCATTGTGTCCCAACAGATCTAATTTCACACGAATCCAGAGACCACCACTGTCACAACATTGTTTCTTATAGCATGTTTGTTATCAAGCTGCTATAAAGCAGGAGGAGAACATGAATCACATCTACATTTTGCAGTCTGAAACAAGGGATCACATCTGACTTACCGCCTCCACTTCTGCTGGGTCATACCAGACGTTAATGTATGGATGCTGTAAGGCTTCATCTACTGATATTCGCTTAGCCGGATCAATGACTAGCATCTTTGATAGAAGGTCCCTGGCTTGGCTGGCTAGAACAATGAAATCAGACAAAAACGGTTATTAGTACAAGAAATCAATGCCACCAGAGAAAGGTGAATTGGACTAAGGAATGATGCAGCCCTTCTAGAGATCACTTACACGTACTTCTGCCCCCTGCCTTGTTATGGCAAGAGCTCTTCAGTAACCACCGTTAGGCTGCATTCATTAGAAAGGTGCCAGCTTCAGGCCAGTGTGCCAGAAGTGCCCTAGCAGGCTTCAGTGAAATTTTACGTGCAGTGGGCAGATTACATGTACAAGGCTGACTAATACACCCAAGAACAATGAGCTTAAGTTGTCTGAATTACTGCCAGGATCAGAAAATAAGCTAGCAGAATGAGGTATAAAACCATGACACTTCTAAATCAAAACCTGAAACTTACATGTACTCTTAAGGTGGTTCAGAAAAACATTGAAACTTCTCTGTGCTTTTTCACATAGCCCTCCGGGAGCCATTAAAATCTCCTATTTGGAGATTTTAATAGATATCATCAAACCCCTTCCTAAAAAAAAAATCAGCAACTTACTTTCTTTGCTATTGTTACTAGTGCAGTGTTCAATTCCATGCT
Organism: Heteronetta atricapilla; assembly: GCA_011075105.1. Lineage (NCBI taxonomy): Eukaryota > Metazoa > Chordata > Aves > Anseriformes > Anatidae > Heteronetta > Heteronetta atricapilla. The sequence continues at coordinate 64,554,807 of CM021734.1, read as the reverse complement.
CAAAATAGTTTACTATATATCACACAACAGAGAACTTGAAAGAGAGCAGAATGTAAAAGAGGTATCAAGTGCAAAATGCTATTAGGGTTCCCATCTCACCCAGTCCTGCTGTCAAATGAAACTGCTAACATTTCTTACTGAACTATTTAAGCAGCGGGTGGGCTGATACAGTGATGCACCAGCAGAACTCTTGTAATGCGCTGTTTCTTGTTCTGACATTGTATCTTTAAAAGGACCCTTCAGTTTGCCTAAATGCATGTGCCTCCTGCATCCAAATGGTAATAGCGTGCTTTGTGGTTGCTATTCATCAGTTTCACATCCACGAAAATGTATTTGTTCTCATTTATTGTAGGAGGAGTATGGAATTCCGTGTATCCCAAAGCATTCACTCAGACCTTCACTCGGCTCCTAGAGCTGAGACAGCAGCCTTGCTACCAAACAGCTGCTAACAGGAAGAGTACTCGGGGAAATGGAATGACATCCCAACGGCAAGCAATTGAAGATCATTACAGGTCACTGTGGTAAGCAACCCAAAGTACTCAAGAGGTGCCAACAGATACACAGCACAAGTTGGTAGGCGTTTTAGAGCTGCAGTGAGAAATCCTTTTTATCCTAAACACACATTAATCAGTCTTTCCAGCTGGAGGTAGAAGTCGTGTTGAAGTAAACCATGGCTTCAAAATATGATTAAGGCCATCACAAAACATATCAGTGTATATATTGTAGAGCAGTATATCTAGCTGCACCAGAATTAAGTTACTGCTCAGCTTTACACGTCAAAACTGAGCCATAGCATTCTTCAAAATAAGAAATCCACCCACAACACACATAAAACCTCAGCTATATCGAGACCATTTTGGCTGATGTTGCTGATACCTTCCCGTTGTCTAGGAAAGGCAGAGCTGCGAGGCAGGCACCTGGCCATACTGGTCCTTTCCACTTTAAAAGAAAAGTGTGCAAGTGTTGAGATGTGATGAAAGCTCTCCTTTTCCTTTGTGTTACAAGTTTTAGCAAGAGAATAAAGGAACACCACAGTTCCTCATGATACAGAAGTACCATAAAGAACACGTGGTTATGCTTGACACATTAATCAGTGACAATGGAGACTTCCTTGGCTGCCCAAGTACCAGGTTCTCCAAAAATCACTTCCAAAAGCTGCCTCTCAGCTCAACATAAGAATTAATTTGTCTCCGCAACTAAATGCATTAAGAAGGAATACAACTAGAGAGAAGAAAAAATGGGAAAATCCTTCCTTGCACTGTGGCAGTGCACTTGTTAACTGGGGTCCTTTATCAGACATACCTTTGAGTTTGTTGTGTTCCGAGTCAGCTGGGAAGAGAGAGTCTGGAAAAAGCTTGGGAAAGGTGAGGCCAGCGTACTTGGGTCTGTTCTCAACGTAGTTCCGTACCGTCGGCTGCAGCTTCTTCATGAATTCTGGACAGGGCGTTCCCAGCTGCTCGATAACTTTATTCCACTGATCAATATCTGAACATAAGTAATTAAGGAAAACAAAACACAAGCCCCAGTCTCCCGGCCTTCCTACACAGTCACTCCCTGGGAATTCTCAGAGGTGTCCACTCCCTTCATAAAATCTTTGCAGCCGCTACCTTTTCACATCATTATGCCTCTCCCATGTCTACATTAGGTGAAGGTGTTGTGCAAATCCCAAACCAAACAGGGAAATACACAGCCTGCTCTCTTGAGATTGTCACCGGCAGCTTGCTCCCCTTCTGCACGCCTGCGTGTCGCTCCAGCTGCACGGGCACAGCAGGGCAGGGCGATGCAGTCGCACGGCCTCTGTGCTGCCAGTGCAGAGCAAGGCCCAGCTGACACAAACCACGGAAAAGGAGCTCTGCCTGGGACACAAGCTGCCCTCCACTCACCTGCTTTATGCCACTATGATTACTCTCCCGGATACCTTAATTAGTGATAATTGTACTAAAACCACCCATCTGAAGCTCCCCAAAAGCGATTTGTTAGATGGCATAAGAATGTACCGGGACAGACAGCTGTTTCTCTTTAACACCACCGTGATGGCTATCTTGCTAAACTGTGACTGACTAGTAAGAAACAGGCCTTCATGCTTAGAAACAAATCTTATTACAGGCAATTTGTACTGATTTGCTGCTTCTTTTTTTTTTCCCCCTCTGTTTTTGTTTTCTTGAGACAAAAATTACACAGCTGATAAATGATTTGAAGCTCTCCCAGCCACATTCAGAACAACCGTGCCAACAAAAAAAGGTAAGTGACTGAGTGGCAGGTCAGTACCATCTCTGCATCGCTCTTATTCACAGTGCTGGGAGTCTGACGGTAACACGAAGAAAAGGAATAGCACGTGCAGACATGGGTACATTCACGCTAAGAAACGTGGTGCAGGGTGCTTTGTAAGAACATACTGGAAATAAGCTTTTAAGAGACCAACACCTACAGCATTTCAGCACAGGAACAGGGTTTTTATTCTTCATGCACATCACTGTTGTCATGACTGACTTAACTGTGGAGGAGTTTCCCACATACCAGACACAATTCCTCACAATCTAAGAGACAAATCAGGTCCATGGGATGGAGGCAACAGGAAATAAATATGAGGAGGCAAAAAGCAGATTTTTGGTGCAGAAGCTAGTTCAGATTTTCAAAGAAGTGTTTCAACTTAAGAGAACCAGAGATTTAGGATTCTTACATAGTTTGAAAACCCATCAAAGGGATTTGCTTGAAGTTTCTTAGTAAGGTTGGGTTTGCCTGAAATGTCTTATTTGAAAAAAAATCAAATACATTATTAAATTGAAGCCTTTCTAATCAAAAGCATGTAAAAGGATGAAAGGAATTTAAATATGCTTTAAAAAGGCTCTAACAGTGTTTTGAATTATTTTAATTCCAACTCAAAAGAGTTGTTAAAAACAGCAGTGGACTGCGAAAACTTTCCAACAAACTGGCATTTATTAAACTAGAAATACTCATGTAGAGCAACCCCCTCACCCATTCTAAAAGTTGTATGTATCTTGTGTTGTCTGTGAAAACTATCTTGTCTTAAATGGAAAATGTAAGAAATGCAACAACAACAAAATTAGTCAAGTCTGCTTGAGGAGCAGCCCAAGTACTTCATTTAAAATAGTAATAATACAAAGTCACGTTTGGCATTTTTGATCTGTGCTCCAGTGGCACGCTTGCCTGCGTACCGGCTTGACCATTCCAGGGGCAGGTCTTTCTGAGGCCCGTTAGAGCAGAGCGTAAGCGCGTCGCGGAGCAGCGCAGAGAATACAAAACGGCAGCAGCGGCAGCTGTGCCAGCAAAGCCACGCTTGGAGGCCGTGGCTGGAAGCGGTACCCTGCGGGCTGAAAGAAGGCTGTCGGTGAGCGGGGGCAAACGCGGGGCCTGCTTCAAGGCAGCAGTGCAAAGCTTGCACTTGTACTGGATGCAAGGGCGCATGAAGAAGGCGACTCCCAGCTCAGCCGCATGGGGAAGGGAGTGCAGCCCTGCAGCACCAGGCATTGGCCACCACAACCACGAGGACTGCTTTTGTGTAACCGAGTGGTCAAAGCAGATAGCTGGGCTTCTTCACCATGTCCTTAGACACCAGTCACCTCAGCTATCCTTCACCCCAAAAACAGCATCAAGGAAAAGGCATCAACTGCGCATGGTAGCACCTGCACTTGAGAGAGAAGAAAGTATCTAACATGCCTTTATTAGCTGCTGTGTGGCACAAACACTGGCACGAGGATGGCTACACAAAATTACAGCAAAGAAATGGAAGTTTCTTAAAATTTGAGAAATTGAACACAGTTCTGGAGTGTGTATCTTCTGAATTGATAGCCGTATTTCTAAAGTTTCACGAAAAAATACCTTGTGACTGAAAAACAAAGTTCAGAGATTGTCTTTATGCTTAAACTAGCCAGCCTCAAAATAGTAATAATTTTCCCCTTCTAATATTTTGACTACATGAATTACACTTTTTTTTTTTTTGAGTCAGTAATTAGATTTTCCGATGTTCAACAGCACAACTTTGCAGGAGATACTGTTGGAACTAGGATGGTTTAGCTCTACTCGAACAGAACTAACAGAAAATCTGTTGCAAAACTCATGGCCAATGCCCACAGACCACTCACTGCTTTTCCATGGTACTGACTGATTAAAGGGGCTCTTCTCCAAATCCTTCTCAAACACAACCATGCACTGTCAAGTAGAAAATGCACGTTACCTTCCAAAATGTGCTATTTTATATATGCAGTATTTCATTATAAGAGGGCTTTTGAAGTTGTGCTGGATGGCAGTGGTGACAGCAGGAAATCACTGCCCCACAGACTGGAGCCCACCTTCACTTGTTAAGCAGCACATTTAGACTGGTTTTACTGTGCTGGAGCAGGATTTGCTCTTTCTGGTTTAACGTGCTTCTGCTGGAGAGGGGTACAACAAGAACACATCCAATATTTCTTTTATTTCTAAATGTAAGGACCACGAACATGATGTGGTCACAGGGCTCTTCCTTCACAACAGATGGACAGGGTAAATTAATCTTATTACTATGTCAAAAACCTCATGGAAGTGCCTGGTAAGTTTTTTTCCTTGAATGTGCAGGTTTCACCAATGAAAACTTACTGCATTGCTTAGGATCCAGATTTTTGGTGCACCCAACCTGTCAAAGTAGAATAATTACTCTGAGCAGCTCTGTATTTCTCCCTCTGACTCCAAACCATATCAACAACGGCAAAGCTGACAGCTCAATCCACTTTTACCTTTGAAATTGGCATTCTCTCTCTCTCAATCCCCCACTCAAGAAAACCAACCCACCAACTTCGCTGTGGGATACGTCAGTGCCAGACATCTATTTTTCCCCACAGCCCTGTAATTTACAAACAGATGTCAACACAATTTATAATAAACACAGAAGAAATACAAAGTGGTAACATTTGACAAGACAAAAAACACGGGGTACTTTCTGCGACAAGGTGAATGCTTTGAGAAGAATGGGGTATTTGTGAAAAATAGACCACAAGAGAAAACATTTTGCAACTTAAGAGGAGTAGTTACTATCTATGTGCTATAACAGAGCATGTGAAAATAAAAATTACATGTAGCACACAAGTAAAATGACTTCAAAAAATCACCACTGATCATTTGGTGTGGTGTTGGCTGTGCAGCTGTCATTAACCCTGGGGATGGATATACGTGGTGACACCTTGATTACAATTTTCAACTACATTTTTTTTAGCTGACACTTCATCCCATTGCAGAGAACGTTAGCTGATGAAACAGGAAGAAAATCAATGCTCAGTGGATAGTCTAGATACTGCAGAGTAGGACTGCAATCTTGCCCTTGGTAAGTATCACCATTTCCCCTGGGGACTTTGCCTCACCATTGCAGTGTCTGCTCTGACTGCTCTGGGCCATGACTAAGTTTCTGTGTCATGTCACGCACTTACACCCGTGTAATGTGCACAGCTGCACCTCTGATGATTGAGTACCTAACCTAGGAGCATAAACATCAGCATTACTAAATGCCTTCTAAATGAACCATGAAACCATACGTAAAAACCGTGTGCTCAAATCCGTGTGACATGTAATGTGACTGCAGTTACAGAATAAGGCTCCATAAGTGACAGCTTGTGTGGCCATCTCTGAGTTCATCACACTAATTTTACATCTCTCCACCTGATGTCTTATTTCCTTGTAAGCATTCCCAAATACCAAATACAGAATTCAAAGGCACATCCGTCCTAACGTGTCCAAAATGCATTCAGCAAGTGAAGAAATGTGTCTAGCCGTGCTTCACCAAATACACAGCTCACCAAATAGAGAGGACTAAGGCAACTACTTAACTCCTTCAAATCATTTATGCAGTGGTATGAGAAGACAGGCAGACAATCCTGAGTGGAGTTAGGAGTCAGCTCACCAGCACAATCAGCTTTTGAAACTGATCCTGAGCCAACACAACAAACCAGGTTGCCTTTCTGCCTTTGCTTGAGGTAAAAGTGTATCCAAGCTTCATCATAACAGTTTCTCTGTAAGCAGAACTACTGCCCCTCAACCTTGAAAAGAAATTTCATTTAACATTTAAAAAGAAAAAAAGCTTTAGCTCACATTAAACTACGTCATGCCCATACACCAGGGGTGGTAGAGAAGTATCAGAATTCCAGTGATCAGTAACAGCCCCTGGGACTTTTGACACTTCAAAGCATTCACTCAGGAGTTTACACAAAGAATGGCAGCTGAATTCTGATCTCAGCTCCACCGAGCCATTTCAGTGAATTCAAATGGATTACAGGAGCAGAACAGAGCTGCAGCATAGCTAAGCGCCCCGTTCTGTGCTTATCCCAAGACCTTATTTTTCTCCCTGTGAATTTTCTGTAGCCATCTGAGATTGCTGCATTTTGCTATAGAAGTTGTTTCAGTTGGGTGAATGGACCATTTAGGTCTGGAAACAGAAATGGTATCAAATGATTTATACCCCTTAACTGCTGGAAAATGGCAAAGAGTTAATTCTGAAGTCAGCTGTATGACTGACAAGCCATTTCTCATGAATATTCAATCCTGATTCAAAAACACTTTTCACAGTTATGTATGCATAAAAATGGACACAAATGGGTATTAAACACTTCAAATCAAAGCGTGGTTGTGAAATAAAGCACTTGCATGAAGAAAAAACACAAGCTGCTGACACGTTTTGGTCCACTGCCAGTCCTAACCCATTTTACACATATTTTATGTAGAAGAGGAAGGGTTTTTTGTTTGTGGTGCTTTTAAGAATCAGATTCATATTTATTTTTGCTCCTTTGACACTTGAATACATACCTAAGGATGCTGCCCCCAGGCTGCCCGGGCTCATAATTCCTTGCTGACGGAATTAGACAGCTGCCCAACTCCATCACACATCTGAAGAAAAATAACTCACAACCACGACTTTTACAGAAATGGTAATGATCTTCTTTGCAGGCTGCAGGAAGACGACAGCACGGTGGTCCATCTCAACCTGCTGCTGGTTCGGGCAGCGCAGCCAGCACAGGAGGGAGAAGCGGCTGATTCAGGGCAGGGTGCTCAGCATCGCTCCCGGGCCGTCACACAAACGCTAATGGAACCGCAGCAGAAAAGCCGGGCAGTACACAAAGCGCTGTGCAAATTTAGCAACACATTACAAATACAGATGAAGAACGTGAACTCAATTATAGAACAATGCCAAACACATCAGCAGCTGCTAATGCCGATTTCTGTGGGGTTACTGCAGTATTAAGCTGCATGTAATGGTTTAATTATAGAGGCTTTGGGTGATCTCTTTTTAATAAGTACGCAGCTGTGTGAAATAAAGCTGATTTTAAAGCACTACATGGGACACTTTCAATTCCTTTTGTACTTATTTGGGGATTTCTTTAAATGGTATCTTACAGAACTTCAGCCTATTAACCTAAAACCAGCACTGAGCTACAGTGCCCCCCCCCCTTACCTTTATCACCCCATATTCACAGAAAACACAAGCACAGCCTGGGCCAAATCCTCACAAATACGTGCTAATGAGTTACATTAACACTCAGAAGTGAAAGGTTTTCTTTCACACATGCAGATGAGTTGTGCTTCCGATCACTTGAAAACTCTGGGGAGCTGGAGCGTTAATTTCAGTGCGATCCCACTTTGTGCAAAACTCAGCGTATTCTATTAGACAAGGCTGTGAAAATATCATTGCCTACTTTCATTTATTTTCTGCTCTTTAGATATTACTTTTTCATGTTTTAATCAGCATATTGAACCCTTTAAAGGGTGAATGAGGCCACAAGTGGAGTGTGAAATTGAACTAGTAACACTACAAGCATACGCAAGCACACACACACACAAACATACGCACACTTTCATAGGAAGTTGCATTAAAAATGAATAATGCCTGGAAACTCCTCTGACGCCTATTGACCTACAGGGTTTAATCAGAAGGAAACCTGGCGTGCAGGCCGTGGTCAATTCTCATCTGTGAAGGCCGCCGCGGAGCATGAGTCGCTGGCTTCAGATGTGCGCAGTCCTGGTGCTTGTACTCCCAGCAGGAGCCGCTTTGACCAGCTGATAAATGACCAAGTTCCTATCGAGGCTTTCCTAAAGCATCCAATCAAAGAAGTGTGATGGCTGCCTCGGGCCTGAGTGCAAAATGGTCCCTATGGAAAATTGTACATACCGAGTCTGCTTGGAGCGCTGGGCCACTGATTTAAAATGTTTTGTCTATAAACCGTCGCTTCTTGATGTCCAAAACACATTCTGATTTCACTTAATGGCTACAAGGCTTAGATAAAAGCATGAGTGAAGTCCCTTAGAACAGTTTCTGAGGAAGCTCCTAGCCTTTTGAGACATACAACTGCTACAAATTTAAGGGATAATTTTAGTGGTGGGAGGCAGAAGAAATCCCCCAAATGAGGCCATTTCCTACTTCCCTACCTCAACACTGCTTGTGCAGCTAAGACAAGCCAGGCCTGAGTTCATCCTACCTTCTTCCTAAATCGCGGGATGTCTCCCACATCACGCTGAGGCAAACGCAACTCGTGCCTACCATGGCACAACCTGAACTTACAAAGACTGTCATTTATGAAGCAAGAAACCCCGTGATTAATGAATGGACATTTATAACGCCACAGAACTAGAAGCAACTGGTCACTGGCTATCAGCAGGAAGCAATTCTGACCAACTGAGCAGGATGTTTTCCCTCTCCTTACACTATACTCACTGCGTTCTCCAGGTAAGGCTTTTAGTGAGAGATGTAGTGGTTTATTGACATCGTTGCTTGCAAGGATTTCGCAGTGGGACTTTCAGCCCAGCTGGTTAGATGCAGTACGAATGGACTAGTCTAGCATGCAGGGGCTGGGGGGGAAAGGGTCACAGGTACCTCCTGAGGCCAAATCGGCTGCTGGGAAGGATACGATCAGTGCCAGGAAACAACACAGCACCTTTAATCATTTCTCCCATGATGCACCCTACTGACCACATGTCAACTGAAAACAAAAATGAAATGAAGGTAAACAAGAAAACAGAAACAGAACAACAAATAAATGAGAAGACTTATCCAATCGTGCCAGCACAGCGCAGGGCCTGCAGCCCACCTGCCTCGCGCCCTCCGCGACGTGTTCCTGCTCGTGCACGCGCCTGGCATGGCAGCGCAGCAGGTCTGAGGAAAACAGACTCCCTCAGCTTTCCTTACCCCCGTGTGGATGCAAGACAATGACAATTAAATGCAGAAAACCAAACGAGACCCACGGCTGGCTACCGTGTCAAAAGAACATTCTTAATTAAAATTCACCAATTAATTGTCTTTTTTAAGTTTTCATTTGCATTCATTACCTAGGTTTCTACTGCTTTGTACTGTAAATGAGTGCTGGGATTTGCATGTAGTGAGGATATGCAAATTGCTTTTCCTTTATCCTTTCAGCTGCTGAGATCCGTGCATATTTTCAGAAGCTGAACTGCCAGCAGCCACAAAGGAAGCCTGGGTCCCCAGGAAGACACATCCAACAAATTATTCAGGGGTGGGAACAGAATCTGTTGAGGTTACTCAACTACCCTCATGCTCGCTTTAGAGCCTGCTGGCTCACTTCCATCGGATCTCAGTGCAGCCATCAGTCCACCAGAGACAGGGGTCTTGAGAATCTCCTAAGATCTCTGCTCGGCGTGGTAGGAAATGCCAATTTCTAAACAGGACAGTTGAGACAGAAAAGCACTGAGCCATACCTTCTGTACTGAAATTCAGAGCAAATGGGGGAACTATTTACCTGGTACAGAGAAGAGCAGTTCAGCTGGATTAAAACAAACCTAAACACATTTTACACCAGAACGAGATGAAAATCAAACTCCTTCCGTCCAGTGTCACATTGAACTGGTGTTTTCCTCAGTACCAATACCATGAAACCACATTACCTCTGCTGTCCTTGCTCTATGATTAAGCCATAGGGCATGGAAGCATTATAAGGGACAGCCTGGTCTCTCAGGGCCAGAAGCTGCAGGGAAAAATGAAAGCGTCATGCTGCTTGGTTAAATTTACTCCTGCAATTTCACACTGAGCAACAGTTGAAAGGTGATTTGATTTTGAATGCAAATGTCCTATCTGTGGCAATCTACATGCCTGGTTTAAGGCTCCCTGTTGCTTTACTTAGCGTATGAAAAGCTTAATCACTACAAAATAAATCAATAAATAAGTAGAGAAATAAATAAAAGGCTACTTGTTAGGAAGCAATAAGCAAACCTGTAGATGCAAATTATTGCTGCTTTCATCACAAGCTAAACGGCATGCAAAATATCAGGAGAAGATAGAGCAAGCAGTTGTTTGTTCATCTGTTATTAACCCCTTTTTAATGTCAGAGGCTGCCTCCTGACGTTACTGCTCTGTGCTATGGTCAACAACGCACAACTGGAAGTTCTCTCAGTGACTCACTGAACAGAAAACTCTGCAGAGTGGGCAGTATTATTCTACTTGATTCCTCAGGCTTTGGGAAGGAACGCTGAAAACACCAACTCGGAAGCAGTACAGATGAACATCTGAATATATCTGATATCTGAAGAGAAAAAACAAAACACTCTGCCTTCTTGCTCACTCCCCTGGGCCACTTAAAAATAAGTCAAATTAGAGCCCTTTTCTTGAACTGCAGTTAGCTGGAGGCGAGGGGGGTTGTTACAAGGCTTACACAGCAGTGATCATCAGCAGCCCCCGTTAAGGCTTTGAGGCTGCTGAGCAATGCTCTGCGAGCCTCAGAGCGGTGTTTCATGAAGTCCTGCATAAATCCAGACTTACTCTGAGTCATTTTGGTATAGCACGCATCAGAAAAACAACCCACCCCAAATCTCAGAACATTTGCACTCAATTCCAAACTGCTGAAAATTTCCATTAGTTCAGGATTTTTTCCAAAAGCAAGATATTCAAAAAGACTGGTGATGCTCCACCAGCACAAGGAATGTCTTTAAACTTCAAACAAATGCGCACTGATTTACTGTCATGTGGAGATCTGCACAACTCCAGGTACAACTTCAGTTTTAGCAACTACTTGCCTTGATGTTTTAAGATCACTTGAAAATGACCATTAATTAGTTAAATCCATGACTTTCCACCTGAGTCTTTGAAGTGAACTTGCTGAATTTGGGCAGCCCATGATGTGAAGCCCCCTCTCCAAGTACTTGTGACATGGATTACCAGAAGTGGTGAATTTTGATCCCTGCCCCAATCTCTACAAACTAGACTGCTGCACAAAGCTGTTCTGAAGTTAATGGCAAAACACAGCCTTTTTTTAGTCAGCCTGCCTGAGTGCGTACAGATACTTCAAAATACAAGCACATTTTCCAGGGACACCAAATGCCTCCCTGCCATTGCCATCTGGAATAAATGGCCCTGTAAACTCTTCCTGCACCACCTCTGGGACTTCACAACACTATGGAAGGGAGCCCAGATGGAATAACCACAACTGCTCTCGCTAAGGCTCCTGTTGAAGATGGCTCTTCAGAGCTGCACACTCAGCTCCAGCTTGCATTCAGTGAACTCATGGCATTCTAAGTCAAATTCAAGAAACACACTGCAGGAAACTCTGGAGGCCAGAGACTCAGGCACAGCTGAATGAGCTTGGCAGTTCACCCCAGCCTCATGGGGTAGTTCTCAGGTCCTTCACTTGCTCTCTGTCCAGGCTGTTGCTTGCCCAGGGAAAGGAGCAATGGATCGTCTCCACTGTAGCTGCTGGAACCCACTCCAAATGCCACGCACATTACAGACAGTACGGGGGTCTTACGCTAAATGTAATCTGCACTATAAACCATTAGAATATGCACACTGGAATTAAAAAGAGAGAGGAACGGCATCAGCCAAACCATCCTCATAGCTACACTGAAGTCTCCTTGAGACAGACTTTGTCTCACATGGGCAAAACCTGTGGAACATCAACGTGGCTTCAGCAGCTCAGATATTCCTAGGTTTCTCACTCAAAAATACTCCATTTTTAGTTGTCTTAAAAAAATACAATGTTGGGCTTCTTGATACCAAAAACCATGTGTCCAGAGACCATTTTAATAAAGTTTAATTTTTTTTTTTTTTTGAAAGTGCATACTTTCAGTTTATATTAACTGGGACCATGGTTGCATACAGGTACCACAATCTATATGGATTTCATGGCTTTTTACAGAAACTTAGAAAGAGTTTTTTTATGTATATGAGAATCTGAAATTAATTTCTCCCATGTTTTAATTTCCACAAAGACTTTAAAAATGCAATTTCACTTAAAATCAGCAGTAACTCAGCACAATGGTAACTCAGGGCAATTGTTTCGTTCAGGTTAGCTTTTTAAAGTTTGGCTTTCTTAATACTTGGCAGCAGCTGTCAACTTTTTCTTGCATGTGTACCGCGTCAGTTGCACACATGGATGTTCCTACTCCAGACTAGAAATGAGTAAGCTCCTTCTATTGGCAGCAAGCACACGCAGCAGACATCCTTCTGGATCATGAGAAAAAAATGAAAATTTTGGCTTCTATACAGACATGCCTCCTTCAGCTGGAAAGCCCACTGCTGGAAGGCCCTTAGTAGCACAAGGGAAGCTTTATTTTGATGTCACTCCGTGAAGTTCACCTGCAGCAGCGTAGTGCCCCTCCAACCCATACTACACCTAGGAGGCAGAATGGATTCAACAGCACCAGACAAAGGGGAAATAATAAGGACCCCGACACAAACCAGTCTAACAGTCAGGTTCATGGGGTCAAACTGATTAACAGTTGAATACTGACTTGGAAATTAATGCACTGAGTCCTTTTTTCTTCGTTTCTTCCTTCCAACTCACCTGAAAAAAGCCATCAATAAGAGATGGCAGCAGTTGTGACCTGGCCCGCATACACCACCTTCAGCGTATGGGATTGCCAGTAATTTAAAATGTTGGTCTATCACAGAATTCACACAACGTTTTCTCTACTTGTTCAAAAACTCAGTTATTCTGTTGCTGTCCCTAAATAGGACTCTATTGTAAGATATTTTTCTCACAGACAGAAACGTAGCAATTCTCATGCTTCTTTTTTTTTTTTTTTTTTTTTTTTTTTTAAGCTACACTCTTTAAATTATGTAGCATTCATTTTTTTGCCAGAAACAGGGCAGGACGTGACTCATAACTGTCCTTTCTGGTTGAAAAGGGAGAGACCCACTAAGCATGTGCTACATTTTTTTCCCCCCCGTATTCTAGTTGCTTAATAAACTAAAAACTGAATCACACCTCTCTCCAAATACGTTAAATGGAACTATCCTCACTATTTTTACAGCTGAAATTCAGAATTTATTTTTTCATTTTCAGTTTTTTAAAAAAGAGGAAAAGAGCTTGTTATCTGTAAGAGAAGAGTAACCCTGGTGTTTCTGGGGTGTTGCCAGGAGCACCAGGTTCAGATTTCAGCAGAAGTTTGCTGTATAGCCTGCCCCACGCCCTGCCCCAAATGCTTGGCACCTCTGAAGGGAGATCTCAAAGCTGTCCACCAGTAACAAAAACACCATTCTTATCTGGTTTTGCATCCAGTATATTTCCAGTCTATGCTCCCATAGGACGAGGAGCCAGTACAACGAGGCTGATTATTCCTCAAACCTCCACTGCTGCCCCTATCCTTTGGTTAAACCTAACTGCAGCTTCCCCTGGCCACTGGGCAGAGCTCCGTTTTCAGGGAAAGTCGGCAGAGCTGAAAACAGGACAAGTGGGACCTGTCAAACACTACAATATATATATATTGTATATAGTTCCATGCCTATAGGAACTGCATTTTCTCCACACCGACTGCCAGTGTCTGCTGATGCCAGACTTTCACGGTGTCTTTCTGCCAGCCTGCTGCAAATAATCTTTTTGTTTCTGAACATGGAAAAACCATGCCATGTTGCTACATTTTGTTCTGATGGGCAAAATACACGCTCCCTACGCTCCCCAGCCATCACCAGCAGATTGTCTGGCTTAGCCTGCGATAAAGCAAAGGCTAAGTACACACCTCTTTGTTTTCATTTTCTAATATTGCTTTCACCACCTTGAAAGTGGTAAAAATAATATCACCTAAGATGAAAAGAACAAGATGGAAGGGAAACAGAGTTAAACTTATGACACAGAGCTCATGCAAGTAAAGGGAAGTCCATTTTTACATTAAGAATGTCTTATTTCTGTTCAACCTGGAAACCACATCAGATATACGGTTGCTTCACACTGTGTGAGCCAAATTCTTTGTTTTAAAGAAAAAGGTTGTATTGACTCAGTTCTGAGCCCATACAGCACTGAGATGAATCCAAATCCACGATGCATTAGCAAGCAAAAGATTATGATGTCACCACAAATGTTATGAAGTCACTACTTCCAAAACATTAACACAGAAAAACAGATTTACAGGGACCAGATGGGCCAAATTAGTATTCTTTTTTTTTTTTTTGGTTTCATATTTTTCCTTTGAAGAAAAGTAAAACTATTAACCTGCTATCATAATGCTTGTATTCTATACTGTTTATAAGTATCACATAAGAACTACGTAAAGTGGAATGACTATGGGTTTTAAAATAAAGTAACTGATTTTTGTGAAATAATTCTGTGCATCTGTTTTTCATGTTCAATTTTGTCCATAGCAGTAGTGCGCTGTTTCCATTTACTCATACCTCTGGGATTCAATTTCTTGCTTCTATCTTTACAGTCCTGGTATATTCATTACAAGGAAAAGGGGGAAGGGGTGGAAGAGAGGAACAAATAATAGGTGAAGCTGCAGCAAATGGCACAAGGATACAGTCCCTTCCTGGAAAGAGGATTTTGTGGCGAACCATTTCTCCCATAATGCATCCCACAGACCATATATCCACTAGAACAGCAGAGATAGGGAAGTGAAGAAGAAGGAAAAAAAAGCAAAGTTAACTATGACACTTTATTCCTAAAGGAGGGGAAAAAGAGCAGGGTGATCAGAACAGTTCAGTTTGTTTTGTTGCTGTTTGTGTTTTTTTTTTTTTTTTTTTCTTTCCCCACATCTCACCAGAAGCTAAAACGATTAAGTAAAGGCTGTGTCAGTCAGCTTGATGGTAGTGAGCAACAATGGTGCACAATGTTTAAAACTGACATTGCTGGGAAAAGCTAGCAAGTAGAGCAGAAACTGCACAGACTCATGGTTCACAGTGGAAAAGGTTTTTTTTTGGAACTTAAAAACACAAAACTCCCCAGACAATGATCGTCTGGAACAAACCCCTCTTGCAGCAAGGCAGCTTATAGGCTCTGTCCTGCAGGAGTGAGTCTCCCTGCAGCACTACACACAAGGTCCCAAACAGAAGCACTCACTCAAGCGAAGGCCACATGGATAAATACCATCCTTGAGGGTTAGCTACGAGTCCTGCTTTGGGGTCAGAAGCCATGATGTCCTGTCTTGGTGTACCTATCTGTGCGTGTCTGGCTGCACCTACATACCAACAAAGAACCACGGGGTGACACTTGCAATCTGCTTTTTTACTCCTTAGGTACTCAAAATAAATGCTAAAATAAACAATTGCTTTGGAGGACAAGTACCAACAAGAGTAAGAATATCTCTTAACTTCCTGATCCTCCCTGCAGTAGTGTGGTTACCTGTTTGACTTGGATGGGGTTGGATTTTTTTGCCTTTCAAGCCTTACAAGAAAAAAGGCTAGATAAATGACACTATGCACAGAAGAGATCTTGAGCCAATGTGAAGGGGAAAACCTGCTTTAAAATGCTTTAAAAAAACATATCGTTTCTCTGCTTTGAATCCTCACTTTGTAGTCATACTCAAACCATAGTCAGTTTATTCTCTTTTTCTTCCCCCTTTTTAACCTTCAAAAGCTATCCAAAACAAACCAAAGAAACAAACAAACAACTCATTTTTTGGTACAACAAAATAAAGGTGAAATGCTCCATTTGGGAAAAGGAGGGTAGAGGTATCAGGGACACAGGACAGCAGGAGCATGCCTGAGGCAGTGGCAGTTTTCTTCTGAGTGATGGTTTGGGGACCTTCCACAGGAAGCGCAGCAAACTGGTGATAATTATGCATCTTTAGCCAACCAAGTGCAGAAAGAAAATGAAAGCAGTGAACGGTCCTTATACAGGCAATGTACGTAGGAAGGGGAAAAAAGTAAGGGAGCTTCAGTAATGTGGCAGCACAGGCCAGGGCAGGGAAACACAGAACGAGCCTTTCTGTTGCCTTCCATGGGAGCTGGATGAGAGCCTCCAAGCAGACCAGCTCCTCAGACAGCTGACCTTCCTTTTCAAATGTTTTGCTTTCTTTCTCTGTTGACTTCATTTTCACTTAGCTCAATTAAGACAAGACCATTCATCCTGAGCCAGATTCACTGACCAGGAGAGTCAAAGGAGGCCTCTCTGTTAACTTCCAGGGACATTTGAGCAGGGCCTTTGTATGTGGCAAACATTCTGAGTGTCTTCCCAGCTGTGCACTTCATCACAGAACTAACTCTAACTTTTTCTTAGTGTTATTTTAATCATGTGAAAACTGAGTGCCTTCTCTGTCCTTTCAGGGACAATTGTAACAAGAAAGATAATCATATGTTTGGAAAGAAAGAGAAAGCAAAATAATTCATTTCACAACAGAAAAAAACTAGATATTTGGAGTAAGGAGCAATGTAAAGCATGCTGAGCCTAGATCAGATTTATAATGACACACATCAAAATACTTCAAGAAACTTTTCTCCTCTTTAATATATTATTCTGTATGGTTAGTAACCGCTCAGTAACTGTCACCTTTCTAGATTTTCATGTTGGAATCTGTACTGTAAATTCACAAACATTACAATTAATACAAAGGCTTCCCAATTTTGGCAGAGGTTCTTGTTCAAGTCATAGAATCAGCTCCCAAAATCAGTTCCACTGCTCTTCATGAAATGCCATTGGCTGTTAGTCAAAGTTTTCCTGTGGGTTAGCCTCTTCAAAATGAATTAAAATAGGAGTCTTTTAAATAAATTCCTGGTTTTGACATTTGCTGTTTTACCCAAGCATTTGTCATTGAAAAGTCTATCATACAGCAAAGTGGTAGCTTTTGACAGCAGAATCTGAATCACAGCAGATTTTTCTCCACTCCATGCTTTATCCCCTCATTTCCTGCCTTGTTTACCTGATACTCAGATACAAATGAGAATCGTTTTTAAAGTTTTCCCTCCATCCTTTGTGAGAGTGGACTTGCCCCTACTTGCTTCTTTATAGTGCGTACCGCCTACCTGCTTTTCACTAAGTTTCCAGGGACCGAGAGGTATCCAGATCCCACACAGACTGTTGTGAGCAAATCCCAATTTACATCTAGAGAGATTACATATGAATTCATTTTTTTAAAAACTTTTTTTCTCTCCTTTCCAACTCTACTTTTCATTAAAAAGAGACACAAACTGCAGAATTCATATCTATATTTTCTCCACATGAAACCTGTTAGCAAAAACTGGGACTTTAGTTAAACCTATCATACAGGCAGAAATGGCTCTTGAAATTCATATCTAATTAGTTTTGTAGAAACTGTGGAATGGCTAGGTTTCCCTATTTTAGCTTTTACCTCTCTTCTTCCTGCCTTGAACAATTCAAAGACCCAGATCCAAATACTTCGTTCAGCAATCCCCCTTGTTCACATCCTGTTTCACAGCCACAGAAGCCAAATGCATTCTGCTCAGAAAGGGCTGATTGTCTTGGATAAATTCAACGATAACTATGACCAGGTTTCCCACTATTCTGCAGTCCCACGCCAATAACTCCACCAATATTACTCTACAAATACAGTCAGTAGCTGCAGTACCCAACACTGAGAAACTGCTCTAAATCACCTGCCTTTTAAATTCAATGATATTTCCAGTTACATTTTCTTTTCCTCCTTCTGGTGCCCCTTACAGCTGTAAAGGCAGACCTTACACTTCAGGTCCCCCTGCACTTGCTATGAAATTGCAGCCCTACCGTTCTCCTTGTAGCCCATTCCCAAGATGACCTCTGGTGCTCTGTAGTAACGTGTCACCACATATGGAGTCATCATGAAGCTCGTGCCGGCAGTCCGGGCCAGTCCAAAATCCAAAATCTTCAACGTGCAGTCAGATTTTACCACGATATTACTTGGTTTTAAATCCTGAAAAGATAGAAGAGGAATGACTGCACTTCATAAAGCTAGTCACAGCAGTGATCTGGACTGATATTTTAGGTCACCCTTGAAATATGACTTTACTCTCTGACACCAATAGTTATAATCACAAATCACTTGCAGGTACATGGTAAAATCTTGCTACTGTTTCTCTCAACATCCTTCACAAAGGTTGCTAGTTTGGCATATTCGGAGGCTTTAGTTGGATGGTGGGAGCTTACTAGTGTTAAATTAACTGCATTCAGCAGTTTAATAGGCTTGGATAACTATTTGATTATTATTATGATTATTTTTTTAACTGCTGTCAGCCTAGTAGAGACATTCCAACTGTATATGTGGAGTTACCCTGCTGTTTGATTTATATTAATTATTCAATTCATCCTTTCCCAGAAGACTATCTTGAAACCAGAGCTATCACCCTTCTGCATCTTTTATGCCAGGAAAGAAGACCTTGGTTTACAGTTAAACAATGTTCACCTTGGAACACATTTTATTAGCCCTTCTTCTCTTCCTTTCATAAGGGAAGAGAAATATTTTCTCATCTGTTTTTTGAACTGGGAAACAAAAAGTAGTAAAAGCACATTTTAGTAAAGAATGAGTATATTTTTAATCCACTGAGTATTGCCTCCTGCTCGCAGTCACATGAACTGTTCCCTCTGTTGTCAACAGTCACAGGTGGTGAACTCCGGCATTCACAGCCGGGTGCTCTGCCCTTAGCAGACACCGTGCTCTGAGGTAGAGAAGTAAAACAACAGGATGCAGTTAACACACACTTCACTGCCTTTTCATTCATTTTAGCAGATGTAAATCACGGTTAATACTAATTCCATATGTTCTGCCTGCTCTCTGTGGAGCTTGATCTGACTTGTATGACATTGAGCTGGATCTTGATCATACTTGTATGACACCATGACACATACGGATTGTACAACATCAATTCAGATAGTCTGATTGCCATGCATGCACGTTAGGATGCAGACAGCTGCATTTTCAAGAGCAATATCTGTTCTCTGTATGTTTCAGAGATCGTATGCACTTTGGTGATTTCCAGCACTTATTGTTTGGTTATTATTAATAAGGACATGACTTTTTAAAGTTCACAACTAATCTCACTTTTAAAACAGCCAAAAAGCTACTCTGACAAGGGGATGGGCTATGACTTGTAAATGTATGGCCATTTTTCTGGGGGATAGGGCTTAGATACACGGTACACAAGATACTCAACTAGTTTCTCAAAGTCCTCATGAGGATGCCATTTGCTGCCCTAAGTTTCAAACCCAAGTCTGCTTACCCTGTGAATGATTCCTGCGGAGTGAAGATGCTTGATACCACAGAGCATTTGGTAAAGTAGATAAGACATTCGCTCATGGTCGAGCTCCATCTGAATGACCTGGCACAGATTGGCATCCATTAACTCCATTACCAGGTAACTAAACAAAAAAGCAAAGTCATGAGCTTATCATCTGTGTTGAGGAAGGACTACAGCATCATATCCAGTGAGTAACAAAGCCTTTCCTTGCTTCAAAATGTCACTGAGTTCTGCTGGCTGGATATAACATAGCTGGAGAGTGGCTAAGCACAGAAATTGCTCACAACCATATCGTCGTGGTGCACGTCTTTCACTGCACCAACCCTGTTCTTGGTGGGCCTTTCTTGGTACATTCCCCAGAGACTGTACCTTACATGCACACGCAAGTAGCACAAAACTGAACCATGCAGAACATAGAAGAGCCATGAGCATCAAAATGACATGACTACTTGGCCTTTGATCTTTATGAGGAATGGATACCACAGCACATGTAGGCATCTGAGAGCAGTGGTGCTAAAACATGCATCCCCAAGTGAAATGTCTCCAAAACCCTCCTAAGACTGCATGACTAAACTCAGTTCTCATTACAAACAATTGGTCTTGAGCTTCTGGTAAATAAGCTTCACTGACAACCTCAGCAGGACCTTATCCTGGTCCCCTTGAGAGGGAAGTTAATAAGTCGAACACACAGAGCTCATTTCTTATGAGACTTCTCATAAGCACAGCTGAATCTTAATTATAACAGGGCATCAAAGCACTCTCAAACTTTGGGGAAAACACTAGCTTTCTATTTCTGTGTGACCTACATGCCTCATCTTCTCCCCAGCACTAGTTATCTCCTCTGCTCTGCACGTCTGCAGTGACAATTTTACGCGGAAGACTCGTATACAAAACCAGAACCATACTCGCCACTGCTATCTGTCTGTTGGCATCACTGCTATCAGAGTACAGAAAGGAATACATTTCCATACCATGCATACAGAATATGGGAAAGACTGAAAGATAAAAGGCATACAGCTATATAAAACACCATTTAAAATTTCACTCAGGGCAGGTCCATGCTACGCACAGTAGTGCTTGTGCAACAGGCAATGCTCAGCAGAGATGCTAGTTATCCTTTACACCTAGCACTGGTTCCCCAGGCAAGTAATTGTAGGCAGTCAAAGGTTAGTACAAAGCCAACATGAAAGGAGGAAATATTTCACATCTGTTTCTCTTATGGGAAATTATTTCAGAGTGAATTGCTGCATTTCAAAACCTCATGACTCAGGGAGCTGTGCAACAACCATCATTTCCCAAGCAAGCTAACACCACAAAAGCAGGCCCTTTTAACTACTCACACCTCTTCCTATGCATTTGAAGGTAAATGCAAGTAACTATAACTCTCTCAAGAAGGGTCTCACCAGCAGGCCGTGCACAATTACAGCACTTAGGAATCCCAACGTTTGGCACCTTACAAATGTCAGAAGTCTCTGAACATGGGAATACAGGGCACCTGTCTACCAAAGTGTGGTCTACACATGATCATTTTTAGAGGAGCTCACAGCCTTTATATTCTGCAGAGTTACTGAGTTCATGGTACACTATAATGCCCCACGTCTCTAAAGCTTTAGTTTAATTACTTCCTGTATTACTTACACATCCTGGAACTCCTCCAGAGATTTCTGTGGTGTGAAGACATTTAATAAACTGATAATCTGAAAAGCAGAGTAAGACAAAAGGAGGAATACAAGTGATAAAGGTAAGCAGTTGAACCCATTTTGAAGTGTGTGTTAAAGGACAAACTGTTTTCCACTGCTCAGTTTATACCAGCACTTCTCGCTTCATGGCTCAGTAAAAAGCTGGCAGCATTCAAAATGAAATGCCTCACATCTCTAAGATTTCTTCAAGGTGCATTTGAAATGATTTCTGAGAGAAGGATTAGTAAGGAATGATAAACCAAAATGATAACAGTGAAAGAGTCCTCTCAATTTTGAAGTTACAGGTTCAAAGACCAGCCCCAGCTCAGTCTGCAGGAATAGTCCTCTTGCGACATCCAGAAGTATCTTATATATGAAGAATGCACATCTGAGGGGAGAAGTAATGAAGGACCATCGTACTGTAAGTAAACAGAAGACATTCCTTCTCTCTGACATGGCCTCAACTCCTTTGAGGGCACTTACCCACACAAACTGACACAATTTCCATTCCCAGACGTACTGCATTTTAGTACAAGCACTTCAAAAGGGCAGGTACACTCTAGGCCAAAACAGGACTTCAGTTATGCAAGGTGTATTACTTGCTTTTTAAACATGCTGGGCTACTGAAAGACACTGATAGCAATGTGCAAAGCAGCACAGAGGAAAAATGTGACCTTAGGGATCCAAATTCTTTGTGCTTTCCTTCTAGTGGGCAGGAAAGGTTGGAGATGGAGGCAAAGCCACCATGAATATCACATCTGAACCTCTCCCTCTCTGCCTACACCACCTCTCTAGGCTTGTCTTGACAATCTTCTCCTTCCTGCGCACTTCTGAAAACTCTTAATCAGCAAATGCTGCGCTGTCATCAGCTATTATGCAGCATTTTAAAAAATATATATTTAAAATGAGTATCACTACTCTGCAGTCCTCTGCTCTTCTCCAGTCTATTCTAAACTAAGTGAGAACACATCATTTTCCTGCTTACATGGAGGACTGCTGACCCCCGCATTTTCAAAGCCTCCTGGATTGCTCTGACTGAGGGTATCTTCAATCCATGTCAGTAGGGAAGAGGCAGGTACACATCCAATTCACAAGGTGAAACAAGGAAAAGTCAATGCCCAGAGGTAGGGGCAGAGGACATTAAACCTTTTTGCCGTTTTAGGGCCAAACCTTTTTCTTTGCATGTGAATTTGTGACTGGTGCAAAGTATCAAACCTCAGCTTATATCATGCTTTTCAAGCTCACCTACACTCTGCATAATGAAAAAGTCATTTCAGGATCTGAGGCAAGAGTAAATGTAGCTAACTGAAAAATCATTCCTATTGAAAGGAAGGGGCATCCAGCAACAGCAGCAGAGGAGGAACTATAAGAAAATAAAATCCTTGGGAAGTCCCTTGAGCAACACATTGGGGCAATCCTACATAACCCACTATAAAAACAGCAAGTGTACATACAGGCAGACAGACAGTTACTATTAACATACAGACATGAGGTAAGTCTAATGCTACAGTTCAGGATATTTTACTTTGTTACAAATTCCAGATTTTATACAATAGGCAGTGGGTGTACAAAGCGGGGTAGTCTAGAACTTCCTAATGTTTATTTCAACAAGAGCACTTTAAGTAAAAGGAATGGTGCAACGTGTTGTGGCTTCAGAGTACCTGGCTCCACACTATTAGCTGACATGCAAATACATGGAAATGGTCAAGTGCTTTGGGTTCTTTACTTTCTTCAGCATTTTAAAAATAATCTTCATAATGATTGCCCCCTATCTTGCACAATTTGTACATCACATCTGTATGATACTAGATTTCGGATGAAGTCCAGAACAAGGAGTGACACTTGAGCTGGGTACTCCAACTCAAGAAACACTGCATTGAGTCACAAGCCCTAGTGACAGGAGGATGGAGCCAGCATTCCAACCATCACTTATATATTTCTAGAAAAACAGTAGACAAGAACATATTCTGCTCTCTCCCCTTCCATCACCCCCCACCTACTCGCTGAGCTCCATTTGGCACAGCCTTTACAGTAGTATACGCAATAAACTCATGCTCCTATGTTGGCAAATAGTGTCAGAGAGAAGGTAGCCCTTGAGCATACTTTACTTCTCATTACGTCTTTTGTAAAAAGGCATCCATCATAAGCGGTTTCTTCCTAACAAACCAAAATACTTGTTTGTTTCCTTTAGAAAACTTACATTTTTATGATTCACACACTTCATGAGGACCAGCTCTCTGTAAGCTCGCTTGGCGTGAGTTTGGTTCTGAAATGGTCTGCTGAGCTTCTTAATGGCCACGTTTCTGTCAAGGACAGCATCATATGCAGCACTGCAGTAATTACAAACACAAGGGTTATATGTCTTAGAGAATATCCTTCATTTCTAATGACAAATTCCTGGGCCTCAAGCCTATTATTCCCATTTTTCATCCCGAGAATAGTAGTGGGACAAGGAGAGAGCGTCTAGGGAGAAAAAAGAAGACATCAAGAGGAAACATATGCCACCACATCAGCAGAGTACAGCATGCACCACTGCTTCTGAACTCTAGTTTCATAGGAAGCTAACATTTATTTTCAAGGAGTGAAGAAAAAAAAAGAAAACATTATGTAACTCTAAATAAAAATAGAATAAAAACCTGATGAGATGAGAAGTTCTTTCCTGAAGCAACAACGTGCACTGGGTACAATGGAGAGGCAGATGCTTTTCCCATCATGATTAAGGACACCTTCACCAGGTGGATCAGTGAACAATTCCCCACTTTTATTTAGAATGAGTTTTGTATTTTCCTTAAGATATTTTTAATGAAATCAAATTATTTAATCATTCCTATACACCGTAACATCCAGTTCTACTTACAGACCTAGAAAAAGAACAATTTCACAGAATGTCTTTGTAATTTCCTTTTGGTAATGAAAAAAATGTTGCATATGCTTAGTTAAAAATTTTGAGAACATGAAGAAATCCAGGCTGTGGTTTGCAAAGCAGGCTCTTAGAAACAGGCTTCTAAAACTCTCTTTAAGCTTTTAAATATTTTGCACAACCCTCACATATTTAGATAACCTTTACCTCCTGCAAGTTTGTACCACTTTTATTTTGGTTGCTGCAATATGACTACACAAATGCCAACTTCTACGTTTCATAAAGCAGAAGTTCTCAGACGTGTTCTCCAACAGTCCTCAAATCCTGTTCCCAATTCTGCCTTTTCTCAAGAAATTAATTCCTGCTTACTGTAGGCATTCACTGACATTCACTTACAGCATCTTACTGACCACGTACAAAGCATAAAGCACACATCAGAAGCTTAGTTACAAAGCCAACAGAAATTTACAAGCTCTCTAAAAAGTGTTGGCAATGTCTGTCTTGAAATGTCTCCACCTCCACCTGCGTGGTTTCCAGTTACACTACTCCTACATCAGGAACACACCAAATACATCCCTCAAAAAAAAAAAAAAAAAAAAAAAAGCAGTTGATTCCTAGAGGTGGTGAGGAATACTTTGAAGAATGCTTTAGTAAACTACTGACATTTGGTCCAGGATGGTGGGATTTACCCCTGAGAACTTCTGCAGACAAGGAAAAAAACAATTCGTGAATGTCCCTTGAGATATTCTGAAATTTTCAGGGAGTTCCATTTTAATTTTCCATAATTAATTTAGAGGAGATTGGACTGTGCACTTAGTCACATGGTTTGAACTTTTGGATGGACCTGTGCGGTGTCAAGAGTTGGACTTGATGATCCTTAAGGGTCCCTTCCAACTCAGGATATTCTATGATTCTATGATAATATTTTCACGGTGAAACTACTTCAGATCAAACCCCAAATTTACAGAGAAACGTAAAAATAAATAGAAAGACAAAGGAGTTTAAAAACATGATTTTTCTGTAGTTAAATGCTTCGCCTCTATCGTTGATGGACACACACTTTGAATATGCTTTAGCAGACAAATGTCTCAGCTAATCCATATTACCTCATCACTCAACAGCTTTAAAAAAGAATAGTCCACATAAGACTCAGTTGAGTTAGAGAGGAATGCTTTAAATCACTTTCATCTCATTTTCTATTCATGTATTTTAATTTCATTAGTTATGTCATATCATCATAGCAGTTACTAAACAGTAACACCAAAAAGTTTGTCTGGGCAACCATTTTCCTCAGTTTCTGTTCTCTGATCATTTTTCTGAATTTTCTCTGTCAAGGCACGAGATACAAAAGCACCAATCTAAAATCAGAAAAACAAAGCTTTCTTAAGCCCCAGGTGTTACGATCCATTTCCAGTCCTCTACATATTGTAATGGCTGCTTCCTCAACTATGGAGAAAAAGAAAACAACTAAGACACTCCTTTTACAGCACTATTTGCTTTCAGATAGAGGGATCTTACTTGTAGTTTTATTCTCGTCTTCTATCAAATAAATGGAAGGTGTCCAACCACTTCAAGACATCAATAAGTGAATTCATTGCACCGAGTAAATTAATAGTACCGATGCTTTTTGCTATTCACCGGAGAGAATATTTTGTTTCCAGACAGCCAACTATGCATTTTACTACAATGAAATTACAGATACCACACATAGGTCCCCGCTACACAAAATCCTTTCCTCAGAACACCAAGATTAGCACGGATGATATATATCAGCCTTCTAAAGACAAACTTCCATCGCTGGCAGAAGAGTGGCTGTATGAACAGGTGACTCAAGGGAACAGGAGTAAGAGAGAGTAACGAGTGCCTGAGAACTGATGTGAAAAGGTCGAGCGTGAAAGGCAATTTCAAGATCTCCAGTAAGGGAGCAGACTTGCATGTAAACCCTGTGCTCCTTTCTCTGGAAACTGTATTGGAACTTTGCTCAGCTATGAAATTATTTTCAAATTTATATAGTTGCCTATTTTTGTAACAAAGACTATAATTCAACTCCCAGTCTTGTAATTAAATTTTAGTTCTACTTCAATATGAGCTCAGAAAAAGAATCCTCCATGCTTACTATCAAATCTCTGGCAGCTGCACAGATGGAAAACACAGTAAATAAACTCTTCCATTGTAAATTCTGTTTATGACCAGTTTTGTAAGGTAAATGTTAGTGTTAAAACTGCCTTTTTAAAAACCGTAAATGATCTGAAAAAACCCCCCACACAATTTAGCAGAGAAAAGTTTTAGCCAGATGTGAAAATAAATTCATGACTACCAAGGCTTATATGTAATTATAGCTATTTAACAACTTTTTGCTGACTCCAGCAAAAAAAAAAAAAAAAAAAAAAAAAAAAACTAAATGCAATTATTTTTAGTCTGATGGATTTACACACACAGATAACCATTTACCACTAATGCTGCGCACGAGTTCCAGCTGTAAGAATCAATTATCAATACTCTGTTATCACACCCTTGAAGGACCAGGCAATCGTTTTTCCACATAAGTTATCAAGCCAAGGGAAGCATTCTAGTTTGACTTCCAAGATGCTATTTCAGTAGACATAATATAGTATGGGAAGGATCTTTTAATCAATATCTCTTTTAATAAATTATTTATTTTAATCAATAATGGAAATTAACACTAACCACTTCCATTAAAATCTATAGTAGAACTGACTGACAAAGTCAGAGAAAACATTCTTTTTAAAAGAGACTCTTAGAGATGGGTAACAAAATGGCAATTTTTGATAGTCTTCAGCTTCAAGACTCTTTGGATGGGGCAGTTGCATCCTTTTAAAGCTCCTTATGTTTTCTCCAGCCACTACTGGACTAAAACAGCCTTACTCAAGAGATGATGGACTAGAAGCCCAAAAGAGAGGTGAAAGCTCCCAGGCACCAGCCCCCCCAGGACAGGCTGTGAAACAAAGATGCACCACTGAAACTAGACAATTTCAAAAACAAAGGTTCAAAATGTAAAGGAACCTGTTAGAGAACTGAGCTATCATTCAGTGTCCACGTGCTTCCAAGTAATTATTAAACCTACTGCACACAAAATCTAGTCAAAAAGGAAAAGACAGGTGTTGCTCTTCAGCTTGCCCAAGCCCACATTTTATGCACTACCCTGAAAAAGAGTGCTATCAAACTGTGCCTCAAAGACTTACAGCCCCGGTACCAAACTGAAGTCCTCTGAGAATTGGGAAGTTCATCATCCGCTTCGCATGATGGATTTTACATTTAGATATTAAGTATTTCAGAACAGAGAAGAGCATACTTGGCACATTTTGTCTACAGAGTATCTTGGTCTAATGTCTCTTTATGTTATGGTATCACTGAAATTATTACTGCAGCATTTTAATACATATTTCCTTGCTTCACTATGGCAGACTTATGCTGTCTTCTACTTTGCAAAATAGAGCACTCCAAAGGCCCTGGTTAAATTCAAGTATGTTTTAGCTGACTTATGTTTTTTTTCAGTTGTTAGATTAAAGCTCTCTGCTTATCTGCACATTAAACAAGAAAAGGTGATTTGATGAGGTCTATGCACATTTATGTGCAAAAATATAGGGAAAATACTAAAAAACAGAAAAACTGCTCACTTGACCAGTCATAACTGTGCTTATTGAAACAAGACTGAGGCATAGCTAGAAGAAACTACTTGAAAATCAGCATCTCCCCCGCTGGATCAGTGCTGGTGTGTATCTGGGTAACTATTACCCTAGAGATTTTGTTCAGAGACCCGAATGCATGCATGCATTTTCTTAAGAAAGCAAACACCAAGAAGTCCAAGCCCACACCTCATGCAGTCTCTTTACTTTCACCTTTAAAGGATTATAAAGTATTGCTTTTGTATTCATGAGATCCGCAGTGCAATTTGAACACCCATTATTCATTCTAAGTACTGCACTCAGCCCCATTGCTTGAAATGTCAAAGCCAGGCAGCCCTTTCTAGCAGAAAAAAAAAGGGGAAGTACAGTGAATTTATATTTCTAAAGGTAAGAAGATTCAAAAACTTCACTGTGAAACTATTTCACAGTTCAGACAGATTGAGACAGCCATTACCCACTCAATTTTCAGATTTGTAGTCCGAATTAAGATGGCTGAGCCACCACAGAGAAAACAATGCAAGTTGCATGGATACAACGCTCATTTTTAGCCAACATATTTACTACTTAACTCCACTCAACATACTCCAACAGTGCTATACTGTAAATTCTCCACTTACCCTACTGCATCAAACTATAAAACCACAACATAATTCACTGTGCGGCAAAGTAAGCTATACACTTCTAGAACCACTGGGAAAAATGGGAACCAGAGGCTGGAGTATACTAATGAAAAGAAAACTCTGGAATAAAATTTGTCCTCGTCTACTTCATGACAAATTGTCCTGTTACTATGCTGAGCCTGCACAAATTACTTTTTTTTAAATATATAAATAAAGAACAATTACACTTGTGAAAATATCAAATTTGTTAATGTTAACCTAGTGTTCTTTCCTTAAAAGCTCTAGTGGCTCTTAAAGGTGACTATCCTCTCTATCACCATCACAAACAGAAGCTCCACACCATGCAGAGACCACAATCACATTGAGCTGACAACTCAGATGCACAAGCTTATGCTCTTTTGCTTGTACAAAAATAGCTCTGCGGCTCTCTCATCTGCAGCTTGAACTTCAATTTAGTCATCTTTCTAGTTACATGAGCTGGTGATGCCCTAAAAAAGGCACCACTTCGGAATCCACTGCTCAGTTTTGTAGATGGATGCAGGATGAACACCTTTCTCAGAGCCATGCTCACTCGCAAGAGCTGCATCGGGACAAAGCATGGAAGGCAACATGGTGACAGCTGCCCTGTTCCTGAGAGGTGTGCCAGGTGATGTAGAACAGGTACCATTTTAGTTTTCCCGGTGATCATAATATTATGGAGAACGCTTACATACTTCTCATTTCTATACATTCCACTGATTTATTTTACACTTAGCTCTGTAAGCGACTCAGTTGTAGCATCATTTTCTGTCAGAACTGTCAGAAGAGAAGTGGTGCTTTCTGATTCTGCGTTTGTCATGCCACTAATTCAGTATGCATTCTGCATGCTGGCAACTGCCAGGCTAGGAAATTCAGCCTGGTCAGTGATACAAGCCAGCATTTTTTCATTCTGTTTTTTAAGTCCTCTAGACCAAAATGCTTTCCTTCACGCAAGTGACACTTACGAGATAACAATCTCTTGGTTTCCAAACCATGCTGCAAGCTTGAGAATTTACTGAAGCCACAGCAAGGTAAAGATCTGAAAAACGGATCGGAGCTAGGGATGCTTATCAGTGTTCCATGACAGAAAATACAAGGGCAAAAGAAGTAGCTATCCAATTTGTAGTTAAACCCAACCAAGTCCGATACTCTGTCTGCCCAGCATTTAGCAAAGGGGTGTAAGATAAGAAATCTGGTGAGCAATTTCCAGATTTGATGTTCTGAACTCTCAGCAAGGTACATAAACTTGGGACACCTTTCAAGGTTGTTAAGTGTCAAAGCAGCAAAGCCAGAAGAGTTCCAGTTCCCTCCTTCAACAGCCACGTAAAAGACTAAGGAATTATGGACACTAAGGAAAAGTCTGAGCAGAAGCTGAGTCTCTAGTACTTTCCAACTGGCAGTCACGTGATGATTCTGTTATTCTTGGATCTGCAGACTGAAACAGAGAACAGCTACTATCTTCCATACCCACCTCACAGTTGTAATTTTAAAAACTTAGTGGCTTGTCTGATGAAGAGAACAAAAGCTGTCGGTTTAAGGAGAAAGAAACAGTAACATTTCTTGCTGCATTCCTCAACTGCTTAAAAACAAAAAGCAAAAAGCACCCAAGCACTGAAATCATATTGTCAGCAAGCAATCATCTACAATGTGATGAGCATAGGAGGAAAAAGAAAGTTATTATAAAAGATCAACCCTAAAAGACTACTCAAATTCTAGTTTCCCAAGGCAAACCCTATGACCTCTGCAAAGTTTTTCCAAGCAGAGGCAGATAATCACAGATGCTGAAACGTTATCTGTTGGTGTTCTGGGAGGGAACAAAGCCAATGTTCACACTTGGGTTACAGTTACCCTCCCTGCCCCTACTCAGTAACTAACTCAACCAGCCCAGGCTGCACTAACTCAACCAGTATGCTCACGTCCAACTGGGGCAACTCACAGTGAGGGACATCTCTGACACAAGATAGCAGTGGGTGAAAATGACGCTTTATCAGGATATAAAATATTTTACCTGCTGTACAGCAAGCCAAAATGCCTCACCACTTTAACAAGAACAAAAGAATACATCAAGTTGTAGGGTTGCTCTGTTACACAGAACACATCAGAAATTACAAGATTTTCCTGATACAGTTTTAGAATAAGATGGTGGTGGTTTTTTTTTGTTGTTTGTTTTCTCCCATTAGAAAGTCTATCCCCTTCCATAGATCACGGGGAATTGGTGACTCCATAGCTACAAAATGCATGTTTGATTTGTAAATGGGCAATGAATTTCAACTGAATGGAAAAATTTACTACCATCAATATAGAAAAGAACAAAAGCAAGAAAACAAACAAAGCCAAAAAAAACTACACTTGTGTCTTCTTGGCCACCTGCTTTCACACTTGCTTCTCAGTCCTCCTTTCTGCTGCCTTTCCCAACTGCCTCTTTTTTATCACCAACTTTTTCTGGTCAGTTTTCCCAGTAGCGCCATGCAAGACATGTCTTATATTGTTCAAAAACTTCACTTAGGCTTCCTATGCAATCCCTTGTTTTGTATCTTCTTTCTGTTTTGCTGAATATCTGTTATATTCTGGTTCTTCACCTGTCCCAGTTGTTCCTGTTTGTCGAAGAAAAGGAAGTCATTGGATGACAGATAACCTTTTGGTTTCTGTTAAACACAGTGAAAATCTGTAGACCACTGATGTCAGAGAAAAAATAGCACCAATTCATGTTGACAATGAAAGCTGAATGAGCTAGTCTGCATTTCATTTCAGACTAGCCCTAGTTTTCTATTTCCGGTTCAATTTCTTCCTTGTTTTGCTATTTGCCCGTTTATTTAGATGCTCTGCCCTGTAGCCCCACTGCTATGACTCCATATGGCCACAGTAATTTTCCTACCGCAGAAGAAACCTCCTGTCCTGCTCTGCTGTCAGACATGCAGTAATCAGGGTGGAGGATGCAATAATCTTCATTTCAGCGCTGACAGGATTTCAGGATAATGGATTAGAGGGAAAAGACTGAACTTGGTTAAGCAAGGACTGCGATGCACGGACTAGTTAATTCCAATCCAGATTTCCTGACTGAACTGGTATTTACCTGCATCTGATTTACATGCAAAGATAACCAGAGACTGCAGGAGAAGCAAGAAGAGTCTTAAAACTGTTGGATGTGACAAAGTACAGGAGCAAAAGAGATGCAATATGAGGAGGAGGAGACCTGGCAGAGGCCATAAGAAAGCCCTTGGTGGGGTAAGACCAGATAGGTGCTTTTCATCCATAAAGGAAGTTATGGAATGTTACCTCCTGATAGCCAAAAATCTAAATAAAAATGAGTTATTAACCACTACAGAAAGACCTAAGGCCACAGAAATGTCAGTGACTTCTCTATAGCCACAGAACTTATTAACAGGTGATAAACACCAATGTTCTTTTTTAATGGCACTAAGTATCACAGATGCTTAACCATATCCACCCATGACCCCATGCACCCATGACTTGCTCTCTACCTAGGAGCTGTACTGAGCCAGCTGAAGGTCCTGAGTGTCACCTCTCTCACTGGAGCCACAAAGTGCCTCTGCAGCGCTGCAGCTTATTGCCAGGTTTAACGAATACTGCTCTTAGGGTTCCTGCTCTTAGGGTTCACAAAAACAGGTTGTGCACAGACAGTTTCTAAAGCAGCTGATTTCATTTTTTGTTCTTACACACATCTACACAGGGAAAATTTGGACTGGATTTTGCCTTTTTAAGTTTTGTAGTCATGGAAACTATACAGGTTATTTAAGACAAAAAAGAAAGGTGGAGTCAGAGAAATAGGCAGTCTTGAGTACTTTAGAGACAGCCTCTGAGCTCTGTGCTTGCGGAGTGCACTGTGGCACTTCATTACATATCGTTTGTAATGCCCAGAATTTAAATTACATTTTAGATTTCTGTGCACTAGAGAAAGGGAATGAAACATGAGAAGATAAACATGAAATACATGGCGACTATCTCCCTGCCAGGAGTCTTTGCAGTTAGGCAGCAAAAGGACATGACAAAAATATCTGAGGAGTATTTTTTGTTAAGTAATTACAGGTAAGTCCATATTCTTTCATTCCTTTAAGCTTTCAAGGAAAAAAAAAAGAAGATACAAACAGTAACTCTTGTTCAAACATGACATTTCAGGTATCTCTGTCATTTAGAAACAGCTCTTCATCCTGTCTCAGGTTTTCTCATGCACTGGTACTAGATACATTTTTGTTTTCTTCTTTCTTACTTAAAGAAATTAGTAGACAGAAGTAGTTTTAAGAATCAAAGCAAATATGAAGTATAAGCTGCTTATTCTTAAAGACAAATTAATGTAGCTGATTTTTCAGATGTGTAATGTACAGTTGGACACGTGGCAGCTATCTATAATCCTTAGGCAGGCCAAGCTGAGTTATTTGTTCAGTCATTAGCAAGAGCATCACAAGACGTTCCCTCCTCTCACTCCTGTTTAAGCAAACTAACTCTGAATATGTGCTACTATGCCAATTGTAATAACATTGCCTTCACAGACAAGTCTGCCCAATTTAGATAAATGTATTCACTCCTAATATTCCAGAGCCCAAACCCCCAGAGATACCAAACCTTTGCTGTTTCCACTGGGAGTCACTCAGCACCTTACAATTCATGTGCCGGTAACTCAGATTCCCAAGACAATTTCAACATTTGCTATTTTTCTGAAGAACGAAGTCACAGATTTTGCGGAATGAAAAAACGGAATGTGCTGTTCCAGGTGTAAGTCAGATGGTGATCAATGGCTAACCAAACACATATAATTAATTTTTTGGCATTTAAGGGCAATGACATGCTAGAAAATTCAGAGAATACTACAATGTAAATGCAAATTGTCATTGGAGAAAAGCACTGCAATGTTAAAATGAATGAGTGAAGCCTGACACTAGCTGTCAGTTTCCTTATGGTATTTCAAAATTTAAGAAATTCCTAAAGTGGCAAAAAAATAAACTGGCAATAGTTCAAACCATGTACTCTTGGGAGAAAAAAAAAAATCCTGAGTGTTGCCACTGTATGAGACAAAAAGCAGAAAATGTTTTTAAATTGCTATGTTCATTTCACTAGCAGTGCAGCAATAGTTCACGGTGCAAACTGACAAGGTATTTTCTATATTCCTCTCATACAGAACACTTGTACAGCTCTTGAAAGGTTGTCTTCAAAAACCTCCTCAGGAGCAGAGTGTCAAAGCACATCAGCAAAGCATACAACAGCATGAGAAACTTAATACAATCTGAACTAATGGTACAAATTGGAGAATCTTTAACAGAACAGGATAAATCCGCAGCAGCCATCGACAATTTGAAGTGCAAGGAGTCAGCAAGACGTGACTGCGGAAACGAAATGCAGCTAACCCAACTCAAGATGTGCTCAGCACTGACTCAGGAAAAAGCCCACCAGCAACCAATTTTACACTGCCACTCCCTTCAGGGCCAGGGAAACTGTACCTGTAACTGGAGGGACTCTTCATTTTTTTTTTTTTCCTGAATAACTTGTCCTTTTTTCTTCTTCTACCAACATTCCTGCTCTGTGCCATGACAGGAACACCCTTGGATTTCAGTGCAACTAGGCTGGTTTACACAAGCAGACACACTGACATCTATCTATTTAACCTCCGGCACAAAGAAACCAAAATATTATTGTCAGGGCATGGTCCCACCTTTAATTTATTGATTTCCAACTCCAGAATAGAAATAAGCAATAGAAATAAGGTAGCGTGTTAACTTGAAAACACTCAGATGTCCACCCTTTTTTGTCCTTTTTCACTTCACCACAGCACATGCACAACCTTCTTTCCCTGACAGTTGAGTATGAAGTGGCAACTCCATTTTTCTTCAGGTTTTACCACTACTCCCATTGCGGTATCCCTTTGGAGCCTTACACTCAGACCAGGATTCAACTGTGCTACACAAAAATGGATATTAAGAATAACAGTCATACAAAAGAGCTTATGTGTTTTTGCAAACTCAAGAATCCGATGTTCTTCACCATTTACAAGCCCGTTTCACAGAGAAACTTGTCATATTACATCAAAATCTACTTCTAAGTGGCTCTGTTGATTTGATATGCTCATTCTTCAGTGACTTCCACCAGAAGCCTACACGATGAAACAGGCTACCCTAAATTATAAACAATAAATAATATTTTTAAAATATATAGAGAATTAGAGCAAGTTTTCACCTGCAAGACACTTCTCTGGGATAGCTCAAGGAGAACAGCAATGAAAACAAACTTCATATTGGACATGGCACAGTGAACAGCACATGCATTAACCCCAACCACCACCACTCTAACTCCATCCCCTGAGCCTGGGCACTATGGTGACTGTTTCAGGGAGAGAATCCACAGGTGGATAACTGACCAGGAGCACACCATCAGCACAATATTGTCAAGTGCAAGAACTTTGCACTCCTTAATATTCAACTACCAAATAACAATTAAATCAGCAAAGCAGAACAAACCTTAGACAATACGGCAAGCTATTGCTGGACTTGCTGTTATAGCCAACTCAAAAAGACTATCTCCTTCATCCTCATGGTCAAAGAGATCATAAAATCACTCTACTAATTCCAAAAAACACTGCAAAATTGCCCAGTTTACTGCTTCAAGGATAATATTAGTCTCTTAAAGATCTGCAGATGAGGAAGCTTTTTAGGGGGTTCTAATGCTTCCAACTAAAGAGTTCCCAGGTCTCCAAAACCATCCTCAAACCATCAACCTGCTCCCATGCTCCTCTCCTGGAAACATTTCTGCAACAAAGCCAAATTTCTTGCATAGCACAGAAAGCACGAAGCGCAGCCCAGCTAATGCTCCTCTGATCAGCTAACACAGCACTAGACCGTATCCCAGCATCCCACACCGTGAAACCCTGTCTTGAGTCTTCGGAGAGAAAGAAAAGCCTTCAGTATTTCAGCTGAAAGACATCACCAAGCTCATCTCGCCCAGACAACTCAGTTTTCAATAGTTAATACGGTCCTGCAATAATGGACACAGCTATAGGCACCAACGCAGTCCTAAACAGGCCCAGTTTCTTTGTAAACTACTACTACAATCTTAATTACTTGCATCCCTAAGTATACAGGTTACACCTTTGCTGCCTACCTTGGGAAACAAGACTCTCCCTGCTTCCACCATAAATTCCAGAGCTCCCACAGCCCCCTTTCAAATTGCTTTTTAGAACATTCCTACACAATGTATTTCTTCTAGGCATTGCAGGCAGCATGATGTTATCACAGACGGTACCAAAACTGTTAACTGCAAGCTATAGCAAAAAACCTCAAGATCAACTGCCTTGCTTCCAGGCAAAAAGCACTCACATGAAACATAAAAACTACCCACTCCAACATCAGCATATTTCTGGTGATTTTATGGAACACGAGAACTCCTCTCCATCCACCCTCCTCTAAACTGTTCATATCATATCCACAGGCAAGGAGTGACCTGGCTCTTGCTCTCCCTTACAAAATTAAGCAGTTGTCACCTCTCCTCCCTTCTAACATTGCAGAGGGGTATCAAGTCCCTGTTCTCCATGTGGTTTAGCTGCTACATCTCTAATTAAACCCAGAAAAGTGCAGTCAACTTATTTATACCTTTGAAGTTTTCTGTTTCTATTGCAGACCCAAAGTTCAACTCATGGTCAAAAGCCTGTGTACTTTTCCTAACTGTAACACTTGGTCCAATAAACACTAAAATTTGTTTCACATTTTGTTTTCACTTCAACTTCTTGTTGTTGTTTTCTCACTTGATTTTCTGTCCTAAGGCATTCCTAACTTTTCCCCATCAACTCTTTGTATGAAATACAAATTCCCATTATATTAATTTTATTTTGCTTAACTTCTATTTTTTGTTGTTGCTGTTGCTCACATTTGATCATTACAGTAATTCAGTTGCAGACAGACTCAACAAGATCTGATTTTATTCTAAAATAGACTATAGTCAGTAGGAAGAGAAAATATATGATACGTATTTAAGTGGACTTAACACAGACTGAACATTGTTAGTACTTAACACAAAATCATATTTCTTTTTTAGAACCAATTTGAAAGTAACCTTTAGCCCTCTTCTGCTTAAGATACAAAATAAAGTACTTGATACTTTGGATCAATCTTTGGACTCTTGTGTTCTCTAAGTATACTAAAGGTTGGATGTGACAGACAGAGGACTAAGGATGTGTTGCTAATTGTTGTCACAGTGCCAATTATAGTGCCCATGTCAACGATCCATGGAAGTCTGCTTCCCTAAATTACAAGAACCCATTGCTTTCCCACTGCCTCTAACTACAAGGTAACACACACTACATCAAAGTCAGAAAATAGCAGTGATAAAAACAACAGATGGAATTAGGCCTCACCTCAGATCAATTTGTAGAGATATAAATGTCCCACAATTAAGCAGGCAACAAATGCCCTCACAGAGACATTTAAACACATGCCACTTCAATTGAAATTAAAGAGCCATTTCTAAAAATGCAGCCAAGAGCCAAAGAAAATGTTGTAACCTTTGACCATTATTTCAAATTCCTTTTGTATTATTGAGAAGAGCTAAAAAATTTGTCTTTTGTTTCCATTTTTCACATCATTGCAACACCTCTTTCAAAAACAAAAGAAACATTTGGCAGTTACCTTGATACAAAAGGCTTCTGTTCCCAGTGCTTTAGAGTGCTAGTGGATGTGACCACTTTCTATATAGCTCTCAGTGACTTTTATTATACAAAGACTAAAATTACAGGGTTTACTCAGGATATAATTTGCACTGCCTCTGGAAATAGTGCCACAGTTGTCAGTTATAGTAAGATCTTTCTCCTGCTTTCTTGCTAGTTACATTTTGCTATGTGGAGAAAAACCCCATGCTAACACTCGCACCAGCTGCAGAATTTATTAGGCTCCTTTTGCCTCAGGATGTCTGTTGCCTGACTCTTATTTGTGCAATTTTAGACAATGCCTGTGGTTAGCAAACTGTGAAGAAATGCAAGAGGCAAATCCTATTTAAAAGCATAAGAGAAACTGCTGATACTTACCAAACTATTCCCTGAGCCCCAGAGCCAATAGGTTTCAAGTTCTGGTAGCGTTTGAGAACTGTGAAGGTCGAGTCACCTACTTCCACACTGTAGAACTGGTTGTCAACTTTGCTTTTGCTCATGTTGTAATGTTTGGCAATATATGACACATCCACTTGTTTCCCAAATCCCTGTTGTACAGAAAAAGGGAAGGGGATAGGGAGGGAAAGACACAGAAACAAAAGCTGGTAAAACATCAGAATATTGATGAAACACAGTCAGCCTAGTTTTCAAATATAAATTATTGTCATTTTAGGCTCATTGTCAGAGATCTGCATGAATCCTCAAATGCTTTCAAATATGATGTCAAAGCCTCTTTGTCCCAGGAAGATACCATAAAAAGCCACTGATTGAAGGCAGCTGGCATCTGATGGGGGGGGACACAGGTACTCTCAGCTACTGGTCTGTGCTTGCCATTACTATTGCTTTGTGACTGCTGGCTTGTGTGTTTGTGCTGATTCTGCCCCTA
This sequence comes from Heteronetta atricapilla, assembly GCA_011075105.1. Classification (NCBI taxonomy): domain Eukaryota; kingdom Metazoa; phylum Chordata; class Aves; order Anseriformes; family Anatidae; genus Heteronetta; species Heteronetta atricapilla. The sequence goes on along the minus strand of CM021734.1, from coordinate 64,517,096 downwards.
TTTGTATTGCAATAAATACATTATCACAGAACAAGTGGACTTGTATCAGTATGGAAGTGAACAATAGACACAGAAATCAGACTCTTCATTATTTGTCAGATAGAGCTAAATACTATTAACTCTAAGTTATTGTCAAATAAGCTTGTTGAGATGAGTAGTAAAACTTCCCCTTAGTGTACGATAAAGGCCTTGAGAGCCTTTCAACAGGAGCTGCAAAAGCAAACAGATCAGCTGATGAGAGAACTGTGACCTGACCTGGTTCCTGGACAGTATTCAGTAGCTCAAGGGATCCTCAACTTCTGCATTTCTAAGAATAGGAGAGTTGTTCTTGTGATCTTACAAATGCATTAGTTCCCAGAGAAGACTAATTTTCATCAAACAAACACAAGTTTTCTGCAAACTTTTTCTGCTTGCATAGCAGCTACCACCGCAGAGCTGTAACCTTCCCTGTACTTGGGGAATTATCATGCAAAAAGTTCCATAATAACCTTCCTACCACTGCCAGTGAGCTCCGTTCACTGAAGATTATAGAGTAAAATATGTAATAACTTTTAATTACATTAAATGATGTAATTATGAGATAAAAATAATAATTCAGCAGTTTAGGTTAGGATTCTATACTATATGATGCTGAGCAGAGGATGCAGAAGTTCAACCTGTTACAGACTTGCCCTGAAGTAGCTGATGACTCGCTCCCTCAAGTCAATGTTTTCCCGATGTACAATGTTTTCTCTGAAGAGGAGCCGAGCCTAAATGTACACATCTTCTGCTGCATATGCCTCTCTGCCTGTGCATTCATTTCAGTGCTCACAAATGCAGCTTCTTCATTTTCTTTCTTGCTCTATTACAGATCGCTTTTCCAAAAGAGCTGAATAATCAACCATGCTGCACGACTACACAATACCAAGTTGAATTTTGATGGCAAAGAAAAATGAAAAGTTCCTTTGGATAATATTATTTTTTCATTGTAAAATGACATAATTCCACTGTTCCATGAAGCTGGTCATTAAAAACAGAAAATTAATCCTGCCAAGAGCTCGGGCTCTCAGGTTAACCTTACGACTACGAATACCCTTTTTCTGTCACTTATCTCACTTGAGCACTTATCATCACTGGACAGCATTGGTTAAACCTAACCATCTCATTTAGAGACTTGAAATCATTCCAACAAATGTAGCTGTTCATTCAAACAGAAAATCTCATTTCAGAAGAGCAATTAGAAACATTATATTTACTCATGAAGCAGACACAGGGCAAAGGATTCCCTATGCCAGCCCACAAATGCAGAAAGAGGAGGCACATGGACGCCAAACCAGTGCTAAGCTTAGGGTTGAAGAGTGGAATAAGTCTGAAAGAGGTATGGAACATTCTCATCTGATGAACAAAAATATGCATCTCATTTGCACTTGTGTAACCTTAGTCTTAAAACTCCTTCCGCTGTTTTAAGACAGATGCATAAATCTGGCCAGCTCAGCTACTCATAGACCTGGCATTGTGAGGCTCAATTTTAATAATATGCAGGAATTAATTCCCGCTCTCCCTGGCCAGACCAACGTATTTGCAGAGTGTTTTGTTCTGATGCCATTATCAGGGCGATGCAGGCAGTACTCAGCATCAGCACCCGTTACTCCGAAACCAATGTTGTGTAAATATCAGCATAATGATGGCAATTCCTTCGTGAGCATGAACCGCAGCCAGCTCCCCTGGCGGTACAGACAGCATGGCTTTCTCAAAGCAGGCAGAGGGCCGGACTTGGGCCTGGGAGAGCCCGGCCAGCCAGCAGCACAGAGGCTGTGCTGGTGGATGAGACGTGGAAGGCGGCAGCCGGTGACAACATAAAGGAAGTAGTTTTGGTTGTTTTTTTTTAAAAAAGTAACTTTTTCTAAAAAAAACACTGGGTGGCAAGGAGCTTTGGTAGATTTGACCAACGCCAAGAATTACTTAGGAAATTCAAGGCACGATGATTTGGTTCTCAGTTCACTCCAAGCAAAATGCCTCCTGTGAGCAAGGCATGCTTCGGCATCAGGGCCAGGCCAATCAGTCTTCAGGTCAGCTACCAATTTGCTTCCTGCCTTTAAAACCACACTGGTAACAAAATGTAGCAAAAATACTCTATTTTGCTGATGTATACTGAAGAGAAAATAAAATGAAAACACAGTAAGCCTACTGCCTAAGCCCGAAGTACTGCTTACTTTTATAAGAACGGTGGGACAACGATATAATTATCCTTGTCACGATCATAATTTAAATCAAATCCCTAAACCAATGGATTAACAGCATTAGTGGATTAATCACATTTGAGCACATCTCCAAACTGAGACAACATGTAATCAAATCACAAACCATCTCCAAGTCAATACAAAAGTCACTTGCTAAACACCAACAAGGAAATGACAGTTTTGTTTTACTCGAAGTGCAGCTAAAATATCTTTACCCTAAAGCAAGGAAATTCATGCTCGTAGTAGAGCACGTCAGTGTCAGTTTTCATTTCAAATCCTGATTAAAAAGGTCTTCTCCAAGTCTTCAAATCCATGTTGCTGATCTCAAAGCAACGTATACACCTCACTTGGGGGGCTTTCTGTTCCAGTCTCAGTACCCACTGCGGACCTTCCACAAGTGGGAATAAATATGTTGTTTTTGCACTGTTACATTGTTTAGAGGGAAGGAATGTGGTATTGAGATATGCTTGCAGTGATAAGAAAGCTTAACAGATGACATTGTAAAATGCAGACAACCAGAATCCTTAGAGCAATTAGACGAAAATCATTGTGTAAGAAACATTATCACCTCAAAAAGTATAAAAGAGCATAAAAGTAAAAAAAGAAAATGACTTATAACAGGCCAGCAACTGAAAGCCATGGATCATCTGTGAAGCACCAGATAGATTGTGAACCTGGATTGCCCAGTCAATGGGGAAACAGGGGAGGGTCCCAGTCGTCGAGAAAAAAAATATATAAAACTCTTATGGAACTAGTAGGCATGTTCCTGCTTGTGGGATGCCCGCCATTGCAATCAAAAATAAAAATGCTACTTCACTGAGATCCTCACCTGAGCCTATGTTATTGGCTACAGAGTGTTTCTCACACACATCTAGATCAGTGCTGGCACAGCAGTTAATAGGCTCCTTTCCTTACAGCCTTCCCCTGCCCTCTTTCTCTACACACTGAACTAAACCCAAATCAGGTTTTCCTCTGTAATGCCTACAAACTCTGTACTGGTGGCGTAAGCTAAAACTTTGCTGATCTGACAGCAGAACAGGATTTTTTAGCATATGATCTTCTGTACACAAACTTAAAACACAACCTGCTTCTGTAGTTGGCTGATACTGTCACCTTAAGAAACCAGAAATTAGCACTTTATTAAGAATTACCTGGGGAAAAGAAAGGTGCTTATACATGTGCCAATCAGGTTTACTTCGGAAGTGACATTGCTGATGGACAGGTCTTGCAAAGGTCTTCTAGAAATTTCATCGCAGCTCATAAATGTTCAGGTGAACTTGAAATGAACTTGGGCAAGTTACAGTATTGGGACTCCAACATAGCAGTAAACATTGCAGGTGAGATTAAATTATCAAATGCAAAAGTCTCCATCCTTTTCACTTGGAACAAATCCTAACAAGTTTCACAGACCTCTATGCAACATGAAAAATTGTTGCTGACAGACAGACAAATGATGCAGTGCCATTACTCTGTGGCTGCCACAGACATTTGGACAAGGGAATTACAGTCTGAACACTAACCAGAATTTAACTCCCTTTTCCCACGTACAGGAACACACACACTGTTTTCTTTGACCAGTAACAAAGCTTGTAACACATACCGAATGACATCCTCCTTCCTCTGCACTGGGAAACTTGAGAGTAAGAGAGGGAAACAAGTTTTTCAGACCCGACATGATGGCCATCTGAGCTGGGTCAGTTAAATGGACGGCCGTAGCTGCAGTTACTTGCCTCATATCCCAGCCACTCGGGAGGGCAGGAAACCAACTGTCAAGATTCAAGGCTTTGAGGTGAAGGAAAATGACACTTTCACCATAATTAAATGCCTAGAGAACAAGAATCTTGTTTTCAGAGAAAAATTATTTAAAAATTCAGTCCAACTCAACTTACTGCCTGAAGCACAGCTACAAGCTGCGTATTTTTTCTTTTTTTTGTTTTGTTTTACAGCATGAAGAAGGGGAGAAAGCACAACAGAATAATGCTATTACTTTCTCTGTTCTGAGGGAAATTATTTCCTGATACTATCCCTGCTTATTTATCGATTTCTACCCCATGGAAGTAGTATATAGGCTATTTTTCATTGATGGATATTTGTTTCTGAACACCATTTCTCCCATTATTAATAAGCTGAAAATACTGTGACTTCTTACAGCTCTAAGTCTCACATACGTGTTAGCTTTTACAAATAAAAGCAATTTAGCTTAAACTGCCACATTGGCATGGTTCTCCTTGCACTTCACAGACAATCAGAGCTGTAAGAAGGTATGGTAATAAAAATCAGCTTAGGGGAAACCTCCCCTCAATATTTGTATCCACCCTGCACGTGGACAATGCCTACAGGAACAGATAGGCATTTGAGGATGCTATGACTGCAGGTTGTTGGAAACAACTACACAACTCTGCTTGGAGTTTGGGCAGGAAGAAACCAAACGAGGTTTAACAAGAGCAAGTGTAGAGTCCTGCACCTGAGAAGGAACAACTGCATGTATCAGCACAGGCTGGGGGATGACCTGCTGGGGAGGAGGACCTGGGGGTCCTGGTGGACGACAGGTTGACCATGAGCCAGCAGTGTGCCCTGGTGGCCAAGAAGGCCAATGGGATCCTGGCGTGCATTAAAAGGAGTGTGGACAACTGGTCAAAGGAGGTGATCCTCCCCCTCTACTCTGCCCTGGTCAGGCCTCACCTGGAGTACTGTGTCCAGTTCTGGGCTCCCCAGTAAAAAAAAAAAAAAAAAAAAAAAAAAAAAAAAAGACAGGGACCCAGTGATCTCTTGAGGTCCCTTCCAACCCCTACAATTCTGTGATTCTATGTGTGAATACAGGTGTAGAAAGAGCTAGGTGGAAGACTGAACAGCCTCTCCTCCTGTGCAGGCAGCACAGGGCCCAAAGACGAGCAGGATGTGAAAGAGCGGACGTTCTGGTCTCGTGGTGGCAATGGCTCCCCTGGGCCCCCATCAACCTGACCCCATCCCAGACAAAGAAAGCATGAGGACAGCTTGTTTTGGGCAGCAGATGCCCTGGATTCCTCAGGGTCCCAAAGAACAGTATCTTGCAGCTACAATTTGACCTTAAAAGTCACATGCTGGGATTTTACAAGTGGAAGTTCTGAAACATGGCAAAGTCCTGAGTGTTCCTGACAGCTCTGAAATTATACGTCCAGGCAAGCTCTGCTCACCTGCGTGCATCTGTAAAGCCAACAGACCTATTTAACTGCTGTCCTCCCACTTGCATGGCTGTAATGCTCTCAGAAGATTCAAGTGCCAGAATTGTGGGATTAACAGACATTTGCTGAACCTCTGCTTTGTATTTAATGGTCATAGGTTTTGCTAGGTACAATTGGAGTGCCACAGATGCTCACATTTTAGAAATATCAAGTTCCTTTGCGTAGAAAGGCCTACAAGATTATTTTTCATTGTGTGTATATGCCACATTTATGGCAGAACTATTATGTCCTCTTCTCACCATTAAGCCAGGCTTCTCATTTATTCTAGCTTTCTCTGTACTCTAACACCAGAGATAGAGATGAAATCTCCTACAAAGAATATCAATTTTTTTTTCATCTTCGGTGCACCTACGTTTAATATTACAGGTTTTTCTCTTATCAGCCACATCACACCACAGTTCCCCATTCTCTCATCTAATTCCCAAACTATCCCTTATTTTAGTGGTTCCTGTGTGGTCATAGGTTAATTACCTGCCTTCTTTTAAACCCCCTCCAGCAGTCTTCTGCTGGATCTGACACAATCTGCACTACTGAACTCAGTCTTTCAAGGAGACAAGTGACTCTTGTCACAAACAGCTCAACTCCGATAGACCAGTCCTTGATTATTTCACTTTTAAAATAAGACTTATTAAAAGGAGTATAATATATACATGTATTTTCTCCTTAAATCCTTCTTGTTTAACCTCTCCTGAGAAACCAAATATCCAGCAGCTTCAGACCCGGCTCTTCTTTGGTTCTGATTTTCAAGAATGAAAAGGACTGCTTTCTCCATCTTTTTTATTTCTATCTACTCAAAACAAACAAAACAAACCAACAAAAAAAAAAAAAGCAAAACTCCATTTAGATATTCTGCACTTGTCTTCCTCATGCTCACTGAGATTTAACTGCTTTCAGTTGCTTCTTGGCACATAATGTTTCTCAGTCATTTTAAACTGGGGCATCACAAGTTACTCAGAAATCACCACACCTCACCTACAAGAGTGATGAGGAGAGGTAATTTGTACTCATCAGCTTGTTCTGAGGCCCTCAATTTGAAAAAGCAGCAATAGCATGGGAAGAAGCAAGATACAATTAGGATTAGGAGAGAGCAATGGCCACTGCAAGTTGGCCAAAACAACATGTTGGTAACGCTAAGAAATGCAAAGAACAGCCAAACATAACACAGCAGCAAAGGGAGCCTTGATGCCAAGTCTCTGAAGAGCACAGGAGAACTAAGACGGGATTAAGTTTCTCACTAACCTGGGGTCACACTGAAATGCTGGATATTGTTTAAGAAGCTTTCTTCTACTATGCATGCAGGGCAGCAGGAAAGGAGACGGGAAATGCTATGACCCCATGTGCATCATGGCATCCTTAGAAAATGAAGGGTAAAGAAGCAGCACAGATTTAAGTATTCCAAAAATTCAATGTCTTGATACAATTATATAACAACAGTATTCACTGTGAAGACAGCTAATGAAAATATTCTCCCTTTTTAAATAAAAGACTACAAAAAGCTGAATAATTTAATTGCATTTCTTGCTAGAAATAGACAGCTCTTGATATTAAACAGTATTGTTTCAGTCCTAGAAATCTAAAATACAGGTCAGTGCTTGTAGGATGGTTTATAAATGCCAGTTTACCTCCCGTTGAGTAGAAGGAATAATTATAGGGCATTCTGGATCAAGACAGTTTATTTAATGGTTAAAGTAGTAACTCCGTTGCATTAGTTTTAATTAAAGTGCCTTACCAAAGTTAGGACTAAATCTAAACAAACCAGATGAATGAATCAATTAAGAACAATGCAATCAATAAGAACTAGTCTTTTTTCTTGCTAATATGAAAAGTTTGCTAAAATGATCTGATTTTTAAGTGGTCGTCCGTGCTAGTATTGCACTGAGGAAGTCTTTATACCTGTTGTTCAAGACAGTTGAATATCACAGGGGAAATAAATCACAATATCAGAACACAGGGAAGAAAATGTCTAAAGAGGAATACAAGTATTTTAGATCTTTTTGTTTGGGGCTTTCTTAAGCACAAACTGAGTATAACCTTGCAAAAATACCCTCAATATGCAAACTAAGAATTCATTCTGAAGGTTTCTTTTGGTAGCATCACTACAGCACCATGACACAGAAATACATTGTATCTGGGCATCAAGTTGTTTAAACTGTCCAATGAAGACTAATGATGATGCCACACTGAGGAATTAGTGTGTGACTTTGCATTGCTGATTCACATTAAACCTTTCCTTAGTGTGCATGGCTAGGTCCCAGTTATCTCATCTCAGAATCCCACTGACTGTTTGCTTTTGATCAAAAAAAATATTACTGCAGCATTATGGAAATACTGTGACATAGAAACCTTAGCAATAAAGACGTGTTTTTCAAGACAAGTAAATTTAGGACTACTGCTTCAAGTAAAAAATTATAAATTGTAATATAATGGTTAAAAATGACCAAATGATCAAACCTTAAAAAAGGCCACCCACAGAAGTACGTCCTTTAGGCATTTAGTTGATATTCAGTACTTTTATGTCCTGTTCTACTCAAAACACAGTGGCCTGCATTACACTGTACTTCAATAAGCACGTCTAGGGTCCTACAGATGTGACGTGTTGGCAAGCCTTACTAAGGTCTCATGAAATTCTGTAAGCTGAAGCTCTGTTTGTTCTGCCTTTCCATTATTTTAAGAAAGCAGATATGCTTTTTGTCAGCCAACAAAAAGATAACTCTTTCAGCAGAACATCTAACTACCAATTTATAGTTGTGCCATATTTAATTTTTATGTTGCTAACATGCAGAAAATGCATTTTTACCCTACTGATGCTGTTATCTGTTTCTCAGAAAGGGCTCCTCCTTTTCCATGAGTTAGAAATCCTTAATATTCTCATCATGCTGAGTTAGCATCTCAACATACAAAACTAGCAGGCAATGCTGTAATATCTGTTTTAAGAGGAGCAGCCTAAAACCAGGTCTATGTCTCTTTCCATAATAGAACAAAAAGCTATGCTGTTTAGGCCATGACAGAAGTCACCACACAACAGTTATTACAAGGAATATATGTCCTCACTGGTAACAATCACTGGAGTACTTTTCAGTATTTCACCTCTAAACAATGCAAACTTAATTTTTTGGGTCTCTTATCTAGATACTACTGGCATCCTTGCCATCTATAAACACCTCAAGAGGTGAGTGGCACTATCTACCTCTTGGTGCTGCTGCGTGCTCTGTCACATCATCTTTTGCTAACAGCAGTCCCTGATGTCTAAGACTTACTGATTCAGTAGGCAGAATTTTTCGAGACCAAATATTACCAGGTTGAACATATATTCCATGTCCTGCTCTATGCAATACCAATGGACACCACCTATGACAGCTAAGGTCTTCATGCAACAAAACATTTATTTCATAGGGAGTGTTCTCGTATTTAAAGTTAAGTATGTGCTTAACTGTTACTTGGATCATGGCCTATCTTTCTGGAGAGAATAAATTAACGTGAAGCCTAAAATAGCTTTTATCCTGAGGGGAATAAATTGGGAGATCTGAAGACCTTGAAAAGCTATTTGTGCAATAAGTGCTTGAGGGATAAAATCTTGTTTGCTGCAATACCAGAATAGTATCTCTTGCATTTATTTATTGGATGACTCCTCTTTGGCTACCTGCTTGCAGGCATTAAACATAAATGAACTTCATCTAGTGATAAAAATTCATTCAAAATGCCGTCGATTTCATCACATACTCTTAAACAAAAACACTGTACATACATTCCTTTCTGTATGTGGCTGTGAACACTTTCTAGCAAGCTAGAGTAACAGCAAAGGAATAATTATAGCAGCATGGTTTCATTACAGTTTAAATCAAGAACTAAGAGTGCAGTGACAGAAAGCATTTGCTATACATTGTCAAACATTGACTGATGGCCAGGCCAAAGGAGCACTGAGCATAAGAGAAGATGGAAAGTACCTTTCCTCTGTGCATGTAAAATAGAAATGTTTCTGTTCAGCTCTTCTTTGGTGTAACTAAAAGGGAGAGGAAAGTTAGCTGTGCAAGAAACTCTATTCTGCACACTGAAAATAACCTTTTCATATCTAATTTCCTTTTCATAAAATATGAGGAAAAACCTTTTTTTGCAATTTCTGCACAACTTTTTTTTTTCCTAAGCAAATTGTCCAAAAAATACAGAAACACAATGTTTGCAAAAATCCTATCTTCTTTCAAAATTATTTATCCCTGATCTGTGAGATTTGTACAGTTTTCATTGCGGATGGTATTTCAGGCTATTTATTGCAATCACCCACAGAACAAATTATCAAAACTGAGAAGAAAACAGTGGAACAATTAAGCTAGAAATTACATTGGAACGCATTAAGTAAGAAAAACTTATGCACATAAAGAATAGGAGAAAGGATGGAGAATACTGTTAAACAGATTATCAAACCCCAAATCCAAGCTCCATTCTAGAGCTGATGATTTAGGAAGGGCACAGTCAACCTTCACAGCAAAACAAGTATTTTGCACAGCTGTGTTAAAAAACCACAAAACTAAACTCTCAACACCTGTCACTGCTCTGCTTTACATGCTTAGATACAACTTATAGCCCTTTCTTTGTGAGAACTGTACTTTCACTTTCTTGGGCCCTAGAAAGTAAAGGGAAAACCAGTGTTTACCAAATTCCGTTTCTAGGAATGCAGCATTGATCTCACCCCTCAAAAAAATGAATATCCCTTAATGTCCCTCCACACAGTCCAATTACTGGTGTCCCATCTCACACACAAAAAAAAATAATTATGAAGAAAAAGAATTCAAACACCAAGCACTTTATAAGAAGCAAACTAAAAAGTCATCTTCCATTCCTAACAGAAACAGGTTTACAGTTTTGACACCAATGTATGTTAACTAACTTAATCTAACCAAAAGAACCCCAAATTGGACAAGGCAATATGCTTTTTTCTCCACCTTCCAAAGTTAGTTTGAACTTTGCAGAGTTCAAGGCACTGTGACCATGGCTGATTTAAAGTACAGAATTGGCTACAGCACAGTCTCATGACTCTGAAACCTGCTTAGCACGTTTTGCTCAACTGGAGATGAAACAAACCCCACAGAAATTCAGTTGCCCTCCCTACACTCCCTGTAAACATAGAGTAATGGATAAAAAACATTATTCTTAGATTACAATGTAAAGGCTCTGTCTCACAAAAAGAGAAGCTAAGGTGAAATACTTTGAATTCACATTCTGTGAATTAATTCTGTGAAAGCATCTACAGGGTACCGTTATTTTACATAAAGGATTTTGTTTGATTCATCATTAAATTTATGGGTAGTACAGCCAAGATTATTTTCTCTTTGCAAATTGCTATTGTTTTTCCTTAAAAATCAAATAATTAAAAAAACCTCACGTTAACAGATATTTGGTCAAGGCAAAAAAACAAAAATCATTAAGAGCAAACTATGGTAATCAAATTAAATAGGAGTGTAATTTCTGTGATGCATTCTCCTAGCTTTTGTATTTACTCTAATTCTTACAGCCAGTTACTTGCAATATGCTCCCAAATTTTTTATTATTATTTTTTAAATATGAGCGTATAACTGCAAAAATAAAGTACAAGTATATACTGTACCTTGTTTTACCTGTAAGGAACACACACCTGACAAAAGGCAATCTTCACATCCAGGGTAGGTTCACCACAATAGTATAAGAAATGGCGGCTCATAAATACCTGCAATTACAAAAAAAATAAACAAAACTTGGATGCCTGCTGATGTGCAAGTACAGTACAGCTCTGTATACATTTGGGCTATGAAACCAATCTGAATTGCTACCCAGCTCTTGAATAACAGAAATTCATTACAACACTGAACTGGGCATGGGCTTTAAAGTCATTCTAATACTTGTCAAGGTTACAGTCTCATATAGGACTTGACTACATCAGTGAATTTTTAACAGTAACTGAAGCCTTTACCTCAAAGTTTATCTTGTCACTTGTATATTCCTATGTTCTCAACAAAATCAGGTCAACAGAGTTCTATACAACATGGGAATGGGAGACAGTTATTACGAAGGGGAAGTAAAAAACAAGCTCTAAGCTAGTAGTTATTAAGCAGAATTAGAGAAAACAGAGTGCCTAATTATACACCATATAAGTTCAAGGCCCTACCACTTTAGGAATACTATGTGAAGTTCTGGTCCTCAACTTAGCATCTTGCAACTAGACAAGATAGAGGAAAGGGCAGGAACAAAGCTCCAAAGCCCACAGATTGCTCCTATGAAAAAAACTGCATAGACAGATTATTTTTTTTCTTGGCTTACAAAGAACTGAGTGGGAATGTGCTGGGGATCCACAAAATGAGTGGCACAGTGACAGTGAAAAGGAAAACAATTTTTCCCCTCAATTTGATGCAATGTACTTCTACTTAAGTTAGCAAACACCAAGCGCAGAATAAACAAAAGGAGATAATTCTTCATATGCCTTTTCCTCAGACTGCAAAACGTCCTGCTTCAAGTTGCTGTGGATGGCCGAAGTCAGCTCAAGTTCTAATGTGAGTAGACAAATGCACTTAAGCAGAAATCTGCTGAAAGCTACTAACCTCAAAAGTATCAGCCTCAACACAACGCCGAGTCAGTCTGCCACTATGTGCTCTCCCTGTTCTTGGATTCTTTCATGGGCATCTGATGCTGGCCAAGGAAGCGCTGTACTAGACTTACGGTGCTATATACCCTGTTACAGTTGGTTTTATTTTCTTAATTCCACAGTACCACACTCAGCTCTAGCAAAGTCACCTGAAGGTCTTTAAAAGACTTTTAGATGCAGAGCTTAGTGATATGGTTTCGTGGAGGACGTGGTAGTGTTAGGTCAGAGGTTGGACCAGGGGATCTTGCAGGTCTCTTCAAACCTAAATGATTCTGTGATTCTGTGATACCTTCTGTAGCTGCTTTCTAGTTTGGGAAATAAAACCCAGATGTTATCAGGCTGAAAGAGGTAACTGTCACAAGACACTGGAGGATATTGATTTTTCCATGTGATTCCACTTCAAAAAAGAAAAAAAAAAAAAAAACCACAAAAATTCTTCTCACAGTACAAATAAGACCCAGCAACTTTTCGATCAAAAGAGATAAATAACACAGAACTTCATGTTTCTTTCAAATATAAGCTCACTGAAATAGCTAAAAAGCAAAATGCAGCCATCGCTCTGCTAGGGCACAGCCACAATTCTGAAGCTGTGTGTGCCTCCTTATGGCCCCTGAGATATTTACCTTTCTGTTATAGGAACTAATAACTGTAGCTGTAAAACAAACAAACAAAAAACACTTGGAGCAACTTCAACTCACAAAAACTGACCATGACCCAAGAAACTACAATATTCACTGATACTTGCAAACTTGAATACATCATGTGTTCCCAAGTGAATAATGTTTAATGAATGAAATGAATAATCCTGTTATGAAAGCAAGTGTATGACCTTTTCTGCATCGTGTTACAGTGTCTGAGATTCCTGCCTCATTGCCCAGTGAATCATTACTGCTTCACATTCTATAGAGGGTTTGGATTAAAACAAGGAGGAAGGAAAAAAAAAAAAAAAAAGCTTTTAACATTAGTCATATTCTCAGTGATTCTGGAAAGCCAGTAGGTAATTACACTCTCACCCTGCAGACACATACACCAGGAGATCCTATTGGCTGGACTCATCATGTTGCTATAATCATCTGCGACTGGTATGTCAGTAGACCCGTATTCAAGACCGAGTGTAGTAATAGGAAGTGAAGAAGGGACAGGAAGGAAATCTCGTTCCTCACAAAATTTACTGCACACACATTACTTCTCATACACAGCTCCTCAACTTTCCACCGCTACGGCCGTAACTCTTATTAGTCACCCTGGGCAGAGCAATCAACCACTGAAATTTATGAACAGGAATACATTTTACTATTTATTATGTTGTCCTTGCATGCAGCTACTGCTGATAAAATCTGAGAAGTATGATATGTTTAATGGCCTAGATCAATACCCACATTCCTCTGTACACGAGATACAACAAATGAATCACAAGACCAGGAGTGAGAATACCTTTCTGTAGCACAGAGGTTTCCAAGACTGTATATCCAGAGCAAGAGAGATTTGAGACTGTGTTTTCCATAGGGCATACCTTCATACATGGAATTTAGACAAAATTTCCTTCACTGCCCTCAAAGTTATCACATGTGGAGCTTCTGGTTTCTTAAAGCAGAAAATATGTTCACAGTCAACTATCCTTGACTGTACCCCATCAAGCACTAGCTGGCAGGCTATCACTAGATGCATCAGATGGGCCAGCACCAAGTGAATGAAGACATGGCCTGATGCTGAGACTCGCTAGTGATCTGAGTGGTAGGCGCATGCATAAGTATCTAAGATTTCTTTACCCTACATCTGACTATCCAGTATTACATTGAGCAAAACCATCCAGGCTGGGAGAATTGATGTGCTGATGCAAGAAAACATCTTGAAATAACCCAGGCTGGCATCTAGCTTGATAGCCAGAGATTGCAGTAGCATCACAGGGAAGAAATTTGTTGATGAAACAACAACAACGTGATCTCAAATTTTCACTGGGATCAAAGTCTCTGTGTGCCAGAACCACTAAAAGCACAGAGGTCTCAGCAGCAAAGATAGTGTGGTCTAGTTCCAGGCAAGACCCAAGTGGGAGACACTGAAGCAATAGAAGCATCTTTACCTTCTGAGCCTTTACCTTCTCTTCACTGAAGAAACTCATTTCCCATCTTCTCACTAGGAATGCACATGCTTGCATGCGTACTTGTTCTCTCATTGCCTTTTTCAAGTCTCACTGCTGCTGTGTCAGGACTTCAGCAAGTCTAAGAGGACAACATGGCTCTGGAAAGTCCTTTATCAGATCTTCTTTATCAGCTGCTTCACAAAGCACCACTGCAGATATAATAAACCAAGAGCTGAACATCCTCTTGGCTGCCCATTGGCACAGCTCCCAGGTGAACCGCTGCCTGGGACCATGAACTACTCCCAAGGCCTGGCCTCCACCTGCCCTGACACTTTGCCATCCTCTTCTTCAGCCCTCTCGTGTTGCTCCCCCATCAACAGCCACTCTTCTGAACAAAGCAGGTTTGTGACATGCCCCGAGTTCAGGAGTGAGCTTCCCCTTCCCCTCATCCTGCAGGACTGCTCGTTGGTAAGGAGGATTAACTCATTGTTATTCAAACAGCTCCCTGAAGCCTGAAAGGATTAAATCAATACTGTTAGTGTAATTACTGGGAGCAGGGAGGAAACAGCCCGATGACAGCAGACAAAGCAAACTAGAAAAGCAATAGCAACTGCACTTCTCTAGCACAGCCTCCTGCAGCGAGTCTTGCTGCTCCTTGAACCCCTTCCTGACCCACAAAGCCATACTGTCAGCACTCAGCGAACAACCGGGCAGCCGGGCACCTCGTCTTCTCCAGCCCTCCTTCGGTCCCAGAAGGCACAAGGCTGCCAGAGCCGACTTCTGGACCACAAAAGGGGAGCCACCATTCGCTTGCTGGAGGCCCAACAGATGCATGTTCTCCCTCGCTCCCCATGGATATCGCCTTGGCCTGTCAGAGCAGACCGAAAGCTGCTGGTGGCAGCCTGGAAGCGCGGTGTGGAGCCTCAGGGCAGTTCCGTACAGCTCTGTACTTCACAGGGGCTGAGCCAGCTGCCCTGCTGCTACACCTCTGCCTTCGTCACAGCCTGGGCAGGCAGGGCTCGCCTCACTCCAAGCCAAAGCTGTTTGGTCCAATACACCAACCCAGCGCTGAAGCAAGCCTCCGGAAAGGTGCTGCAGCTGTTTGATGTGCTCAAGCCAGTGTTGCTGGTGCTCAAATAAAGCAAGTCCCCACCCCAGCCCCAGTACTATTCTCAGCACCTTCCACATTGCTAAAGGCTGTACCCTGAAAGGCATTCACGTGTCCTACAGTGAATCAATCGGAAACAAATCCTTCAGATCCAGACTGTGAAAATATCCTCAAAAATAAATGAAAACGTCAAGATAGAATTAAAAAAGAAATCAGGCTGCAGCTGAAGAGATCACAGGCAGAACTGCTTGTATATAAACATTGGGAGGTTAAAACCTGACAGGGTATGGCTGCAGACTGGAGGACTTGAACAGACCCGTGGGATGTACCCAGAGCCCCATCCAGCCTCTCTGCTGACTTGATGTTCCCATGCGAACACCTCACACGTGCATAATGGGCACAGCAGATGTGCTCCCTGTCTTCACAGGCATGTAGTTTTATGCTCAGGCTCCAAAAGGCCAGAGTTATTTATTGCTGCCTGCTATTGATATTTCATTCAGGAACAGAAAGAGAACATGAAAAATATTAATGAAATTGCAGAAACGTTTCCAGTTATTTAAAATATATATATATCCTGTTCTACTTCAGCGAGAGAGGGCAATTTATCAGTTCAGCTGTCACATAAAAACCTTCTTGAAAAACACTAATGTTCGAAGATGAACATTCATGAATTATTAACGTTTCCTGTTTTGAAAACGCGTTTGACTCATTTCATGCATTTCCAGCAGCAGAACCCCTCTCCTCCTTCGTTTTGAAAACATTCCCTCTCCGCACAGCAGCTCATCAGTCCCCGAGGCTCTGAGGAATGCCCCGGGGAGCTCACTCCTTGCACTATACATTTGTCTGAAGTGGAACAGGGGCCACCCACTTCTGCACACACCACAAGGAGCACGAAGTAGTTAGAGAACAGTGTCAGTACACCTTGCTGTTTTAGCATCCCCGTACCTTGAACATAGGAAATAAAGACCTGACCCACATCATGTAGTGTGACAAGCACATGGGGGGTAGCAGTAATTTGTGACCCCCAGTGCCACCCAGCTGCACACATGCATTCAGTGTTCTTAACAAGCCAGATCAACAACAAGGGCTGCAGTTTGCCTGAATTTTTCCTAACTTGGCTGCCAATTAAGATAGGGATGAAAATGCCCAAATATCTTTTTTTTTTTTAAAAAAAAAAAAAAATTATTTTAAGACCAATCCTTTCGGCTCATCAGCATTTTTTTTCTGAACTTAATTTGTTGCTGTGCTTAAAATAGATGTGAGCAAAAACAGAGCTGATATTTTCAATATCAGTTTGAATTAGACCATCTGCTTGGCAAGAGGTTTCAGGACCTTACAAAGAACAAGTAAGAGCTGAAATTTCCAAGAGGATTGTTAGTAGTCAAGCAGCGTACATCTACTGAGAAAGAGTGTTTATTCTGTTGTGCCTATGGTCTCATGTTAATTATTCTTGGAGTAACTAGGGAAAGCACTGGTGTGAATAAGGTAATTATTAAGGTTAAATCCCAGCAGAAACAGCTAACTTTCTACTGAGATAAGCAATGCTAGCAATTAAAAATTCACAGGAATCACAGAAGCAGTTCTAAAACTGAACTCCTGGAAGAGAATGCAGCCAGGTAAAGGAAAAAATCAAGAAAAGCATTCTGGAGGAAATATTTATGGAAAAAGAAAAAGACCATGCAGACTGCAAAGATGGAACTGAAAAACAGATTTGCTTAGTGATCTTAGCCCACAGGCAGAAGACATGAGCTCCCAGTCCAGTCTGGTGACCAGCTTTCCTGTGTACACCCAGGGCTACTTTTAACACTTCCAAAACCTGCTGTAAATACCCCAGCTGTAACAGTCCAATGTGTCGATGTCAGGTACCTACAGCTCCCAGGGGCTTTTTCTTTTTTCTTTTTTTTTTAATCAGGTTTTCAAAGCCAAGCTGACTGCCCAAACATTTCCTTTTATCAACACATGCTATTGAAAATGTAGTGTGCTCCTGGAACATCTTGCAGCAGATGAGTTAGTCGATGTTTATGATGACCTCACAGTCTTTTATACCACCTTTTCAGTTGTAGCTGAATGTCTTCATTCTCTGATGCACATTCAATAGCCACTTTCTAGAGGCATTAAATTAGACTTTGATACTGGAAGCAGCTCTGAATTATCACAGGATGAACCTCCAAGTGACCAGTATGCAACACCATGCCTATTATTATCACCAAAAATGAAGAAAATCTAATCACAAAGAGCTAAGTCCAGTGAAATGCTTACTATTTGCCTAACAGAAGGCAAAGAACCTTTACCTCAGGAGGTAAACAGCCTTTTACAACAGTAAAAGCAAGTTTTGTTTGTTTGGTTGGTTGGTTTTTTGCATTTATTTTTGATCTACCTTTTCTTTCTGGAAAAACCAAAGGAAATAGAATTAAGGTAGACACCTCACCACAGTGAAGTAAAAAATTCTTCCCTCTCAGAAATCTATTTTCCTCTGTTTCAGTCAAAATAAAATAAAATAACATAATAAAAAGGTGTTCATTAGATAAATGCCAGTGGTAAAACAGCAGGAAGGCATGTAACGAATCACATCAAAACTATCTGTAATACACTCCCAAGTCAGAGCACAACCTCCTAATTCAAATTCAGGTAGATTTGCCTACAAGCGATGGCCTTGGCCCTGTATCACTGTGAAAAATGATGTACATTCTAGAGAATGGACAGCGAGTGATACTTAAGTACTGTCTACGTTAAGCAGTACCGATAAATTTAATGTATCTTATGAAGGTATACACACTAAGCTGCAATAGCTCAGAATGAATTTGTAATACTCCAAACAGTAAGCAGCATGTCAAGATTGAGAGCCAGTTGCACTGTTATGCCAAGTACCCATTGCACCAACAAAGGGGGCATGCAGAAATAAAAATATTCTAGGCAAATTCTAATGTGTCATGAAAGGTCAGGGCACCTTGATCCAGGCATACATCCCACTTCAGAGCACTTTCATTTTGTGGCACTATGGTACACAAAACTACAAGTTCCATGGCAGTTTCATTTGGAGGAAAATTAGTTGTTTCATGGATTTAAGAGGAAAAAAAATACGAAAACAAAATACTATTTAGCCATGGTTTTACTCGTTTGATCTGAAACTGTAATAGACTCTACCCAGGTTCATATTTTCTGTATCAAATTTTCATGATGGAGATAGAAAAAGCCACTTATGGCTACGGAGCAGCTTGCTGAACTGAAACGTCAGTGTTTGTGAACATAACTTGAAAGGAACAGTGTGACTGGCCAGGGAGCCAACAATTTATGACAGAGGTGTTCATACTGGGGGGACCCTGTGACATGTCACAGCCAACCTCCCTGCTCAAAGCAAGGACAGCTGTTTCACTTGTTTGCGAAGTTAGAACGCTCAGGCGCCCCTTGGTCTGTGTTTATACATTAATGCAGCAGCTATGCAACTAAAAATACTATTTCTCTAAAAAAGCATAAGAGGCTTAGTTTGGGAGTACAACTCTGTGGCCGTGAGCAGATTACGCTATAAATTCTGCAGCTACAGAGCAGCTTATTTCTCAAACAACTCAAATCCAGAGTCTTTCCCTTCTGAGAAGCTTTCTCCCCTCCTAAGCTTTACCATTTGTCAATTAATTATTCCTGTAACAAAGATGCTAATAAGACTACTCATCTCAGGAATGCAAGGAGGATTTATTGCAGCACCACTGCAAAGTGCAAGTATCACAGAATCGCACAGAATCATAGAATGTTAGGGATTGAAAGGGAGCTTGCAATATCATCTAGTCCAACCCCCCTGCTCAGAGTTGGGCAAAGGGGTGAACAGCAAAGATGTCAGGTCCAGTAAGCCGTGGGGGCTATGGGCAGTGTAGGGAAGAGTTTAATGTACCTGGGTACACCACATGTATGGAGGATTTCTCACCCCAAACACTACCCTTTGGAAGTTACTATCTATTGGAGCAAGAACCAGCTGAGCATCCCTGAGCAAGTTTCCTGCATCCCAGGAACTCTGTAGTGAGTAATACTAGAAAGCAAGGGACAAATACTCCACAGTACCTTGAATAACAAACGTTCACGTTACTTAGAGTTTGGACTTGAAGAATCAAGATGTGTACCAGAAAGGGATAAGTTGCCAAGATCTGGGTAAACATGTATTTCACTCAAGTTACTGTTACCAAAGAGTTTAAGAAGTGCAGAAACACCACCTTATCCTACTTTTGACTCCCTAAATTTAAGTGAAAGACAAATTCTGAAGCTTTGCACCTTATTATGTATTTTTCCAAAGATACTGGAATCTGTAGGCTTGATCTTCTAATATGTTTGACTTCTTTAGCTGTGCCTCACTTACTTGAGCTTCCCCTCAGCTGGAACACCTTCTCAAGTCCACATTGGCAGGCTTTCTTCAGCCTCCTGACAAAATAACAAGGTAAGCATTCTTATTTTCTCCAGCACCTCACAACTGGTGAGTAATCGTACTCTTTGCAAATCATTGTTTGCATTTGCATAGTACCCATCCGATTTAGACTAAACACTTGGAGAATATAAACAGTACTCATTTTGTAAACCTCCAACAGGCATGCCACCAGATCGGTTTTCTGTAGCAATAATAATCATATCCCTTACATGTGTCCATAATACAGTCATCTGAAGAAGAGAGAGCTCTTAGGGGAGACATTAAACCCAGATGGCCTTTTTGTTCCAGGAAAATCTCAGTGGTTCAGTGTGTGCTCAAAGCAGAAATGCTTCCCAGTGCTCTGAAGAGACTAGTGGAAGAAAAACTGTGATGTGAATTAAGAAACAAAGTAATGATAATTTCCAGAAATGGCTGTTTCTAATTTGTAGTGGATGTAAAGACATGAAGTGAAGTTTCAAGTTCCAGGTAAGAGCATCGCTGACGGCTGCTTTAATTACAGCTAATTACACAGACCCATATGCAGATGAACTCGCTGTCTTGACTGGTAGCTGATGTTCTCAACAGCATCAAAAACATGTCCCAAACCTAAATTACTCACATTTGTCATATTCTTGTTGTTTCCCCTCTTCTTTCCCTCCCCTTGTCTTTTTCCCTCATTTTGGGGTATTTCTACTCTGCAGCATACCAAGGAAACACCAGTAACACCCTGTCAACAACCTGGAAAACAGCACAGCTGCCTCTTTCTCTGTTCCTATTTTCAACAGGTTGGGAAATACATCATGTCTTGTTTGCTTGAGTCTCCCAAAGGTGATGTGTCCAGAATACAAGCGTAAGCAGACAGCACTGCTGTTTACTTTACAATGCTTACTTTGAAAAAGTGCAACGAAATACACTGGCTCCCTGTACAATAACTACCTTTAAGCCCTGTTTCCTAAACAAGAGCAGATGCCCAGGGAATCAGATAAGGCAGTCCCTAAATATGTTCTGATATCATTTCAAGCTCCAATAGAAGCTGCATATAAACACAAATCAACTTATATCCAACTGACCTGGCATCACATGCGAGGAATTATCCAGCTGAGAGACTGATGATTGATTCCCCTTCCCCATTTCAAAGAGGTAGCACAAGCTACAGCAAAATGCAATGTCACCAAGATGCTGCAAAAACAATTTGCTGGGCATGAAAAACACCTGAATTCAGAAGAGAAGTTGGCTTTACATGGTCTCCGGCTTTCTGGAGGATTGCATTCTCTATCACCTACATTTATTTACTCTTTTTTACTCTTTTTTTAAAAAAAAAAAAAAAATTGGGGCTAACAGTCAAAGTGTCTTCTGCCCCGCCCCCCCCCCCGTTTTTTTTGGCCTACCTGGCCATCACCAACAATCCTGGGTAAGCCACAACTTTTGGTGATTTTTCAGCATTTCTTTTCCGTTGTGTATCAACACATGACCAAAGCTTCTGAAAACTAACACATGCACTGACTCAAAACTGAAGGAACTCTCTGAAATAGCGAGTGAAACATTTCAGCACATGACTGGGACTGAAGATTTAGTAGACTCAATCCTACCCAAAAGCTGTGACACATCGCAGTTCCGTCTCACCAAGTCAGGCTGTCTATCTCACAGCAACATCGGATCTGCAGGTAGCACATCTCAGGAATTCACAGCCAAAGCCACTCTTTCAGCAAAAGAACACTCAGGGAACAGCGTTATGTTCTGCCCACTACCCAAGAAAAACAGAAAAATTTCTCACATGCAACAAGCTTGGCAGACCAGGTATGTAAAGTCCATACACATTTGGGAATGCCATGATGTCAGCACTGAATTTAACCTATTTCAGCTGCTCCAGTGCTGAACCATGCTGCTTATCCTCATGTGTGAAGTGTAAAGAATTCACATGCAATTGGCATGCTTTAAAAACTTCTGGGATGTGTGTCTGGGGAGAAGTCCAGTGCTTGCTCTTGTGCTTACTCTATGCAATGACGACTTCTTGGCAACTCAAGCTCCCTGTATCTAGCCAACAAACACCACCGTCTCAGAGAGGGAGACTGTTGATTTTATATTAAGCATATCTTTCCTCCCAGAAACTTAAAAAAGAAAGGACTTCTGGAGAGGCATGCAGCCTGCCCTCCCCTCCATTACCCATCAACTGTAAACTCCACCATCTCAATGGCTCTAGTTGCTTGTGGCTTCCTGCTGGAGCTGTTAGAGACCTGTGATGCTGAGAGGAACTTCATGAGACACAAAGTGAAAACAGAACAGAGTCTTTTGTTCGTGATCATCCAGGCAAAGCACAAACCTCTGAATAAGCACAGGAGGAGTGTGCCTTGCTTTTTGGGCTGCCATCACCTCTTTCACTGTGCAGCTTCACAGGAAGTTACATAGCTATTAATACAGCAGTTCTCTAACTGCTGGTAGAGGGGTAGGACCAGACCTGAACATGATGGTGACAACGCTGCTTAACAAAATTAATTCCCCATACAAGCTGTGCACCAGTGTTCCCAGGCTGACCTGGGAGCAGTGCCAGGCACAACAGCTGGAACAGCATTACCTCCTCCCAGCATCACCCGACCACTTTCTGAATGCCAGCCCAGCTTCCAACGACAGACGGGGACCCAAGAAGAGAAATGCCTCACTTAGTGTTATTTGCCATGCCCTGACTTAACAGGCAGCCTACAAGTATAGCTGTGGGAGGGCCACAACCAAGGATGCCTAGCTTACCCGGTCACGTTACACCATGAACTTCATTCACTATGCTTAGTTTTATCAAAGCTGGAGGGGAAAAAAAGTAGGCTGCGCTAAGATACATGAATGCTTTGTGATTTTCTGCAGCTGTTCTCACCATTGTTCAGCAAACAAGTTTAATACAGAACATCAGCCAGAACTATATTTAGTCCTTGTTATCATGATTACTCATTCTGATCATATCAGCACATGGGCACTTAAAGATGAACTGAGAACAGTTGCACTGTACCTGGTGCTGCTAAGTCATCTCTATTATCATTTATACTATTATTATGCTCCATATGTATTATAATATCACACATCCTCACAGGAAAGCATGTTATAAGTGCACCAAGATCTTGAGTTCATAGAAATTTAAATAGGGGCCTAAAGCAAATACCAGCATAGAAATAAAAGTGTATGTAAGGCACTGCACAGCATCTGTAGCTGCATCCACAGAAAGGAAGTAATACTGAAATTAGATTTAGAGGTCAAATTTCTCTAAAATATAAACAGCTAAGTAAGTCATGTCTAAAGAGTACTGCCTACCTCACCCACACAACGTACAGACGTTGAACCATCATGCAAGATGTCATTCATTCACGAACTATGATTTTTTTTTGAAGGTTCACTGACTGGTCTGATGAGAACTGGTTTTGTTTACTACACTCACAGGCCTCTTCTTCTTTCTCTTTTCAGATGAATGAAGGCTTTAGTCACAATCATTTCTCCCTCACAGGGAGCTCACTAAAAATTACAGCTACAAAAAAACAAAGTACAAAACACCTTTATAAAGCATTTCTTTTCCTGGACTGGCTCTCTTCCTGTTACTGTATCTCCTGTTTTACAGTGCACTTACCACAGTGCAATCTGAATACTTCACAAACACCTTGTTTCTGTAGTAGCTCACTTCCTAAGCACAGATTTTTCCTTTTTACAAAGTTTGTTTTCACCAACAAGTAGGTGGCCCTGAGATGCCTTACAAGGGAAGGGAATAGTCCTGATGGTGGAGTTTTGCATTTTACTGAGATGATGCACTTGGAATTGTTCTGAAGTCCTCCTGGGGACTGCTGCCAACCTGGGGTCACTGCTCAAGACTGCTGCCTGCCCAAGTTCCACCTCTGTCCCAGTAGAAGACAGCTGTCAAAGAGTTGGACGTGCAGGGTTAAGCAAGCCCGGGCCTGAGTGAGCACATCTGGGGATGATTTGATCCATATTACCATGCTCCATTTCAAAACTGCATCGCAAGTCACCCAGAGATGTCTATTTTTTTTCTGATTCAACTAGCTGTGCTCTTTCAAACACTTTTCAACCATTTTAAGGTCAGTGTTTCCTCCCCCTGGTGTACTCTGCTGCTTAATAAAGCCTGGAGATCACTACCATGGATTGTGATAGCCAATGAGTGCAACATCCTGGCCAACTCCAGGCAGAGAACATTGCTGCTGCTGTGGACCTGGATCTTCTGCCTGCACAATGCAAAGGACTGGCAAGAAAGGTAAAATTCCGTATTTGGAGAAATTAAGAAGTCTTTTGAGGAAAGGTGAATTAAAACTCCAAAAACATTAGTTTTGAAATACTGTGGAGTAGAAATTTGAGAGGCAATAAAATCTTATCAATGGCATATAGGTGAGAAAAGGGTGCATTACAAAGATATATCATCTACTCTTAGAAAATAATATGGCCACTACCATACCCAGCCCCATGAAAATACAATAGCTCTTAACCATCCTTTTTTTTTCTTTGTCTTGCCAACTCTGAATTTCATCTCCCTCTGCCTTATTGCATGGAACAAGTGGAGTGATCCTTGTAAACTAGGGAACTGGGGAGCAGAAGGTAACAGCTTTGCAAATTCTCCCATTAATTTATTTTACATGCTGCTGAAAAGGCTCTCAATCAGCTTGGCAAAAGGGGCACTTCAGACCACTGTATGGCCTATTTGTCTCCGTATTCCTTTGTTTTCTACAAAGGGTTAGACTGTATGCCACATTTAAGGTATAAATGTCAAAAGGAACCAATAGCTGTCTGAAGCCTTTAGGACGCCTTAGCTATCACTCAAAAATGGGCAAGTCTTGCTACATATCCAGCGGTCTTCACATTTCCACAAACATGGTCCCTGACCACGCTCTGCTTTTGGCACTGTCCTGGCAGAGTTAAGTCCGTGGCATCACCCATGCTGCAAAGGCAAGAATATAAGAGGAATAACTTTTCATTTCCCTTTTTTCCCTACGCATTATGTTACACTTCTCTCACCACCTGGAGTTCAGTTCTGATATTCCTGATAACCCAACTATAGGAAATGCTGATGAAAAAGACACCAGACAATGACCCAGCCTATATTCCAGCCTGACAGCAGGATCCACTGTGATTACTCCTGACAGGCATTTTCCTAATGTTCCTCTTCACACTGGAACATGCCCTTGCAATTCACATTACCTTCAGTAGAGACGTTCTTGCTTACCGTGAGTAAAACCTGCAGCCTCAGAAGAACAGTGCTGATCTCTGAGGGTAGGCTTGCACATGTATAAAAAAAGATAAATATACTCTAGGCTAAATTAACCACTGATAGAAAAGTTAAGTGGGGTTATTTCCACCTCTAAAATGAACCAGTACATATCCTCTATAAAGTTGTTGAAGAGCTTTATCTGTTAACGAAGAGTCTGTATGTTTAATATTCTCTCATGACAGCTGCTTAACACATGCCAAATTATATTTTAAACAGCTGCTGCATTTTAATTACTGCAAACTGATGAAACAGGTCTAATCAACCCGACCAGAACATCTCAGTACTCCATTTAGGTCAAGGAGTTTTCTTATCCAGTTTGAATAAGCAGAGAAATCAGGGCCATGAACACTTAGCTGCTGACTCCACAGCCCTTCCTTTCTTCTATATTGTATTTGGGGGAAGTTCACCAATGCTGAGGGCCAGTGTCTCTGTGTGAGCATTTACCCCTGGCTTTTTAATGCCGGACAGATCTGGACAAGTAATCAGTAGTATCTTATTTTAAAATCGTCAGTGTCACTCAGAAATTAACTGTAGTACCTACCAAAATCAACATGGGATGGGTGCCTACCATGACAGCTCAGAGAGCATCTCTGGAGGTGACACAACAGCATGTGGTGGCTGAGCAAGCACCCCCCCAACACCCTCCAGAGCACCTTACCACCATTAGGGGACTTCGGTGCTGCTCAAAACCAGCAGATCTCTGTGGTAGTACACTTAAACAGGACACCTTGTATCACGCCATGTGTTGAAAGGGGTGTTGTTGTATAAATGAAATTCACAACATCAGCAATAATGAATTGGATCTTTAAAACACTCATCGGAGCAACATGGACCCCTGCAATTCTCAGTCAGAAAGGCACGTTAAACCTCACAGAAAGATGCTTCCATTTCCACGACATTTCAGCGGATTCACGCCTACTCCTGGCTGCATTTCAATGAAGATAAAAATAACCACCATGTACGCTACCCCAGCTCCCCAGCAGGAGCACTTCCACGACTGGGGATGGAGGAGCTTTCTGAAGCAGAACTTCTCAAAGACATGCAGCGTCAGCAGAACGCGCAGCAGCTGTCGATGCTGACAGGATGGAACCTGACTTTGCAACAGGGAAACTTCCAGGAGAAAGAGAAGAAAGCAAAGGGAGAAAAGCCATGTGACCACTGCAAATTGTACCGGCAGTCTTCCCCAGGCAAATTTCAAAATTGTAGTGTAAGGATGATTTTAAAATCAGGCACCACCAGTTTGTTGTGTTAAATTATCCTCAGCAACAGAAATGTTTCCCTCATTGGCAGTGTAGCCCTTCCAGCCCCTGGTGCATTACCCTCAAAAGGCGCTGCCCAGCACGACCAGCTTTTGTTCTCTTCTTTTCCTTATTACATTATAGGTATGAATGCATGCTGACATACTCAAATGGATTCTCTCTCACTTGTGCAGTAACAAACCTTCTGCACTAAGTTATTGCTAAAAATTCACTGCTACTACAAGTGAAGGCTTACTGAGGAAACACACAACAGTTATTTATGAGGATTTTTTTTTCAAAAAAAAAATAACTTTCATGCTTTCAGGCAATGTAGGTTCAAGGAGCTGGCAGAATTAATAATCAAGAGATAGCAATGTCTTTGCAAGGAATGCTAAGAGCCAACTACCTGCAGTTATGATGGACTCAAAGCTTTCAAGTCACTGTCATCAGAAGCTATGCGCATGTACAACTTCTCTGAAGCAAAGTGGAGAGCCATTGCTGCTGGTGAAAGGACCGTCACTCTTTTCAACACAGAGACCAGAAGTAGAAAAGCGTATCCATTTTAATCCAAAAATCTCATTTCTTTATAAACTGTACAAATTTTAGTAAGAGGAGATCCATAAGAAGAATTCAGTTCAAGTTCAAGAATTCAGTTCAAGTTCAGTTCCTCACATTCGAAGGGACGGCGCCAACGTTAGAAATGAATCTACAGCTTTTCTACCTCTACAATGGAAAGAATTGCATCAAATGGCAAGGTATCTTAAAACCTCTCTGACAAAGCAAGCAAGGGTCTTTGTACCTTACTTCTTTGTACTGTTGGGCGTGCACAGTCTTGATGCATTTGAGCTCATCAAAAAGTTCTCAACAAAACAAAAAGACCCCGTTCATTAAAATTCCGGCTGCGCACTGCTGTTGCTACAATCGCCTGTCTCATGCGATGACATTGTGAAGTTCAGGGACAGATGAGTGAAGACATCAAAGCCAACTCCCTTTGAAAAGGGAAGGGTTTGATAGCTTGCATCTTTTCTCTGTTCCATACTGGACCCAGACACTAAATCCAAATGCCTTCAGGTCACAGGCAAATGCAAATTCCTGTTTTGAAGCCCATGTCTCAAGTCAGGTCCCACTCTTATCTGTTGAAGCACTGAAAGCAAGCCTGAGTTGCAAAAGGGGTTTTGCACTCTCACATGAAATTTCAGTATGTTCAGACTATGTCCATGGAGCCCACGAGCTCTGGCCCAGACACCTCAGGCACTGCTGGTAAACAGCCATGCAGCACGCGGACCGAATGATAAACAATAAGAGAGTGATTTGTAAAAATTATAAAAAAGCTAAATGAAACAGGCAAAGAAAGACGCTCAAATAGCAAGGCACTTACAAATGCAGAAAATTAAAAGGTACCTGCGATGACTAGACATAGAGGAAAAGAAGAAAAAAGGTAGGTGAGTGTTTTAATGTTACTCAATTGTACCAAAGTCTATCTTGTCAATAGAAATAAACAGCAACACTGCAACATGACATTATCCATTACCTGGTAAGATCACATACATATTTTACCTAAGCATGTGTTGGAATAGGCATGGGTACAGGTCTATCTGTAGGACCATACCTCTGGTTTTCTACCAAAACAAAAAATACCACATACAAAAACACCAAGAGAAAGGAGCCTAACAGAACCTAAGTACAGACTGCAACAAAACCCATACCAGGGAAAGGAGTGGAACTGTGAGGCCATCTCACCACAGTCACAGGGACCTGACCCCAGGATTACTTGAAGTTTTAACCAAATTTACAGCTTAACAGCCTTAAGGAGAGGAAGCACTGAACGGGTCATTGTGAAGCTACATTTTCTAAATCTAAGCAAACAAAAAAGAGAGACAAAGTAGTAAATAAAAGGTGAGAAGTGACTATCCATAGCCTCAGCCTTGAAAATACTTAGGTGCATTGTGCTCATCTCCCAAAAGGCTTTCAACACTCAGCAAGCGTAAGATAGCAGGGGACAAAGCCAAGACAAATATTCCCCTACAGTCAGACACCGCGAGCAATTGCTGACCCTCATTCCCCGAAAGACAGTGACGTCTTGTATTTAGATAAAGAAGATTAGTCTAGAGGTTTCAACCTTAGGAAAAAATGTTTTGTACCAATTCAGTAACTTCGTTTCTGATTATACAACACAATTGCTATCTCAAGAAACAAGTGCACACCACACTTTGTCTGGTATCGAGAGATTAAGTTCACTAAGTGTCTTTCTAATGATTACTGGCTCTGGTTGGCAGTAGAGGCATCACACTTACAGCACCTAACTTGTACCCTCCAGTTAGGTTTGACTGTTCAGCTTCAGCCGAGTAATAGCTTGTCTGAAGTCTTCTACTTCATTGATGAATGTGCTCAAAGACATTGCAAAGCAAATCTAAACTCAAACTGGAAACTGCTTAACCGATAAACCCAGCTTGAAGCTACAGCATGCTTATCTTAAGCAGCTCTCTTTGCCTTTCCAAACAGTGTTATGCATTTAAAAAAAATCTGTGTGGTTATCATCTCTTAAATACTCTCTAATATCCAAGACAACTGACCACGTTTTAGGGTGAAAGCAGAAGTAAGGCATGCTAACCTGGGCAGCAAAGGTCCCCGGGGAAGTCTCGGCCTTCCTTTACTGATGCTGTTTTGCCCTGTCCTTGGTGGGCAGCCAACAGTCACCACTTTATGGTGAACTGCTTGTTGTTTGGCAGATATGTGGGGTTTGTTTTGTTTTTAAAGCCCTTACATTTTCAGTCACTTAAGGACTACAATTTCATCTTTGATTAACTATATAAATAGACAATAAATTAAACTATTTTAATGAAGTCTATAATAAATTTTCAAATATTACATGAAAGATGTATGCCTATTTAGAGAGATCTATAATCTAACTTTAGATACAGATCAGCGTGTATGTATATAAATATATATACACATTTATATATAAAGGCCTTCTCTTCCACTGGGGTGCTAGAGTTTAAAATGCAAAATGGAATGTTACAGAAAAGTTAAAAAATAAAATAAAATAAAATGAGATGCTGCACCAAGCAAGTGTAGAAGAGCACAGCAGCTGTGTAAATGCCAGTATATGAAGCATCACATCACATCCAGCTGCCTTTGATTTCTCCAAAGCAAGACTCTCACTGGAAGTTAGATTTACCAATCAAGTTTTTTTGCTGCTGGACATCTGGAGCAAAACTCATTCCACATCACTCACTCACAGCATCTCAAAAAAAAAAAAAAAAAACAACAGAAACAAACAAAAAAACCCACGCAAGTCATATAAAAAACCCTGTTGCTGATGATGTTCAAAGTTCATTTCTTAGTCAGTTTCACAATCTCAAAGTTGTAAAGCTTTTTTTTTTTTCTTTTTTTAAATAACTTGAGGAGACAATCATGTAACTACCCAAGCTGTTGTATGGCTGACATGATCAGATGTAGTTAATCACTAGCTCACCCTCTAGGTGCCAAGGGCTGCATGAAGCATCGGGTTGGAAATGTGATTGAACAATAGTATTCCTTAAACTGTCTCCTCTTCAACTCTTTGAAAAGTTATTTTGCATAAGAAAAGTAGAGTATCTAAAATACCGAAGTTAAATTACCAGCTCATAATTCATAGAGCCTGGGTCATAATTCTGGTCTCTTTGGAACTCATTTTACTGTCTGGTTCTCATCTTCTCTTCATGTGGTTACCACAGATGATGAAGAGGTAAAAAGAAACACAAATGCTGATTGACTCAGGGGCTGCTTATGTAGGTGGGCTGCGAGCCTGTAAATGCTAAACAAGATTTTGTTAACTACTTAGAACAATGAAGGAAGGTTCAAGCATAATCAAAAGTAAAACACTGCAGAGTTTTATTTCCATTTAACATCTCTGCGTTTGAGGGCCTCTCAGGCTAAGCCAGCACAGCACCTGCCTGAGAAACAACAGCTTGCAATCCATGTACATTTAAAAGTTTTCTGCATTTTATTTTTTCAATAAGAGGAGAAAAGCTACCAAACCACCAAAGTCACTTGTTCATCTGCTACAGCTGGAAGAGTCTCCAAGAGACTCAGCAGGTTAAAATATGCATTACAGATGTATTTTTAGTAAAGAAGTTATACCAAATTCTAGGTCACATCTAGCAAGTGAAAAAGGCAAGCATGTGAGATGGCATTGCACTGTATCTCTGTAAACCCAGTGACTCAGCCAAAAACCTGACCCATCGAGACACTGACTGCTCATACAGCTAGCTCACGTGTCCCAAGGGAGAGCCAGGTCTGGAGTTACCATAATTCCTTAGCACAGTAGCTCATTAAAACTGCATAGGAAACATTAGGGTGGACAGTCACAGACAAGTGATAGTGCCCCATCGCGTCCCCCAATCCCATCTCCCCAGTTATTTCTCATCTATCCGGGACCTCTGGCCAAACAAGACACGGTGAAATGAGAATCAGTCAGCATCAGTAACCGTCTTCACCTTCAACATTACCAAGGGCTGCTCCAGCACACCAAAGCTGCTCCCCATCCCAGGACTCGCCATAAGCCAGCTATTGCCTGCACAGAAACCACACTCGCACAGCAGTGATTCCCAAACAATGAATACTACCGAGAAATGTGCAAATAGCAAATATTTCAATGTCAAGGTTAGAATCAGACTGTTTTTTTTCAGCTAAACCAAGAAGTTGGTTTTTGACCACTCAGGAAGAAAAGACAGGTCAGTCTGAAACCTAAGCGGGTGACCTACATAGCACGCACATTAGATGAATGCCAATCGGCTGCCTGCTCTAGCTTCCTTTCGTGGGGCTATCTTCCTTGGCAAAAAGTCATGCTGCAGCTGACAAGATCCCTGTCTGTGCAATAATGGACATGCAGCCTTTATAGTATTTGTAGTATGTTTTGCCTCAAAATACCTAAAGATGCATGTTTCACTGTTTTTAAGAAGAATGCTTTACAGTTCAGAAATCACAGGTTACAGTGAGTGAGGAGAGCTCTGTCTCAGTAATTCCAGTTGGCTCCTCCATCAGTACAAGCTAACGTGACAGCTTTCACAATGCATCACCTTCCTGAAACACGAATGCTATCTTTCTGAAGGACTGCAAAGAGGCTTGGCACGGTTGCCAGTCTGGATTACAAGGAGCAGACCACTACAGTACCGACTTGCTCAGAGCAGAATACTCTTTGGGCAAATACAGCTAACCTTTTGCAAAACCAAAGACCAGAGAAGCAACGGTCAGAAGCGCAGCAGTCATCCATCCACCTATGAGATGCAGAGCGGGTAGCCTTTGGAGATCGGAGCATCAGCTGAGAACGCTCTAACTTGAAAGCCAGCGGAGTTCGGCTGCTCTGCCTGGTACTAGCCAATGTTAAGAAGAGACAACCAGAACTAAGCCACTGCAGAGCACATTTATCACCTACCTTGCCGACAACATCATTTCCAGGACTGATTATCATGTTCTACGCCACCACCTACAAAGCATTCAGCTTGCCATCCAAGGCTACGCATGGGTTAATTGGAGTAATTTAGCTTTATGGATTTTAGTAGCAAAATACTCTGTTATTTGGTGGTGTAACTAGCCACACGTTCACCTGTATTTATTAAGAACCCAGCACAATGCAAAAGTTGAACAAGACCTAAGCTGTTGCTGTGGCCCAGCACCACAGACTCCCACAGCTGTCAGAGCAATGAGCGAATGCTTCAGCTTCTTTCATTGCAGAACCATCATCTCCCGAACAACACACAGCAAATAAACCAGATGATGGCAATGACACGTAGAAAATGGAAGTAATATATTGGTTCTATGAACTGTGTACCAATCTATTTTATTTTTAACGCTTACTTACTACGTTGTACTGTTGATAATGATATTACAACTGCTGTTTTTGCTACAGTGACCAAAAGGACAGGTCAGTGCTTTGCTGAGGAAGAGAATGAGGCACCTTTTGGCCATAATAAGGGGCCACATGGCTTCCTTTCATTCTTCCATGGTCTGTAAGCCTGCACAGATGCACTGCCCAAGCTTCCAACTCACTAAACCAAATGGTTTAACCCACTGAAGGGGGCAGTAAGCAGAATTTCCCCAGCTGCTGCCTTCACAACAGTTGATTCAAGCTGCCTGTCGGCCAGAGCCAGAGCTACGGCCTGTACCACTGAAACACTTATATACTCCGGTTTAACGCAGCTTTAGAAAATAAATATCATGAGAAATTAGGTGAACAAATTGTTGGTGTTACCGTACTGATCAGGGGCAAGTTCTCAGTGGAATAAAAGAAAAAAGTAAAAAGAAAAAATAATAAAAAACCAAGCAAACAATAAATAAATAAATAATAATAATAATAAAACACCACCCCTTTTTTCCACAAAACTACAGCAGGGGTAAGTAATTTCTTCTAAAGAGCATCGCTTGAATGTCCACCACCAAGGAAGAAAATCTCTCATCCAAAATGAAACGTGTCAGACAAAATGGTTCTTTAAGCTACCCCATGTTCCTCTCGCCACTTCCCAACCCTATTGATCAACCTGTGAGAAGGCACCGTCTCTGTTCCTCCCCAGTCTGCTGAACGTACCAACCTACCACATCCTGCTGGTTTATTTCCTCCTCGTGGGTAGCGGACGTGCTGCCGACAACTCAAGGCTTTCTGTGGTTTCCACCTCTTCCCCGTTCCCTCTCTGGGAACAGCACACATCCTCTCTGAACATCAGTCTGAATACACTTTGCTTTTCTCTCTCGAAGGTGGCTAACCGCTGGCTGCCTGCTCTCAGAAGCCCAACAACACTCCTCCAGCTCCTGACTTCTTTCTTATGTCCTTGCCTGCTTTTGTGGCCACAGTCAAGCGTATACACTGGAAAGGCTGTTTTAAACAGCACCTTGCTCATTTCAACAGCACAGTTTCCGTGTTTTCAGAAATGACACCTGAGCATCGTCTACATCTACCTCCCCAAATTCTGTGCTTTTCCTGAAGTTTTTCTTATGCTTCTTTTCACACATCTTTGTGCATTTCTGTTAAGGCTAATTGTATGCATTTTTCTCCATTATGACACAATTTTTGGAGGCCCCTTATGCATTTTCCCACAATTCTGAATGTGTTTCTATGAACTACATAGGAACTTTTGATATTATATAGCATTAAAACAGTCAAAATGGCCTCTTTTGGCCATATTGATACTGCAACAGACTAACATACACAAGAAAACTCTACAGAAAATGTCTCTGTAAACTTTGGGAAAAAATATCCTGTTCCTTTACTAACAACTGCATGCTTTGGTGTTTTAGATGTGTGTACCTGAACCCATGACCTTCCATCTGAAAAAAGCTTTTATTTACTTAATTCTGCATAGAGACCAAGCTCTGTTTCCTTGTGAGCTGCAGCTTTCCCAAACTGTTTGCTCTCTTCAGAGCATCTAATTTCCTGATCATTTTGGGTTGCTGCAGTACATAAGGGTGGGGAATATCCTTTCAAACTACAACTAAACCCCTACAAATCTTGTTAGGGTATGACTTGAAATTCTATCACATCTCCTCTAAGATTAGAAACTCCCAGCAAAAATCACACGCACCAAGCACAGACTTGCTCACTGAGCATTAACATGGTTTTCCACCCACTAGTGAGATCCCAAGTCCTTTGCAACCATACGTGAACATAAAAGAATTAAGGCTCATTAGTGATATGTTAAAAATTGCCTGCTTTAACATGTGAATTTTCACTTAAGTCTGTTTTAGTAATTTCACGCACCGTTATAAACTTCAAAAGTTGTTAGTACTGACTCTTCCAATCCATCCCTTCCCAAGGAGTTTCAGTGTACCCAAATTATAGGCTTTGTTTTGTTTTGTTTTCCCAAGACTACATTTTTATGATGCTGCATTTTATTTATTTTTTCCAGCAATCTAGCAAGGTAGCAAATGTATATTTCAAGCTGGGTATTACAAACCTTTGTCATTCAAGCTTATATTACTCTCACTGTTCTTACCACAAAGCCTACAAAACAAACTGTAGCCACAAGCCAGCCATTGTCACTATAGGATTATTTGTCAAAAGCAGTGAAATCACAGTTCTGTACATGGAGAATGAAGGAATTTGAATTATTTCCAGGAACTTCTTATCCTTCAACTTTCAGAGAATCTGTGCACTGAATTGAGAGGTCCCTAATATCCAACATTTAAAAAGAAACAGCATCTTGGCAATCTGAGTGGAGTCTCTAAAAGGCAGATTAAAAAGTTATCAGGCAAGGAAATCCTCACTGATTTCAATTGGATCATTTAAAGTAAGGAAGCATCACTTTTGCTAGTAAATTCTTTTCTGCTCCCTGTCTGAGGTTATTGCAGCCACTTCAAAGAGCCCACAATTACATTGCCAAGTATTTTGTAAACTGCAGCTCCCAACCAAAATCATTAAAAACTAAAAACACAAAGGGAAGCCTACCAGAAATTATTTAATGATGTCAAACTGTATCTGCAATCAACTCCTTACTCTGGGATGCACAGCAAGTTAAGACCTTCTTTGTGTCTGCTCTCTGTAACTTTAGTTAGTTGGAGCAGAACTTCCCTTTATATTTGTGTCATGTGCAGTGCAGATAACATCACCAGTGTTCTGCAAGCAGAGCGCTGCAGCACATCACCACCACTACGTAGCTGATCACAGAAATGACTTGATGAACTTAAACCTTGCTTTCTAGAACTTGGATGTGCTTGGGAATTTTTGGTACCATAATACTTAAACTGATGAATAAACCTGCTGTAGGCTTACTGAAATAAAAATGAATGTCATTATATTGCTCGTGGTTTCAGTTTCCAAATTAGAACTTGCTATGGCCTTACCAGTAGTGTTAAGAGCAGTGGACAACTTTTTGCATGATCTGTTGTTCTAAATGAACTCTCCTGGGTGTCACAATCTGTTAGTTAATAGTGGAAGTGGCCTGAAGGCTCCATAACAAACATAACCTTGAAAAATGGTAGCTGAAACAGTCTAAATGCACATCAAACCAAGCGAAACAGTCATAACTCAGTAACTCCTTAGCACTGAGACACATCTGAAGCAGAACAAATGACTACTTTGAGCCTCAGGACATATTCTTACATGGGGACCTTTGGGGCTTCCTCCTTTCTTTGAGATACTGATTATTGATCAGTCTGAGTTTAGGTAACACCTTCTAAATTGCAATTGATTGTTGTATCAAAAACCCGAATGTTGATGTGACACACAAATACGTTCCTATTTTTGTATATCATACTCTGGTCCACAAAAGCCCTCCAGGAGCTCATTGGTGTCCCATTCCACAAACCTAGAAAGAAGTCGCATTTAACTCCTTATCCAGACGTATCACTGCAGCACAGCTAGAGGACAAACAAGGGCAAAAAAAGGACAGCAGTAGAGCAGTCTGACCTGTTGAGAAACAGAATCTGTGAAAAGCCAAAACAAAGGGGGGGTAAGGATGGAAGGGGAAGGCCATTATCTTCAGGTGTATTGCAACTAAGCATTGCAACTGTCTGTGCATCCCGACACAAATGCATTCTCATATACGAAGACCTGTCAAATGTAGAATAAGTGAAAAGACGTAAAGATAAAGATAGCCATATAAAGATAATAAAAGATAAAAGATCCCAAAATAGCAGTCATTACGTTGATTTCATTGCTTTTCTTAAATGCACACAAGCAAAGCCCTTAAATACTAATCATGGCCAGCAGCACACTAAAAACAGTGCTGCAGCCTACATTCCTGGCTCAAAAGTACTCACTTGGTATGGAAATTTAAGTCTATGATTAATTAGTTAAAATACAATGGGAGAAAGTGCATTATGGAAGAGGAGAATCACTGGATAATCTGAAAAAGTAACTCAGTCTGACAGAGTGCAGAGTGATTTCACTAAGCAGCAGCATGAGGTCTTGCTATTTTGCACGTGATCATCTACAGTAAATTCACCCAAAACAATCGATTTCTGCGGTACAATTAGAAGCATAGCTTACTCTAGCTAGTAGTGTATGGCCTGTGTTCTCTACATGGCACCTTGTAAACCCTTACACAGAAAGCTGTGGATTATACATACAGTAATGCGACCTCCATGGCCACCTGTTTTATTCTTGTAATTACTTGTCCTTTTGGGAGCAACTTTTGAACATTCACTGAAAACTTGACTCCTCTTTTAACTTCAGGACACTAAACCTAAAATCACACGCAAGAGTTAGCAAAAGGTTATGGAGAATAAGCAGCTTGTTTCATTATTCTTCTGTTTGACTTCTGTACAATGGATAGCATTACGTTGTTGGTACAACACAGAGAGCCTCGTTTGGAAGGGCCATAGGTGACCACAGTTCTGGCTGCCTATCAAATAACATCAGCTGTTCCAACAGAAAAAAGCATACAAATAACGTTCATATCTAACACCACATTACACATCTGAAAGGATAAATCAACCTCTCTCTATTAAAACATTTAATCAGTCAACTGAAAAGGTTGTGTTTTTTGCTTTTTTAAGCAACACCTGTAGGTCTTGCCACACAGTTATTTTATGAAGTACTTCATGAAAACTACAGCCTTACACACTTCCTGCGTTTTTTAAACTGAAAATCTGGGAGAAGCACTCAGTGTATGGAATACTCAACTCTGGAAACTAAACAAACACCATCTCAATTCTTTGTGTAGAAAACCACACTTTACCCGTCCAATACAAAGCCTTCTATGCAAGCCTAAATCCCATGAAAGAGTTTAAAAATAAAGCATCTTACATGCTACAGCAAAAAATGGAGTGCTGCTCGTAATAATATGCCATCTACACTGCTTAGATCAAGAGCATTTATTTCTAAAGCCCACATATACTGCAATATCCAGCACATCTACCAGCTGTATGTATTCTACAAAGTCTATCCAATCGTTCTCATTTAACATGTGCAGTGCTTTGAGCATGGAAGTCTACATAAACCTGGCCTTTGAATTTGACAGCTTATCATCTCATCTCTGATGCCTGAACAGTAACACTACCCAAATCTACTGCAAAATGGCCAGTGGCTTGATTTCTCACCAAGTAAGTTCCACAAAGTTCCTTCTACTAAATGATGCATCCATTTGCAGGCTGTTATTTTACTTTATTGTCGGGAATGAACCCTAGAGACGCTGCACATAATCTACTTGTGCTACCCATATTGCTCTTTTTGAGAGACATTAAATAATCTTAATTCCAGGAGTAACAGCTGCTGCCTTTGGGTGCATTTGTTAGAATATTAATATTTCAGATAATATATATCAGTTAATAAATATCATCAGTTCATATCTATCAGGTAATATTTCATATTCTGATTCTAAACAGCAGGTGTTCAGATGAAAGCTCCAGGATTTGAATTAACTCTCAACATTTTCTACTGCTGAGAGTGCAGCTGCTGCTGGTCACTCTAACAGTACTGGCAACTATTCCCCTCTCAGCAACGACTTATCCTTAACTTAGTAGGGATGACCTGCCTCTGCTTAGACCCCGAG
Organism: Heteronetta atricapilla; assembly: GCA_011075105.1. Classification (NCBI taxonomy): domain Eukaryota; kingdom Metazoa; phylum Chordata; class Aves; order Anseriformes; family Anatidae; genus Heteronetta; species Heteronetta atricapilla. Next base: position 64,479,520 of record CM021734.1, on the reverse strand, counting down.
ATATCTAAACTGCTGATTAAAGTTGTGGTTCTGGTCTATGACACGGGACTGAGCAGTCTGCACTGAGGTGTCAGTTCAGCTGGGCATTTCACACACCATAGCATTCCAGGCAGAAGGGGAAGGTCAGTTCTGCTTCACATGCTTGCCCAATGCTTACCCTGCGCAACAACATCCCGTGTTGATATGCCACCAAGATCCTTTCCACCCACAGAGTGGGGTGCAGATGTAGGACAGATGTATGAGTGAAGATCATCTCCATGGCAAGGAAAGGCCTAACCTATGTCCAGAAGCAGAACTTATTTTTTTCTTGACCTCTTGGTCATGCTTACCTTTTATAACAACTTAAAGCTCATCTTTTTTTTTTTTCTTGTCATTTGACAACATACTCAGGAATAAATATACCATATACCACAATATTTTGTCTATTACTTACGTACTTAGTTTCATGGATTCCCTGTCTCTAGAGCTAAGAAATTAGCAAACACATATGACAGCAGGTGTTAATTACATATAAAACAGGTGTATGTATATTTCATCTTCTGCTCATTACTAAGCTTTGCAGAGACAACACTTAGAACACAACACCAGCACCAGGCTACGAGGTCGGGTCTCACTCTGAGTCATTTCAGAATATTTGAACATTACGCCAGTGACAAGAATATGAACGAGGTCTTTGCAACAAACACAAACATTCAGAGAGACAGGAAAAACACATCTCTGTCACCTGTGCTGTCAGTTGGTGCCTTAAAAAAACATGTCTTTAGACAAACACCAAAACTGGGGGGGGAGAGAGGGGCAGGGGGAAGAAGGTGCAAAGAAGAAAGGGTCATAAAGCATGATTTTAAACTGCACGTTCACCTTTACAAAAGCCAAAATAAAATCACTGGCCCGCTCCTGCAGACTGTTTCCTTAAAACAGCATTTCTCCAGAAATGAGGCTTGCCTGCCTTGTGAATTACAGAAGTTGACAGCAGCAGCTCACCTCCACACCGGTCAGCACTGGTTTAATTCTTTCAAGGCCGAAGAAAGAAAAAATATAAAATTAACAACTAAAATCTTGTTCACAATGCTCAGAACAAGAAAACTGCTAACTCCTCCGGAGCTTGAAAAGGGCTGTAAAGAACCATAGTGAGGAATTAACACACAGAAGATGGGAAATGGAGTGACTGAGGATGTCCCAAGAAGACAGAGGAGACCAAGGGGATTGTCCTGCCAAAAAGTCTGAGGAAATGCCTTGCAGGAAAGCACACAATTCAAACAGAGAATGGTATCTTCCCCCCCCCCGCCCCCCAAACCAATTCCTCTCCCCATTAGTTCCACTTTTAAACTTGCTTGTTGCCATGTATCAGTGCATTCCTTCAAGCACCTTTTTCTTCTGTGCCTCATTTTCTCTCCTTTCTCTTCTGGTTTTCATTCTGCCTTTTATCTGCTTCTTCTACCTATGCCTTCTCCTCCTTTTCTATTTTGTTCACCGTTCTCTTTCAATGCCCAACACTTTTTTTCACTTCCCCCCCCCCCCTTTTTTTTTCCTGCTCCCTACAATGCCTTCTCCTCCTCGCTTGCTCATTCTGCATGACTCCTCTTCTTAGGAGAGCACCCTTCTCACTTCTACCATTTCACCTTTCCCGCTCGGGGACACTGTTGTCTTCTCCCAGGCTGTCATTACTTCCCTCCCTATCCTGTCTTCAGTCTGCAGAGTTTGACCCCAGAATCACACAGCCTGGCTCAAGGCCCCGTGCACTCTCTGGCATAACCTCTCAGCCTCAGTGAGGAGCATCTCGCTGGTCAAACAGGCTGGTGAAAAAAGCAAGAGAGGCAACAAGAGTACCTTATCCACGTGGGTGCTCTTTGGCCTCACGTCCCTTTGTTCAACATGCAACCAGCGTGATGGCTGGCGATCAAAAACCCATTCTGAGGTATTCTGGGAGCACAGGAATGGTAGGAAGCAAGCGATTGACTTTTCAGTGATGTGCTCCGTGGCTACATTACCTCGGAGACAGAGAATTTGAGTTTTATATTACCTGACAACCCTACCTGACACTCCTAATGCCGCTGAACATGTTAGTCTACTCCACACTTGAGCTCGGACACAGACTTGGCAGGAAAACAGCAACAAGCATATCAAAAGCCAACTTCCATATATTAGTTAAAAAAAAAAAGTTTGAACTCACCCCAAGCTCCATCTGTACAGCTTAGCCCTGAAAATCTCTAGATGTGTATTTTCAGGAACCCCAAGACTGGGCTATTAGTGTTAATTTCATTATGACACAGATTAAGCTATCATCTGTGTCCCTGATTCTCCAAGCTTAACAATGAAAAACAGGCTACTAAAATTTAATCCAGTGTAGCTGCCAGCTGCCAGAAAACACGGACAGGCTCCGAATGCAGAAAGAACATGTGTTCCCTGCACAGTAGTTATTCTCTCTCAGATTTCTCAGTAAATGTGGAAGGACACAAATACACAACCCCCTGAACTCAGGATATCCAAATTAACAGACTTCCTTCCTGCCAGGATAAAGTTCATTAAACTCCCTTCAAATACAGCAGATTAACTGTAATTGATCACATACAGAGTTAGATGGAGCTGGAAAATGAGCTGGTTTAGAGATGTACAAACAGTTAAAAGCAGCTGAGATGTTTCAATTCGTATTCTTAATAAAGACCAACAGCGAGCACATTTCTTATTACTTCTGGGCTTAAAAAATAACAGCGATAAAATCAAATAAAGCTACTAACATTCTGCTGGCTTCAGCAGCTATCAAGACAACAGGGTCTGGCAAATGGCCCCATTTTGATCAGGAACACAGTTTTAGCAACCGAAACAGACCCAGTTTCCTTCCAGTCAAGTTCCTTGATGCTCACTGGTCCCTTCCACTATTCCCTGCCGCAAGGAAGCGTGATTCTACATATCCAACCACCTCTGAAGGGAAGCAAAGATTTCTGAAAGCCTCCGCGTATGTCATCTTCATCTCTGCCTGGGTAAGGGTGGACAAGGAGAGGAGACACGTGGAGATTGGCTCAGGATTCCTGCCAGTACCCCAGTGCTGCAGCACTGAGTGCAGCCTGCCCCTGGCACTCAGCTTTAGGCCCCCAGCTTCCAGTGTAGGACCAAGGGAGGAAGGCATCAGACAACCTGGGTCACATGAAAACCTATAGAGGACAGGAAACATAACAGGATGCTGATGGAAGATCATAAAGTTATGGCATTACAACACAAAAGAGAAATCCTGAAAGGCTTGAGAGATTGGAAAAGCTCTGCAGATAGGTAATATTTTAGGTAGTAATAAAGAGTCATCATTTTCCTCTTTCAACACACACAGTCAAGACATGTACCCTCAGCTTATACTTGAAAAATAAAATCATACTAGCAGTATCCATTTATTATTCTCTGCCTTTATGAGCCTGTCTTTGAAACCATCTGGTTCAAAACTTACAGTACTTCACCCTAGTGACATGACAGTAGAGTGAAAAGCTGTTGTTAAAAACCACCTCTTCCTTTTCAGAGGCTCCGCTTCATTACAGCGGAAGCAGTTCCTTTGTGCTAACAGGAATACATCCTACAGAGCAGGAACTCCTTACTGCTGTACAGCAGAGAGATGCTGTTGACCATGTGCGGAAAAGTAAAACAAGTTCCTTATTTAACCTACTAAGAGCAATTACTGCTGACATCCACTTCAAAGAAAAATAACATGAATACAACAAATGCACAAAACAAGCATTAATTAAGCAACACACATACCACGGAGAGCATTGTGGCCATACAGAACTGCTGAGGAGTTTATCTCAGATTTTTATCAGTTTTATAAACAAAAAAAACAAATCCTAGTGCCTATCTTCCATGTCTTTCTGCAAAATTATTGAAGAGTCTTTACCAAGGAAGCTCACAATAGACAAACCCTCGTAGTAACACTGTTATCCCATACTACACTTGCAGTCAGGGACAGCAAGCCCCCATCATGTCTCTCTCAAGCCAAAAAAGCCAAGTGAGGGTTTCTAACTGCCTCCTAAGGACTGCTTGCTTTAGAGGACGTGGTTCTTGGCGGTTTCTTGATGTGAGGAAGCAGCTCTGAAATACAAACTGCTTTGAGGGTATTAAGAGGGTAAAAAGGGCATCTCTTCTCAGATCCAGATGCCATACAGAGGACCTGAGTGACAAACCTAGAAGACAACTGGATTTCTCAGATGGCAGGGCAAAAGAAAGCATGAATTCCACCCTGATAGGCTAACTGGTTATGAAACACATTTACTACATCCTCCTTCAGTAGCTTCCACTTGAGAAGTTATCATGATACTTCTTAAACTGTCCAGTATCCCATGGAAGCAGAAGTTTGTCAGAATGCTTTATGATCCAAGTCTGAGCATCTCTGTCCTTTGACATTTTCACTTTCCCATTCATACGCATCACCAACAAGAAAGTTATTAGGAGTATGACACGCATTTATCCCCCAAATGCCAAGATTTTTTTTTGTTTCACACGACCCTAGCATAAGCTACTGAGGCATGGCTATGTCCCCACTCTAGGAGGAACCAGCAAATGTACATCTCAACCCACAGACTGGAAGCTGTTCCCCTTTCACTAGGGCTTATCAGTGCTTCTTCAACATTGATAGGATTATTCATGGAATAAGACACATCAGAAAGAGGAAAACATTCACTATCCACTCCAAGTCACTGCAATTTTTTGACAAGAACCTACAATCCCCACTTGTTTCTACCAACTTGTAAGATCTGCTCTTCCTCTCAAATGAGATGTTCTGTCCATATAAAAGCAGTGAAAAACCACCCAAGTGCCTCCTGAGGAGGCAGCTACTGAACACATCTGAATCACACGGAGCTGGGACACTGAAACTGAACAACAAAGTGGCATTATCTTACACTTCTTTCCCTGTGAGTTTGTCAATCTATGTACACATGTGCTAGAACAGGCATGTTCCCTAAGGCAGCACTGAGAAAAACACACACAATGCCCTCAAGCAGGTTCTGGCTCAGCTCTGTGAACCCTTGGATTATCTTTTGACGACTCCCTGCTTTCACAGTGCTTGCCTCATTCAAACCATGAGAACTTGAAACAAAAGCAGGAATGTAGATGAACAAGACTATAGGCTATGATTCTGCTTGAGGTCCCTGGTGTTCTCTTTGCAAAGATGCGTAAGGATCCTGGTGTAAAGATCCAAAGAAAAATGGCATAATTTCTCTGGCGAAACAAAGCAAGCAAGACACTGCACAACCCATTTAACTTCCATGAAAAATGGTGGAGCAGACGACCCAAAGATGGCATGGGGAAAACTACAGGGAAAGGTGCCATTCCTCCTTGCAACTTCAAGGTGCGGAAGTGAGCAAGCTGACTGAGGCCTTGGGATTTGGGTCCCCAGCATCCCAGAGCCTCACGGGCTGTTTCAGCATGGAACAGGACAGTGTGCCCCCATCTGCCCCACAGTTTTATGAGGACCAGTCCGCAGCTCCCAGATGCCTTCCATCTGGAGCCGGACAAGCAGGAATCCCTCTGTTGATGCTTCCTGAATAGTGTCTTTAATACTTGGAGGTGAGCTACCTGTCTGCTCTCGTGAAAGTCTACGTTCCTGCCTTTTGGTTTCCCATCAGGTACGGTATCCAGTGAGAAGCCCTTGGGGCAGCCCCAAATGCCAGCGTCCCTCAGCCCACCATCCTCGAGCTCTCTCTGACATTATCTGCCCCATACTGGGGGTCTCCAAATGTCTGCGGAACCATTTCAGTTTATTCCTTAAAAGAGGCATTTTCCTGCATGTCCATCAAGAAAAGGGAGAGAGCACAAAGCAGTGGAAGTGCCATCATTTAGACACCTTTCAGCCCACCTCAAGCAGAGGCCAAGAAGACCAGTCAGAATGTGATCCAGACCAGAAGACTTTTCCAAATCTTTTAAAATACACTTACAGCAACTCCAGCAGAGGTGTGGAGAGACCATATTAAGTGTTTGACAGGGCCTACAGAGAGCTAAGGAAGTACAGATGTAAAAAGCTGATGTCCAGTGCTGTCACCAGTACTTAATTATTGCTAATTCTTGCTCTAATAACTCTTCACACACACAATGGTGAATTTATTCATTTTAACAAGTATGACTATTTTGTTAATCATCAGTAAGGTATGTGGGATCTAAAGCAAGGGAGGTTTCTGGACAAGAACCGGGGAGGAGGCACTGATTCCCTGTTTAATTTAGCAACTGTTACCATGGAAATATCTATTTTTTACTGACTGCTGATGATTATCTCATGTTTGAAATGTGATTTATGCATATTCTACATGAGAGCAGGGATGCATATTTATAGATGAACAAACCAAACTGTGGTTATTCCAACATTAAAACGCAGCATGCTCCACGTAAGTCTCACAAAAACATCATTTGTCACAACAGACTATTAATTATGCAAATATATTGGCCTCTCAGTATATGTAACCCAATTACCAGAGCAAAGCAGCAGCTCTTCCCAGACCTGAAATAAACAGGAACAGGAAACATAAAGCAGCTCCCATTTTCTTCCTCGTCTTCTCCCCATGAAGGGAGGGACAGACGCAGAGGCTGGCTGGTCCAGCAGCTGCTGTTGTTGCTGACTTCCACGTGCACAGGCTGCATGAAGACATGGAAGATGTTCAGGAGTCTGCTGCAGCAAGATTTTTGTCAGTTTTGTCATTTGGGCTTTTGTGCCCAAATCTCATTTCTGAGCAACAACAGAAAAAAACAAACAAACAAACAAAAAAAACTAAAAGCAAAACAAAAAACCAATGTTCCTCCACAAAGTTAAACGTCTTGTCTCTATTGGCTTTGTCTTGGCACGTGCCTGCTAGTCAATGACATACCATTCCAGACACCCTTCTGTTTAAAATTACCGAGTTACACCAAAGAAACCATGGGGATAATACACTTGCTTGCTCCTTAATTTCTTTTGAGAAATCAACAAATTGTATTTTGACTCAAGGGATGCCATAAATTTCATCGCATCCCATTCCTTTTGATTACTCCTTCAAACATTAAGGTCACAAAGTGATGTTTTCTTTATCAGTAGCAGTATAAAACAATGAATGAGGACAACAAAGCTGAAAACTAGATGACGACAGTGACTAAAGTCAAGTACAGTAAAATGAAAAAAAAAAGTTTCTTACTGCAGGCTAGCAAAACAAAACACATAGCCCTGTGAGAACATCCTAGCAGCCAGAAGAAAGGACTTTTCTAACAAAGAGGACAAAACAATAACTTTAGCACAGAGCAACTTACACTAGTCCTAAAGACGGTGTGTAAGAATCACGGAAATGAGTGCAGTATCTTCACACTTCAGTACAGCATTTTTACACACACAGAGTGCAGCTACTGAGCACTGCGGGTAAAGAGCTGTTCCTGTGGTGTGGGAAGACAAGCATTTGTGGGCAGCAGCAGGTATAACTACCTCATCTACCCATGAAAGACCCCAGATGTCCTCTAACTTTATATTTAGAGCTGATTCTCATGATGAACACATAGGCATGGGAAGAAGAAACTGCAGTGTTCACTTGACATTCTGGTCGAGCAACTGCTCGAACCATCATGCTGTGTGACTGGTTGAACTCAGGTACCCATCGTTACCAGATGCATACAAGATATACTTCAATTTGCTAGAAATGTTCCTCTCTTTGGCAGCTTTTGACTTGGCTGTTATCTGTTGGCCAAGTTATCAAGAAGAAACTTGACACTGGAAGGAACACCACTAGAGAGAGATTTCTTTTCCTCAGGTAATAAAGGTACTTAACACTGGTTATGAACAAGTTCTTGTTACATCTGCACCTAAAAAAAAGACTACACAAATACATGAAAAATCCAAAGCAAAAAAGAAGAATATTACTGTTTTAGAATTAAAAATAATTATAGCTATGCAGCAATGGATAACTAGATAAATAAAAAGCCTGCTGAATGCCAGATTTATGGTGCAAAAAGCAATGTAGTGTTGCAGAGCTGGCCCTAATCAAAACAACCCAAAGCCCCCATACTGACCAGCCAGCTGCACAACTGCAGGCTCAAAGTAAGGGAAGGAGAAACTAACTGCCCGAGTTCAAGTAAGCACAGAACAACAGCTCCCATAAATAAATTGAAAAGAGACTTGGTACTTGGACAGAGACACCCAGAACGTGTCCAACACACAAAGCAGCAGCAGAAATGCTGAAAATCACACAACTGTTGTCCCATGCAAAATAAATAAATATGCAGTCCAGCCAATAACAGACCTACACGTTCTTCATTGAAATTTTGGTGTGCTCAAGCTATTCTTCTGTACATAGTAATATCAATTATGAATAATTACACAGTAAAACGGTTTTCAAACTATCATTTAAGAGGGCAAATAGACAGCAAGCCATCCATGGATTGTCTTGACCCTCTCTTTGCATGTTAACATGTGAAGCGCAGACATGCTCCCTTGATATGATGCAAGCTCTTGGCCTGACTTCTTGGGTCTGCTCCAGTGTGTTCAGTCTCTTTTCTGAGCCCTGCAGCAGGGTGAGGAACCCACCAGCCAACTGGAAGATGAAGCCAACAGTTAAGGTCAAGACAGTACAAGTATGCATTTCAAGTCTGGCACAGCAGCTACAACTCTCCTACTGCCCTACAGCTAAAAAAGGTATCAAAGGTATTTAAAATCTAGCTGACCATTGTTGTTTGTAATAAACGTAGAGCACGGAAGAGTCACTTGTAAAATTCTCCACTACAATGATTACCAAGACCAAGAGCACCCTTTAGTTCTCTCTCTCATTAGAAATGGTATATTTTCAAAACCAACCGGATAGATGTACAAAGTTAAAGCTAGTGTGCATTATAAGCTTACTGTAGTTGAAGACACACAGGACCAAAGAAGAGCTGATTACACAATCCCCAGAAATGTTGGGAGAGTAGAAAACTTAGGGAGTAAGCCCAATAAATACATCAAATGCTGAGTCACCACTGTCATATGTGGATGCAGAAATATGTCCTTTGCAGTGACAGATGGAGGAAGATGCACATACAGAGCTGGTAAAAGGAGGGGCTGAAGCAGCAAGCCCACTCTGTGGGTTGACAGCCTGGCAAAAGCTGCAGAGAGGCACAGGGAAATGGGATGAATACAGATTTCAGAGACCTTGACAACGCTAGCCCAAGACAGCAATCGTCAGTTCCCATGCCAGGCATTCCACACAAATTGCTAAAGACATACATAGTAATCTATACAGACACTAACAAATCAGCTCAGATAATCAACTGTCTGAACCACGTACTCTGGTGAAAAAAATGTTTTTCCATCTATCTACTTATTTTTGGCAATCAAATCAGCTGACAAAGTCTTTTTGCAAATGAACACTTGAAGGCGTTGCTGGCATTCACATAATAGCTGATGACATGGGAACAGCAGCAGCTCGGGGACAGACTGAAGCAAGACATGGCAATGGCCCAAGCAGAACACACCAGGGTCATTCCAGATAAAACCTGGTTTGTGATGCAAGACCACAAATGCCTGGTACACCTGCTCTTTTCTGACAGAGCCTAGCCAGTGGGGCTGAAGCTACTGTTAAATAAAATAGTAAAGGCATTTCAGAAGATCCAGTTAGGGAATATGCCAGATTTAATTTTTTGTTTGTTTGTTTGGTTGGTTTTTTTACTGCTGTGGCAATTGCTACATTACACTCAAGGTAGTGAAGACCGAGCTCAGAGCAGTTAAGAGTTAAGATCAGCAACACATGGATGGGATTAATCAGGGAGTTGTCAGCACTGTTACAATAATGGCTACTGGAAATGCTCGAGTGGGAGGGAGTCCGAAAATGAAGATGCATTCACTTAGCAACACACTGCAGCACTCTTCTTAAAATTTATCATGAATAACCATTAAAGTGCTTCTGGGTGGAGGCAGGGAGAATTTCACATGACCCAGATCCTGGTTGTAAACCTACACAGATGGGATTATAGCTGGCTGGTATCTCACAGCAAGAGCTCTGTTTCAGACTTAAGCCTTTTACTTCACTCCTGGTCTCCAATACTGGGAGGCAACGGCATTGCAAGTTCAGCAACTTCAGCCAGCAAACATGCTGGTATTGCTAGGGTTGAAGAAAACTACGATGTAAATGCAGCTGGGCATGGGGGAGACATATAGTGAACGAAAAACTGATTTCTGCCTGTGGAAACTTTTTTTTTCTACATTGCAATTAGATTTTCATGTATTCTAGCCTAATGTAGTCAGTTCTTAATGCTGTGCTTAAAATTAAGTACCTGAATAGTCTGATTAAGGCAATGTTCAATTGCTTAGATTTGTCAAGATGATTCAGTTGCTTAAAATTAAGTATGCATACAATTATCTTGTTAAACCGCGCTGTCTCTTTAGTCCTGTGGGTAGTAGTGGATTCAGAAATGCTACTCACAGTAACAATAATGCAAATAGAAGGTAGAATGCTGTTGAATACTGTTTCCCATAACAAGAATTAAGTAGTTGACAAATGCTGTTATTTCTCAAATCAAAATTGAAGAACTGCAGACTAACAATGCAGGTGACTACACCTAATTTACTATTTCTTCAATTCCAATTCCCCAAGCCTGAATACATTGCCTATCTTGCTTCTCTCACCTTCTGGTTCTCATTTTAGTCCTCCTAGAGGCAAACTGGAGTTCCTTTTACTCCACTAATAACACAGACAGTGTAGCAAAATGGTTATATTCACTCCTATTAGGAAAACTTTTCCTTATCATACTTGTTCACTTCTACTAATAATTAAAAGAACTGAGAACACTATTTTAATTTCTCTTTCTCCTTCCATAGTAATCAGGTACCAAACACCGTCTCAATTGCCCCTTTAATCTGTGGGTCAAATATTAACAGGGTTGAATGCAAATTCTATTAACTAATTAATTTAGGGCCAAACATTGCTTAGATATGGTAAGCACTTGAAATTCTAATGGACATGAAGGTTAAATAGCTGTCAAAAACAAACAAACAAAAAACAGCTATGTTCTTATATCTAAATTACCTCACAGGAAATAACAGATTCCTCAGCCAAGCTAAATGCTTTGTCTATAAACCTGGAGCCTTGAATTTCCAATACATACGGGCAGATTTACGTACACCATACAACAACATACTTGCCAGTACACGCAGAAGCCCTTGTGAGGGCTAAGGACCTTGTGAGCCCTAAGGACGTCAGCTGCCAATTACAGTGAATAGCACCAGCTTTGTGAGCTTCCCTCATACCACAGTAACAACTGTGATGGCACCTGTGATAAGTACCAGCACGCAGTTCCAGAAGGTCACTGCCTACAGTCAGAAGACATCTGCGGTCTTCAGACACCGAAATTCTCCCTCTTTGAAGGGTTGGGCCTGTTAATTTCCTGGTGGCTTTATTACTTTTCATGATGGACTGCTTTCAGGTGGTTATTTTCCTTATTTTTCCCCTTTCTACTCTGTGTGATTTACTTGTTTTTTCTTTCTTTCCCTGCTACCATGGGAAAGAATCTCAATTTAGCTACCTGCAATAATTTATTCTGCATTTCCTGATGCAGTGCAAGGTAGCATATATTTAATTTGGTTGGTTATACGCGCTGTGTACTTATCAAAAAAAAAAAAAAAATCTGCTTTTATTTAGCCCAGCAAGTCTACTCTATTTGTTGTTTTATTTGTTAAATGCATCTTAAGTTCTATCTACTTCCACAAGGAAAGACAAATTTTCCCTGTGTTAGCACACAACTGATGATAGGAGGCTTTATTTTCCTGCATACAGATGTAGTGACACATGCCTTGAGCACAGACAAGCTGCAGAGAGGCTAAGCACGAAGCCTTTGCTCTGAGGAAATGGGAATTATTCTGAGGAGCTGAAATGACACATGAAATCCTTTAAATGCAGCCCAGGCAAACTGTCAAGGGCCAGTTCAAGGTGCTAGATTGCAGCCACGATTCAGGAACTTGCTGTCCCAACAGGGGAGCTGCAAAATAATTAACTGAGGCTGCTACATTGCCCAGCCACAGCTGGTGGATTGCTTTTCTCATCACCCACTACAGGCCATGCTCCTCAGCTCACTTTTTGTTACTAAATCTTACTATTTACAGTTCAGTCCAGTTACCTGCACTTCACAACAGTGGCCTGCTCAGTTGGAGCAGTGTCCAGGAGTTCCCCTGAGCAATAGAGACTTCGGTGAGACTCACTTGCCCTCAGTTCTGTTTACCCAACCACAAAATAAAGGCCGTAACACTTACTTTTCAGAGTTGATATGAGGCTTATTAAAGCTTGTTTAAGTGCTTTGTTATGCTTGAATGAAAAAGGAAATTATTATTATAATTTTAAATGAAGCTCAATTATCAAAGTGTTAACATAGGCATATTAAAAAAATGAACTCTGAATTGTGAGCCAGCATTTAACTCACTTTCTCTTTAAATGGGACAAGAATTTCATATTCATCTTGCTCTCACTAATCTTCACTTTTCCAAATTGCACAATTGTTTCCCACGTTAAAACTAAGAAGAGGCAATATGTAAATTATATTTGGCATCTTATCTCTGCAGGAGGAAACAATACCTGCTACATTACTTGGTGACACACCATCACTGGGATGTTGATTAAAAAATTGGCCTGCATATAAAGCAAGCCTGGTTGCTGTATACTAATTTAAACTACGCATCTGTCTGTCATTGGCACAACTTCTAACCTGGGAAACAAGTTATCTTGGTGATGTGCTATACCAGCCTGAAATTTGTAATAGGATTCTCTTGCAATTTTATACACAAATCCTAGACAGTACGCTTTCTTTAATCAGGTAACAATACAAAATCTTTTCTTAAGTGGCTTGTTTGGAAAACAACTTAGGACTAAAAAGTGTGTAATACTGAGGATTGCTCAATTCTGGCATTACAGAATCTGTACCAAATAACCTGCTTATATTTGTCATAGCAAATCGTCAAAACAGGTATTGATTCAAATCCTCATCCCTAAATCTTCTGTAAATATATTCTATTAGCTTAAGCTCTGTCACTTATACAATGTATGCAAATAAATAAAGAACTCCAGGCTCATCCTTAAATAACAAATAAAAGGAAAAGTCAACTATCCCACATCATTTCCACACACAATCCCCCCTCAAGTCTATTTGTACTTCAGAAGCTCATCAGAAAAGGTAAATCACCAGAAAAATTGTTTCAATGAGCCACTGCTCACAAATCCTCTAAGAGGATAAACACTGGAGGTTAAAACAATGCATCTTGAAAAAAGCTCCTCTACACTTGTGCTACTCCCTGCCCCAAATTGCGGTCTCTTTGGGAAAGAATGTGTGGTTTTCCCGTCTTCCAGGGGACTTCACTCAAGGCTAAGGTTAGGCTCATTTTCAATGACTCAAGGGTCTGATGCTTCCTTGGACTTTCCTACTCCAAGCTTCACAGATCAAAGTTGTAGTCTAAACAACTATTTCACTTGTAGGTAACTGATGGTACAGGTTCACTTGGCAGATTTTCACGTGATACTACCATTAGCTGCTTGTTCTACTCAATAACTTAGTTGATGAAGGCTTAATATTACATTAGCTGCAGCCTTTTCCTGCCCTCTCATTCAAACACCCCTCCCTGTTTCTGGACCGCTACTTATGCTAGCATAGCACACATGTCAGCAATACGTATCAAACGTTTAATGACACTCACTATATAATGATATATATGAGAGACTCCTGACAAGGAAGAAAAACAAGAACACGTGTGTCAGATACAGCATCAAAACTACCTTGTCTGGCACTCAGAACAACATTGGTGCTGCCATTAAAAATGTCATCTCTCACCAGGGAATAAAAGTGCTCATTACATAGCCATCATCAGTAACAGACAAGTTTGTTGTAGGTGTTTTTGTTTGTTTGTTTTAATATATATGGGGTGCAACATTTTTAATATATACAACCTTTTCCTACTAAGAATGACAAAGAAATAAAACACCTGTTTCTCAGAAAACTGGCCTTGTAGCTCCTCTGATATGAGTCTGGTTTAACTCCACCAAACTCACTGGAGTTATTTCACATTCAATATGGGCTAGATGGAGTTCAGAATTTCACTTTGTGTACTCAGTGTTTACACAGGTGAGAGACAAATATTGCACATTCCAGTTGCAGGATATTAAGCCAAGGCCCTCTAAACGTTTAAGTGCTTAGAAAACTAAAATTACTGTATGCCAGATACTCTCTTCATCTGCATAGCTTTATGAATCCTGGACTCTCTTTCACATTTTCTACCAAAAGGAACTCAGCTCCCATCGTCCACAGCACTTACCTTGTTAAGCAAAATATTTTCTCACTGTTTTTCATTATTTTATGTGATGAATGCTGGTAAATATTTTTGTATCGTAAATGTTATTTTTCCTGAACATTTGGATTTTTTTTGTCCTCCCATATACTGAACAGTATACAATCAGAATCCTTTTCTTCCTTTGACAGGTAAAAGCAGAGTTTTAGACATCTGATTTCACATACAAGTTCCACTATTATAAAATCTGTGCTTTCATAAACAGGAACGTCTTGATGCGAGATACATAATTACATGTTCCAAGTCATTTGCATGTGCACAAGATCAACATCAACTGAAGAGAACCTGCACAGAAAGCATAAGCATTTCTATCTCAAAGCTGCAGATTTAAGACTGGCTCTGATTCACACGCATTCACAGGACTGTATCCCTAAGCAACTTCAGAGCAAGACCTTGAGTTCATAATTTTTATTTAAGTACGTTCACCATTTTGGACTCTCAAAAGGCTGTCACTCTGAAGGAAACTTCATCAAGTAATTCTCTACCTACAACATCCCTGAGAAAAAAGAACTTGAGTTTGACTGGTATCAGATACTGTTTCTGAAAACCTGCTGCCTGTGCTGGTTTACCCATCCTAAAAACTAAATTAGGAAGAATGAAGCTGCAGGAAGTGACTTAAGTGAGTACTGAACTACTCTACTAGATACTCTACTACTAATACTACTAGTACTACTACTAGATAAAGTACTCCAGAGATAGATTATGCTCACCCAGCTTCTTCAAAAAGGTTTTTCAACATATAGAGCAATTTAAAAAATATTAATGGTGAGAGAACATGACGTGCCATGCCTATGAGCTTATCAGATTAACATGCATACATGATACTATAAAAACTACATGCAACTTCTTTTTAATCACTGTTCATCATGGACATGCTGACAAAATCTTTTGTTCTATTAATATTGTAGTGGTATTAGTTACCACAAACGGTAAATATTTTGCTGTTACCAGTTTCTATAAACTCTGATCATCTACAAATAGCATATTACCTATGTGATGCTAAACACACAAGTTCAAATTAAAAGCAAACACACAAAAGGTTCTATGGTTTTGCACCTCATCATGAATTCAAAATTCAGCCAAGCCCATTCTTATTAAGAAAGGTTAAGTTTCACAGATTTAAGAGTCCACATATTAAAGCAAGATGAATGCTGCTGTCTTGCTAGCAAGAATTACCTTGAGTCCAATGCCCCATACTTTAAAATCCTTAAGAACTTATCAATATCATGAGCATAATATAGGGAGGTTTTCAAGTTCTACATAAATGCCTTGCTGTCACTGGATGTCCGCAAGTCAGGGATGTGAACATTCAGACCTTCTTCTGCCACAAATTACTCCTCACGTCAAATATCTGGTTTCCCCCCCTTGGGAAGCACTTGAGGTTTCAACCTTTCAGTCATCTAGTAGGCATTGCTTTTTGCTGCTTTCTCCCTCGTTTTACTCCAGAGCAGAATCAAATAGATTTACCTGACACCTATTCATTTCTCCCAGCAGCTCTACCAAGGATGACAAAGACACGCTATCAGAGCACTCATTTCATTGTTACAGTAGTCACATAGCACTACTGCCCACCAGTCAGGACAGACTGCATGTTTCCACCTCTGCCTGATCTACAAATAAATAAATAAATAAAAAACTATAACTCCTACTGAGAGAGCAGAAATATTTTGGTGACTTGAATTTACATCCCATTTTGTAACAGCTCCAGAAATAAGATTTGACACTGACCAGTGGTAAAGGCCATATCACAGAAGACCTGCATCAAGTCTAGAGATCAACTTGCATCTGGTGCCCTTTTTTCTTTTTCTTTTTAAACCTGTTGACTTTCAGATTATGCTGGCTACGGTGACTGAAGCTGGCAAACATCCAGACAGTGTTAGGGAAAGAATGAATATACACTTATTTTGAATGGAAATTTAGTTACCTTAAAGACTCCCAAGATTTCACAATGTCTATCTTGTGATTACATTGGACACCTAAAATCAGTTCCTCCCATCCCAAAGGTATGCCAAAACCACCTTACAGAAATTATCAGGATCAGAATGGCTTGCAGTATAAGAAATTTTCCTTTTAAGTATGCAAGTAGACTTGCACATGATTAAAGCCATAGAGTACTTGAAAAAAATGTTATTTGCTATTCATCACTACTCTCAGAATTTATTTTCTTGTCCAGAGATGAAGGAATTTACAGCAAGAAAACCTGTCAGCATTCCTCACACTCTTCCTCAGTCAGTTCACAGTCTGAGAAACAAAATCACTTTCTTCTCCCTCACCACAAATAAAAGAGATGCAAAACAGTAATTGCAAAAAAAAAAAAAAAAAAAAAAAAAAATGGTGTAGACCAGTGGATGCATCAAGCCCCCAACACATCATATGTAGTGTGGTTTTTTTAATCATTATTTCTTCACAAGTTCATCAAGACCACACTCCCAATACATTCCACCTGATATATGTACAATGCAGCAATGTTACGCTTGAAAACAGCATATATATAACAAGACAGCACAATGCTCAAGTTCACTAAATAATAGTGAGAGTTGCCAGGGAAATTTCACCCCCACCCTCCCCAAAATAATCAGCATTCCCACTGACACCAAGCAAGATTATTCTGCCCAGGAACATGATCTGTTAAAACCATACATTGTTGACTCACCACGGCGTTTGATATGCCTCATCTATAGGAAATGGGTCAAAGGCAGCAACTTCATGCACGGGTTGCCATAGCTGCTGTTTGAGTCTGGCCGGCTGCTGGTACACGTTTCTAATACTAGCCCTAAACACAAAACAAAGAGAAAAATATTTGGGTTTTATTCTTTAGGTCAGATAGAGGAACTTCAGAAAACTAAGCTAGCCTGAAATATCAGTATTTGCATGTAATGCAATTAAAAAAAAAATCCAAAAAAAAATCCTCTGATATTACCATAAGACACTTAGTTACAGGCAGTATCTATACAGGCCATTAATTTCCTCCTGAAAAGAAGAAAGGTTAAAGATAAAAAATTATGCAGAATGAAGTGCTATTTAAATAGGACAGCAGTGTAGTGGTGTCATGGTCGTTTTCCCAAAAATAATAAAAATGAAAATAAGAAAAAAAAGTCAAGGATGGCAACCCCAACTGTTCAAGAAATCAAGTTCAGGACTGATCCAGGTTACAACAGATTGCACTACAAATCAGAAACTGTTCTTCAGTAATGGTTGTTGTTTCTAACCTGTCTTTTCAGATCAGATCTTCACATTTTTCCTTGGAATATAAAAGATTAGAAACACTCACTACAACAGATTGAGATTTATGTGCAGGCATCTATCTCTAATACCTGGGGATTTAAATTAAGTTTGACTTGTGATCATGTGAGTTGGCAACATGAATGTTATGAATGGCTTTAAAAACTGAGACACAAATATATACAGGCATAAGGAAAGGCTTCTAAATTACTGTTTTCTACAAACTTAGAATCCTCTTTAAAAAAAAGTTCTAATGGCAAAGTGCTTGTACTTAGAGACAAGCTTAAACAGCAGTGTAAACAACAAATGCAATAAAGGAGAGAGGGTAAAGAGTGTCTAAGATGGGGAACAATAAAGCAAGATCCACTCTGGTGTCTTAACTACCAAACAGAAATTCCAAGTATACAGAACAGGTAACTGATATTAAGCAAAATGCAGCCATGTTCATCACTGAGCATCACTCAAGTTAGGACAACATTTTAAGAGAGATCTGAACTGTAACTCTGTAGTAAGAAAAAAAAAAAATAAAAATCCTCAGGATAAAACAACAGCTTAATCAGAGAAGGCCCAAGACACTTCACTGTACTGGGCCAACTGTTGTGCAGTCTGAGGCTCCCTGAAATCTCACTGTAATTAGCACCTCCCAGTTTCTTGAATTATCTGACCTATTACTGTGCAACCCTGCTGAAATAGCTCTTGACTTGATGGGAACCATGATTTTGTTTTTTTTCTGAGCCATCCACTGTTAATGTTTATTACAAAGCAAAAAGCTAGCAGCAGTGCTGAGAGATGGAAATACCCCCCAAATGTTCCTTGTCATCAACGTGGTGCAAGCCAGGCTCAATACTTGGAGAGTCATGGAGCTCTTCTTTTTCTTAAACAGGAAAACAAACAATCAAACAAACAAAAAAATCAACAGAAGTGTAGAAATACAACAGTTCCTTTTCTTTTTCTGACCCTAGCAAGGGCTCTGACACTGTCCTACGCTCCATGTATGCTCCAGGATATCCGAAGACAAACAGAAGTTCACAATGCTCACCTCCCTTCCCTAGACACAAAGGTTACAACACTCCACTGATACCACTAAGTTCACGTGCAAAATTAAAGAATAAAATAAAATCATTACTTAGCAAATACAGAAAAAAAGATCAAGAACTATCAGGACTTGAGTTTTCTGTACTTATATTTCAAGAACTAGCCAAAACTGCTCCTGAAGGTTGGCAGCAAAGCTAGGGACATCCAGCTAAAAGGCAGTATAACAACTCATCTCAATGAAATCTGTTCAGTTTCTGAAAGGAGTGGATTGTGTACCATGAAAACCCATCCCTTCCCCTTTATTGCTTTTGATCTGTACTCATTATCACAGCATAAGAGAAAGAAAACCCAGCCCTAAAGCCCGGCATTTCCCACTAACCAAGTAGTATGTTGCTTTCAGTTTTAGACCAACATGGTTACTTGGGTACAAAAGCTTTTTTGTTTCTCTGAAAGACTGTTTTTCTTACGTTTGTCTCCACAGATGGTGCTGCAAGAAAGAAAGAAAGCAAGCTCGCAGCAAATGCAGCATTTTTTCTTTTAGCTGCTCCCCTCTATGAGGGTTAATTTTCCTTGCAGGTGGCTGATTCAAAACAGCAAGTTTCACAGAATCACAGAAAAGGGGAGCAGAACTGGAGTGCTGGAAGCTGAGCTGCATTCATATTCAGTAATGGGGCCCAGAGAAGCCTCCCTCCTCTCCTCCCGAAGAGCAGAGCGCAGCAACTATGGTAACACTGCAATCATCAGGCTTAGAGGTCCTCATTCCTAGCAGTGGTATTGGAAACTCAAAATGTATCCAGAAGAAGGGGAGGCCTAAAGTCGTAAGACTACTTGCCATACAGAACAAACAAACAAAAAACAAAGTCTGTACTTGGTTTTAAAAAGCTTATCAACAAGCTGGCAATATTTTCTGTTACTCAGAAATTAGCCCAAGAACTCAGTGCTTTGTACTGTAAAACAACTCGTACTGCACAACAGAGATAGCAAACGCTAAAGCTGGGGATCTATCTCTCAATGTAACTTTTCTACTTTCCAAATCTTACTAAAAATATGGTATCTCAAAGAGCAATGCTAACGTCCTCTTCTTTTTGGCCTGCTTTAGCTTCCCCTTGCTGCGTGAGTTTTGCAACAGCTTGCCAACTATGGGTGAGCTTTATAACATTCCCAAATGCAACGGCAGGGAAATTTTGATAGCTATCCCTTTGCTTTCAAAAGCCAGATTTAATGCTGTAACAGAGTCGGAAGGCATTTTGTCTTACAATTACTCATCCATTACTGTTAAATCTCTAAAAGGCTACCAATGCGCCAATCACTTGCAGAAAAAAAAATAAAAAAATAACAACAAAACCCACACTCATCTTCAAGATCTGCTCACAAAAGGCCCTTTCAGTGTGCACACATTTCTAACAATGAGGGGACATTTTCTACTATCAAGCAGGCAGAAGACAGGCAGATGAAGACAACTAATTTTGCATGCTAGGCATTTTTTTTCCATCACCCCATTTAGAAACAGGCCTGTACTCCTAATACCGCTCCACAAAATGATAATTGGAACAGGACTCTGACAAATTATGCATGCTCTGAAACAGCAGGATAGAGCAACGTGTGAGCGTGCAGTTTACTGGGAGTCAGAGAGAAGGAACACGGTTTAATGGCTGAGGTCAAATCACCTTTGTCATTCACATCTGCATCCCATACCAGAAAGCCGTTCATTTAACCTGCAGGAAGGTATTTCCTGCAGCCTTTACATGCAACCTTTCCCAGCAGCAACAAAGTGAGCACACAACAGGAGTACCGAGCAAGAAAATAGCTCCAGAGCGGTGCTCTGCACTAGGGTTAAAAGACCAGAGGTTGGGCGCACTCCACTTTCCCCAGGAAAGGGAAACCAAATACAGCTTACATGTGGGCAAAGACAAACATCCCTGTGCAGTAAGAACACCATCTCATTCCACCTTAACCTCTCCCTTTTGCTGAAGCTGGCCTTGCATGGTAAGCTCTGTGTCCTCCAGCAAACTGATTTCAGGCTTCTCCTGATCATTTATGATACACATTTTCCTCTTAAAACATTTCTACACTATGCCATCATTTTTTTGAAAATCTATGTTTTGCCTTTAAACAGGTCTCTGGCAAAACTCACAGAGGGAGCAGGAGGCTGCATTGAGGCTATCATGAAGCTATGCAGCAAAATGACCCCATGTAAACAAGCTTACAATCACTCAGGACGCAAATGCCATGGAACATGCCCATTGTGGCTCACTGGAAGCACAGCCTGCTTATTCAACAATGCTGCACGGCTTCATTAGCCAGGTAAAATTTGCTTTATTTATTATTAGGCCGCTCTGCAGAGAAAAAAAAAAAAAAAAAAAAAAAAAAAGGCAACATCTTCTGCCGGAGGATTTCCCTGCAAAGCAACATTGATTTCACTGCAGTGTCTTCCAATTGTTGAATTCTCTCTTGCAAAACAACTGCCCTGTAGTGTGCTGTAAACACCTCTACAAAAATCTCCTGATGGCTCCATAAGATGCAGTAGGCTTTTCAGCCCACTTACATGTCGGGGGGAGCAATGCAGAAGACTGATGATTACCCGAGAGGACCACTTCTTTAAAAACACCCCCCACCCTCTACTGAATGCAATTTTTCAAACACATCTCCCCACAAATGCCCTCCTTTCTTTGCCCCGCCGTTCAGGCGCTTTCCAAAGGCCAAGACGTCTGTCCTTCCATCTTCCAGTTGCTTAGCATTACCCTGTCTTCTAAATTTACAAATTCACATTTCAAATGGCTGTGTCTGGACTGTATAACCCACATACTTCACTCATTTCCACTGAATCGCAAGCCAAGACACCTCCTTCCCCCCAAAGCCCCCAAGCCGTGTTAGAGGCGATGAGGCTGACGAGAACACGACTGTTTACATGTGCCAGCTGGTAAAGCACTATCACTCCTGCCCATGATGTGCCTCTGCACTGCTCCCACTGCCACCGGTCACCTCAAGCACCCGAACAGAGCAGCTCATACACACCTGAGCATAGGAGAATGACAGCTCTCCAGCCACAGAACCTACAGCTGCAGCCTTCTTGCTTCGGTTAGCAGTTGACTTCATTAGCCAGTGTCCCTCTCCCCCATTTTTTAAAGCAGCAATCAATATTCATCACCCCATCTTGCGAAAGCAGATTAATCATAGAATATAAGCAGCAACCACCTACCATTCCGCGCTTGCCAACTGTTCTCCTTGTCCAGCAACCTCTCCCCCAAACCGTGACTTGAGGTGGTATTTTTAAGTCACATTCCAAACAGTGCCGAGGAAAAAATGGGCTTTTTAGAAAAGTAAAAATAATAAAAAGATGGGCAGCTGGATTCGAGGCAACACAATGCTTTCCTCTAAAGAAATCGAGCAAAGCCTGGGGGAGAGGATAGAGAGGATGGAAAAAGGGGAGGCAAAATGTCCAATAATAATGAAATAAAAAGGGGGGGGAAAAAGAGTGGCTTGCTGAATCACGCTCTTTCACTGCCTGGAAACCATTGTGCGGCGTGATGCTGGCTGTACCATTGTGCAACCTACCAGAGGAGACAGGCAGGGGGCCTGGGGAATGGGGCTGCCATGGCAACTGGAAGGAGCACACATGACGTCAAATACCAAGGTCTCGCGGGGGGGGGAGGACAGCGCGAGGGAGCGGAGAGAGAAGTCTCATCTGCAGCCACGGCCGTGGTACCTCCTGGAGAACCAGGAGCTGCATAGCTGGAGCTCTTACCGGCAGCAGTAGCTCCGGCAGCTGCAGCATCGGGGAGGGAGCTAGGCAGCAGAGAGAGGCAGTAATAATGAGAATCATTTCCTCAGGGCAGATAAATTCTTTTGTTTGCATTAGCTGCTACGCATACCGGGATAAACGTCCATCACCCTCCAAAAAGAATACAAATATTTGAAATTCATTTCCGTTTTGTGCTCAAGGAAGGAGAGAAATCACAAGACAGATCTTCATGGCTCCCAACACAGCTCTTCACGCAGCTACCACTTGTGGGAGGAAGCAACACAATGCTCAGGACAGAGTACCCCAGGACCCAAGGGACACCTACCAATCTCCCCATCCACAGCATGTCGTGGCTCCTGCCGTGGTGCCCCACGTCCCCAGCCTACAGCTTGCTGCTCCTTCAAGACCTCACCTCGCAGAGGAACTAACTTAGTCTGAGCTCACAGCGTCAGCAATGACTCCAGACCTCCTCACGTCTGAAAGTTATGCTGACCACCTTTCTTCTGTGCATGTCAAACTGCAAGACACCTCGTCTCTTCTGACATTTAACAGCACAAAGTACACTGGTGAGACCACTGTGCTGGACCCAGACTCCCGTGAAACTGAGAGTGCCAGTCACAGAAATACCACTGAGAATTTCTACCTTGTTGGAATAGCTATCTTCTGTGCAGTGCAAACCAGTTCATTCAGTGTATCACCAAGTACAGCTCCAAGAAACTCGGTGCAGCCTCTACCAACTACCTGAACATCAAGTACCAGAGCCACGCACAGCCCCATGCGACCCAGAACCTAACTCAGATGCTACCCTGTTCAGCCTAGGCAACAGGTGCCTTTCTAAAGGACAACCCAAGAGCCTTCCACAGGTCATACTCTGACAGAGGAGGTAACCAATGAACTCCTAAAAATGTTTCACTATGGATGAAGTCAACTCATCAGCCGCATCTGGTACATGAAGTATAGGTTGTTCTTAAGTACACAAAGTTCTTCCACTCTTTCTGCATTAGCCTGTTTCCCCTCCATGCTCTGCTATAAGCATTTATTTTTTCACAAGTGGATATTTTCACCTTGATCTGTGCATCATCCCTGCATACACATATATTAATAACCATGCACACCAAAATTTTCTGTCCCTTTATCTCCATGCCCACATTCTTCTTTTCCCCATACTGTATCACATCTGTTCTCTCAAGGCCATAAAGATCTTCTTTTCAGCTGCCATCTAAGTGTCACACTGGCACAAGAACTACCACTGCCTCTAGGTGCAGAGCAATAACTACCCAAGAAGGGTTTCCTTCCTTCCAGATTCTATGGAGTATCACTGCACACTGCCCTGAAAAAGTACTTAGAATCACCAGAACCACAGAATCATCAAGGTTGGAAAAGACCTCCAACGTTCTGGCCCAACCACCCCCCTGACACCACTCTGTCCCTAAGAGCCAGGTCCAACCTTTCCTTGAACGCCCCCAGGGACGGTGACTCCACCACATCCTGGTGCAACCCTTTCCAGTGCCTAGCCAATATTTCTGAGAAGCAATTTCTCTTAATTTCCAATTTCCAACCTGAACCTCCCCTGGCGCTTCTTCTGTGCTTAGTTTTCTTAAGACTCTAGAAATACACTATTGTTATGCAAAATACCATAACAAAGTTAGCTCTGTGAATAACACCTATGCATAGCCTCTTGCAGGCACGCACACTTTTTGTGAAAACATTTCAACACTTACTCGTTTAGAGAAATGCTTTGCTGCTGCAATCATATACAAATATTTACGTGTGTGTACACATATATGTATGAGTTTATTACTAGTCCGAAACAACAGGGATTTTTTCCTTCATCCAGATATTTTAACTGTATTATCTAAAATGTTCAGAATATATTCAGGAAGAGGTTCAGTGGAAGGAAATAATTGTATGTAGAACGTAGAATGGCAAACACCTCTGGAAAAAGCATTCACTACCCGCATAGCAGTGTATTAAGGGAGGGGGGTGGGTGCTTCTGGCACAATTAAGAGACGTGGGCTGGGTGGAGGATGAAAAAAGAAACAAAAAGCCTAAGCTTTTGCAGAGGTGACAGAGGTCTCAGAACATAATTAGGATATTTGTCCTTGGAACAGCAGATCTAACGGAAAATAGCATCTTTGCAGATGCTGCTTTTTGTGATAAAGAGATGCTGCTTTCTTGAGCTGCACAGCTGTCCCAGAATTTCGCTCCATGCTCCTCTGCAGTGATTCCAGCTAGCTGTTTGCTGTGTCCTGCTAAGATGACTTACTGGCTTGGCTAAAATATACAAAGATCCCATAAAAAGCATTCCAGCCTGGAACTGGCCTAAAGCACTGCTATGGGTTGAAAGCGTGCAGAAAATGTGAGTGAAACAATTTAAACATGTTTTAAGGCTGGAGTCTACTGGTACCTGCTTCCCAGAACAGCTGCCCTGATCACAATGAGCAGACAAATGCTTCCCATAATAGGCAAGAGCAGAAGAGGGTATGAGATAAATATAATATAACCTTGATTGAAGCAAACATTTACAACAGGAAGATAGCTACAAAGGTCACCATGAGTCAATTAAAGTCATATCAGCTAAGCTCTTATACCCCCCCCTTTCTGCTTCTAAAGTGTTCAGGAGATCTGGTCTTTTTTAACACAAAACTTCCTCATTTTACTTTAAACGTAAATTCCAAAATAAGTACATGGAACCTGTAGCCCAGAAGATGAACACGAGACTGTACCTCTGGCTTACTGTCATCAGACTAGGAGCTCAGAGGTTTGGAGAACAATTATGTCAGGAAACGCTTACACTCACTTCTGTATTTAGACAAAGAAAAGGAGAGCTGTCAACACAAAATGACAATGTTGAATGGAGATTCTGGTCCACCTGCATTTCCCATTTCCAGTTCCTTGTTTGACGATGCTATAGAGCTTAAAAAAAAAGACAATAATAACAAAATAAAAAAAGATGTAGGTAAATGAGAAAGACCTAAGCACCACTTTTAACAGATGGAAGAAAGCTTGCTATTAACAGATTTTATATTAATCTTCCAAAATGGTGCTACCAGGGGACCAGTAGCTACTACTCTGCCTGAAGTGGAAGCTCTTGGTGATTCACTGCTAATCCACATGAAGCCCAAAATAAAACTGGAATTGCTCAGGCAGTTTATGCCATTCCTCCCGGAGCCTGCTGCGTCTGCGGCATGGATGGCTGAACGTAGCAACTCCTGAATTGCTGCAGTCTGGTATATTGAAGTAATTTGGAATTGGCAAGGGCTTAATGCACTGGGTTGCAAACAGTGGTGGCTCAGGAGCTGCTGTACACCCTGTTCAGCTCCATCTGCCTCACACAGGTCACATCATCATTCTCACTGGCCAAGTGGATCACATTCAATTAAAGGCAACTAAAAATAAAATCCTAGTGACCAAAAGTCTTAATATGTTAAGGCAGAAACTGACAAAATTCATCTCTGGAACAAATTCTTGCATCCTACTCAGTGCTGAATCTAGAACTCGGTGGTTTCTCAAGATCTGTTTCAGCCATTATTATTTTTTATGATCCATCCATAAACGTAGCACAACCAGGCTGAACACTGAAAAAGGGTAATAAAGCATCTACAGCAGCTGGAACCCAGACTCGCTGTTGTCCTCCCAAGGGATATGCTCTCTGTACATCAAATCCAAGAGTTCCTTTGTTCCAAATCTGTTTTTTGTGTTTAAGAACTCAAGATATAAACTTTCCCCTCACACACACAGCTCAGTGGTATGCAGTACAACTCCACTGTATAGAACTTCTCACCTATTTTTAATAAAATGTACATATTTCAAATTCCTTCATCGATTTCATTCAATCTCCTTTTGTAGCATAATTACTGATGAGAACTGACCTGGACCTTATCTTGGGGAAAAGAACTTATGATCATGGATTTTATGCTTAT
Organism: Heteronetta atricapilla; assembly: GCA_011075105.1. Taxonomy (NCBI): domain Eukaryota; kingdom Metazoa; phylum Chordata; class Aves; order Anseriformes; family Anatidae; genus Heteronetta; species Heteronetta atricapilla. The sequence continues at coordinate 64,453,317 of CM021734.1, read as the reverse complement.
CATAATCAAAATGCCTTTAAAACTATCTCCTTTTCTGCATGATCATTACACTAGCAGCTAAGAGAAGCTCTTGAAGAGTTAAAGAAGCTGCACACACTCCTAGCACTCTGCTCACCCCTTGCCACTACTACCACTTCTTCACATTATACCACAAGGAGGGATATGTTTAATCTCAGAATTTTTCATTTTGTTATAGAGATGGATAAATATAAAGCAGCTGAGATGGTTAAATTGATATAACTGGCATCACATCCTCTTTCTGGTCAACTGCTATTGAAAAGCACAGTCTAAACAGTAACATCTTATGGCCTGACTGATGCAGAGCTTCTGCATCTGAAACATATATATAGAGAGAGATAACAAAGAAGACGAGTACTTTTAAGAGAAACTGTTAAGTCAAAATATCTATTCACTATATGTATATTTCTAAATCAGTGTCTTATATAGCAGAAAGCAAACCTACATTACGTCTACATATTGCAATAAGCAGCAAGAGGACAGGCACTAACACAAGAGAAATATGCATGCGTATGCATACACAGGAACATACAAATTAGACCAATTCCAGTATTCACGTTCAGCACAATTAAGAAGAAGAAGTTCTGACCTCAAGCCCATAAACATCTTCAGAAGGATGCACGTGTACTTCACTGGGCAGTGAAACAGATGAAAAGATTGTTCTGGTAAGTACTTTAATCAACAAAGGGAAAGAATTTAAAGTGCTAGAGAAACAGGAGCTTCCTAACAGGCATGAAAATTCCATCTCATCTGTAAACTCAACTGCTGCATTGTTAGTGAAAATTATTTTAACAGTTATGTGACTACAGAGATACCAAGAAAAGTACTTCAGCACACCAAAGCACTGCCATTTTGTGACAAGCACTCACATGCACTGTTCTGTCTCCTGGCAAGGGATACGTGTCGTGTAAAACTCTAGCAGATGAATACACACTAAAATTAACTAACATAATTTTAAATAAACTTATCCTGGATGTTTTATTGCCCTAATGATAAAAAGCATTGGAGAAGGTGCTAAAGGTGCCATAAACTGAATGTCTTCTACAGAAAACCATTATCATTTTAAACTGCCATATGAAGGTGAAAACACAAAACTGCTCAGGTATAATTTAGTTTTCAATTGCTGTTTCCTGTATTCAATAATTCTTCCAAAGTGCATCATTTCACGCTCGATTTTCCCTGCAGAGATACATAAGGCACATACCAAGAATTCAATTATAAACGATTCCAGTTCAAGAGAGCACTAAACAGAATTTAAACATGTCTCAGGAAGCATACAAACAAAAAAAATCAACCCCTCCCCCAACTGAGCACTTGCCCCATTTACACAATATGGATACACATCCACCATCTTCAACACACCAAAACTTCACCTGAAAACCGTGACACGCTTATAGCTGACTTGCGAACATTTCTACATGGTTCACAGCACTGCAACCCCCAAATTAAATCAGACTCTGACAGATGGTGTCCAGCCTGTCTGAAGATATTATCTGCTGTATAAATGTTGATTTTAATAAGTTGCGCTCCAAGTATACATTTTGAAAGAATATAGTTTTCTATCTTGAGCCTGACGGACAGCAAAAAGCCTCGGTTGTGTTACCATGGCAATAGTATGTTCCCATAGGTAGGATTTGTAAAAGTTGGACCAAGAACCTGAACACCACTGTGTTCAAAGTTGCTCAGACCTATGGAAATGGGAGAAGAATGAATGTCTAGACTTGGTCAGTCACATCGATCTCAGTGCCCTGTTGACAGCTAAACTTCCTCTTCTCCCAAAAGCTGACAGGCTCCTGAAAAACTTCCAGAGCTTTCCAAACATTGCCTTTTCTTCAGAAAGTCTTTGTTGGTAGATTACCTGCCTGGAAGTTGTTTCTCTTCTTCAGGTCACATTTTGGATAACAGCTTGTGCAACCCACACTCATAACTCATTTTTCCTCACACTCCCCAGATGATGTTTTGCACTTCCAAAGTCCCAATTCCCTAAGTCTTGCACATGAACAAGCCTTTGCTCCCAGTGCTCCAACTCAAACTGTGATTACACAATGTAATAACCAGTAGCACACGATCTGTTTATTTCAATGCAATTGGTTGACTATCTTCCATACATCTGGTTCCCCCAGGTATTTCTCCCAAATACAGTTTCTACAGTTTCAAAGGTGTTCTTGCTCAGATTTGGGAGTGCAATGATGGTAACAAACAAACATTTGTTAATGCTTTATTTCATCTCAGCCCCGACCAATGCAATAGGTCAAGAAGACTTCACTTTAGCTAGGGATATGTACAGACTATCAAGACAGAAATTAGCAGCGGAGCAGAAGTAGTACCTGGAAGACCCTATTTACTCTTCCTTTCTCAGCTCCAAACACAATCCAAGGTCTCTGTTCATTAGCACTGCAGGGTGAAATGGACACAATGGTAATTTAATGCCACTCTCAGCTGGAGTTTGTGGAGACAAGCAACAGATAGAGAACAAGGGCCTCAAAGCTGTTAATTCCACGATGTACTCAGCTGCCTCTATCATACAGCATTATGCACATTTGGCAGAGCAACACTTTGAAGGACTAGATTTTAATATTGATTCTGGAATTAAACAACAGCTAAGTGGGGATGATGTACAAACCTGCTGAGCTAGACAGGTCCATAAATTCCCCAAAGGTGCAAAATGTTGATATGAAATTAGTCTAATTCCAAGCCACCATAATTTCATTTCAAAATTGAAATAATCGCTGAGATGCAAAAGAGACCGTGTTCTCCAGGCATTCTTATTCCACTAATTGATATACTGTTCACACTTCTAATCCTTCCCCCTCTTCAGTGCCTCAGCATACTTCTCTTGTCATTTCATTCTGCCATATTGCAAAGGATGCCATAGAAACATCAAGAAAGGGGAAAAAAAAAAAAAAAAAAAAAGGATACTCATGAAAATCCTGCCTAAGCTAGAAAAACATAAGGATGGATCCCAATCTATCTATCTCACTAAAAAAATAATAAAAAAATAAATAAACTGTGCGCTCACAATAAGTACCTATACTGGAAGAAAATATCTGTTCTGAATACTCTCTTAATCTAGCAAATTATGACAGATCTACAGCCAGTGACTAGAGTATGAATTGAGCCCCCAGTGAAGTCTGAAACAAACTCTACACTACCGAGCTGTCTGTCCTCCTCTCCCATCCAAGCCACAATGTGGGACATACTTCAATTTACTTCTCCTTTCTGTCAGACAGATGAGGCAAGATAAAACATGTGGCTATAACTTGGAAGATGATCACGAAACATGGTGTGTTTCTTCTTTGCAGACGACACCAAGTTGGGTGCGTGTGTTGATCTGCTCGAGGGTAGGAAGGCTCTGCAGGAGGATCTGGATAGGCTGCACCGATGGGCTGAGGCCAGCTGTATAAAATTCAACAAGGCCAAGTGCCAGGTCCTGCACCTGGGGCACAACAATCCCAAGCAGCTCTACAGGAGGGGAGATTAGTGGTTGGAAAGCTTCCTGGCAGAGCAGGAACTTGGAGTATTGGTTGATGGTCGGCTGAATATGAGCCAGCAGTGTGCTCAGGCAGCCAAGAAGGCCAACAGCATCCTGGCTTGTATCAGAAACAGTGTGGCCAGCAGGACTAAGGAAGTGATTGTCCCCCTGTACTCGGCTTTGGTGAGGCTGTACCTCGAGTACTGTGTTCAGTTTTGGGCCCCTCACTACAAGAAGGACATGGAGGTGCTCAAGCGAGTCCAGAGAAGGACAACGAAGCTGGTGAGGGTTCTGGAGAACAAGTCTTACGAGGAGCAGCTGAGGGAGCTGGGACTATTTAGCCTGGAGAAGAGGAAGCTCAGTGGTGACCTTATCGCACTCCACAGGTACCTTAAAGGAGGCTGTAGCGAGGTGGGGGTTGGTCTGTTCTCCCACGTGCCTGGTGACAGGATGAGGGGGAATGTGCTAAAGTTGCACCAGGGGAGGTTTAGGTTGGATCTTAGGAAGAACTTTACTGAAAGGGTTGTTAGGCATTGGAAGGGGCTGCCCAGGGAAGTGGTTGAGTCACCATCCCTGGAGGTCTTTAAAAGGCACTTAGATGTAGAGCTTAGGGATATGGTTTAGTGGAGGAGTTGTTAGTGTTGGGTCAGAGGTTGGACTAGGTGATCTTGGAGGTCTCTTCCAACCTTGACGATTCTGTGATTCTTTACATCACAATTTCCAGGTAAAGTCATGGCATGGATTCCTTCTCCGTCCAGTACTTTGCCTCCCAAAACAAAGTACCATGTGCCCAAAATAACGCGTCAATCTCAAACAAAATAAAGCATTAATCCACCTCTGGGACAAAAAAAAAAAGAAATGGCTCTATAGGGTTCTGTCGTACCCTGATATCATTGCCTCTGAGGAACCTAAGGATAAAATTAAGGTCCTTAGCACTTCAGAAACAGTGTTCTGTGTAAGACTCCCCTTCATTTCACATGTGATTACCTTTGTGTAACACAGTAAGACCTCTCCCCAAGGTAACACAGCAACTTCTGACATTCTACATAGCTCAAAATATATTTAATATAGAAATGGTTATCTAGTAAAGTAGAACAGAAATACCCACAGCACACAAGCTGCCCAGTAGAATGTTTTTTTAGAGCTCTTTAATTTGCATGCAGTATGTCATATGAAGATAGTGCCACACAATTCAAGTATCTCACTAAACACAGCTGACCCTCACTGTTTGTAAAAGGTTCTTTCACTGTATTTAAAACAGTAATTTAAACGGTATTATGACAATTGTCAATATTAATGTGCTAACAGTTCAGAGATGTTAATGTGAAGGAAACCACGTTCACTTTTTTCTCTATAAGATTTACAGGAAATGAACACTTTTTTTAGTTACATCTTGCAATAAAGCAAAGTACTTGAAAGTCTTATCAAATAGAATTCATGAGAAATTAGTCAAAAAGTATATTGAAGAAAACAAGGGCAAAAATGACAGCAGCAAAGTTATCTAATCTGGACCACAATGATGACTGCACAGTATAATTCAGTGAGTCAAGTCTACAAAAAAACCTAGAGCACCAGCTTTTCTTTCCTTTTTTTTAAGCCAGTTTCCCTAAAGAAAAAAACATCTGAAGAATTTCAACTTGAAAGAATACTTAACTAGACCACAGGAAAAGCAGTGCTATGTTTTTAGTCTTTTATAGATATAATATTAACTTTTGTTCAGAACTACAGCAGTTTCACATCTGCACAGCTCAAAGTACACCTTTTTTCCTTTAAGACTTCTATCTTTTGTCCATATATTTTAACTAACAGATCTCAAAGATAACCTCCTAATCCATTTGGCTACATGGCTTTCTGTTGAAATGCTCTCTTTAACACAGAATGCTCCTGGAATTGAGAGGAGAAGCTCAGCATTTTGTTCTGAGAAAGTTGAAAGACTTAACATACCACCAGCAGCAACAAGTCAAAAGTGCTGTCAAATACAAGCATCACCTTTAATCTGCATGACTGCCCAGCAAATGCTTACAGCAAAGTCTTAGGTTTGAGTTGGCACTAAAAGGATTGGGATAGGAAATGAGGGGGGAGAGGAAAAAAAACAAACAAACAAAAAAAAACCTCTTCCAATGTGAACTGTAAAAAAGAAGACAAGCCAATCCATAGAATTCCTAGAAAAGGCACGAAGTTTGAATTCGCTTTCCTCTTAGACATGCTCAGCCAAGCAGGAAGGAATAGGAACAAATTCCAATGTAATTTTAGCTTCTTTCCTATCATAAAAATCACAGAACAGATGGACAAAATGCTATACAAGAAACTTTAACTGAGGATTACTGCACCAACAGAAAAACTGCCTTAAATAGCCACTTATAAGTTGCCCCAGATCACTTCACTGAAAAGCATCTTTAGTAAGTATCTTCTTTTGACAGTGTTGGTTCAGTAAAGAAACCTAAATACCTAGGAACTGTGCATTGATGCATCTACCTTTTGGGCCTGTGGTTTCTTGACCTGAATTCACATCTTGAAGCTGTGCACTAATGCTTCCTGTACAGTGCGGGGGAGAAACTGGCATCCAGCAGAGCTGTAGGCACTGAGGACAGCAGCCAGCTCTTTAACCCAAGAGCAAATACTTATAACAGCAGCATATCTGAATTCCTTGCTCTGTGAGAATGCTGTCTCCAGGACTCCTCTCATAACCCTGGGTGCCTACAGCTGTTCTTTGAACGGTGAGAGAAGCACCACGATTTTTGTAGCACAGCTGGAAGAAGCAGTAGCACTTTTGGATACCAGCATAGTGGCGTAACTACTTTTCCAGACAGAGACAGGCTTCAATTCACTGTGTCTAAGTGAATGCAAAATCCAAAGCCAGAAAGAGAAAACATGAGAAAATGGTACACCTGTGCATTTTGTTAGAAGGGAAAATACAGAATTACCTGTTCAGTTCACATAACTGTTTAAGCAGGCAGAAGGAGCCTTTGGAACACCCAAAAGAGTCCCAGACAGTGCTTTAATCACAAAGACACTAACATGGCAGGCACTAACCTTTACATCTCTCTCGCTTTGGTTCCCTTTTCTAAAGGAAGTAGCCACAGTCGCATTCATGAAGAGACTGATTTAATTACTAAGTATGTTTTCAGCCTCTCAATAGTTAGTTGCAGCTCCATCCTGTTTCTGGATCCCTGCATTTTAGAAAGATATAGGTGACTATCTCAGCAGCTATGTACAGAAAGGCACAGAACTGGAGATGACAAGAAAAAGAAATGGTCAAACTTCACAAACATATGCTTTTAAATAAACACAGTTCATAAACGCTCACTCACCCCTGCTGCAATTGCTCTTAGTGGGGAAATGGGGATGACCCTGATGAGGGTTATCAGACAGAGCAGTCCAAACATTTCAAACAACTATTTATTTATGCTTAGCTGCTAACAGCTGCAGAAGAAACACTCAAACACATTAGTTAGATATGAGTTACAGCATACCATGAATCCGATGCTGTACAGGTGGCTCACCTTTATTTGATGGCTTTTAGTCTCCAAGGCAGATGGAGTAAGATAAGGAGTTCAACAAGAGAAGCTGCAATCAGAGTGAATTGCTTCTTTCTTCCCCAAGATGATCACTGGTGTTTATATATAGCTTTGTACAGATAAAGGCTAGTCTTGTCCAAAAGCTTCCTACTATGCATTGCTGAAAATCAGATTACCCTGGATTACCCACACATACATTACCTCCTGGGCATCACCTTCTTTCAGGCTATTCGGACAACAATATTCAATGTGCAGTTGCATTTTCACCTTCTCTCCCGCTTTTTGCTCACTTCCTTCATTTAGCTACTTCATTACTTCTGAATGCAATACTTAGAAGAAGCAAACCTCCTTAAGTATTACTGGAAACTGGGTTTCTTTTGTAAATATTATGAAGGAACAGTGAGACTGTTAATTGCAATGTTTATTGCAAATAGTGAATAAATAGCTCTGCCACAGGGCCTCTTCCATCAGCCTACTGACAGTAAGCAATACTACGGCAGTTCACCTTTGACAAGCTAAGAAGATTCAAGTCTTTCTGAATATGAAACAATCAGAGCCTTGGGCAGCAGAACAAAGGTAAAAATAGCAAGCATTCACTCCAATTACTAGCTTTATTTACTATCACTGAAAGACAAACTTTGCTTTTAATATCTACTGTAAGTCCTGCACATTTGGATTACTTCAAGTGTTAACATTCTAGTTAGTAATTACTTACCACCGGCCTAGTCTGTCAGAGTTAGTCCATGTTTGCACCTTTACAGAAAGACAACATGACACTGAAGTTGAGCCTCTGAATCTTTGCATAGTCCTATCTATTCTTGAGAAGATGAACAGACCTAAACAAACAGAATAATCAATTTTTCATGCTTTCTCAGACAACGAAGAAACAGCTGTTTTTCTAGATATCATCTAGAAACTCAGCTACAAACATTATTGCATGTATTACATATACATACATGTCTATACTTACATATAAAGCAGACCCTTTTATATGAAAACTAATATTATACAAAAGCCAGCAAAAATCTCTTATTTGATAATGACACACAAGTTTTATGATCAATTTCCACAGAACTACAGAAACACAACTTAGAATTTCATTTTTCCTGTTTTCAAATTATTTGTAGGCCTGTGTTTACCAGACAGGTATGTACAGAAGCAATGTTGCTATTTACTACACAACCTATTTCAGCTGGTCTTCACTAGTATTTTTCCCCATATTGCACAAGTCTCAACAGGGAAAAACACCGCTAAAGCCAGCAAAAATAACATGAAGCAGATTGAAGGTATGATTATTCCTACTTTAGGTTCTGAATTATTGATAACCTCGAAGAAGACTTGAACAAATTGACTCGTCATTATTAGGCCATATTTATACTCCACATAACTTATTATATACATGTTGTAGAACTTTTCCGATCCCTACACAGTACATAAATATGGCTTGGGTTTTTGTTTGTTTTCCCCAGATGAATGGTGTATAATTTGGCTTCCAATGTGGGGAGATAAGACAGCATTACTTCAGCTTTCCACTTTTCTCCAAGTATTTCAGAATGGCCTTGACTGGTCAGCAACTTTGGGCTGTAAGCCTGCAGTCACCTCGTGGCACTGAAGAAACTGTGCATTTTCACCACAAACTCCCTGAATCTTCTGTTCTTTGCATACCTATCTCCACACACACACAGCAATGACAGCAGAGCCAGAAACCACTAGGATCTTGTGCATAGCCTGCATCCTACCCTCAGCACACAGCGTAGCAGTGCAGTGACCTCATACAAAGGTTTATTCCACACTTGGCTATGTTTGTACAACGTGGCCAAGGAGATGCATGCAGTCCCTCCCAGGTAGTTTTTTCCACATTGCCCTTCAACAAGCATGTTCTTCCCTGGTGGAGCGCTAGGAAAATCCCATCACTCATGCAGATGAGGAAAACCACCATTCTCAACACTATGACCCACCTTAGGCAATCAGTGTTTGGCACCTTATCAACATAACATGACTGCAATCTGGAAACATGCACATGCTTCAGTGCTAACTATACAGAAGCAAGAACTCCTACTGGTATTAACTGCCGTTGCCCTTCAGAAGTCACCTAGATCAATTTGAAAATGATTTTGTGGACTACCGCTGTCACGAGCTTTGTGCTCCCACATGCCACTTGCATCTTACTACGTAACATCCTCAAGCCCATCCTTTATATCCTGCTTCTCTCTGCACCAGGCAGTTAGTATGTGCTCTGGCACACACTGGAAGTAATGAAAGGCCTCCCAGTGAATTCAGCAGTAATGCTTCAAGCCCTTAGGCAGGCCATTTGTCAAGCGCTATGCAAATTTGTGCCTTGTAATATAAAATTTTACTCCACTGCTACTGCATCTTAAAAGATGTGGCCGAGTATTTTAAACTTACTGTCTTTCTACCAGAGGAGAAGTAACACAAGAGCAAAAATAACTACACAAAACAGGCAAAAATAGAGGGTGGAAAAGAGTTACAGCCAGCACTCAGTAACTATACCAGAGCGTATAAAAAGCAAAGGATAGCAAACAAAAGATCTAAAAAAATAAATGCAGAGGTAGATAACTAAAAATGCCTCTCTTTTCCAAACCTAAATTAATTGTGTTCTTAGAGTGGGCATTCACAGAAGAAGCAACACTCTTGTTTTGTTAGTACAAGAGAATCCCGATTATGTACACAGCCCATAATTGCAGGAACATGGAGAACTACGGCAAAACAATTATGCACAGGAAGTTTGTGTTTCAAAGAATTGGAGCTATTTAGTAAAAATATAACAATTATTTTCAGAGGCTGGGGTCTGCGTTTCTACATTGCATGAGACTTAACTGTTCACTCCATTTTGATTATGATCAACAGAATGGGGTAGAGCCAGCAAGCAGCATTCCACAGATCCACACACAGGTGTTAACACCAGCACAGTCACCTGCAAAAACAACTCCACAGCTGCAGCAGCCTCATTTAATTCAACCCTTCCCATCCACAGGTAGAGTTGAAATTATTCAAAATCCTAGGACAAAAGGTGCCAGAGAAGATAGACCAAGTATTTATTACTCAGCAACCAAGACCAAATAGAAATAATAATAATAATAATGAAAGAACCTCACCAATAGCCTTTCCAACCCCACATGGCCAGCTGGCAGTGAATGATAAGGGGAAGCACTACAAAGTGCTTTTTCTCTTGCTTTTATAACATTGCAATTTTATATGTGGTATATGGCACGCTGCCATTTCCATTTTTGAGTGCAAAAGCCTTGTACAGAGAACAGGGAGTACAGCCAATAGAACCAGATCTACTGAGAACTCTGAATGAAAATTTATTGTTTCATGGTGAACAGCAAGCATTTTTTGTTAGTTTACTCTTGATTTTCAGCATTATTTATTCAAACAAACTATTAACAGACTATTAATAAAAACACGATCAAAAAGGGTGCCATTTGTCAACTCTGCTTCAATTCCTTTTTGCCAAAGGGCTTTATGGACAGACAACCCATGTATGAATTGTACTCTCCCATGAGCAGCAGAATGCCTCACGTGAGAGTCTGCGGCAGGTGAAGGCACAGAGCTGTCAGACCTCAACCCAGCCAAATGACATGGAAGTCACTGCATTCAGCCCCACTAAGTTGCAGCAAAACTTACCCATCTCCAGAAGCAGCTCTGACCAACCTGTTGTGGTGACAAGAGCGAAATCACTGGAGATAAGTATCCAACTGTATATTCACAGCCACGCCATTCCAGAGACATCAGTCTTAAGATTGAAGGGTTTGGGTGTCAGTGGAAGGACTCCACAGAAGGCAGCATTTTGGCTAAGAGCTGTACATAACATATGGTAAGTAATCACTAACAATTAATTACTCATATGATGCTATGAATAATAGCAATTTTTTTCCCTAATGCAGATAAAAGGCAAATACATACAGAAGAATAACAGCAAAAGGCAATATTGATAGCAGAGATGAATGATTCTGGGTGGATTTCACTTACGCCTGGTTACCTAGCTTTTTTTCTGCTCATTGATGTAAAAGCCAAACTATTCTTGAAGTAATCAGGATTTTTCTGTTTGTTTGTAAAGTAACAACAGAACACAGATCTGCATAGAAAAGGACCCGCCACGAAGGACAGAAGACACACTATGTTATACAACTCATGGCTTCCCAATGTAGCCCTTTATGCCAAGAGTCTCCATTTTCATATGGCAAAGAATATATATTCTCGGTCAAATTTTTATTCCAACTACAAAGTCATCAGACTTAAAAATATTCCATTCATCCCATAGCTTTTTCACTTAACAGTCCGTTTCTGTCTGTATTACTTACTCAGCAGTATTTATGGTACCTTTTTTAAAGCATTTCCTCTATGCTTTCAAATTGCTCCTGAATAGGATAAATAAGCAGATCATGAGACAGGATCCTTCTTTCAAAACCCAGATATTCCCAAAGCCATTCTAGGAAGTTAACAAGTATACTGGAAACTTAAAAACTCAAGGATAATAGCAGTAAGATTAAAAATTGGTAAATCTCAGATTAATGGTAATGTAATACTGTGAAATTGACATACTACAGCATAATGAAATACTAAAATTAACGCTAAATAAATTATCTACTGTACTGCCTCTATGAGAAAACAAAACCAAAAAAATAAACAAAACACACAAGTCTGTTTTTTAAATGATATTGTGTGCATTTTAATGGGCTTTTGTGGAAAAGTACTGCAAAACCCTCCGCAAGCTGTAAACCAGTGATGTTTAATGAGTGTTTTGAATAAACTCAAAAGATTTAAGAAAATTTCTGAGGTAAAATTTAACAGATATGAAATAATTGTTAGTAACTCCACACTGAGATTCTTCATGGGAGAATTTCTAATAATTTTGCAAAGGTCCAGGTCCCAAAACAGCTGAAGGAAGACTCAAAAATATCAAAAATAAAAAAACATTCCCACAAAAATAAAAATCTCAGGCACATCTGAACGCAAAAGAAAGAAGGTATTTATTACACTCATGATAGAGAATAATGTGGACAAATAGCTTTTTATGGAATGACACTTGGATTTACAACTTCAGTAACACAAATATATATATATGTTTTTTAAAACTGTATATGGTACATATTTTGTCTGTGCTGTGTCCATACACAAATGCTTGATGAGGTCATATTGGACCTGCTTGCTGTTTTCACCTCCATGTTAAACTGAAATTTTAGAAATGGTTATGAGAAACAAATAATAACAATTAATTAACATGTTTTGTACTCACAATGCATGAAGCCAATAAAATATTTTTGGACTCTCCAAGGTAACTTTAGCAATGCATACAGGTGTAGTGGGTTTACGTGGCAAGGTTTTGGTAACAGGGGGCCACAGGGATGGCTTCTGTGAGAAAGATCTAGAAGCTGCCCCATTTTAGGTAAGGGCTCCACTGCTGACCAGAGCTGAGCCAGTGAGTGATGTTGTTTGCGCCTCTGTGAGAGTATATTTAAGACAAGGGAAAAAAAATAAAAAATTAAAAAAAAAAAAAAAGAAACACTGCCACACAGCAGCTGGGAGAGTGAGAGGAGTGAGGAACAGCCTTGCAGGCGCCAAGGTCAGTGAAGAAGGAGGGGGAGAGGTGCTCCAGGCGCCGGAGCAGAAGTCCCCTGCGGCCTGTGGTGAGGCCCATGGTGAAGCAGGCTGTGCCTCTGCAGCCCATGGAGTACCACGGTGGAGCAGGGCTCCACGCTGCAGCCCGTGGAGGAGACCACGGTGGAGCAGGTGGACCTGCACCGATGGAGGCTGCGGCCTGTGGAAGACCCCTGCCGGAGCAGATTCCGGGCCGGAGCTGCAGCCCGTGGAGAGGAGCCCATGCAGGAGCAGGTGACCTGGCAGGAGCTGCTGCCCGTGGGGGACCCAGGTTGGAGCAGTTTGCTCCTGAGGGATGGACCCCATGGTAGGGGCCCATATCTGGAGCAGTTCTTGGAGAGGTGCTGCTACCTGTGGGCAGCCCATGCCAGATCAGTTCAGCAAGGACTGCATCCTGAGGGAGGAACCCCACAGCACAGGGGACAAGAGTGACCGAGAAGGAGCGGCAGAGAAGAAGCGCCACAGCCTGACCATAACCCCCATTACCCCGTTCCCCTGTGCCACTCAGGGGGAGGAGGTGGAAGAGGGTGAATGGGGGGGAAGGTGCTTTTGGTTTCTTCCCTTTGTTTCTCACTTCTCTAGCTTGTTAGTAATTGGTGGTAAATCTTATCTCCCTGTGCTGAGTCTGTTTTGCTCATCATGATAATTGCTGTGCGATCTCCTCGTCCTTATCTCAACCCTTGAGCCCTTTGCATCGTATTTTCTCCCTGCTCCTCTTTGGGGAGGGGGAGTGAGAGAGTGGTTGTGGTGGAGCTCGGCCACCCACCTGAGTAAAACCACCCTAACAGGACATGCGTAAAAGCTTTTACCTGCTACAGCAAGCTGAGAAGTACAAAAGCACCTAAAGGAGCTGAAACAGTGGATAAAGTGAGTACTGAAAACATACTTGGTTTTGCCTTCTTTCTCTTTGTAATGCTGCACAAAAAGATACCCGCTTTTTGAAAGACTAAGAACCAAGAAACAAGCTTGTGAGCTGGTAAATTTAATGTTTGGATTACACCATTCTTCATACAGTTAAAAAGTAATGTTGAGGTACTTTTAGTAGCCTATTTCTCTTCAGTTAATCTACATAAAATAGAATGAATTTTTACAGACTTCACTACCTGTTAGAAGTCTTTTTCTCAGCATCTGCAACTCTGGGTCATACCTGTGTGTTTCCAGTATTTGTTTTATTTATTAACACTATACAGTGATATACACACTTAAGATTTAGACATGCTTCTGATACAACTGCCACAAGTAATTTTGTAGTTGGGGTGTAATTCTTGATTATCACTTTTATAGGGCCTGTTTAAAAAGGTTTGGATTATTTTGTTATAAAGATATCTATGACTAGGTTAGTAAGAACTAGACCAGGTCATGTGTATGTATGTAGTGAATTTAAAGTATTATTTTATCACTGTTGTATTCATGCTTGCACGTATCAGCATAATAATGCAGTTGTGCTCTAGTCCTTTGACTACAATTAAATTGACTTACATGCAAGAAATAACAGTGCTAATATCAACGTGTTATATACTGTTGGTAGCATTTCATTTGCAAAAATCAGTGCTATAACTTCGTACTTCAACATGAACTTGAAAAAAAAATTAAAAACAGGTTTGGTGGTGGTTTTGTTATTAACTCATACTCAAGTACAGAAGACCAATATAGAACACAAAACAAACATCAATATGGTGATAAGGTCACCAAGAATTTATATCCCAGGTCAGACTGCAGTAAGTAAACCAGGTGAATGTTGTACAATTTTAAAAGCTTTAGTAAGAGGTAGTCTGGAGAAGGAACAAGGCAACAGACTTGCAAAGTCATTGATACAGCAGTATGATCCGGCATGGTATATAGGTCAGAGTTCAGTTTTAATCTTGTTTTAACTACTACAAATGAGGAAAAATAGCATCAAGTACCTCAATTAACAAGCAGACCTTCTTGACACAGGACAGCAAAAAAATACACCTCTTAATATACCTTGGCACACAAGACATGGTTTACAAATATAACATCCAACTGTTTACTGGATTTCCGCTGTGATCACGTATGAAACATTAAATGTCTCACTCCACTAAGGGGCATGTTGGTTATAGAAGGAGTAAAAGGCTTTCAAACTTGTGTCAAAACAGGTTATGAACTCTGGTCTTTTAGCACCCATTCTCCTGTGTAGTTTTCAAGAAACTGTAAAATACATTCAATGCCATTAAAACACAAAATAGTAGTTACTACTGCAGCAGTTGCGTGAGGGATATATGCTATTTTTTGCTTCCAAATAGGAAATTGTGCAAAGGCACACATAGTATTGTAATATTAGATTTGCTGGATTTATTTGACCACTAAATCCCCCAATGTCAGACATGTTCCAAAATCCTAACAGCATTAATCCAGGCTGACTGCTCACAAAATAAATAGCATCCATGGGGACTTTGCCCCAGACTCCACAAAAATTGACTGGCAGGACTAATTAGAAAAGCAATAATGACTAAGTGTTGTTTCTTACATTCTCTTTTCCCCAGCGTGAAAAATCCCAAACTTGCATGACTGTACTGATGCTTGGTGGGGTACAATGTTGTACAGCAGCAAAAACTCATCTAAAGAAAAAAAAATAACTTACACCAGTAAAGCCCTCACTGCCTATGCCAGGAGTTCCTGCAACTTATGCTATCTAGATGACACCCCTGAAACCTCCATATAGAACTGGCATTTTATAACACCAGTTCTATAACTTATTCACATTACCACAAACTAAGACCTTCTCTCGTCAAGCAGCAAAACACAGCAAACTTGTCTTTTCCTTAAAGTCTTCCTGTGTATATGGTCTACCTAATACATAATAGAGGTGGTTCTTGGATAAAAAACCCCGATCTTCTACCCATATTACAGGACACGGCAGAATATTGCCAACTGCTCACATTTATTCCAGGGAGGCATCATCTAACTTGGTCTAGCTTTCCTCAGAAGCACACCGTTCTGCTTTCCTCAGAAGCATTTCAACCTAAGCACACAAAATAACGTAATAACTGTGCATGGTCAGAAGGAACCTCTTGCCCACAGCCAACTCCTGTCGTGCTACTTTGAGTCAATTCTAAAATAAGGCTATTGTTTAATAAAGAGCAAAGGAAAAGTGTTGTGAAATAAAACACTGAAATATAACAGGTTTTATGATCCTAAGTCTAACTTGGCTTCTGTGAACCAAAGTGCACAAATGATACTTAGGCTTACAACAAGCACACCCTGCAAGTGTGTATTTGCAGAGTTGGAAAATGAATTTCTAGGTTCACAGAAAACAATATAAGAATATAAAAATAAAAAGTAATCTCAAAATCTCTCCCATGATAGTTTCCATGAAAAGTTCTCAAAATTAAATGTCTACTTCCATTCTCTGCCAGCTCAGTAACACTAATTTTTAGCAGCCATTCTTGTGATGATTGCTATTTGTATTAATTACAATGTGCTTCTTTCCTTGCATTAATTTGTGATTTATTTTCACTAGATGTGCGATTTAGAGCAAAGACAGTGGAACATTTCTAGGCAGTATTTGCACTGGGGCAGCATGCAGCAACAGGCCATACCAGCACTTGTTTTGTTGCTTTGGGGTTCTGGTTAGTTTTAAGCAGTATGTAACACCAGAGGTGGACAGAAGGTCCTTCATCAAGAATGCCCCCCTGTTCTCCAAGGGGCCTCAGCACTTAGCCAGGATAAGATGAATGAAGTATTTCAGCAGAGTTTTGTAATCCTGCCGCTTCTGCCACACAGAAAGGCAGGAGCTTTTGTATGAGGCAGCTGCTGTCCCTCCTCCACCCTGCAGGTTTTCAAGCACCACAGTACACACACCATCCACACAGGAAAGCCATTCCCAATTCACATTACATCTAAATTAGCCACAACGAACAAGCCTTTCTCAGCACCCAACTCCCCAGTGCATGCCTTAGGCACGGTCCTGTTTGCAGGGCTGCACTGGTCTCTCCCATGTGCCCTGGTTTCTACATGTGCTGGGCCAAGCGTGCACTGCCTACTGTCTGAACACACTCATGGGTCAGCAGCCAGAGACAGGATTTGCTATCCACTCGTGGCTTCTGGCTTCTTAAGCAAGTGCTGGTGTCTCAGGTGAGGAATGGTTCCCCCTGCGAGAGACGTGTTTCTGGCCTCCACATCCTCAGGTCCCCTAGGCACTGCCCCATAAACCCAGATACTGCACTCCCTGTGATGCTATTCCTATCATATAATCACTCTTAATGCTACTGAATTCGTTACTTCCAAGTAGTTTAACCAACTTGTGAAGGACTAATTTTGTCCTTGGCTTACATGATGAAGGAGGGGGGGTGGGGGTGGGGAAGCTTTGTTGTCCTAAGTCTATTTCAGACATTTTGTTGTATGGATTGACAAAGGAAAAAAAAGGGGGGTTGGGGGGAGGGGGAAGAATTCAGTGGTCACAACTGCTTCATCATGTGAACATTATAACCAGAGCATGAGAAAAATCAGGAAAAGGAGAGCAGTGACCCTTCCTAGCTGTTTCAAAATAATTCCCATGCAGTGCTGCATGGCACGGTCTATCCTACAAGATAATAGTGAGGTTTCCCCCCGCCACCGCCATTGACTGGTTATATAATACCTTAATGCATTCCTCCTTGGTCTCTTAGCAAAAGCAGGATGAGAGGACATTCGATTACTTTGAGGAATCACCTGCTACATGTATTTTAACAAGGCTGAATTAAGTGAAACATGCTCCAAAGGGTGTGTTTGACAGGCAATGACATTCATCTGATTTAGGTTAACCAAAGAAAAAAAAAAAATCCCATTTGTTATCTAATCTAAGACAATTGCTTTTATAAGTTCATTGTTAAATAGATTTGTATCCCCCCTCCCCCTAGTGGATTTTACGTTTTCAGAGCATTCTACTGAAGGCTTAAATGACTGCCTCACGTCATCAGTTTCCTTTTCCTCTTTCCCTTCTAAGAGCTTGGATTTGTGAGGAGATGCCACAGTCTGATTTAGGACAGAGCTGGTGGTAATAAACTACTATAATCCTAAAGTAACAGAGTTTTACCTGGTAGGAGGCAATTGTAGAACTGAGCTTATTCCCTGTGAGATCTGTAGCTTAGTTAACAAAGGCACCACGCATGCACCCTTCTAGCTCTGAAGAGGTTCTCTACAGCATTACAAACATGACTTGTCTGCAACACAACTAGTCTCTAACAATAATTTTGGTGGTGAAACATACAGATAAACAATGAGCCACCTAACCAAACCGTATGTTACTGAATAATGCTCTGCACCAAGAAAAATCACCTTCAGAAATCCTTACTAGTAGTCACACAGGTGCTTTGCTTTTCCTCATTTGGATTTTAGCCCTTTGTGTAACCAAATCAGTACCAGCTGTTTTCTCAGACATGATCTTAAATGGCCAATACTTGCACTAGCAGTAACCTTGGTGCTTAAGACCTGGTACAGCCTCTCTCTTAAGTCCTGCTCACCACTCCCTCCAAGTCACTTTTACATATAGGAAAGGAAATTACATTATTTAAGTTGCATCAAAGTTCATACTTTAGCTTTATTGGGCTGTTTTTCACATGTTGCATTTTAATTAATGAACCTAGCAAAGCTGGAGTTTTCTCTATGGTTTTGTTCAAGAAAAAAAATACTTGTCAGTAGAGAATTTGTCTATGCCTGTCTTTGACTAATAAAACATTACCCATCTTTTTCAATTTCAACTTCACCTAACGCAGTTCCAATATCTAATACACATCTGCAGAGAAATCTGCAAAAGCAAATGGTTTTAATGGTCTTACTTTAGGAGCTTAACATGCAGTTTCCTTGTGTGTTTCTGCAGAAGCTAGCTCAGTGTAACAGAGCTCCAGGCACTAAAGCATTACAAATAACGTGGTCTTCTGCAGACAAATACACAAAGCCATCTAAGGCTTATAAGATCTTCAACCTTGTTTTAAAACTAGCAGTTGTCTTTGTTGTCCCATGACACCAGAGTGAGGAAAGGCTTTAACCACGGCTTATGGAAAGGAGAAACCAAGTCCTGGTATTCTTTTTTTCATTGCCTCTCCTCTTTTGTATTGTTATATTTGAAAATTAGTCAGGATTTAAGACATTTTCTCCAGCTAATAGCTTTGACCTATGCATTTAATTTACTCTGTTCCTGCTCCCCATATGTGACATCAGGCTACAGTGAGGAAAACTGAGGGATTGTTAAAATACTGCATTAATTTAACTGTCCTTTCAGTTATCCTTTCAATTTAAGGAGCTGAATTTAGCTAAGTGATCTACATGGCATTTGAATAGATTATTTCAAATAGTGTATAGGTCTGTATCTGGTGTTTCTAAAGCTAACTTGGAAACAAACAAATTTGGAAGGATTGTGGCACCTGCTGGCCAGCCTGAGGTGGAGGCCACCTGCACCTACCTGCTGGGCCGCAGGAATCATCCTGCAAGCTTGATAGTTTCTTGCCTTTAATGTGACTGTGCTAGTTGTTAAGTAGCATACTTTGTGAAAATGAGTACAATATATCAGCTGAACTTTTCCATGGACATGAGAATATGCAGCATGCAATCAATCAGAGGCGGATGGTTTAACACAGTAGTATTTGATGCATGCATTTCTTAAGGACTGACTTTTCACAAAACTCTGACAGCAACTCCAGTATAGCCTCGAACTCTTCTTTTAATTCACAGTCATGCTTATAAGAATTGTGTGTGATCATGAACTTACTAACATAGGTTGTTTGCCATTTTTATCCCATGAATTCAATTGCAAGCTCGTGTGGAACTTGAAGATAGAATTTGATTCTATCTATGTGTATTAAGGTTAAATTTATTTTGAGGTCATACACTTCTGCACTTAGAGACTTTGGGTACACTGTTGTGTGTGCATGGATAGCTTTTGCAATAACCAACAATAATAATTGCTTGTCAGATTCAAATTATTTTTGGTTAAGTAGAAACAACTGAAAAATGTCATTGAAAGTATCAAAGAAGCCAATCAAGGAAAAAAGTACATAATGCAAGAGGAAAAAAAAAGGTTAAGCCTGCAGACTCCTCTGTGTAGTATAATGGAAAGCAGAAATCCAAAACTAGTGCTCCACAACCACATTTCATTACCTTGTTTTACAAATCCCATCTTCAGGCTTTCAATTGAGACTGTACCACCACAAATGGCCTTTTAAGCTTCATGGCTGCCCAAAATACAAAATGATGTTCCCAAACTGGGTGATGTTTCCCGTAGCAAAGTAGTAAGCCACAAAGATACTACACATGAATTCTCAGGCAGAAACACCAACCACAGGAGTTGGAACAGAATAACAATGTAGTTACTCTGAAAGGCTGCCATCCTGTGGCACTTGGGGTATGCTGTAGTAGCTTGCTGCCCTGAATTAATTCTATCACGCTCTCTGAAGTGGCTTAGAGTGCATGTAATCGAGACAGCTCGTAGGTAGATAAATACTTCCTCATTTCCGTTCAATATTTAGGTAGTCTGAAGAGAAGGCTGCAACCTCCTGTATGTATCAACTGCATCATAGTGCAGCTCATAAGCCAAGGCTCATTTTGTGGGCTTTTATTTCCATCAGATGAACTAGTGAACATAACTTGAGAATATATTACACTTCATACTAGTTCTCTGGTATTGCTGTCACATTAAGCCATAAATTCTAGTTGCTGAATTTGCTGTATTACATCTGAGGAACGACTTTTCACGAGTGCTTTACTACCTTAAGCTATTTGTTACTTGATTTGAAAGACTGAGTGTGAGAAAAAAAAAATAAAATCCTGTAGAGGTCATCCCTTTAGTGCATAAATAATACTTTTAAGTAGTGCATATTCTTCAGGGTAAATCAATAGGACTTTAGGATAGACACTTTGGGATTTGACCCTGTACCTGATTAACTGCTTCTGCTTCAGTTCTTGCTCTTTTTTTGCTGTAAACGCATGTTACTCCTTAGGACTAAGGAATACATGTTCCTTCTGACACTTACAGCTTTTTTTCATAATAGGATGAGTAGAAAAAAATTTGTTTGCATTATGATGTTATGAATAGCCTGTGTACAAGAACTAGGAACAAGCCTGTCATATTTTCTTTCTCTTCTGGGAACAATGCTACCATTCTAACCCTGTTCTAAGAATACTTCATGCAACAAATAATAAAAATTCTTAATTAAGATGAGCTTGTAACTACTTAAACTTATAATTATGTAGCAAATAGTTTTAGGGAAATGGGACTTCCACCCCCCAGAGAAGCTTTGTTAAAAAGGTTAGAGAAAAATGGGCACCTGATAATTTCTACTCTGTTATTGTAGAAGCGATCAAGAAACCACATACTGTCAAATTACAGTGCTTAGAAATATGTATTCTCATCTACTTAGGTAAGGACTACATCAAAGCTTAGAAAGATGCATAAGCTGTGTGTGTGCATACATATATAGAAAACTTCTTTAAAAGCTTGGGCTAAATCCCAGGCAGTTAGTTCAGCTTCCTTATGTCTGCAGTCCAGTATCTGCAAAGATAAAGGAGCTCACCTACAGCCATAGTCTCAGTTACTTCTCCCCATGCTGGTTCCTTGATTTAGTATCTGATTTCAGGTACCATTGTTTCACTGGAGATGCATTTCTCCTCAGTGCTACCTTTCTTTCCTTTTGATCCCCTGGGCTGTGATAGCTTTCAAATAGCATACTAGTCAAGCTTTTAGGCACTAATTATAGCTCTCCTCAGCACCATTCCTTGAAATGCTAGCCACATTTAAAACAAGAGCCCTGTGGAACTGCCATTGTACCCATGCCAGTGCATGTACTGCTGCTGCACCATCAGTCTTCTCTCCAGAGACAGCCAGTGATAGTTGCCATAGGACATTCTCAGCTCCCCCACTTTTTTTCCATCTACATTCACCTTTCCACAACCAGAAAACCATGAATTCTTACCCAATCTACAGCCTTTGGTCCTTACATATTTTCCAAGCTGGCCCAATCTTTGGAACCATTCACAAATCTTTTAGTATTTATTCTCCTCAGTTTCCTCAATCATTTATTTATTTATTTATTTTTATGGAAGAGGTATTCATTCTGAATGGGAAATCCAGTCTTCTCATGGAGGAAAAAATAAATAAATAAATAAAACCACCTAATAACCACCTAATTCTACTTCCGGTGGTCAAAGAAAACTCGTAAGTACTTACTCCACTTTTTTTCAGCCCTAGGAATTACTCTGCATGTTTGGTTTTTTTCCTGTATTTCATCCTACCTTGGGGGAATTCAGCTCTGCAATGCTCAGGACTCACAGCATTTCCCAGCTTGCAGGAAGCACTCATCCAAGGAGCTACAACAATCTGCTTTTCCCTGTTTCAAGCCAACGCATTCTTTCTGCTGAGTGAGCTCTCAGGCATAAGATAAAACATGGTGTTGCAGAAGTCAACACAGCAGGAAAGCTCACAGCAACTCACAGCTATCTACTCAGCTGCTGCTATTTCTGCAACCCTCTTTCTTGACTTCCTTAATTTCCTTCAACCTGTAAAAGAGTGACGTCTTCACCAGGCCATTAAGGCTCAGGTAAAAAGGAGTCTGGGAAATCTCACAGGTGAGGTGAAAGGAGCTGATGGCAATTCAGTAATTGCTAGAATGAGCCAACGCCCTTCTTTTACAGGAGAGGTTAGTCAACGGAATCCCTATCATGTACATACACAGAAGACCATCTTCAATAAATCACACAGATTAACAAAACACTTCACTATTCCACAATAATGAATCCTGATTGTAATGTTTTTGTTGTTTTTAATTATTATTATTATTAAAAAAAAATACTCTCCTAATCTGGACCCAGTATGATTATTCAGGGATAAAGATGCTGACTCACGACATCTGATCTCTGGAGCTTCAAAAATTCGGACGTGTTGTACCCAGACTTACTCTATGATACTTGTTATTGACAGAAATAAAACCATCTGACCTGCATCATTTCACCCACATATTTAATCTGAATTAACTACAGTCTCTTTGTCTGAACTCATGCATTATCTGCCTGCTCTGATATGTAATTAAACAAAAAGACATATTTCACTTTCATGATCAGGTATTTTGTCCACTTTGAGCCCAAGTGTCCATGTCTGCTTTACAAATCTTCTGTCTCATACATTTATTACTATTTGCTAACCTTGAACAGGAAGGCTCAAGCCATTCACGATTAATAAAAGACATGGTATATCTGTCTGCAACTTCACTGATTGTCTTTTTAGTCTGCTAAGAAAAGGGAAAGACTGCTTACTCTTTCCCTTGGCAAAATAAAAATGAAGGAAAATGCTGGCTTCCTTTTTTTATTTTTTTTTTTCTGACTGTAATCTACATTCCTTTTCTGTAGTTCTGCTTCACCTGCAGAACCAGAAATTATTGTACACCAGATGAAAAACTCAAATCTTAATGACCCTGTAAACAAAGCTGAACCTGTATCCTACTGTCATCCCAAATCTCTAAAGTCCATTATGCTAGTTCTTCACTAGCAGCCCAGTTTTGAAGCATTAAATTTGAGCAACTGTAGGGTGAATGTATTTTTGGATGTTTCAGATGTTGGTAGTTAACCTACATTCTGTCATCCTGTTTCTTTACTTGCATACTTCTGACAGCCTTTTGCTTCAAGTGCTTTCTCTGTCTTTCCCCGAGTCATAAATTCTTCCCCCTCCCCAGCTCTTCTCCCTGTCTTTTCTTCCCCCCCATCAAGATAATGTTTTGTGAATAGCATTAGCAACATGGAATAGGACAGGATGTTCAGGTTGGACATTTGGAAATGTTGATCCTACTAGGCCAACAGTGCAGCAGTGCACTGATACCTGCATGATCAGAGAAGTCTCATCCTGGGAGATCTACAAGACTTGGCTACACAAAGCATAGCTGATCAGAGTTTCCTTCCCACCCACATTTTTATGATTCTAGAAAATTTAGTGCCAGCACATTAGTTGATAATATTTCACAAAATCACAGAATCATCTAGGTTGGAAGAGACCTCCAAGATCACCTAGTCCAACTTCTGACCCAACACTAACAAGTCCTCCACTAAACCATATCCCTAAGCTCTACATCTAAATGTTTTTTAAAGACCTCCAGGGATGGTGACTCAACCACTTCCCTGGGCAGCCCCTTCCAATGCCTAACAACCCTTTCTGTAAAGAAGTTCTTCCCAACATCCAACCTAAACCTCCCTCGGCACAACTTTAGCCCATTCCCCCTCGTCCTGTCACCAGGCACATTGGAGAACAGACCAACCCCCACCTCGCTACAGCCTCCTTTAAGGTACCTGTGGAGTGTGATAAGGTCGCCCTGAGCCTCCTCTTCTCCAGGCTGAACAACCCCAGCTCCTTCAGCTAGTTCTTGTAAGACTTGTTCTCCAGACCCCTCACCAGCTTTGTTGTCCTTCTCTGGACTCGCTTGAGCACCTCCATGTCCTTGTAGTGAGCGATCCAAAACTGAACACAGTACTTGAGGTGCCTTTCATAAACCCATGCTGACTGGGCTTGATTGCCTGCTTGTCCTGCAAGTGCCGCGTGATGACACTCAAGATAATCTGCTCCATGAGCTTCCCTGGCACCAAGGTCAGACTGACAGGCATACAGTTTTCCGGGTCCACCCTTCTTGTACATGGGCATCACATTCGCTAGCCGCCAGTCGACTGGGACCTCCCCTGATAGCCAGGACTGCCGATAAATGATGGAAAGTGGCTTGGCCAACTCTTCCGCCAGCTCTTCCACCGGTTCTCTCAGTACCCTCGGGTGGATCCCATCCGGCCCCATCGACCTGTGTACATCTAAGTGCTGTAGCGGGTCACAAACCATTTTCTCATGAATTGTTCTGCTCCCCATCCCCTTCTACCAGCTCAGGGCACTGGGTATCCAGAGAACAACTGGTCTTGTTGCTTAAGACTGAGGCAAAGAAAGCGTTAAGCACCTCAGCCTGCCATTGCAGGGATGGAGGAAAACACCACCTATACTCCTGCTCCATCATCCCAATCATCCCAATCCCCTAAAGTCCCCTTTGATAGCCTTAAGGCTTCTCTCAGCAATTTCATCACTATCTGGATGATAGGCCTGGACTATCAAAACAGGACAGTAATCAGGGGGGCAAACCAGTTTAGGAAGCTTTCTGGTAATGTCCCTGACCCGGTCCCCTGGGAGGCAGCAGACTTCCCTACGGATAGGGTCAGGCAGACACATAGGGCCCTCTGTTCCCCTCAGAACGGAGTCACCTACAACGATCCCCCTTCTTTCTCTCTTAGTGGAGGCAGTCTTGAGGTGTGGAGTCGAGTTCCTGGCCCCAGGCATCCTCCTGGGTAGACTTAACCTCATCCTCGCCCACCAGTCTCTCAAGCTCCAAGGCCTCAAACCTGTTGTGTAAGGGCAGCTGGGAAGGCAAGGCCGACAGGGCGGGGGGTTCCCTGTGACAAGAGCAGCGACTTGTTTCCATTCCTGCTCATCTCCTAAGGCCCCTTCCTCTGCCTGACAGCAACAGGGCAGGGGGTCCACCCCTGTTTGGGGTGTCTCACCCCACTGCCTTTCCTTCAGGCCTGGCAGGGAGTTGCTCCCCCATTCTATCTCTTGCTCACGCTCCCTGATAGCCCTTAACCTCTCCACCTCCTCCTTGAGCTCCGCCACCAGGCTGAGCAGGTCATCCCCCTGCTCACACCTCACACACACAGCGTCTCTGCCACCCTCTGATAGCAGCTACAGGCTCAGGCACTCCCTGCCTCCAGAGACCTGAACTGCTGCATTTTTGAGCAAGCAGTCAGTCTGGGTCGCCACAGGCTTTCTAGAAAGAGCTTTCTGCCTAGTGCAGACCATGGCGGTTTAGCTCTAGGTAGCCAGCCGGGGAGGCGGCACTGGCCACTGTGCCCATGGCTCGTCAGCCTCCCTCACGAGGGCTGCCTCGAGTGGCCCCGATGCTGGAAAAAATGCCCTGCCTGCCTTGATCCCCCGCTCTGTTGCAGAACACGTCTGCCCCAGAGCTGATCGCCTCAGCAAGGCAATACAATTTCAATACAACAAACAGCCCGGCTACTCCTGGAGGTTTCAGGACTGCATCTGTTGGTAAAGGCTGCAGAGAGAATTACATTAAGTGGCTTTTCCTTGCTGTCTCTCAGACTGCGTTAGATGCATCACAACATCTTTACACGTCCAGAAAGAAAGACAAGCTCCAGGGCTGCTCTCAGTCTCTCTGAAGCCTCAGATCTGACTTCCCCACCACCCCTGCAGATACAAGTATATCTAGAAATAAATTCCAAGAGACTGCACTAAATGGGCTGTGTTAACACCTGTTTTGCAATTCACATGCATCTGTGCCACCAATGCTTTCAAAAAATGAGCATTCTAGCATTCTAAAGTGTTGCTAGAACTGCTACTGAAACTTTTTCCTTAGAGCAAGATGCTAATAAACTGGCCTAGACCTTTCACTACCATCATTGTTGTCTGTTACAGCAGTTTTCTTTGTATATCAATCAATCAGCTTTGAAGTCTCTTCTAATTTTCTTCAGCTACAGATAATTAATTATGAGTACATGGAACAGATTTAGCCAGGGGACTCAATTTGACATTACAGTTTTCACTTCTGTTTGAGAAACTCCAGATTTTAACTCAGGTACCAGTCGTTGCTAGAGCTCACGGTAGAAACCACCATTTCCTTGCTTCTGAACAAAAACACAGCAGTATTTCCTCCTCACAATGCAGTGGGTGACTTTGTGAGCTCGGTTGTAAACACCTTTCCTAATAATTAAGGAAGGCATTTGCAGCAAGGCAGGGAAGGTGCTCTGCATGGCATTTTGTGCTGTATTGTTCCCTTCCCATAGTAACCCCATATAAAGGCTGTTGGCACCAGTACAGAGCACTCAAAACGGTTTGGGCTATAGAAGTTGTAATGTGACTTAGTGGAAAGCTTCCTGCAAAGATGAGGTTAAAAAAAAGGGGATGTCTTACAGGGTTACTGTTACAGTCCAGTACGTTTTTGCTTAGAGAAAGCATATCAGATTGGGAGGTGTTGAGACAACAGTAAGGAGTATGTACTTGACATCAACTCAGTGACTGCATCCTACTGCAAATTAGATTTTAAATTTAAATCAGGATTAACATGACATGGCAAGCTATGGCTCTTAAAACGTTTTATGGATTTGAGTATAATTGGAGCTTATTGCTTACTTTTTTACAAGAAAGTAAGAAACCAAGCAAAGTGATCAAAGACTGTCCCCCCCCACCCCACGTATTTAAAAAAATAATGAATTTTTCCAGTTCATATCCCTCATTACAAAACAACAGGTTTAGCTAGAGTATCTACAGATGCTCTAGGATCAGGATCAGAAATATCTGTCTGTGCACCCTGCAGATCCCAAATGTTGTCCATGGTATTGTGAAATTATTTTTAAATAGCAAGCCCTTCCTAAACTCTGAGGTCAGCATGACAATCTTTCAGTGTCTGTGATCAGCACCAATCAAGTCAAGAGAAGAGCGTTATTCTTTTATCAGAAATGCTTTCATGAACTCGTATAAGCCTCCACTCAGCAGCACTCTTAAGTATGCATTTCCCTGCTAACTGTGCCGGCACATAACTGCGCTCTGCGGAATGGCACCTGTGCTGAGAGGCTGTTGTAGCCTTAGGAAGCTGTACTGTGTACTGTGGAAGCGCTAGTCTCCGTTCAGAAATACTGGTACCAAGGTAGAAACACCCCAGCCACTACAGGATTCTTATAAAAATAAACCATTCTCTTAAGTATTTTCACTGGGAAATAAAGAGGATGCTCAGATGAGAACTGGTGGATAAAGGCAAGGCTCTGCAGGTGCGTGGGTGCCAGTGCCACGCGGGAGCTGCCTGCTCCGCTGTTAACGTCGAGTGTCCGCGTCCAGCCAGCACCTGGCACGACGCAGGAGTGAGGCTGTGTTGCACAGCTGGCACCTGCTCGGGTCCAGCCTTCTGCCCATCACCAGCTTCATCTGCTCCGAGGTCTTCCGTCAGGATCGCTGTGCCTCTGTGTCATCGCTGGATCCAGATTTGTCTTGCTGGAAATGCAGGATTACAACTATTATTCTGCACATGCAGGAAAGAAGATTTTCTTTCTCTTTTGACAATGAACCAATTAATTTAAATAAATATAAAAACAGGGTGTGTTAAAAGAACTCGAGAAGTTGTCAGGCAAGCTGTAGGAGGATGTGCAAATCATACTATTCTGAAAAGCATTACACACACCTCGGGGAACGCTCCTGGTAGCTAGCAGGAAGAAATCACAGGCCCCTTAGGAAAGTATAAGCAGTGCTACAGGAAAACACTTCACACAGACGATGGGGCAGAGTTGGAACCGAATGTCATCTCTCCTGATTGTTGGAAGGCACAAGGAGGCCTAAAAGATAGTCGGTATGCAGGCAGTTAAAAACTGGGTAAGATAGAGGGAGAAAACACGATTGTCTTTCTCAGAGGAAGAATACTAAGGCATGGTTTGGCCCCAGGCAGCAGCCTCTCTTGCAGAGGGCTCCAGCCCCATTTCTACCCCATTGTTTTTTTCTTATTACATCTCGAAGAAGACAGAAGAAAGAGTCCTTGCTTTTCACAGATGGAAAGGATCGTGCAGGCACAGTCCCTTGCTCTGAACACACAGTGGTATGTACATGGTGGCAGAACTAAATAATCACATTTCACAAAACAAGGTTATAAAATTGAGTAGATTTGCTTTTTTGGAGGCATTTCAAAATGACTGTGGTTGGTGCAGGGAGTATATTTACAGAGCTAGCTACCTGTGGTGTTCCATTGAAAAGCCAGTTATTTCCCTTCTCTAGGTCTTAGGGGCTTTTTGCTTGTTAGATGTTTAATACCTCAGTGCTTTTAAGCATCTCCTGGGATTCCTCTTGTGACTGAAAATGTAATTGCCATTAGTGCGACATGAGTCGTACTCACATTCATAAAAATGGCAGCAGACACTTGAATATTTATAGACTGCACTAGCTTAATATAATGTTCTGTATTTACATAATAATAGTCTAAAGGACCAACAAAGCATGCTGAAGAACAGGTGTGTAAGCGCTGATTCGAGACTCCGGATAAGGGACACACAGCCGTGGTAAGCCCCAGGCCTTCTCTTGAACTTCATTCTGTCTCATGTAAGTTCGCTTGCTGAGTTGTTGGGGTTTTTGTTCTGGGAAACCCAAAAGCCTCACAGGTTACACTGAGAACTGAAGAAAAGATAGAAGTAATCCGCAGGCACAAAGCATTCTTAAGGACATAGTTAGAGTTTACTGATAACAAGGATGAATTAGTCAGTTACAGATTTTATTTATTTATTTATTTTTTCTGTCGTATCCTGAGCTTCCTGCAGGAAAATGCATGTTTTCCCACTTTTGGACAGCTTTGAATTTCTCACTACATCTGTCTTTTTATTGGATCACTCCTGTTGCACAGAACACACTACATGAAAGTTGGGCGCCTGAGCAACGCTCCTGTGAGACAAGAAATCATGGGCGAAGCGAATGCACAGATTGCTCGGTGACCTCGGTGACTTCGCCCGTCACTAATGCTCGCAATTTTGTGTTGATCCTGCACAGCTGAATTTCACCCCTGGAAAATGTCTGCATAAATAGCCCAGTGTGATTACTCTTGTCTGTATTTATGAGCTGCAACAATATGTTCTCCCATTTACCATCTAAAATGTCTTTTCCTAATGCGTGTTACAGCTTATGAGGGCTTATTTCTTCCTTGTAATGTATCAGCATTCAAACGAATTGCCTCATCAGTAAGATTGCTAACATTACCGTGGCTACTACAGCTAACCTTTGCTGCATGGTAGGCATATATTCAGTGAAAATGCATTGCAGCTAACTGGAGGAAAATAGGAAAACAGTCATCCTGGTATACAGCTCTCTGTAAGCATCATTTAGCTTTTCAGTTACAGCTGGTTTACTCGTACCAATGTGTATTTACCTATTACTCTCCTAAAAAACAACCAAACCAACCAACCAAACAAAACCCTTATAGTTTTCCATGTAGTCAAACCATTTCCATCCTTTGTGTTTATTATGAAAGCACAATGCTTGAAGATGGTGAGACCAGCCTTTCCTTCTGCTGCCCCACTTTAGAAAATCAGCAATTCCCACACTTAGCGTGTTTTATGTGTCTGGTAATGGCATTCAGTGTTAGAAGCAAACACTTGAATTGCATGTGATTCAGAATACAGACAGACCTCCTTTTTGTTGTTGTTGTTTCTTTTCCTTGTTTTAAGAAAGCTACTGTTGGCCTGGTAATATAGTCACATAATTTCAATAGGGCGGGTCAGTTCTTGCTCAATGCTTGGGACTTCAGGTTTTATTCAAACACATATTTCCTGGCCCTGGATCACAGCTATTTATATTTGCAAGGTTTATCCTGCAGCTGCTTTTCTTTTAATGTTAGTCATTTTCTGAGCATGAGTCATTATTGTGGATACTTGGTCTGAGTTGTTAGCACACTGCAGAAAACCTGAGCAACCATGTGAATCAGTAAGTAAAAACAAGCCCAGGAAGATTTTAGTGATGGATATTAGGACTCCATGGGGAAGGACTTAGAGTTGTCCAAGAGGATATTTTACAAGGAGAAGAGGGTCCCTGCTGAGTGTGAAGTCAAGCTCCAAACACAGCCTCCAAGATGACCCGCCTCTTGTGGAACCAAAGAAAAGAGGAGGTTTGGAACCTGCCTTGAAAAGGGAATTTGATCTAACCAGGAACCTTTCATCAAGAAGAAGAAAGTTTGCTTTGTGAGGAAGTGCAACATATATTCCCAAGATAGGAAGCAAGCTTCCCTGATGCTGAGTTGCTTGGTCCCTCTACACAGCCTCTGGACAAAGGGAAATGCTCAGTGGTTCAACCAATTCTCTTCCATTCTGCATTTCTGGGCACTACCAAGCAGTCTTTCTTATATTTTATTGCCTTCCAATTGCACCCCCCTCCCAGCTCAGCCCCAGCCACAAAGGAAAAAAAATGAGGTGAGGAGAAAGAGAGGTTTCAATAATCCAGCAGGTTACAAAGCACAGGTTAATACTGATCTTTATTTCTCCCACACACAACTAAGTCATTTCCTATATACATAGACTAAAAGACTCCAGGAGATGGCTGGTTTGTCTTCCTGAGGGGTCAGAAAATGAAGCTGGGTTTACAGCATAGAAGACTTGGGGCTTTTATTTTATTATGATTTTTTAAATTTATTTTGTATTTTGATACAATTGATTGTATAAAATATGCTGAAGACAGATAAGAGGAATTCTTCTTTATAGCTGCTACTTCTATGAACACGAACTTATCAAAGACCCTTTAAACACTGCAGTAGTCAGGCTGATCACGTAGTAAATCCTTTCAACTGAAGCAGTCTTTCAAGAAATGCAAACCATTAAGGCTGCTGTATGGGAACCTAAGGGCTTCAGCAGGCAGGTACACAATGATGGCCACTTGAAAGAAAGAGCCTGCTTATCTTTGAGCATATGCTATATTTTAGGCACAAACGACATTCACTCTAGAACACGTTAAGTGCTTGAGGGGGCTTCTCATCAGTTAGGGGCAAGAAGGTCAGTCAGCCTGCTGCTCTGTGGTTTTCTGGTAGCAAGGGCCCTCTGGTAGGCCCCTGCTATAAAACAGAAGTAATAATCTTGACTTTAAAAAGCTTGCTGTAGTTTTTCTCAGGTCAGTTACACAGGACTTCTTTGATGCTGCTCTAGCTTCCTGATACTGGCTCTGCCTTATTTAAAAGGCGACCTCTGCTTTTGACAGTGACAATAGACATTTCTTCTTGCACGGTGACAGCCTTCTCGTTTTCCCCATCTCACACATCCCCTGTGCTGGCATGGCCTCCTCATTGCTTTGATTATTCTTTCCAGGTTTCCAGTGTGCTTTTTTGTTGTTGTTTTGGCCAGCCACAAGCTGTTGGTCGTATCACATCCCCCATCCTGATACAATATAAGACAAATGACCGTGTTTTCCAGTGTCAAGCCCAATAGGATGTTCTAATTGAAAAAAATATTACTGTCGTAGCGATGATGCATTTCTGGCTGTAGGCCGTATTTCTGCTACCTGTGGACCAGGAGATCTAAGTTTGAAACTAACCTGCCTGGCCCAATCAGTCCCCAGAATCAGGAGGAAAAAAAAGCCCGGTACGGTGTCTGCCGAGATAAATCACAGAACTAGCAATGAGCAAACAGGACCGGGGCAAGATGTTTTCTGGGCCTTGCCTCAGAACTTAGAAAAAGGGAAGGGGCAGAAAAGAACAGAAAAGAAAAGAGGAGAAGAGGAGAAGAGGAGAGGGGAGGGGAGGGGAGGGGAGGGGAGGGGAGGGGAGGGGAGGAGAAGGAGAAGGAGAAGGAGAAGGAGAAGGAGAAAGGAGAAAGGAGAAAGGAGAAAGGAGAAAGGAGAAAAGGGCTGGCAGCAGCAGGAGGCCCTGCAGCACGGGGAGGTTGGCAGAAGTGCTGCCACATCCTTACACAATCAGCGACACACCAGCCTGTCTTGCCAAGCACATTTGTAGCACTGAAGGGGAGAGCAATAGAGCACTTCTGCAAATGGTCTCACGGCAGCTGAAGTCAAGGGAAAAAAGGAGACATGAAACAGAAATAGATACCAGAAGCAGAAATCCCAAGAGTTCTCTTGGCTGCAATGGCAAGGGAGGGAGGAACTGGGTGAAGTCCTGGCAAGGTGGTGCTAATAACAGAGTGATTTCAAGCTGTGGCATGTGGCTGACACTGTATGAATAACAGATGTACACATAAGCACGTGTGCAGAGAAATCTGAGGATGCAAATGGAAAACAAAATCAAGGGAATCCCTAAATCTCCACAAGTGATACACCAAGAGCTTTTTCCAGTTTATGCAGAAGAGGTTACTGGGACTTTTATTGGTACTCTATGGCAAGATGAGGATCTTTCTGTTCATTTGAAACAATTCATGCGTGCATCACAGCAGGGATAAGCTGCAGACATCTATCTAGTGGACAGGAGCGCAGTGGGAAGTCACAATAATAATTTCAGTCTTAAATCACAGGACTCAGGTCACTGTGCAAAAAGCAAACAATTCTTCTCAAAGAATAGGATGCAGCCCACACTGATACAGCAGTGGTCAATGTGGGTATGCAAGTGCATTGCAGGGTTTAAGCCCATTTATGAAAAAGTTCAAGCCAGACCCAGCTATTTTCACTCACAACCACCTTTAATAGTGGAGGGCCTGTAATATAAACTGTGAGGAGACACCGGAGTTACAAGTGGTACGTGTTATCACTTGGCCTGTTGGTAGAGAGGCCAGTGTAAATTCAAGACTTAGGCTTAGTTGCTGCCTAGGAGTGGTCTGCATGTGTTGTGTTACTGTCTGCTCCAGCAGAATGCTGGGCTTTTCCTGAAGCAGTCCAGGCTACTTTCATGTAAACCATTCTTTAATATCGTAATTATTTTCATTTTGTTTCTTTATATTTCATTGTCAGTGTGCATCTAATGACTGTGCGAGTGACACAGGTTAGACTGAATGAGTTAAATGTAATTTGCAGGAAACAAAGCCAAAATACAAATCTCTTGCGGGTTTTCCTGCTGTATGATGGCACCTGACTTAAATCCTGTTCTCACTACAAAGCAAAGTTGTTCTGTTGACTGTAGGCCTTGAATATTAAGTCTTAAAGAAGTCAGTCAGGTCCTGCATGAATTAGGGGAAACTGGTTTTGTACAGCCTCACATCTTATTCATTTCCAAACCCTGCCATGTTTTGTTAGCAAAGGTTTGCTGCTTGAGCACATATTGGCTCTTGGTCATACCGGTGTCATTCTGAACGAATGCCA
This sequence comes from Heteronetta atricapilla, assembly GCA_011075105.1. Lineage (NCBI taxonomy): Eukaryota > Metazoa > Chordata > Aves > Anseriformes > Anatidae > Heteronetta > Heteronetta atricapilla. The sequence goes on along the minus strand of CM021734.1, from coordinate 64,419,917 downwards.
TTCAGTGTTTTAGAATTGCTTCGTATTATGCTTGCATACCTGTCAGGGAGACTTTGAGTTGCCTGAAATGAGCAGATGATTTATCCTTCTCTGACACACAGGGTCAGGAATGTCAGTGCCGAGTTGCTCCAGGGAGACCTGGCATTCGTTTATGTTTAAGCCACTGTAGCTGAGGATGGAAGACAATAGCAAATCTGTATTGCTGTAGCATCCTGCACTTCTAGGTAAAGATTACCACTCCCAGTGCTAGCCGTGGCATGAACATGGTATGTTATTGCTGTCCTTGGAAAGGTTACTGGTTTGATGCCAGCTTCCTGGTCTACATCATTCTGCTGATGTGTTTTTCTGTGGTCAACACACACCTATTTACTCAGTATTCCTCTACTGCAGATGAAGATTTTATTTTAAACTCAATGAAGAATTTATAACAAAGGTTCACAACTGATTCTTTTCCATTTTTTTTTTTTTTTTTTTTTTAATTCTTAAGTAGGAAATCAATGCTTACAATTACTTTGATGTCCGTTCGTCAGCATGGGCATCAGTCTCCTGCCAACCTGTCATGTTTTATTGCATTGGTGAGTTGCAGTGTGTTTGGCTCCCCACAGTAACATCTAGGTTAATTAGTTAAAGTATTGAAAACTGGGACTGAAGAACTGAAAAGTATGACTTGCCTGAGGCATGTTTCAGTGTGTCGCTAAGGTTCTGCTGCAGTGTCCTGGAATTACAAGTTTACAAAGAACAGCGGGTATATCTATGCACGCCCAGATGAGAAGGTTTCAACAAAGAAACAGAGACTATTGGGTTTTTGTTGTTGTTGTTTTTGTTTTTTCTTTTGTCCTTTTTGCCTAACAGAAAAACTCAAGCCAGAAGTAGAATGTAAGTATTTCGTTTAAATTTTCTTATAAATTGCCCAGAAACAATTTGTCAGGAAACAAAAACCTGCCACATCATATATCCACAGCACCTGCTGTCACCACTTACCTCTAACGTGTATGTATCAGGTAAAATTCACTTAAATAAGCGTTCCTAAATCACCTACAATCTCTTCCCCGGTGGCTCTGTTGCTGGCAGTAGTGTCCCTAGAGCTCAGATGTAACCCAGCCGTGCCCTCCCTCCTTGTGGGAATGCTTCCCAAAGTGCCAGCTCAGTGAACGTTTCCCAGCACAGAAACACATCTTCTCACCCACCTTAACCCTTATTTTTATTTTTTGTCCGAGTGAAACCTGAAGGTGTAGCCCCCCTTAGGGGCTCCCGGGCTTGGGAGCTGGCAGTGCCGGCCCCCTGCGCTAACACGGAAGGCCCTGCCGCAGCTGGGAGCTGCCTGTGCCTGGTCTCGGTGCTCGGGCCTTGCTGCAGGCCCACTCCAACACAGCCTGGCGTGGCACATGGCATATTTCGCACGGCAGGAGCAAAACACGGACGGCAAAGCTAAGCTGGGGAGTGTGCCAGGCCCTGCACAAGACTGCAAAAGCACCCAGCCCCTGCTGTCTTGGGCACATGGAAAGCTGTCTGCCCTTAACTCAGCATGTCCGCATGAGCTGATGTTAGCAGCTGTCCACCTCTTTCCTTGCTAGGAAAGGTTTTTAATGGCTCACTGTGCTTTTGATCTCAGGTTCTGGCTTTGACAGAAACAGGCCTGGCTGGCAGCACAGAATCAGATGAATGAATAGTTCATGAACTGTTCTCCTAATGGCCTGTGGAATTGCCTCCAGAGATGCTTCATGTTTGTCACGGTTCTTGCTTTCCATTACAGCCTCCTTTGATGTAAGTCCCTTCAGTCAGACAGAAGAAGACCGATTAAGTCAATTGAGATCCATTCACTACTAATACTAAATTACGTAAATATCTTCATCATCCACATGCACTGTGGGCACTATTAGGGCAAGTCTACACATGGGAATTATTCTGGAATGAGGTGTGAATTTGCAGCTATTTCACACACCTCCCTAAGCTCTCAATATAACACAAAACGCATGTTTGCAAACATGAATTAGGCAAAACCTCACCGAAGAGCTCAGTCAAGGTTAGAAGTGGCTACAGGAAGAGCCAGCACCACATCAGACATCTTGTTCTGCCAAAATCCAGGTGCTGTAGTTCGGCCTGATCTAAAGAAAGCACGGTTTAAAATACCAGTCACTGGCATGTCTTCGTGCTGATGGAAACTAGGAGGGCACTTTCTGTTACCAAGCAAGCAGAACTGATTTGCAGACAGTGCTAGGTGCAGTGAGTGCTTTCATTTCTACTGAACTGGAGCCTACATTTCTAGGGTCAGAAAATAAAAAGGGAATCATCCTGCTTTGAACAACAGAAAATACTTGTGCTCAGAGCTACTTGGTTGTGGTCTCAAGCTGAGTCGCTTCCTCCACGCTCTACAGCTAAAAATTACTGCTGTGCTCGTAATAGTATTGTAACCATCACAGATTTGGCTCCTATAAAATCCTCCTGAACATGAATCATTTTACACTTCTTTAGCATGAAATGAATAATACACACAGAGGTAGAGAGGTTTTTCCATTCTTGCATTTAGGAGATTCAGAAATGAAATTGTATTGCATATAAAACTCATTATCCTTGACTCCTTAGGGAAAAAGGGAGGAATAGACTTGCACTGTGCTCATTTATCTGGCCTCATTTTTTTTGCACTCTCCATTATTACTGACATACTACAGAAACTTGTTTTCCTGCTGATGTGCATTTCTCCAGCAACACTAGACCACCGCCACTAACAGTAAATAGAGGCATTATGACAGCACCTAAAAGCCTAGTAGGAAAAGATCCTTAGCTGCTGACATCACTTCATAAACCTCTGCAGAGCTGTAGCAATTTGCATCAGTGGGGCATCTGCCATATATAATTCTGTTTGCTGAGAAAGGCTGCTGAAGGATGGTCTGGGGCCATTAGCAGCTCCCAGAGCGTGCGCTGGTAACCCACGGGGCTCCTGGCTTTGCATTCAGCTGCTTGGCCATGCATTTCTCCACGCCAGTTCTTACTGTTAGCACAAAGGACAGGTAGCAGCCTGGAAGGTAGCCTATGAAACTGTCTAGCTAATGGTGTCTCCACAGAAAGTAAACTACCACCTACACACAGCAATTTCACATATATTCCCTTCCTTGTTCTCCTCATCTCCCCTGTTTGCTCTAGTTCTGCATGCCCACATCAAAAGTACAAGCGCTAGTTTCTTTGTTCCCATCTGTCCCCCACCCCAAGCACACACTTTCTTGTACATTTGCCAGGGGCTGAGAGAGTCTGCAAACACTCTCTTTTTCAGTGGGCAGACAACAGAGGGAATTCCAGATGCGAAAGGAAATTAATAAGGAGTTTGACTCAGCTAGGAAGGGTTCAAGGGTACAGCAGCCAGAGGCAACTCACTGTTCTGACTGGGTTGTGAAAACATTCAAATCACTTTACCTGTATATTCTGTGCCTTCTTATCCCACCTCAGTTCTGTTCATCAAGGGATGCTATACGGTGAATTCATATCAAATCATCACTCTTTCTAGCAAGTTGAATCTTCCTCACCCATTTTGGACCCTCATTTTGACTACTGGAGAAAGTATGCCTTGCTTATCCTAAGAACAGTAATCTTAACAAGCTCCTTTCCTCTTCATTCTTAAGAAAGCCTGAAATGCCAGCTTTGTATATCGTTTAACATAACATCTTTTATTTATTAATTTTAATATTTGCAAGACTTGCTCTGTAAGATGCTCAAAAAAACATTTAGCAAATAAGAAGAACAGGTTTAATTATTCTGCTACACCAGAGCACGCTCCAAATGTGGATTCTTAGAGAAAGGAAGACAGAAGACTTTCTGAGCAAAACAACAGAATCTAGCATTTACAAGGTACAGTGACTGTCTGCCACCAATCCAGTCTATTCTGCAGACACACAGAGGGCCACGTCCCCCATCGCAGTTTTCTGGTGATGTGGCTGGAGATGGGATTAACAGCACCAAGCAAGGCTCCATCCCTCGCTCTGTCCATCGGCAGTAGCATCCTGGTAGCCTGCTTTTCTTACACACGTGCTGCCCTGACCTCATGAGTGTAATGTAATGTGATGTGATCATAGCCTGTGATTGGAGCAGGTTGGTAGCTCCTGGAAGATTCTGTCTGCTGTCTTTACTGATGGACTGTAAGAGCATCGTCTCTAGTGCACCGTGGACAAGGCAAAGTGATGCTGGGCTAGACAGCAGAGCTCTTAATTGCTGCTCCCAGCTTGGAGCTTTCTGGTGAACTCCCAGAACATATTTTTTGTTTGGGGAGTTCACAGAAATTCCCATGAGACAGAGGGGAAAGCAAATTTATTTTTAAACCTTCTCATAATTGATAGCTGAAAATCTCTCAGTGTCCTCTCACGGTAGGTAACACAGCCAGCTTGGCCTTACTCGTGCTGTTCCAGAGACTGATGAAAAAATGGTTATCTCAGCTAGAGCCTTACTTTCACTTAATACCTTGACACTAAGCTTTCTAGAAAAACTGCTTTCATAAGATAGGTCCTGATCAACAACTACTCTGCACAGAATCTTGATAGTTATTTTCAGAATGTTTGGGCTCAGGTTGCTTTGACCTTAGTTTTGTCAATAACTCCTGCCCCTTTCCAACCCCACTACATGAGAAGGAGCAGGTTTTGTTCTCTGGCCGCTGTTGTCCTGGATTGCAAAGCAAGAAATTTGGGAAAATACACTCAGCCATATAGCTGGGAGCAAAGTTCCTTGAGGAACTGAACTACAAGGACTGAAATATTTTTTCTAAGGTGAAGACAAGCTTCAAACCGAGACATTAACAAATCCTGCCTAACAGCAGCTTCCAAAAAATCATTCAAAGATATTTGAAACTGTGTGGTCCAGCACAGTTGAAGCCGAGACTTTTCTTCCAAGACTAAGTCCTAATTTCAAAGAAGATCAAGATCCTTGCGATACAGCCATAGGGGAAAACAAAACAGAACAAAACAAAACCAAAAACAAATATTCACTGACTTCTTAGCCTGGCATCAGTCAGAAAGAGCCAGGCCTACTCCATCCTCACCCCTACACAAAATTCACATGGGGAACCGCTTGTCTACAGTACCTGCAAAAACAAAAAAAATCTCAAGGATTATGCCCTAAGGAAATCACTGAGGTTATCACCAGCCAGTCTGAATGAAGTGTGTTTAATGGCAATCTCAAAAAAAATATACAAAAATGAGCAGGCTCTATGTCTCTCTATACACCAAAAATGAAGATTTTCACTGAAATAGTTTGTCTTATAAACCATCTTGGGCATCTTGAGTGAAAAGACCTGAAGATAAGCTAAAAACACTCTGAAGTGCATTTTTTAAGTTTGGGGTAGACCAGGAACTAAGCTTCAGAAAGCAACAATCTGGCTTCAGAAACCAAAGCGTAAGAAGAAACCTGTTCAGACATATAAGGAAAGAATGCAGCCGATGAGATCACTGGAAGCTTCCAGGTTTTTTTTCCTGTAAAAACCGAAGATAATCCAAATTGAACAGAGAGAGTACATGCACCTAGAACACCTTTCCTTCTCCCATATATATTGTATAGCCCAGGGCACTGGAGGCAGCTGTGGACACGAAATGCAGTTTTATCACGGAGCTGTCACTTCAGCCATCCTAGCAGCTGGTAACCTCCGAGCAGCACCTTTCCCCCTGTCTTGGGGGCCACCTTCTGCCTTGCCTGTTTGGCGGAGCTCTAGGTCATTGTTTATGCAGTCCTTCAACTACTCAATGCAGTTGTGTTTAAAATACAGGAGAGCAGGAGAGCTTGAACAGCAGAGAGAGTGTTAGAGGAAATGAAAAGGAAAAATTTGGCTTGCTGTGACTGAGGAAGCAGGACTTTCTGCACCTTACATACTGCTGCACGGGCTCAGATATACCTCTAGTGTGAAAATAGGAATTCCACGTACAAAAATACATATCTCAGAGACTTTGCTGTCATGCCAACAGATTTCAGATTATAAATAAATTCTGAATTGACTTTGAGGCTTACCGCATACGATACCAAGGCTTTGCTAACACAGACGTAATTAACGTAGTAATGTTTCCTTCTCTTACCATTGCAAGGACTTTTCATGATTGCTGCTAGCCAATGCAAAACATTCTACTTCCTCTTACCTTGGTCTCTCCCTGAGTCGTTCTCATTTGCATACGGACTGGATGTGCACTAGACTTGTTTACAGCAATTAGCACAGCAGGCACCCTGGCTGGAGCCTCTGAACCTCAGATAACACAAACACTGCATCCGCAAGCGCCAAGTGGAATGCTCCACTCCCAGTTGTTGTTTCTCTGAAACACAGACCTCGTATTTGCTTCCCAGGTCTAATTAATATTTGTCTAATGTCCATGGTGCAGCCATGGACATTGTAGCCTCTTTGAGGCTACATTTAGAGTTCTTCCTCAACTGGAGTTTGAAAATAAATGTAATACATTTCAGTGACACTAGAGGGAAGCCAAAATGTTTCAACAACCCTCTAAAAATACAACTCGCAGCCCTAAACACAAAGTTAGGAAACAAACAAAAAAAATCTTTAGCATGGTATAGAAAATACCGGTCATACTTACTACATGTAAAGATGCCAAATAGGTTATTCATTCACAGCACAACTATGGATTTTGTCATTGGCAGTCTGCATGCTGTTAGGCTCCACACTGTTCCCCCTGGGTGTTTCCTTGGTGACGCTATGAGCCCGGCTGCCTTCACAGTTGTAACGCATCTCCGACAGTGTAAGTTGCTAAAGCGCACTGTAAATGCGGGTGGTTAAAGTCCGTGTGTTTTCTTCCTTATTTGCTGATTCTGATACAAGCCCTGGAAGTTTCTATTCTGCTCATCAGCTGTGTGGTTTTGTGTTTTGTTCAGCATCCGTCACATTACTAAGGCTGTCCAAATGTCCTGTTCACCCACTCCATCTGTCCGTTTGCAAGCACTACGGGAAAGGCTCCTTTCACCCAGGATGCTGAGGTAAGACAGATGTAACTGTGGTCAGAGCAAATGGTTTACATTCCTGCTCTGAGCTGCAGTGATCAGGCACAGGGCTGATCCAGTGTTAGGGTACCCCAAAAAGCATTAGCCGTATCTTCGACCAACTTCCCCTTACCTTCCCTTTTCCTCTCTTTCAACTTCTTACTCTTCACTACCTGCATTTCCTCCCATACAAGCACCTTTCAACACTAACTGCTTGGTTTCGGTGGCCTGATATCCTTACAGGGTGTTCGATATGGGTGCTCTGGTAATTTCTAGCCAGGTGGAAATTTTGTTAAATCAGTACATGTGTTACCCAGAGCGTACCGCTGTTCCTCATCCTGCTGTCTTTTTTAAAAACGACGCAAAGGGTTAACGATCGGCACACATACCTTAACATATCTGTTTATCTTCACTCCCCAGCTAGAGGGGGGAACAAAACAAAACAAAAAAAAACAACATTTGATATACAAAATAAGCTGATGGTAACACAATGCCAAAAATAGCTTATTATGTTAAGTGCAAGGGAAAAAAGCCTTGATATAAAGCTTGATTGCAACAACATTTCAATTTACCAGTTTAAATACAAGACTTGCATTAAAATATTTCTTGAGATACATCTCTTGCTCTCTAAGGTGATTTTTTTTAAATTTATATACACATATCCAGTTGTAACACTTGACAGTAGTCTTATGAAGCATTCAAAGAGCATAACTTGATAAGTACACACTGTAGATATGAATGGTTAATGTCTATGATTTCCTCCTTCAAGGGTTTATAACATTATGTTGAGTACTAGCCTCAGACAGGTGACCAGCCACCTGATGCAGTGTAATACCCCCAAGCCCTTCCCTGAGGTCCCACAGTCCAAGCCTCCAATGCTCACTGGATCCAGATGGTGTTGCCTCTTTCTGGTCTGCGAGGCTCTACTGTAAGTTCTCCGAAAGTGGAGAAAAACTGCTCCATTTCCTTCTGCAGCATGTCATTCCTCTTCTCTGCATCCTCTTTGGCCCGTTCTGCATTACGCATTTTGATTTCTACCATTGTGAACTTCTTTCGCTCTTGATCCAGCTCTTCGTGTAGGGCCACCAATTCAGTCTCCAAGGTGAGATTTCTCTGCTCCAAGCTGCAGAAACCGAAATAAAAGCAAACAGCTCCTGAACAGCACTCCTTTCATTCACTTGTGCAGAAATGCACACCACCAACAACTCATGCATTTACCTTTTAAATTACAGAGCTTAGACTGAATTTCCAAGAGGTCTATCTACGAACCATGTCTTCATCTAAGATCCCTTCCCACAGGGCACTCTCTCCTCCATAGCTCGTTTAGAAAACGCATGATGGCAGCCACTGGTTACAGTGCACAGTGGCAAACAGCTTCATGTAAATTCTCCAGCAAATAGCCTAAGTAAGCCTTTTACTTCTGGAAGTGTTGACTCCCAGCTCCCACTGTAGTTGCACTAATTTAATGGAAAAGGTCAGAGTTAACTCCCCAAATGCCTTTATTTTGCAACTCGTGTTTGTCAGTTGATTTATCTGCTGTATCTGTATTTATGAATACAGATTGACAAATCAAAAAACAATCAAAAAACCCTGCAATCAGCCTGGCTTGTTTTTTGTCCTAAACAGTTACCCTATTTTTTATCTATTTATCATTATATCTACCCTAGCGACCTTGTGTTTGAGAAGACTGTGCAGTACCTGTACACAAAGACATGGCTCCCCCATGTCTTCTTTAGCAGGCCTGAGCTTTGAAGGAAAGATGCAGGCAAAGCAGCAGTGCAGAAATGGGACTGTGAGCAGACGTAACTCCCAGATGTAGCACTGCCTGACTAGGAACAGGGACTCTGGAGAGAGGTTAGAACAGTCCCCAGTCCCAAAATTTACAGGTGGACTAATGCAAGACTGATTTCACTGAAAGGTGATGCCCAGTTGCACCTCATTCTCTGGAGGACAGGCATCGAGTAATGAAATCATTGCAAGAGCCTACTGATTTTGTCAGTCAGATTCCACACAAACTCCTAAGGTTCTGGCTTTATTTCTGGTGCAGTGTAGTGTGTTGCAACAGAGGCAAACAGTTGCTCTGAAACAAACCCAATTGGATCATGATACCCGAAAAGCAATTCCATATGCCAGCAAACTCAGTGCAGAACATGCAGTGATTGCAGCTAGCACAGATTTTTAGCAACCCGTAAGAGAGGGCACCCCTTTTCTCTGCAAGAGCCGATCAGATGGCAGAGCCAAACCATCTTACCTCTTTAACCTTGTCTCATACTCTAGTTTTTGTTTGGCCATCTCTTGCTTCAAGCTGGACACCAGGCTGTGGAGAGCACTGTGATTGTTAGTACTGTTGGCCACAAATGTTTCGCTGTTATCACTGCTGCTGGTGGCCCGGCTGCTGTGGCCCCCCACGCTCCTTCGGTCACTTTTGTTCTCATAGTCACCCGGGTTGGAGAGGTCTTCATTTGGTGGTCCATCCAGCACAGAGTCTTCAAAGTTACCCGCAAAGAAGTCCTGCTCGGGGCAGGTGGTGGTGGATGAACGACAGGAGGTGGAGTGCTCGGGGAGGGATATTTCACAAGACGACGTTGACCAGGTAGCACTGTCCACGCTCTGTTTGTCGTCAGAGTTCACCATGGAGAACTGCTGGTGGACGTTGTCATAGGTGGAGAGCCTGTTGTGCTGCCCCGACTCGCTGACTGAATCCTTTTGCTTGTTGTCCCTCAGTGTGACATAGCCATTGGGTGCCCAGCCCGCGGCCCGGTTGTTGAGGGTGGTGGTGAGCCCGTCAGTGCTGGAAACACCCATCCGCACACCGCCGTTCTGCATGCTCTGTGTGCCCATCTTGGTCATCGCTCCTTTCAGGGACGACGTTCTCCTGCTCTGCAGGGTGCAGTTGGGTAAGGTCTGGCTCTTCTCCTGGCCCTCCACAGAGCTGCTGAATGACCCGTTGGTGACTATGCCACTGCCTTTATTAAAAGCGGGATTTTTTTTCACCATGAGCGGTGGGCTTCTGGTGACATCTAATTTCTGGACGCTGTTCCTGGGGCTATTTGTCTTGCTGCCGGGCTGAGCAGTTGGAGATTCATTGTCCACGCTTCCCCTCTGGGGAGACTCAGGTTTATCCCAGGAGCAGCGCCTCACTGCTGTCTCCTTGGTGTTGTTATTCTCTTTGTTCTGCAGCTGCCCCACGATTGCTTTCTTTGGCATTTCATTGTTATTGTTGCACACCTCAGGTCCCATCTCAGGGTCTGCATCCTTGGGAAACAGCTCTTCATGCTTGCTTATCATCACTGACATCAGCTGCTGGACTACTACCGTACCTGAAAGAAGGCACCAAGCATGTGGTATTAACGACCTGTTTTATTTAGAGCATAAATGCACTTTATGGGTCAAATTCCACAAATGCTTAGCAAAAAAATAATTTTTCACAAACATTTACTTAGTATGTCCATCTGTATGACACCCTGAATCTATATAACATGCCTGAAATTCACCTGGCCAGCAAGCCAGATGAGCACCACCTCTTCTTTCCATCAAAACAAGCCAGCACGCCTCAGAGACCCCCAGACAACCACAATTTTTGCAAAGGAGCTATTACTGTGGCAGTTATTGCACCCCAAGAAGACCACAGAAGGAGATAACGAGTAGTAAAGAATAATGCCATTTCAAGTGATGTGTTTCAATGTGGAAATCACTTAAAACCGAAGTCCCATTCTGGCCAAGCACTTTCATGTAGTAGATTAACAGAAAGGGAGCAGGCAAGGATTCACATTGCCACAACACATAAGATTTACTCTTCTGGAGCAAAACCGCAAAAATGTGACGGAGTTTATTTCATGTGAATGCCTTTAACCAGTACGCAGTGAGACTAGATGCAAGCAGGAGACTGTCACGTTATGGCATGGCAAGGAACGTATGTATATAGAACCACAGCTCACTACTTGCTTTAATAAACGACTGCATCTCCAATAACCCCTTGGTGTGCACACCACTTGACTGCACTGCAGTTTACATGCTACCATTTATAACTGGACTTGGGATAATAAAGATGTGCACCTGTTATTTCTTTAAACTGAACCTCATTAAGGACTATTAAGAATCTTTCAGGAACAAGGTCAAGGTAGTTAGAACAACCATCCCATTTTTAAACTCCTGCAGAGCTTTCAGAGGTAGGCCGTGCTTTTGTAATCAGTCGTTTCCCACTGTGCAGTATCAACTGCTTTGGAATACTTGGAATATCTTTATAACCTGGCCTTTTAAAATACAACTACTAAGAGCCAAATCAGGCAGGTACTTGAAAACAGTTTTTCAGTGGTTTTGTGTGTTTGTTTGCTAAGGCAAAACCATGCACTAGAGTTTAAGTAAAGCTGTTTCTCATGAGTAAAGAATAAATAAATTATTTCCCTTCAGCGAGTATAGTAACCATGCCATTAGTAACCGTGCCATCTTCCAGAGCAGCCACCACCTTTTTAGGCTGTTGAGAAGCAGGATGGAGAAATTTCTTCAGTCATTGCAAAAACAGTATTTTGTTCCCACCCACTTAGAACATCTTTCTTGCTCAAACTTTAACAAAAAAACCTCCTCTCAGCAGCTAGTTCTGAAAAAATACAGACTTAGAAGATACCTCTTTTTTTTTTTCCCAATTATTAAATGAGTGGCTAACTCCTTTTCCCATCCCAATGGGATTTCCCATCTCCCATGGGGAGATGATGTACGATGCCTAAACTAGGGCTTCAAGGATACTGTGAAGCTCATCTCTGCACCCCAATGTCCGATGGTCATGACAGATTTGAGAGAAGTATCTACAGGAACAAGGGGTAAGCCACAAATACAATTTTAAGGGTACTTGAAGCTGCAAAGATTGATGATACTCATGCACAGTCACAGCAAATGTGCATGTAAATTGGACACCTGCCCTTGCAAAGCCTTTCGAGTCAATTGCATGATCAAACCATTCCCTGTGACAATGAGAACCTAGATGTGACAGTGCAGATGGCAACTAAAAACCCTTTCCAAATTAGAAAGCTTTCTGGCTTGTTTAAGCTACTGTTCAGAATACTGTTCAGCTGCCCTGGGTATTCACCACTTTTGTTACATGATTTGGAAACACCGTGTTCCTGTCTTCAGCAACACAGTTGTTGTGTTGACAAATGGAAGGAGGAAGAAATACAGGACCTCAGGAAAAATAAATAAATGAATAAATAAACAAAGTCTATGGGGAATTATATCTGGAAAGAGGAAAATCATCAAATTCAAATAAAAAAATAAATGCACACACTCCCAAATAAACCAGTCACAAACTACCTTTTCGAATTTTGGTAAAACTGTCAGTGCAAGGTCAGTGTACAGCCCCAATTTCTCAGAAAGTTATGCAAATCATAAATACTCAGAAACTAGTGGTTGGAGGGAGAAAAGGCACCATGTAATTTATGGAGAATGAAAAACAAAAGGTTTTAAAAAAATCTAACTGTGACTGTGATACTAGTTTTAATCACAGCAAAACATTACAGCTAGACACTGCTGAAAATAACAGAATGCAGCCATTTGATCACTGTTGTGTAAGAAGGCGTGCAATACCTCTCTGCCTTCTGGGGGATTCTACATGGGTCACTGCAGTATGAACCTGCACCAACGTTATCCTTAAAAACTGGAGGTGAAATATTAACTGCACCTCTAGCACATGTGCTGAACAAGAACATGCCGTATTTGCAGCAAGTGTTTAGAGGAAAAGTACATTTTAACTAAGTTGCCAAGGCAGCAGAATTTAATGCAAAATCTTTTTGCAATGCTGTAAATGTCAGTTACTTTTACAGTATCTTGCAAGATTTAACCCAGCAGTTCCTTCACATTGAAGAATACTGTGTCCATAGAGACAAATATATAGAATTTACTATTCATACAGCACAGACCGGTATGTCCTGTTTGTAAATCTGAAGATATCCCTTCCTTCTACCTCAGGTTATTTACAGTCAACTCACCCTCCATGATGGTCAAAGGATCTTCCACTTTAGGGCGAAGGATGTTGGGGCCAAAAACAGTAGCCAGATTCTGCACGCTCATTTTGTTTACACCTGAATAAGACTGGACTTCATCAAGGAATCTGTGTGAAAGAAAAATGCCTTTGAGGAACATTTAAAAAGGGATGAAAGAAAAACAATCAAAATAAATGATAGTTTCTTAACGCTGTTGAGGTATTCCATTCCATATCCTCATGGAATATCATGAAAGCTCAAGGCTATTCTCCTCAGCTTCTTAACTTTTTTTTTGAAAATTATACATCGTCAAAAAAATAAATCTCACACTGAACTAACTTTAAGATAACTCTCTTGAAGATGATGACTTTCTCCAGCATATTCTATCAATTATTTGAATTATTTGACTCATAAAATACCTTCAAAATGCAAACAACTAATTAGTTTATACTCTTTTTTTTTTTTTTTAAAATGCTGGGAACTTCCTTTAAGTTCACAAATTGCAACTCTTGAAGACTTGTTTTTAAGATCTTATATGTTTCCACACAGCTATTCTACCAGACATGTGCAGTTTTCAGTGATGACAGCATGCTTCAGGAGTGCAGAGCTAAGGCCAGTAACTGTAGCTAGAAATAGGAAAACCATTGAAGTAGACGGTATATATTTAGTTCTGCCTTTCTTATATTCTTGCAAGAGCACTTACCTACAGATGTATTTCAGTAGATTATAATTGACAGCTGGCAGGCTCTTTACTTGCTTCACCAATTCTTTCAGGCCCTATGTACAAGGTTTAAAACACAGTGAGTTTTCTTAGTATTTTGCTACAGAGACTGAGAAAATGTCAGCAATTCCAATTACAAGACAATAAACACATCACTGAAACTGCAGTAGTAAGACAAATGCTATACACGTTACCATCGGAAACGGCTTGTAGAACTCATTTTGAGGTGAGAAGGCTGTATTCTGCTAACAAGGATTAACTCCGGATAAAAATACATACATATATAACTGACTTGGTTTCATCCCATCTTGCCCTCTGCCTTCGCTCTTTCTTATTTTGACCAGCAGCTCCATTCCTCCTCCTGATGATAAGAAGGCTGAGGCTTCGAGGAACAGTTCTGGTTTGAATTAGTTGACGTTTTCAGATGACAAACTATATATATATATATATATATGAACCTAGTTCTGGTCCATACTAGAATCAGACTAATAAACAGCTATTCCAGTTTGTGCCCACCTTGGGAATGAGACGAGCAGAACTGCACACAGTAATTTCCGTGCTCTGTGGAAACAGCCCCTGGCTATGGTCCTTGCCAACCAGTGCCTTTAAACTCTTGTTCAGTATGGGGTTTTTGTGCTTTGCTAGCATCCATAGGGTCTGAGTTACAGTACATTATGAACAAAATGTCATTCAAGATGGGACAGACCACAACAGCATGAGTTTGCTACTTGTAGGCTAAGAAAAAATGCACAGCTCCTTCCTTTAACAGTGACTGCTCTTTTAACTTCTATATGGACAAAGATGAACTGAAAACCTAGTCAGTTTTACAACTGGATCGCTAAGCCACTAAAAACAGGATTGAAAAGGCTCGTTTTCTGTAGTGCTGATTACTGCACTCTGCCAGTACCAACTCCAGCACCACACGGCCACTGTGATTTGATATTTGCTTTCAAAATATATTTGTGAAAGTGCTTCATGGCATAGTTGCAAATCAACTATAAAAATACACTCTGAAGTAAACAAGTATCAAATGAATTAAAATATAAAAATGAGTATCACTGCATAAACTATGCAGTGGCAAACTGCAACACTGTCAGGTGCCTTTACGTTGGAGCTATCGGTAGTTATAGACATAAAAAACAGATGCAAAGCAGATATCTGCATCTTAAACCAAGCTCTGAGGATCCCCTGCCATAACTTGTGCAAAGAGCAAGTAAAATCAAACCAGCTGAAAGGTCTGCTCCCATCTTTTGCAAGTGGCTAACCCTGAGCTGTAAAGGCTAGCCGAGCCCCCAGCCTGCTTTCAGAGGGTTTAAGAGATCAGGACCAGAGGAGATGGTTTGCCGCAGACCTTTCTTCCCCCAATCCCATTAGAGGGGAGCAATTACCACCTCTGCTTTTGGCAGGCATTAAATGAAGGCTCAGAAAAGAGAGGGCCCATCAGAAAGGAGGGACTCATACTCCTCTCAATTAATTGGAGGGCTAGGGAGGGGAACATCTGTACATCTACAGCATTTAGATGTACACAAGTCAATGGGGCTGGATGGGATCTACCCGAGGGTACTGAGAGAACTGGCGGAAGAGTTGGCCAAGCCGCTTTCCATCATTTATCGGCAGTCCTGGCTATCAGGGGAGGTCCCAGTCGACTGGCAGCTAGCAAACGTGACGCCCATCTACAAGAAGGGCCAGAGGGTGGACCTGAAAAACTATAGGCCTGTCAGTCTGACCGGGGAAGCTCATGGAGCAGATTGAGTGTCATCACGCGGCACTTGCAGGGCAAGCAGGCGATCAGGCCCAGTCAGCATGGGTTTATGAAAGGCAGGTCCTGCTTGACGAACCTGATCTCCTTCTGTGACAAAGTGACATGCTTAGTGGACAAGCTAAAGGATGTGGATATGGTCTACCTTGATTTCAGTAAGGCTTTTGACACTGCTTCCCTCAACATTCTCCTGAAGAAACTGGCTGCTCATGACTTGGACTGGCACACACTTTGTTGGGTTAAAATCTGGCTGGGTAGCCGGGCCCAAAGAGTTCGGTGAATGGAATTAAATCCAATTGGAGGCCGGTCACTAGTGGAGTCCCCCAGGGCTCAGTACTAGGGCCAGTCCTCTTCAAGGTCTTTATTGATGATCTGGATGAGGGGATCAAGTGCAACCTCAGTAACTTTGCAGATGACACCAAGTTAGGTGCGTGTGTTGATCTGCTCAAGAGTAGGAAGGCTCCACAGGAGGATCTGGAAATGCTGGACCGATGGGCCGAGGCCAACTGCATGAAGTTCAACAAGGCCAAGTGCCAGGTCCTGCGCCTGGGGCACAACAACCCCAAGCAGAGCTACAGGCTGGGAGAGGAGTGGCTGTAAAGCTGCCTGGCAGAGAAGGACCTGGGGATATTGGTTGATAGTCGGCTGAATATGAGCCAGCAGTGTGCTCAGGTGGCCAAGAAGGCCAACAGCATCCTGGCTTGTATCAGAAACAGCGTGGCCAGCAGGACTAGGGAAGTGAATGTCCCCCTGTACTCGGCTCTGGTGAGGCTGCACCTAGACTACTGTGTTCAGTTTTGTGCCCCTCAATACAAGAAGAACATGGAGGTGCTCAAGTGAGTCCAGAGGACAACAAAGCTGGTGAGGGTTCTGGAGTACAAGTCTTACTAGGAGCGCCTGAGGGAGCTGGGGTTGTTCAGCCTGTAGATAAGGAGGCTCAGGGGTGACCTTATCGCACTCCACAGGTAATTTAAAGGAGGCTGTAGCGAGGTGGGGGTTGGTCTGTTCTCCCACGTGCCTGGTGACAGGATGAGGGGGAATGGGCTGAAGTTGCACCAGGGGAGGTTTAGGTTGGATGTTAGGAAGAACTTTACAGAAAGGGTTGTTAGGCATTGGAAGGGGCTGCCCAGGGAAGTGGTTGAGTCACCATCCCTGGAGGTCTTTAAAAGACATTTAGATGTAGAGCTTAGGGATATGGTTTAGTGGAGGACTTGTTAGTGTTGGGTCAGAAGTTGGACTAGGTGATCTTGGAGGTCTCTTCCAACCTAGATGATTCTGAGATTCTGTGGAAGGGTCCAGTTCTAGCAGTATTTTAAATGTCAAAATGCAATTAAACAGAAATAATAACCTTAGAAAGTTAGAGGAAATGACTTCAATCAAAAGAATGAGCTGATTCATATTTACTTGAAAGAAAAAGTATCTGTCTGACTTGAATACCCATAAACACATAGAACAATGTAAAATCAAGCACTTAATTTCATTTAGTACTTCTTCAGACTAATATACAGTACCCTATGCCACTGCAGGGCACGTAGATGAACAAAATAGGGATTCTATCACATACTGTGTTATGCAAATGTAAAGAATTTTTGGAAGGCGGCCTACTTCAGACATCTTTATGATGCCTTCTGATTCAATGATAGGCCATGAATAGAGTCCTTTGGTCTTCAAGCAAAAGTTAGTAAAATGTGTCATCCTAAAATGCTTACCCCTCATTTATTCGCAAGAGTTGAATAGCAATTCCTAAAACCCTACCTCTTACAGCTCAAGATAATGATCCATTGAAAGAAAACAAAGTGTCTTCCATGCAAGCTGGAAGTTACTGTCCACAGTGATGTTCATTTGAACTGGTTTTGGTGACATGGAATAAATAGAGCAAAGGATATGTTGTGTTTTGATTCAGTTTCCAAACACATCGGTAGCAACAACTTTCATACAAAGATGGTGTCAATTAATTCAAGCATATCTTAAATTAGGATAGGTAATCAGCACCTTCTCTCCTCAAAATTGTAACAGGTTGTAACACACTAACCTTTTAAATCATCATACTACTCAAAATGCAAACTCACCGTTTCTTCCTCCTTGCTGAGCATTTTGGCACAGGAAAGAAAATCCTCATATTTTGCATATGGTATGACTGGCTCTGGGAGTTCCCTTAGGTACAGCTTCAGCAGCGATGCCACCGTGTGCACATCTGTATTGCTGTTGGGTTGGAATACAGTAGGTCCTCAGTGTGAACCAGGAGAATGCAACTTACAGGCTAAAAGCTGCTGAACATTTTGATTGTCATCCCAGATTTCACTGTCAGCATTATATATATTTATAGATCATATCTGTGATCTGGTTTTAGTTTTATTGTCCTATAAAGGACTTAGAATGGTACCTGCAAACAAGAGTCCATCAACTCTGTCAATGTATTATTATGAATAATTACAAATTGGGCCCGATTTGCAGACATGGGTGTTGAGATCCCAGTTGTCATTTACAGGCATCTCACACCAATCATGCAAAGTCTGGCTTAACTGCAAGACACATTTCATTCTGACCCAAGGCTGCAACCAGGCATTGTATTTACACGGTGGGGATTATTCTTCTAGCAGAGGTGGCGCTAGCTCCCAAAACATCCTCAGTGTGTCTCAGTTCCACTGTATCACTGCCTCCTTTGATTAAGCAAGCAACTCCTAAAGACCACATATTCTATGTGTTCAGTCCAAACTTCATCTGAATTACAGGTCTTTTCCTGGCAGGCGTTTTCTTCCTGTGGGATCCCACAAAAAGACTACTCTGCCTTTCAGCTGTACCAGAAGAGAAACAGAAAACTTGGATATGCTCTGCACACACAATGGTAAATCCTCAGGAAATGAATTTTAGCTCCATCCTGTACAGAATAAGACAAACCACTGCAAGTCACTCAAATTCAGAACATATCTAATGCTAGAACAGCAGGTAACATTTTAGGGCAGAGGGTCAAAGAGCTGATACATCATATGCTTTGTTGCAATTCCATTTATGGAAATTTAAGTTCTTTTTGGATATATCTAGTAGCATTCTAGGCTCATTAGCATGTGTGCTAAAAGTAAGAAGACAGGACAAAGAACAAAACCACAGGTTAGGTATGCAATAAAACTTCTTTAAATCTTTCCATAGCATGTAAGATAACATCAGGGTAACTTAGGAGTGCTTCTGTGAAAAGTATAGAAATAGATAAAAAAAAAATACAAATTTGCATGAAGAAATCTCTCTTTTTTTTTTTTTTTACTTCCAACTCCTCTGAATTTAGCTACTCGGGCATTTCTTAAAATCCTTCCTTACTGGAATGATCTACATGCTTTCCCTGGTTCAGGTAAGAAGTTGTACTGCAAGCTGATACCCTTCCCTCTGACTTCTGAAGAGTTTGAAAAACAGATACTGAATTACACTGCCTTCATTCATAAGAAATAAGTAATGCACAGACATTTCTAGGATGCACATCATTGTATATTTTCTTTTTTTCTTTGAGGACTCCACACTTAGAACTTTTTAACATTTGCAGTCTCACAGAGGGAACCACTGGTATTTGATGCACTTAATGATTAACATACCTCTAGCAAAGCTTATTTGGGAATGATCTCTATTAAAACTAGAATGGCTTTTACTAAGTTAAATCTTAACAACAATGATGGGAACAACCTTAGATTAACATGCTATGGTATGCGCAATCTAAGTCAAAAGAGAAGAAGAGCAGTGATAAGCACTGTATACATGTAAATGTTAACTACCACCACCACCTGCAAGAAACCAGTTCACAGAAAACAATGCTATTTCAACCATGAAAAATTGCCAGCCAAAATTCCAAAACATGTATCAAAGTGCTTTCTAGAGAAAAATTATGAACAAAGCATTAACTCAAATCCGCATTTTTTAAAGAAGGTGCAAATTCTAATCCTTGGGTTGCAACCCTGGAATGCAGGCCTAGCCAAGCATGGATCTAAACCGAGAATCCTGTGTTGTTCACCCTCCTTGGATGCATATAAAACGTGTAAGAAACAGTATTATGCATGAAACTAGATATAGCTGAACTATTTTATGAGATTTCAAATGCTAGCTCAGATTTGGCATTTATCCTTTGCCTTGTACCTTTCCCCAGTCCAGATGCAAACTAAAAACCTCTTGACATCTTGACAAGCAAAACTCATTACCAACCACACAGCCCGGAGTCTTAAAACACAGATCCTTTTCTCCTCTCAGGTACTTGCTTACATGTCTTTTTGTTGCTATTAGTCCTGGTGTTCGGAGGTGGGAAAGAGTGGGAAAAAAAAAGGTGGGAAACAACAAAAAAAAGCAGCCCAACACTGTGCAGTTTATGAACTTTCACGTTTCAGTATTCAGTACTGTCAGAGTAATGCTCTGGGGTTAGTTGTGCACTGAAAACGTGGGCTCTTCTCCCAAGGTGCTTTCTGAGCTGGGGTAAGAAACCCAGATCCCAGTTTAGCAGACGGGGACATATCTGCAACCTTTAAATTAATGCTGGCCTTGTACTGACGGAACGCCAAGGCAATGCCGCAGACTGCCACAGGATGGTGCGATTACAAAGTAAGATGATCTAAATGGTTGAGTTAGATTTTCCCCTGAACTGTACCGAAGCACTGCTTGGGACTTTATCTATACAGAAATTACCATGCATACATTGGCAGTATAAACAAACATATATACACACACATACTGCCTGTGAATCTTTTTTTAAAGAGCTCAATTTTTAAAAATTCTATTTAAGTGGTAGTTAGAAGCAAGCAATTTTCTTCTTTCATTGTTACATATTGATATAAAAATGTCAAATGATGCAACTAGAAGAGCATTTCATATAGTCTCAGTATGTTTAGACCTTGCAATCTAGTATTAGTTTTTCACCCACTGTTTTAAAATGCAGAGGTAAACTTAAAAACATCAGACTACAGCTTGAATCCATCTGGTTTTTAGCTGTTTCAACCCACAAATAGCCTCAAGCCAACTTCAGCCTCAGAGGACAGCTGTGAGTTTCAAAGGAGTTCCAACTCCAAGCTCTCTAGAGGATTGGGAGCACTTATTTCCATTTCCCGTTTGCAGCACTGTATGTTGTATCCCCAGTCCAAGCCAGCCATCAGTATTTACACACCTGCTTGAGGGCATTTGTGTAATCGGTAGTCCACGGAGGGCCATTGCAGGGCCTGTGCAGGGCCTTTTCCTCAGGGACTTTTTCCAGCTACAACCGATCAGTTTAAGAAAAGACAGTATTGCTCTCTTCAGTCTTGGCCTTGCTTACATCCTAGAACCATTACAGCTACAGACGCTTAATAATTATACCTGTCTTGACACTTCTTCTGCAGTGTGACACCGTAATATCGAAATGTTTAATGATTACACATTTATAATTAACATGATTAAAAGTAGTTATTAACAGGTTTTGAAGTACAGAATGTCGGTTCCAGCAGAAAATCCTCCTTATTCTGAATTGGAACAATCCTCATTAACTGAGGCAAACTTTTCCAAGTGCAGAATGAATGATTACAACCTGGAAATGGGAATGACAAAGCACAAAGTTGAAAATGGAATGCAACACGAAAAGCAGCAGCAAGCTGAGAAACAGCCTATTTCAGCCTCTTGTGCTAGGCTGGGAAAAGACTACTTACCCACTACAACGTTAACACTGCTGTATTGTCGGTGCTTTCGAAGGAGCATCCCCCACTGCGGCACCGTCCATGCAAAGGCATTACAAAGGCACACGCACCACAGCCTCCCCGCAGCCCTCACAACACACGTCTTCCAAGCGCCATTCGTCCGGACTTTGTCATTGGTATCCCTCATGGCAGTGCTGTTCTGACAGCGTTTGTCTTTGTGATACCACAGAAGTGGTTGTCAGACGGATTACGCTGCCCGGGGATTTTCACCCTCTCCACCATAAACAAAACCTGCTGAAGCCCAGAAATCCCCGCATAACCCTCAGCCCCGGACAAGCGCGCAGTGTGTTCAGAGAGCTGGAGTCAGCGCTTCGGAGCACACAGCCAACAAGCTCCTCGTAAACTTTCAGAGAGGAAATAGGGCAGGGTCACATTACAGAAAGATAAATGCTACACCAAAAATAGCTCTGGACCACGATGACACATACACAGTTTGCATAAAGAACAAACAGTGGGAAACAACAAGCTGTGAGGCTTTAATTAAATTCAGGAGTTCTGGTAATAAATCGAAGGAGAACAGTACGATCAGTTTGTGTATCAGTACATCCCTGAATTACTGGAATTGCATCTCTGCCCTTTAAAATATGTCACAGAGCTTAGTCCTGCAGAGACTCTGTCGCCAACATACCCTGAACCCATCCCAACACTTGGTGGCTGAGTCGCTTCTTAGCTGCATTCAGGTCTTGCAGAGAAGCTCTCCTGGACAAACGTAGATGTCTTCCTGACACGGGAGGATGAGTTTGCAACTGGCTGCCAGTCTGTAGGCAGCGCATGATGCTAGAGACCGTGATAAACCAGTGCTGAAATACTGCCAGTGAGCAGCATCGAGGAGTATTACAAACATGAATAACTCTTTACTGAGAGAATGAGAGCACTGCTACTGCGGAGGAACCTGCGCTCACAGGGTGGCCAGGCAAAGCCTGTGTTCAGTAATGTTAAGGTGACTCAGGAGCAATGCAACTGATGTTGGAGTCAGGCTTTGGGCCAGAAATGTAAAGGTCAGGTCAATGCATAACATAATTGGTTGAATACCCTGTGCAATTTTCGTCCCCTTGTGTAGATACCTTCACTTTCCTGTATAATGTACATACAGTACAAGCAGTACAGCGCATAATCTAAGTGCCAGCTGAAATCTTGCCTACAACTTGTGAAACATGCATCAAAGCCTTTACCATCTTAGGCCCTGAGCTCTGTTCTCCTCTCCTTGCTGCCACAAGAGCCTGGCTCTACTTTAAGTAAACTTCACAGAATCACCCAAATTATTTAGGTTGGAAAGGACATCCAGAGGTCACCTAGTCCAGCCCCTGCTCAAAACAAGACCAGTTATGGCAGGTTGCTTAGTGCCTCATCTACTTGACTTCTGAGTATCTCCAAGGATGAGGGCTGTAAAAACCCTCTGAGCGCCTCTTCCAGATAGTGTGGCTATCTGGTCACACTCTTGCTGAAAAAAAAAAAAAAAAATGGGGGCTTTCTGAGGCCTAAAAAACAGATGGGTTCCTATCAGGAAACAATTAGCTGCTGCCACTGCTGCCAGCCAACATGCTGCCAAAATGTCTAATCATTGCTCGGTTGTTCAAAAAGGCTGGTACGTTTCTGCTGAGATTTTGCAGGTATTCTACAAATATATAAAACTGGGTAAACCCCACAAGCAAACTACCTCTTCTTGTTTATTGGAAGAGAAAGCCACAAATCTGGCAAGCCTTATTATATTAGGATGTTCTTAAACACTCCACATGCTTACAAAATGTCATCCTTTCTTAAAAACTTGCCATTGGTAGTGGAAAATGCCTTTTCTTACCTTCTTAAATTACAGCCCCACAGCAACAAGTGAAAAGCAGGTGTCTTCACAAAGGTTAAGGAGCAACTCCATTTCCGAAACTGAAATTCATGCAAAGCAACTACAAATTCTTGTTCACTGCCAGTAACCGAAACCACGCAGTCCTACAGCAGGACACCAATTACGCTGATTTAATGACCCTTGCATCACACTAGAATATCTTTGTTAACGTGTATTTAATTGCTAGATTAGGTCTCTTAACTCATGCCATCTGCAGGGGTAATTTCTGCTAGCTGGGTAGGAAGAGGGCCGGGGTTAGAACAGACTTGGAAGTGGCTTCAGATGCACAAGTGATGAGCAGGGTGTCGTTTGTGAGGATCAGGGAAGGAAGCCTGGAACACCACAGGCACAAACGGATGGGAATTTACACAAGCCTAAGGCCATTCGCGTTGGCAGGAACTGACTTTCTAGTAAAAACTTCATTTCACATAAGTGCTTTGTGTAGGGATTACTGTGCTTTTCCCCTAGGAAAGGAATAAAGCCCCATTCTCGTGGGGAGTTGTTTCTAAAGAACTTCTTACATAGAGGGTTTTATTTGGAAAATGAAGAAAATTCGTAACTAGTGATATCCAAGTCCATGTCTACCTGTAGCCCTCACAGTGCCAGTGCACACTGCACCCCCAGGAAGACAGCTCCCATTGCATGAGACCGTGAAGGGAATTAGGCTGGCCTCCTAGACAGGCCTATGCGGTGCCTAGAAGAGTGGTCCTTTCCTCTGCATCGCAGACCCCTGCTGGGGCTGGGGGGGATGCTGCCTGGCAGCAAGGAATGCCTTAATGGTAATTAAAGGAACAACAAACACAGGTTTGTCTTGTTCTCTTCCAGAACATCTTTCCATATACTACAATAATACTAACACATAACAAAGAACAAAAAGATAAAAATATTTCAGTATTATGCTTTTAAATGTCGTATACACTCACCTTCTAAAACTCTGACAGCTTTCCTGAGAACTGCTAAGCCCTAAAACCGTGGAGGACCTCGATAGGTGACTGCCTGAGGACTGAAAAAGTAAGGTTTTCTGGAAAGCCCAATTACTTCCATGCTAGAAAAAACATTTGTTTTGCCAGGCTTTTCATTCGATTGTTGTACCTTTATTCAGAAAATATATATGTAATGCACCATAATTACTCTACCAGGGACCAGTGTATTTCTTTATAGCTGTACTTGCTTCAGTCTGCCTTGTTTTGTCTGCCCAACAGTTTTAAAATACAGTCAGCTGTCCTTATCAAGTTTGCGTTCAGCAATTTGGAAAATGCTGTCCCCATGTCCACTGTTCAGAGAAGTCTTGAATCTAGAACTGGCACACCTGCTTTCTCTCTTTCACGTCAGCATTGTAATTTTACAGCAGGTCTGGAAGGCTGAGTGTCCCCATTACCCCTCACGCTACAGAGCCAGCGAGGGGGTGCCCATGCCCTGCTGTACATGAGGTCGGTGTTCTTGTGCCTTGCTTCAGTCCTAGAAGCTAAAAATCTCAGAAGCCCTAAATGATTGCCTTGCTGTCTGAGCACCGTCAGGGAGACTGCGTATTCACTGTCTTCCCTCAAATACATGCGCTTTTCATGGGCTTTAGGATATGTGCAGACACAGCCAGTGGAGGGGAATCCTCCCTAAAATCATTCAGTCAGGTCGATTTGGAGTTGAAAGTAAATTATGGTATGCCTTGAACATGCCCTTGCCGAGGCAGGATGCAGGAACGATTGGTAGACAGCGCTGTTCTCTGTGTATTGACTTGGGCATGTGGTCCTGCTGACACCGAGGATATTACCTCGTACCACCCTCATCATTCACCTATTTTGCTTTGACAATCCCGGTGATTAAATGCGCAGGGACGTACCTAGTTCCATGCTCCGGATTGTTTGCCTGTGGTGAATAATGGCTAATATTTGCCAGCCATCACATCCTGCCACTTACATATCCTTTTCTCAGCTGATAGCTACGGCGTCTAGAGCAACAAGGAATATTTTGTCCTATCACCCACTGCCTTCTCTTTTAAAGGAATCAATACGCATGAGAGAATGTGAAAGGGGTTTTGTTTTGCTAAATGTGCAAGTGTGTGCTTGCCTTTTCTCCTGCGCATGCTCAAAAACACAGGCAGGTAAACAATGCAATTCTAAACCCCAGCAAACTACTGGGCTATATGTATCAATGATAACAGTTTGAAATTCCAAGCCACATACACAGATCAGTCACGTAAGCATTAATATCTGTTTCAGTGACACTTCAAATATTTTTTTTTCTCCCTGAGAAATTATAATTCTCATGTCTTCTGGCAATAATTGTGATGAACAGTTGATGGAAAGAGATAATATAAAAAGAATAATCAAATTTTATGTGTAAAAATTGCAAAATGAAACCTTATTGCTATTTTCCTTATGCAGTGCCATATTTCCCGTGCTAATTTTACAGAACAAATAGTCATAACCCACTTCATATCTTTACGAATGTGTGACTTGTAATGCAGCTGAGAGACTTCAAATTTAAAATGTAAGGCACACAAGCAGAAAGAAACCTACCCCAAAGGCAAGCAAAATGGATTCCCTGGAGGGGACAATTCTACACAGAGATGGCAAATACCAGCGATAGTTTAAATAGTAGTGAGCGCACGTGATTAACTAATTGCAGTGCTAGTTCCTCAAAGCAGATATGACAGGATGTGCATATAATACATACATATGGAGTGGGATATTATTTGATTTTTTTAAACTGTCATACACTTTTCATTATTCTTTTTTCTTTTTCCTTCATACAAAAGGCATCAGCATTTTTCTGTTTTTGCAACTGTACCTCCCCTTTGCAAGACCACAAGAAACGTAAATGCTGATGTGCCAGTTTTCACAGCAGGTGGGATGTTGCACGTTTCAGATTGGGTACTGGGTTTTCTCATTTTGCAAGTTTAAGAAATTTCAAATACTGGTTCCACTCTCACTGAATTGTGTACAGGAAGCTCACAATTCTTAAGCAATGTTTTATTGTCCTATTAAATAAGATTAAGCTCAAATTAATATGTGAAGATTTTTTGCTATTTTCTGAGTTGTCCTGGATTCACTGCATTTTTGTAACTGACTTAGCAACAGCACATCCAGCTGCTAACTCATGGGAGCTACAATTTGTCAAATGTTTCTCATGTTTACAAAACATAGCTGGATTTTTTTTTTTTTATCCTCTGAGCACGACTAGTTTGCTCCCTTAAAATGCACCATGCTCTTCCTGTTTGCTTTCATTTGTCTTTGTCGAACGGGCACGGACAGGAACACAGGAGGGGATAAGGGCAGTGTATCCACAGAACCGTGGACAGCAGCTAAGCTCAAGGCCACTGCGCAAAAAAAGACATCTGTGCAACTGAACTCCATCTCCCAAAAATAGAGATTTAATTTTAAAAGAGTACTAATCACAGCTTTAAAACCTTACCTTTCTTTTTCCTTTTGTTCCTACAAGTTACGAATTGTACAGAATTAGCTAACAAAGCATAAGAATGGTTATTTAATAATCTAATTTCTCACATAAACCCATACACCCGCATACCTACGCATTTCACGGTGACTTCATTTATTCTGAAGTCTTTGTTTCACTCACGTGTACTTACACGCAGAGAAAATGTCACAAAATGAAAAATGGCAAACTACTCAAACATCAGCTCTTTGTATTGCTTCCAGCCCCAATGACAACAGCTCGGCTTTCTCCCAGTCCGAGCTGGTGACCCGGCACTGCTATGGAAGCGTGACCTGGATTCCGTTGTGTTTCTTGTCCCATCAGCAAAACTGTCAGCTAAGCTCCAAATGGTAGATCGTTATTACTACTGGCGTATGAGAAGGAGGGAATGTAAATTAATAAACAAAAACCAGGAGATTTTGCACTACCAGACTGGCGACTACAAATAGATAATTACAGAATAAACCCAGTGGATTTTGAGCTCTATGACAAAAACTAAGCACAGCCCCCTCCCCTAATGTACATTCTTTTCTCCACAGCAACATTTCAGACTGTGGCCACTTTCCAGGAGCTCAGCTTGCCATACCACTTCCATCAAACCCAGAGAACATGCTGCTCTTCATCCAGCACAAGGAAAAGAAAGGCTACCCCAAACCAAGGTAATACGTAGGTGTTCTTTCAACACTGTGAAATGAACTCCAAAGCATACAACTGCAACAAAAGATTGTAGGAAAACAGTAGATGCCCAATGGCAGATGTGAGAGCAGAGATTAAATCTGCCTGACTTCTGGTCCATTTGCTGCAGCAAAGTCACATATTACCTCCAAATTCAAATGTGAAAAAGTGACCAGAAAAAGGACCCTTTGAAAAAGGACACACAGGGATACAAAGCTGGTCCTCTACAAATTCTCAGCTTCAGAAGCAGAACTGCAGTACCAAAGACTGATAGCTAACTCCTGCTCATGTTTCTTTTTTCTGTAGTGGAGATCATGTGCTTACTTCACAGCACTGCCGTTTAAAATCTCTTCTCCATTTCATCTGCTAAAGCCCAACTAGCGTGCCTGTTCCTGGGCCTCCGTAGTGTGTGCTACAGACACTGTTAAATAACTTTGCAAAAATAATTTACGCAGCTCATCTCTGGTCTCATTTGCTTTGAATAGATAGACCTTATGCACCTCTTTCAAGCTGTACGTCTCAGTGGGGTGTTCAGTACATCATCCTCCTGGGGCTCGGGGGCAATCTGTTTCTTAGGCATTTCCTTCACAATCATGTGGCTTACAGGCACTGAAAAAATAACCTTTGGTTTCATTTGCCCATAGCATTTGCCCACTTGTACCTTTGGTAGAGATTGTGCCAGGAACATGACCAGCAATATTTAGCTAAATGTTAAAGAAAGGAACAGATACCCAGTGGGTTCCCGATTACTGTAATCTTCTACTCGTTTTTAGGTAAGTTAGGCTATATCTGAACAGTCTGTAAGCATGCTTCAAATGTTTACCAGGTAAGACTATCACTTCCCAGAGTCTTCCAGCTCCATAAAACTGTTTTCTGGTCAGTCATCCTAACTCTCACCTTCTGATGAGGAATTAATAAAACTCACATGAAGAAAATCACTTTGCTTTTCCACACAATTATAAATTCTTGGCATTTCCTAAACTGAGCATCAGGACTTAGGAAACTGTTCAAGATAAAACAGACTACAGATGTCTGCCTTCTATACATCTGCAAAACACATACCTTCATACATACTGAATTTGCCTACTTCATAGAAGTAGGGAAGAAAGGGAGGTAAACGTTTTCCAGCAATCAGGTTCATATCATGGTATATTTCTGCACTAAAAGATCAAGCTGTGCTTTCCTTCCTGTTACTTGCATTGCCATCAAAGGTCCCACAAAACAAATGTAGCCGGCCTCTTCCTCCTCCTAATTCAGATTAAACCCCTGATGGGATTAAAGGATCCCAAATCCATTTTGGAGGTGTATTTATGGGTGTTACTTACAGCACACATCGAGGACTGTTAAACCAGAATTTCATTGACATCATACTAACTCTTAATACGGGGCTTAATACAGGCTTTGGGGTATTTGTAATCAACTGGTTCTGTTTCTTTGAATGTACACCTTCTGAATATACAAACTGTTGCAGTGGTTGTGGCAGGAGAGCTGAACTTACCCAAAAGATGGATCCTACAGATTGAAGCCATCTACAGGTGTGTGAACAGGATTGGGTTCTTGGCCCATAAAATTCTTAATAGCTTTGCAAAATTTAATCAATATTGGAATGCAGCTTGGACCTGGACACTCAAAATCATTTGGTTTACGATTACAGTCACAGCAGCCTTTGTTTTTTAAAGCCAGAGGCTCAAAATTATAAAGATCACACAAAATCGGACTTCCCTTCCAATCGGTTTTATAGGTAACACAACATATTGCAATTGGTGATAAGACAAATTCTTCCTTTGTGGTACTGACTAAATCCCAGCACCAACACTGCATTTCAAGTTATACCACGATCAAGGAAATCCAGATATTTTTGATTAAGCCAAACCATTAATGATACATTTCCTAACCAGCATTTCATAAATGGAACTCCTCCAGAAATGCTTTGAAATCAGACATCAAAGTCAGAAAAAAAATAAAATGTTACAGTGATAATAGGAAACATGCAGAAAAAAAGCACAAAAGCATTCATTCTATCTGCTGCTGCCACGTGTCTGACAGCACCTTGGGTCTGCCAGAACAGCAGACCGCTTTGTGTCCGATCTAAGCTTCAGGGAGTGGGGGACAGATGGAGGATTTTACCTGTCAAAAGAAGGCTTCTCTCCACAGTCAAACGCATCCTGCAACTCCTTGACAAGATTAGCCTGCCCAGGCAGCCGAAAAAGGCCTTCTTCTTTCAGCCCCCGCTGCCGGATAAAATCCACACACTGCTCCACCAGCATAGGAGCCAGGCGGTTCCCATATCGCTTTTCGTATCGGACAGTGTCTTCTAGTTTCTGGCCAAAAATGCCTACATTGAAAGAGAGATGTGACATGGTTGTGATTCACAAAAACGTGCGAGGAGCCTGTGTCTTTCACTATAACCCATGCAATCTACAGGTCACTTCAATGCATAGATAATTAATGCACCCCGTTCTTAAGGAGAAATTGCTGCATCTCACATCTGATGCTGTCACATAAATATGATGATGACATATTATACAACAATGCTCTAAAAAGTTCTTTAAAAAGAAAAAAAAATTGAAGTGACCTTTCAGACCAAAAGCACAAAACACAGACAAATATCACAAATAGCATTTTCTGTCACAAACCTTCTGATTCAAAAGTGATGCACATCTCCATTTTCTTAGTTTGTGCCTAATGATGCATATAAAATTAGGTAGTTTCTGTATGAGTTTCAATTACATATAAACATTACCTTTGCACATGGAACACAGGAGACTTACAAATATAACTCAGGATTTGGTTCATATTAAACCAAAAAATTAATTGCATTTCACAACATAAGCAAAGACCTCTCCTACAACTTATTACCAGCTGCATTATCACTTTAGGAACAATAAATGGTGCGTACAAAAAAAGATCATGAAATGAAAGGCAAAAACACATCAGACAACCTGCAGGAAACCAGTATTTGGCTTTAGTCTTGGAAAAACATGGAATTTTACCAACAAAATTAACTTCAACCTCAAACTGAGGACACCACTGTGGACACTGGAAATACAACTTCTCTTCTGTAACTGTTTTACCTCTCCCTTTCCCACTGCAGAGCCAGCCATCACAAGCATTATCACAGCAATGTTCAGGTACATCATCTGTGATGGAAGTTCTCCCTTGAGACCATTTGTTGATTGGAGCTGGGGCTGAAGCAAGGCAATTCAATTTCTATATATAGCCACACAATGAACAGCTCTAAGGCGGCCATGATAAGAAACTAAATACCAAATAACTACCTATACTTGAAAGACTGCTTTTGCAATTACGTATGACAGAAAGTGAAAAAAAACAAATAAAAAAAGCAGTAAGTCAAATTCTGCCCTTCACTGAGCACGCAGTTCCTACCAGTTTGAAAATGCACAACAAGGAGAACAGAGTTACATTGTTTTTTCTAAAGAAAGCCCATAGTTGAGCCAGTCAGGTTTTCCCTCTTGCCCCAAGAACCTCTTTCACCCACAAATCACTGAGACATAAACACGTAAGTAACCAAAAACTAAGGCAGGATGCAGAGCAAAGCATCCTTCAGAGCACCCTTCAATGTGTACGTTCTTCCTGCGGTAACTCCTGCCTGTCCTTGTGGTGAAAGCTGCCTTGTGTACGCTCTGGGATGTTACGGCAAGTAGGCAGCAAGCTGACAGCCACCCACACTGAAGGTCTGGAGCTTGCATTTTAAGTGCAATTATTTTTATGCTAACACAGGAAATGACTGGTGAGAATAACGATGTCCAGCCAAGACATCCAGAAATTACACTGAGATGCAGAGCAGCAAGCACATTCTGCAATTTCCATGGTGCTCACACATGTGGATGCCAAAAACAGCAGTAGGTAAAGTGACTACACATTACATAGACACTCTTTATTAGCCAACTTTTTTCAAGTTGTACAAAAACCAAAATCCCCAAATTTTTGATTCAAGAAAGAACTTTTGAAATTTCAGAGTCAATCAAGCTTAGAAGAATACTGACTAATGTAAAATATTTGTGTCCCTGAAGTTCACCTTCGTCATGCTGGCAGAGGGCATTAACTATGTTTTCTTATTTCTTACTTAGCTTCCTCATCTCCTGCAAACTCGCCCAGGGCATCGCAGAAGTATTATATGAATTTGGGCGTCTCATATTTCCCTGAGTTAAGGGTTGCTGCTGGTCAACACTGAGGACATCCTCAAGTCCGTCTGTCCCCCCTGCCATTTTCTAGACTCTTTCTAAATGAAGGAGAATTAAGGAGAAGATCTGATGTTAAGTTATTTAAGGAATCAGTGTGATTCCAAGAATTCGTGGATTTCAAGGGCCCTTCTGCTTTTGGAATTGCACCCAAGACTTTGATCTAAATACTCAGCTCCAAAAAGTCTTTCCCGTCAAAAGCACCTGTTCTACCCACTGATACAAATCCAAACCTTTTTCTGTAGAGGGATGACACAAAAAACTTCACTACGCACCAATTCTTTATCACTTGAACCCGTGTGGTACAGCTCATTAAGCAGATAAAGGCAATGGCATGTGACAGTTCCAAAAACTCTTCACAACCAGGTTCACAACCTCTCTGTTCAACCTGTTCCTACTATTTGGCTGTCGAGGTGAAACACCTTTCCTTGTTTTATCCTGTCTGAAACTATCTTGTTCAGTGTATGCCAGTGGTCTCTTACCTTCCTTCCACCCAGCTCCATCTTCTTGATAATTTTCTCTTACTGAGACAGCCACTTTTTGTTGCCCCCAAAGCTGCCCGTTCTCCTGGCTAAACACACACTGCTCTCTCTGCCTGTCCTCACAGTGTGTGCTCCAGCTCCAGCACCTTGGTGGTCCCCTGGCTGAACAGAGAGTATTTGGAATATGATCTAACAAATGCCGAGTAGATGAGGCTCGCTTCCCTCCCTCTGCTGCCTCTGCTCCTGTTGATACAGCCCAATCTGTAGCCAGTCTTCCTTGCTGCCAGGCCCACTGCTGTCTTCTGTCCAACTTGCTGTCCCCTGATATACCCAGGTTCTCTTCCACAGAGCTTTCCCTGAGGTTATTCCTCCGTAGGTGCAGAACTTGACCCTTCTCTCCTGATTTTGTCCTATGAATGTACATTCAGAGCTTTCCTTCAACAGTTCTTGCTTTTAACACAAGAATTTTCAATTATTTTAATCAGTGGAAAATACGGGTATTCCAATTATATGACACACAATTACAACTCATGCTCACTGACAGTACACTTACTATGAATAAGCTCTGTCCTATTAGCTCTACTTTCTTTTCTTCATGCTAACATTCCATTCAATAATGTGCATTTTGCAGACCGGTTTACATTTTGCAGAAGAAGGATTAAGTTCTCAAACCTACCAGATTGCTTTGCAAGTAATATTAGTAATGACACTGTAGTCAAAACACACCACTTCATTTTTTGGGATGGTGTCTTTTTTTTTTTAAGAGTTGGCTTTCAAAGCATGTCTAATACATAATGAATAAAACTAGAATAAGGGGGTTTGTGCAGTGGGAGCAAAAAAAGAATGCCCATAAGCTGCTGATGCATCCCAACACAAGCTATAGAATATTGAAAACAGCTGGCAACCGTAAAGCATTCAGATGCCCAGAAGTAGTGCTACACAGTATTTTTGAACTCACAGAGAAAGTAATGAGTGATTCATGTACAAAAGGTGATATATTTTAAATAGGTATGACCAACTTAGATACGTATTACAGAATCACAATCATTTAGGTTGGAAGAGACCTCCAAGATCCCCTAGGTCAACCTCTGACCCAACACTACCAAGTCCTCCACTAAACCATATCCCTAAGCTCTACATCTAAACGTCTTTTAAAGACCTCCAGGGATGGTGACTCAACCACTTCCCTGGGCAGCCCATTCCAATGCCTAACAACCCTTTTGGTAAAGTTCTTCCTTCCCAAGAGTTCCTCCCCTGGCACAACTTTAGCCCATTCCCCCTCGTCCTGTCACCAGGCACGTGGGAGAACAGACCAACCCCCACCTCGCTACAGCCTCCTTTGAGGTACCTGTAGAGAGCGATAAGGTCGCCCCTGAGCCTCCTCTTCTCCAGGCTGAACAACCCCAGCTCCCTCAGCCGCTCCTCGTAAGACTTGTTCTCCAGACACCTCACCAGCCTCACTGCCCTTCTCTGGACTCGCTCAAGCACCTCCATGTCCTTCTTGTAGTGAGGGTCCCAAAACTGAACACAGGTGCCTTTCATAAACCCATGGTGACCGGGCCTAATCGCCTGGTTGCCCTGCAAGTGCCGCGTGATGACACTCAAGATAATCTGATCCACGAGCATCCCCAGCACCAAAGGCAGACTGACAGGCTGTCTTGTAGATGGGCGTCACGTTTGCTAGCCGCCAGTCAACTGGGATCTCCCCTGGTAGCCAGGACTGCTGAAAAATGATGGAAAGCAGTTTGGCCAGCTCCTCTGCCAGTTCTCTCAGTACCCCTGGGTGGATCCCATCCAGTGCCATCGACTTGTGTACATCTAAGTGCTGTAGCGGGTCGCCAACCATTTCCTCATGAATTGTGAGGGCCACATTCTGCTCCCCATCCCCTTCCACCAGCTCAGGGTCCTGGGTATCCAGAGAACAACTGGTCTTGTTGCTAATGACTGGGGCAAAGAAGGTGTTAAGCACCTCAGTGTTTTCCTCATCTGTTGTCACTAAGTTTCCCCCCGCATCCAGTAAAGGATGGAGATTCTCTTTAGTCTTCCTTTTCTTGGAATGTATTTATAAAAACATTTTTTGTTATCTTCAATAGCAGTAGCCAGATTGAGTTCCAGATGAGCTTTGGCCTTTCTAATTTTGTCCCTGCACAGAACATCCTTATAGTCCTCCTGAGTGGCCTGTCCTCTTTTCCAAACCCTCTTTTTCTTCCTAAGCTCCAGCCACAACTCTCTGTTCAGCCAGGCTGGTCTTCTTCCACGCCAACTCATCTTTGGGCATATGGGGACAGCTTGCTCCTGAGTATTTAAGATTTCCTTCTTGAGGAGTGCCCAGCCTTCCTGGACTCTACCAGTTCACGGTCACTCTGCCCAAGACAGCTCCCGACCACCACATCTCCCACCAGTCCTTCTCTGTTTGTGAACAGAAGGTCCAGTGGGGCACCTCCCCTGGTAGGCTCACTAACCAGCTGCGTCAGGAAACTATCTTCCACGCTCTCCAGAAACCTCCTAGACTGCTTCCCCTGAGCTGTATTGCATCTCCACGATATGTCTGGGAAGTTGAAGTCCCCAGAAGAACAAGTACTTGCGATTGCATGACTTCTGCCAGCTGCTTGTAGAATGCCTCAACTGTCTGTTCATCCTGGTTTGGGGGTCTATAACAGACCCCCATCAGGATGCCTGCCTTGTTGGCCTTCCCACTAATCCTAACCCAGAGGGACTCAACCTTATCTTTCCCAGCCTCAAGTTCCACAATATCAAAACACTCTCTAATATAGAGAGTCCCACCACCAACCCTTCTGTGCTGCCTGTCCCTTCTGAAGAGCCTATAGTCAGTCATTGCAGCAGTCCAGTCATGGGAGTGGTCCCACCACGTTTCAGTGATGGCAACCAAGTCATAGCTTGCTTGTGACAATGGCTTCCAGCTCCTCCTGTTTGTTGCCCATGTTGCGTGCATTAGTGTAGATGCACTTCAGCTGGGCCATTGCCCTCTCCCCCAGCCCTGACATTGTTCCCTCAGGCTCATCTCTAACGAGCCTTATTTCAGCCCCGTCCCCCTTCTTACCTAGTTTAAAGCCTTCTCAATGAGCCCTGCCAGCTCCTGGGCTAGGATCCATTTTCCCCTCAGAGATAGGTGGGACCCGTCTACAGCTATCAGGCCAGGTGCCAAGTAAAGCACCCCGTGGTCAAAAAAAAACCAACATTTCTGTGCTGGCACCAGCCATGTGTTTATCAGGTGGGCTTTCTGGGTCTTCTCTGTACCCCTCCGTGCCACTGTACGGATGGAGGAAACCACCACCTGTACTCCCACTCCATCTACTAACCATCCCAGTCCCCTGAAGTCCCTAAATTTATTACAGCAGCAAATCATAGATACCGAAGAAAAAAACTTTAAAAAACAAACTATACATGAGGAGAAATAAAACCTGGTATAATGCAGAGATGACCACAGTGAACAAAAGCAATGTCATTGAAATCAGGGCCGAAAATGTCCTGATTTTGGTTCCCAAAGTGTAAACGTTCAAGTGTTTCCACTACTAACTGCAATAAGGTGGTTTGCAAATTAAGGGACTTTTATTGAGACACTTAAAATACACATAGCTGGGAATGCCTGGGGGAGAGGCAGAATAACCACAGCAGTTGTCTAGATTTGACGGATTGGATTCAGATCCCACACAACCTTCAGAACACAGTTGCATCCAGTCTGGTCACGTTTATATTCGCAGCCAGAGGGGTCTGTGCACACCACCGCCCACATCCCAGATGAAGCCTCAGAGAGTTGGCTCTCCAACTATGTGAATGGTGACAATCGTTTATCTGCCTTGGAGGCATGAGGATTTCCACATTCTGCTTTGAGAAGCTCAGAGCTAGGATGGTGATGTTGAAAAAATTTGCACTAACCTTAAGACCTCAGTCTCATGGGAAATCAATGGGAAATCAATGCGTCATGCATTAAGGGCTTCCTAAGTCACCATTTACTATACTCTGTTTTCCAGTTTGTTTGGCTTTGGAATTCATCTCAGGCAGGCTTGGTGTGGTTTTGAAGTGTAGACTGAACTTCTCCAAAGGAATTATTTCTTTTACCTAATAAATATAGAACACTGCACCAAGCAACACTTAGCCATGAAAGGAATTAGCTGTGATAAGCCTGCATAAATATTGACTTGAAGTTACAGGCTGATGCCTTATGGAAAAAGTACTCTGTTGCCAGGGGCAGAAGAGGCAGAAATGTGACAACTCTGCTTCCACCTGATTTTGCCTTAACTTTTACCTTGTTTGTCATCTTTTTTTATGTTGGGTTTTTCACTGTCGAGGAATAAAAGCCAAGACAGTTGCCCTGTAAAGGTTCCCTTTTTTCCACTACCTCTTTATAAGGTCCTTATCTCCTCTTATATCACAAGTGACTACTCCAGAGACACCGTGGATGAATGGTTCATGAAGACTGAGATGCTGACTGTCGCGAAGCAAAGGCAATGCTGTGATGAACTGTGGTTACAAGCCTACTGTTAACACAGTTCCTAGCAGAGACAGACCAAGGTGAACGCTGGAAGCTGTAGCTGGTAACTACTAGCATCTCCTCTGCAGAGAGGCAGTGAAATGATGGTCCAAATTGTAAAGACAACATAACCAAAACCACAGAGTTAAGTTCACATGCTGTTTTTTTTTTTTTTTTTTTTAAGTCAACTTATAATACTGTAACTAAGCAAGAAAACCTCCATGGAAAAAGAATTAAAAGAGCCCTCGTGTTGCAATCCAAACCCAAGTTCTCCTAAATCTCAATCTCTCTAAAATCCAGAAATGCACAGATGCACGAGTGCCGACCTGTGGATAGGGTGTCAGAGAAGAAAGCAACAAAAACAAGCAAATTTGGCATTCACACGGCAGCAACTTGCTTGTCTTCCCCACAATTGGAAGAAGGCAGGGAAGTGTACAGGTTTCCAGTTCTGACCAGTCTTTAGATTTAATCAACAGAACTGCTTTTTCAGAGAGGCCCTTATAGGTCTTTTAAAGCTATATCCATTAAGCCAAGATCATGCATAACATCAAAGAGGAAAATCACATGATAGCAAAGGGCATGCTGAGTGGTTATTCATTAACTAGAACATTCCCGTGGCAGAAGTTTTGTAAACATTTTGAGAAACTGGATTTCCAAGGCTAACGGATATCCATGAAGCTTATGAAAGACACTACAGTGCTACGTCTGAATTCTGTGTGTCTGCTCAAGAGTTGTGAAAGCACCGTGGTATTTTCAATGGTACGTACTCATAGCTAGAGCATGTTTTTAAAATTTAAGAATGCTGTTTGTCAATGATCTCCCTAACTACCGCACACAGTCAAGGGTCACATCTCAAATCTATTGACTCCAAGTCCAGTAAGAAGAAAGGAGGGAGAAGATCTAGGTGGCAGCTTGGCTCCTTGCTCCTTGACAAATCACTTGGAAAAAACCCGCCTGGCTCTCCAGCTCTACCGCAGCGCACACGGTTGGTGAACCCGAAGGTTCTGCCCTTTCCATGCCGCCCCTGAGCAATTCAGACAGCAGCAACATTTTCAGAAGCATGAAGCCCAGAGGGCTGATAATTTCAACACCGAGCCCAGGCCTGTACAGCGTGTTCTCACTGTGCAGCAGAGAGAATCTTCCTCCTTCCAGAACATGCTCTAAATTGTTATTTCTTACCAGCTTTCTGCTTTGCTGTTCCCCAGCACTACATGCTATTTTGAGTGGATCAAATGCAGGCAGTATCTCCTTCTCTCCTTCTTCTCTCCAGATGTTTTTAATGTAGAGGAGAGGATTAAAAAAAAAAAAAAAGACAGCGCAATGGCAGAGTTTTGTTCTTGTTTGACTTATTTTCTTACCTACAAGCCTTCTCCTACCCCACAGTCAATGTGATGCCGCAGGAGATAAGGTCCCTGCCCTGGAGTTGAGCACAGCTGCACAACAGAGGTTACTGCTTAGAAAAAACAAGTCTGAAAGAAGAGCAGAAATAGTAACTGGCTGGAAAAGAAGGGAGACAATTTTTAAAACATCACCAGGAGCTTAACACAGCTGGATTAGGGCTGCTACTCTTTCTCTGGCCATAGCCAATGCCATTTTCTTCTCCAAAACCGGTCACTCACATGCCACCCAATGTTCTCACCGCTGCATGCAGTCACGAGTCACCCTCAGGTATTCATTCCTTTCTGCACTTAGGCTGTGTGCCCCCTCAGGAGGTTCCCATGATGCTACCCAAGCAGAGAGCATCTTCTCCTTTTTGGGCTTTAAAGACTTTTGGCTCTGTCTCTGTTCATATGCCACCTTCTGAGCAGCCATTTCTCCTATGACGTGACCTTCCTCCAAAGACATCTCATTTTGCAGGGCCCAACACAATGCAGCTTTCATCTGGATTTCCAGAAGGGGTTCTACAACTTGCGTCATCATGATGGTACATCTCTGTATAAATTTACAGTGTTGTGACTTCCTTGTAGTTCTTCCAGAGAGCAGCCGATGGCTTTCCCTGTTAATTTTCTTTGCTGTGTTGTATTGCACAGCTTAGAATTTATCGATCTGTTTTATTTAAGTGTATGGGCTGGGTTTGCAGAAGGCTGGTTTTGCCCATTTTTACACTTAGGTACACAATCTGCAAATGAAGTTACAAGAATTCTTGAAGCCAATTAGTAAGACAAGTGTAGTGGGCTTAATGTGCCTATTAAGTCACTGTAAAGGCTTAACTGGAAGTCCAATTAATGATCATATTTCTGTTGACTCCAGTGGGACACGGACCTCGTTAAACATGTGCACCATCATTCTGAGCTCTCTGATCTAGGGGCCTCACGGCAACACTCTTGACAGAACATGTGTGTAGGAAAGGAACTGAAACAAATGACATTTAGAGGAAAGCAAATGAGCAGCATGGCCTTTGCCATTCAGTCTTCTGCCCAAAGTGCTGCAGCTTCATTTGGGGTCTTAAACACAAAGAATTGCTGTGTCAAAACACATGGGGAATGAGTAAACAGCTGAAGCTCTTCTTGGAGAGCTAAGGCTGTACCCTGGGGCAAAAAGGCAGCTGCCTGCAAAATTATCAGTTAATCCTTTATTAAACTTCCAAACACTTCTCAAATAGTTAGGTGTACAAACAGGGCACAGACAGCTCTAACTTACACCAATACCTTGAAATGCATTTGCACACTTGATACAGACATATCCACGTCCTCCTGGGCGCGGAAACTCCAGCAAGCACGGAAGACGCTGGCCTCAGGGAGGAGGTTACAGGGGACAAACAGCTTTCAGTGCCATGTCAGCGGCAGGCAATAGCTGATCCCTGCTCTAGTTCTGCAGGGAGCACCCCACTGGTTGTGATTCCTCGTTGCAGGGCATCGCCCCTGCCTGCACACAGCACCCTCAAAAGCAGTGAGGTCACTACCTCACCACCGAGTGCTGCAGGCAGGGAGCTGCTGGTCCTGCAAGAGGACAAATGGCAGCAGGGAGGGACACATTAGGGAGGAGCAGATGATGACTGTATTCGTATAAGCCCCGTGTAAGATCATTTCTGACACTTCAGAACATGATGCTTTAGCCCTTTCACTTGGATTTCCTGCTCCAACATAGTTTCTAAGGCAGCACCAACATTTTCCTCTTTCCCCATCCATTTTTTATCCTTGCCATACAGACAGTTTTTCCCCTCCTCAGCCCCAGCACCGTAGTACCTTACATCACTTGCTGTATCACTCTCAGACATGTGTTTCCCTTCCAGCTGACATATTTTGAAAGCCTGCCTCCTCTTTGCCTTCCTCCCCCCTCAGTGCTGCCATGCTCTGCTTCTTCAGGTGTACATGCAATGCAGAAGAAAACTGGCCTTAAAAATCTCTCTGCAGCAGGTGGAAAGGCAA
The DNA here is from genome assembly GCA_011075105.1 of Heteronetta atricapilla. Taxonomy (NCBI): domain Eukaryota; kingdom Metazoa; phylum Chordata; class Aves; order Anseriformes; family Anatidae; genus Heteronetta; species Heteronetta atricapilla. The sequence continues at coordinate 64,380,333 of CM021734.1, read as the reverse complement.
GTGCAGGCTGCAGGACAGCAGAACCAAGTGGCAATGCAGCACTTGCAACAGGACAGTGCACGGTAGGGATCCTCTTCAGTCCATCAGAAATCTCTGAATCCAAGGACTTGGTCTTCTGCACACATGCACTTTTACCTATTTATCATGTTCCTTTGCTCCCTCTTTTCTTGCCAGTCCTCCCACACAGACAAGATAAAAACCCAAACTCTTTTCCCTGGTATTTTGCCAGCCAAACAGGCAGCAGTTAGCATCCCGGGTCCAGTTCCCCAGCTCCTCTCAGTGATTTTTGCTCAGAAGCTCTGCAATAATCTTGTCTCAAGCCGCCCCTCTCAGGCAGCCCATCATTCATGGGTTATTATGTAGAGGAGACAGTATCAGCTGGCCAAGTACAAACAAATGAACAAAGAAGTAAATAAATCATTCATGAAATGTCAGCATCTGCATTGTTTCATGCCTTTTGTTTCGGTGCTCTCATCTGCCTGCACATGCAGCCCCCACGACTTCTCAGAAACCTGGCTTCACTAGCAAAGCAGAACACAGCGAGAGAACAGACCTACCTTTACGGAAACTAAAACACCGCTTAATTCTCCTGTAAGTAGTTTTGGGAATGAAAGGAGGTGCCGCTAAGGCACCTGGGCTGCGGACTCCAGCATTTCTGTCTTCAGGCATCATACAGGCCAGAGACCCCACGTCCCTCCAAAGCTTTCCTTTAGCAGCTGCATCCAGACAAAACACCAGGGCTGCTCATCGTTACTGACTGCCGAGGAGTTTCTGTAACAGTGTATTTTCCTCTGGAGCTAGGAGATCAGTGGTCTTCTAGCTCTTGGAGAGAGCTTGAAGTAATTTTAATGTTCTCTTCCCCGCTTCAGTTTTGCTTTAGGGAACAATTTCCTTCCGTCTCTCTGTTTCCTTTCGGTTCTTTTATTTCCTGCGGTGAGACAACCGTCTATTATGCAATGTCACAACAAAAGAGTTTCAGCAGAAAGATGTATCTTCCATTCAAACAGAAGTGCCTGCACAGACAGAGGCGGAGAAAGACCTCGTCCTCCCAGCTGGAACAGGGGGTGGAGTGGCAGAGACTCCAATTCCACGGGAAAAGGTCAGTGCTCTGCGGTGCACAAGGAGAAAGAGGAGAACAATACCGAAAAGGCCACCAAAGAATCCTCCGGGATACGATGCTCCTTGCTGCCTCCTTTTATATCTGCAACGGAGGAGCAGAAAAAGCAGCCCCTTCACCCAAAGGGCTCTCTGTCCATGCCGGATTCCTCTCAGAAGGCCTTTTATATACCTGGCTCCCTGACGTCCGTGTGGGCTTCTCCTTCGACTGCCTTCGAACTACCAGAAGCTCTCGTGGGAGAAACACGTCAGATGCAGCAGCAGCAACGCGTCCTTGCCAGCAGGATCCCGGGCTGCTGCCGAGGAATGCATGCCTCCACACGGGGATGCTCTGCTCGCTCCCTCCCGGTCCCACGCCTGGCAATGGCAGCCACCGCCGCTGCGCCAGCCCCTCGCGTGCAGCAGGTGCAGGGAAGCGGCGGAGAGGAGGGAGCTGCTGCTGCTGCTGCTGCTGCTGCTGCTGCTGCTGCTGCAGCGCGGATTTCTCTGCTCCACCGGGTGACTTTGAGTTGACTTCAGGCGGCTGTCGCGTGCGGCAGCTCGAGCAGCAGGCAGGCTGTGCCCAGCTCCCGCAGGAGGTACCAGACCTCCTGCCACCACCCTGCTAAACGCTCGCGCCCCTTCTCGCCTCCTCCCTCCCCCGTCCTCGCAGGCTCTGCAGTTAGAGGACAGGCCTTTCCCTCCTGTAAAAAACTGCCTTTTAAAATCTAATCAGGAAAGGAATTTCATGTGCAAACAGGCATTACATGCCCTGGCTCATTTACATTTCTCTTCCCCAACAGAGATTTTTCCAGTCACCTTGTGCTTTCTGTGCAAAAACCAAGCTGTTTCTGATCACCAGAGCAGCTTCCCGCCTCCCTCCCCTCCTCTTCTCTTTCTAGCACAGGTTAACAAATAACATTTTAATGATATGGTTAATCATTCACAGAGCTCCTTGCTCTGGTACCAGGAGTCCTTTCCCACTGCAAGCCAAACTTCACATACTCAAGAGAGAGTATCCAAGCTCACCAAGACTCAGAGACATCCACTGAACACACACACACACACACACACACACACAACTTGCTTACAATGCTTAAAAGAACCGGAAAATTCAAATACATTGCTCATGAAAGTGGCACTCGACTTTCATGACACCAGACTGTTGTGGTTTACCACCTAGTGTTGAAATTTAGGATGCAGATAGAAAGCAGGTATTGTGATTAATTGGCTGTCTGAAATGATTGTGTGTTGCAAGAAATGTACTAGTTACAGGTTAGTCGTTATTATACAACCACAACTTTTCTATAACTTGTTTATACCTAATGTAATAGATTTTTTAACTTCAGTGGCTGCAGCTGGTCAAGACAGGCTCTTAAATGCCTTAAGCCAGAGGAACCCTTCTTTAGGAGGGTCAGACTGTTGCAGAGCAGCTGTAGACACGTCCCTGTAGGAACAGGTAAGAAAAATACGATTGTGTCCACCCATACATGGTTACAGAACAGTTAACAGTCCTTGTTAAGACTTCAGATATCTCAGAATGTCAACTTAAATAACCCATAGTTAATCAGCCAGGGAACGTTGTATTGGCACAGTTCTTAATGGTGACACCTCCCTTGATACTGCTCTTACCTTGTACCGAGAGTCAGATGTTCTCCATAAACACCAAACCCAAAATCACATTCTGTCTATTCTCACATTTTCCAGGATTTAACTGTTTGTTTCCTAACACAGTAATCCTGAAGTCAGTGTATATGCTCAAGATATCCGATAGGGAAACAAGAACACATTTATAAGTGTGTTAACTACAAATTTATTTAAACAGCAGTTTAATGATTGCACCCTTCTCTTTCTCTCTCTCTCTTTTTTTTTTTTTTCAAATCAGCTTGCAAACTCCTCAGCTAGGTGCTTCTCTCAGTATTTGGCATTAAACACTCTCGCAACGAGGGTGTCCTGTGAGTTTCCATGGTGGCTGGAAGGATTCCCAGCTGTAAAACAGAAATAGCTCTTGCCCTATAAAAGCAAATGAGGGGCTGGTGAAGAAAGCATGGGGTCAGGACTCAGGAGATTTGGTTTCTATCTGTAGCTCTGTCACAGCCTCTGCGCAGATGGAGGCTAGAACCACGGCTTCACCAGATGTCAGCTCCTCACCTGTAAAAGGGTGACACCTCTCCCTTTGCCAGGTACTGCAGGGCTGCCGCAGCTCACTGTCTGGCATGGACAGATGTTGTGCTGGTGGAAAACAGGTATACAACACACAGAGAGAGCTGCTCTCTGTGAAAAATACACTTCTGTTACGCACCCAAATGTCTGCATTACTGCGGTAGCTTGTGCTGCTATTTGACTTGAGTGGGAGAACGCTGAAGAGCTCAACATGAGGACTTCTTCAGGAACAGAAGGTTGGGGATAGATAATCTTTGTGCTACATGAACATGTGCTATATGAAGTACATTTCTCCCCTAGCCTGACTGCAGAAGCCCACGGCCCTCCCACCTCCCCACACCACCTCAATAAGCCTGTAGAAGACCACATAAACCTCTCACTTTGTGGGTTTTAAAAACCTCATCGTGCAAAACCTATATGCCCAGTCCCGGGACTGTACTATCTTATGAACACGTAAGACCACTTCTCAGGGGGATGGCTGCTTAGCATTATCTTCCCAGCACGTGTTTCCCAGGAGGAACCAAGTGCAGACAGACATGTGTGAAGATGTGCCAGGCAAGCCCCAGCTGCCCCGCAGGGCAGCCCACCAGTGAGGACAAAGCCTTCTAAGAACTGAACAACCTGAACAAAGCGCAGAAGAAGATGGAGGGTGGCTCAGAAGAAAAGTTTTGATCAAAATGGTAGTTTCCTTCAGTCTCTCCCATCCTCTCTCCTGTGCTGTGTCTGACAGGTGAAAATAAAAGGCATATGCAGTCACCAATCACAGCTTTCTGTGATAACTGCTCTTCTCTGATCAGAGACAATCCTGCCTTATTTTTCCATGCTAACAACACCTGCAAAGAGCAAAAAAAAGCACGCAATGCAATCCAGTTGCTCTTCCCATAAATTCAGGACTATTAAAATTGTTGGGTCTGCCCACCAAAAGAAAAAGACTAGCATATGATGCTCGTGCTAATATTCCAAGGCTCACTATCAGAGCGTACAGATTTATAACAACGTTGTCACTGGCAGGAGAATCACGGACAGCTTCTTCTAACATGGATTGTCTTTTGGCTGGTGACCAAAGGAATTACCCTAGGTCTCCCAGTGGAAAGCTGATTTCGTAGAAGACTCATCTTCTGTGAAAACTTCCCTCACCTTGGTAACATGCTATCCTGTGCTATCCCTATCAAGGACAGTAGTTCCAGATCGTTTAAAGCCTTTTAATTGAGTGCTTTGTGTAGGAACACACCTGATGCCTGCGCTGCAAGTGAAAACAAAGGACCTGTTCCACTTTTTGGAAAGATCTAGACCGTTCTTGTTTCCTCCTCTTCAAATTCCGGCTGAGAGCAAGAGATGACAAAATTGCCCCTATGTCTTTGTGCAACTTGGAGCCTTGCATTTCCTCTCGCTGACTCACCTCCTCCAAATGGTGCCCATATAACCCTGCGAATGGATTTCACCCAATCCTCCATGTCATTCTGTGTGCCCGCCATGAGGAGGTACGTCTCATGATTAGCTGTCATCCGCTCTCGGTCTGCTCCTGCAAGAGAAGATAATTGCACTTTAGAAACCCTTTTGCTTTCCTGCCAAGCCAGCTCCTGCCAGACTGACTGCTGAAAGTGGTAAAAGCAGCTCCGTGGCAAGCAGACATGACACCACGCGCTGGAGTGTTTATCATCAGCTACGGCATGAAAAGAAGGTCCTGTAAGTATATTCCCCATCCGACAGCGAGGAGCTGTCTTGCTTCCAAAAGGAAATGAGAGGATAAATGTCATCGGTAAACAAAACCAGCCCCACGCTGTTCCAAGAGCCACGGGGCCTGCACTCATCTGTAACCTGATACACGCACTGGAAGGTTTGCAGCAGCTACTACACCACAACGCGGAGAATAAACGCAGCGAGAGAGAAGTGTGCTTTGAACAAGTGGGGATGAGTCCATTTTTGTTCTCAGGAACACTGTGTCGCATTCCTGGCAATGACATTTGCTGCTCCCCAGCGCTGCTGGGAATCTCTGAGGAGAAGGCAGCTGATGCTAGGAGCGGGCACAGCACAACCCGCTGCTTTGGATGGGTCTCATGAGGATTAAGAGGGAACACGCTGATTTATCAGTCCTTGTAAAGGACAGACCAGCACTGAGAAGGTAAAAGTCAGAACCCGGCTCACCACAGGTTTTCACACCTCTCGTACTGCATCAGTTCCCTCCTAATGGGCACTCCGCTAGCTCAAGAGCAGATGGGGATTCTAGCCCCTCTTCCAGCACTGCAGTAGGAACAAACCCTTCTAGAAAGACAGCACCAGACATTTTGAAGCCCTTTCACTGAGCCAACAGCATGTGCTATATTTCATGCAAAAACTACAAATCCCACGAGTTTCTGTGCTTATCTCTTTACAGCTTCTTCCATCCTTGATTCTGGTCATATATAACGTAAGTATTTCTGTTCTTGCCTCAGGAACACTGAACACTGCTAGTCTTCTGCAAGGTGCCATGCTCAGTGGCTAGCAAATTCAACCATGGCTTCCTGGCACAACCATTATGAATAAACTTCCTTGTATACACCAGGTTCTGCAGAATTAAGCCACACAACTGCAAAAATAACTTAAACACAGTTTCACAAACACAAGCCATATTTGCCTAGACATAGGCAGATCAAACTGACAACTCATTCTTAGGGTTGAAATCATTACTCAAAACTTAAATTTGAACTTGGAAGCAAATGGAACTCATCTTCTGCCAATTGCACCTAGACAAACAGCAAGCGTGTGTTTCCACACACAGCATCCCAAGGACTGATGCAGCAACCTGAAGTACAATGCACGTATGTTTTAGGATGTATCACAGTTTAAAAGCCTGAAAAGCACTATTTTTCTTCTAAGACATTGTTAAAGGTAGCAAAGAACCTATTTTAAGTGCCAACACTACAGAAAAACCAGCGTGTGTTTTATTTTTTGGAACATTTTCAGTTACTACCATAGCAACTGCTACAAACAAGGGCCTTTTATGCTTCATTCCACCATTTTTTACCTTTCACGGAATAGGAGGATGAGGGTATGGGAAGGAGGAGCATTCCAAACAGCAGCACTCCACACCAACCCCGTCCAGCAGAAAGCCCGTGGTCAGGCCCTGGAAATGCACACCCAGCCTCTACGTTTTTTTGGCCAAGCTGCCTACAACCAGGACAGATCTCACACTCGAAGACAAAGAGTAGACATGACACACTCTGCTGAACCTGGTCCCAAATTCGATTTAACATCTGGAGTTCTTGACCTGGTAAGACCCAGAAACAAAGATACAAACAAAAAGTCTCCAGATATTGCCTATTAAATGTAATAGCAATAAACATGGTATAGAGAACAAGCCTGTAACATAGCTGTGTCCTTTTCTTTGCTGATAAAAATCCCATTTACACTTTCATACTGTATTGCAGGTGTCCTTTTACGGACCAGGACCCTGTAAGTTGCTGTACAAAAAGATGTATTCATAGAAAATAGCATTCAGATCACAGAATAAAACAAGAGGTGACTTGATTTTCTTTCTAAATAGGGAAGAAAAATAGGATGACAACCATAGCCATCTAATGACCCTCCTTCTTGGATGTCTCTCTGGTCATTCTGTGTGCTTTTAACAGTGTACATAGTTAAATTCAGCAGATTATGTGAGATTTACTCAGTCATCATTTTCTAACAAAAATGCTTTCTGGAGAGCACTCTCCAGATAAACTGGATTAATCTTGTGAGTCTACATACTAGATTTACAGTGGAGACTCCAGAGCAGTACTCTAAACAACTAACTCAAGTAAACACCCCTTCAGCTAATACAGAATTGATGTGTGTAGTTTAGCAGAGAAAGAAAACAATGTTTGGTGAGATTTTCTTTTGGTCTAAGAAAGCAAAGGTTTCCTAACAAAAGAGCTCCACCATTTTATATCAGTACTTGATTTGTCTACTTTGTACTTAGACCCCTTTCTTTTACACCGCAATACCAGCTCTTGCAGGGTTCTTCTACTTACGCATTAATTTAGTTGTTATTCAAAAACTGACAGCAGCTGGTCTTAAATCTTGCTAGAAGATTTTGGGGGACACAATAGCGTGTTTAACTTGTGTATTATTGCAACTGTTAATTTTCTAGTGGGACTGTATTTAAAATACAAACCAAACAAGAGTATGGGGACAGACAAGAAGAAATGCCCACGGTTTGGTAAAAAGTCACCTCAAATAACTAGTCATCAGTGAAACTTAAACAGAATGACAAGGACCTTTCTAAGTCTCATTATGTCCACGGGATACCTCTGAAAGGCACTGCTTAAACTCTTCACTCTTGTTTTTGATTCCATATATTACTGTAACAGCTATAATGGAGAGTGAGTAGATCAGCTTCTCCAAAAATGAGACATCTTATTCATACCAAAGATACTGGCATTAAGTGCCTCAACTTGAAAATGGTGCTGTGCATGGAGTCCATTAGAGATGTGAATGCATCCTTAATCCTTTCCTATGGGCATGCAAACCATAACATATTTTACCTGCTTTGTTGTATAGCTCCAGATTATGCCTTTTCAAGTTCCCTTTCCTGCATCTGCAGTCCAAATACAAGAGACACGCAGTGCTGGGGGTAGTGGCCTGCTTGTGGCCAGCCACCTCAAAGGGCTGGAACACGAACTCAGCTTTTGTTTCATCTTTTCCACTCATTACTTCGCAGGTGTCACAGGACCTGGAAGGAGCAGAACCCAGTGTACCTGATCAAAGAAGTTGACTCTGACATATTCAAGATGAAAAGCTGCTGTTCACACAACTGATGCTTACATCCTGTTCCTTACATCCTCTGGTAACTGCCAAACATAAGTGGATCCAGTCTGCTTCTCGAAAGTACATTGTAATATTGCATTTTTGTTTGTACAGCCCCAACCAATCCATAATCTGTTTTGTTTTCTTGGCAGCATCAGAAATGAATTACGTTTATGGAATAAATCAATCCAGAGCATCCATTTGGACTGGAAACAGTGGAACCGCACAATGCCACAGTAAATCGGCCGACTCAGAGAGGTCAGATTTCTCCCCCTGCCCCTCCTCCTGCACCAGTCCTGACTTACAAATATAAGTTCCCAAATGCCACTCCTGCCTCCTCCAGCAGCTCGGTGACTGGTAAATACAGACTGCTGCTGGCTTCCTGACCGGGACAGCCTGAGAGCACTCAGCCCCATGCTGGGCGCAGCTCTGTGCGCTGAGCTAGCGCTGCTTTGATACAAGCGAGGCGAGGTATTTTAAGAACTCCTGCCAGCAACCGGAAAAAAAAAACAATTAAAATACAGAAAGGCCAGTTCCTGCAGGGATCCACTCCACAGGGGAAAAGAAAGGGAACAGCCTGCGTTCGCTCATGCAGCACCACAACACACACAGGCGGAAAAGCATGGAGAGGTGGTGACGGAGTTGAACGGCGATTGTTTCCTGAAGTATCAGGCTCGACAGCTCACCTGCTTTGTATCATCTGTTGGTAAAATGCGAATGTGCACAGACATTTTGCACTCAGATGGGGGAAAAAAAACAAAGTCGGGCAATGTGTTTTGTTCTTGGAATCTCTTCCTGTCCAACCCAACGCCCTTCTCCTACCGGCAGTCAGAGAGCCTGAACTCAGAATCAATATTTGTTTGTCTTTTGAAAAGCATCTTTCTTACAAACGGTAGTAGTTCCAGCATCCTTGAGAATGACATGTAAAGGGATTAAATTCATACCATCTGTTTAAAAGAGAATTTCTCCCCAAGAAGAACATCAAAAAGTAGGATTAATCTGATTTTTTTTCTGAGCTGAGAATATCATGGCCAACCTCAGAAGAATATTCACATTCCGATAAAATAAAAAATAATTGGAGGCCAATTTCAAAGTGAAGCAGCTCCCAACTCCCTTCTGCATTTCGTTAAGCCACAGATTCTGAAACCCTCATTCTCAGCTTGGGAACTGAAAGATGGTGAAAAGCAGATTGTCATTACAGCACAAGCCGCTGGGTTTTCTTCAGAAACAACCTCCTGCTTGGATTCTTCACATTTGTTTTCTAAATCTTTTGTTTCTCAGGAAAATGTTGAATAGAAAAATTTCAGTCTGGTAAAATTTTCAATGAATACATCGAATATGCCTCTATATAGCATTGAAACAGGAGCTCCTAGTTACTCATCAATTCAGGGAAAAAAAAAAAAAAGACATTTATAAGCCATATACATCCAAAAAGGTTTAGGAGCTGATGCTTGGACATAGATTTCTGAAAATCTATGGGGGTCTTTTTTTTTTTTTCTTAAGAATATCTTTCAGATAGTTCTGGCCACTACGTGGCCTGGAATTTCTAGCTGCTACTGCCCATCACCGCTTCTGCGTAGGCGCACTAAGTAGCGCCCTCCTCTTCTCCTCCAACATCTTGTATCAGCTGAATCCCCACAGCTGTACCAGCCTTCAAGGTAGAAGACCTTATCAGGTACAGCTGATGTTCCATACAAATTCTTGGCAAATCACAATGGTACACATCATCTCCGTTTTGCACGAACCTTCTGATTCTAGCCCCCTGTAGAAGTAAGTGCCAACCCTCTGTGCAGCACAGCAGGCATGCTCTCCTCCATTAAGTGCACGATACTCAGTAATTCATCGTTCCTGCTCAGGACTCCAGTCAGTATTTCTTTACAAGCAAAATAGCAATAATTACCACAGAATTCGTGACACTCTCCCAATATACTTGGTGTTCCTAAATGTTCTCTGTGTTGCAAATTGAGTGCATGGTAAGTGACATACTTAATGTGTTTCTCTGGAAAAGCTCATGTGCATTTACTTTGTCAACTTGCACTTTGCATCGTTTGTATTCAGACTTTGTAATCCAAAGCAGTAATCATCTCTGCAAATGGCAGGGGCTACTAGGGTATCACGGACCAAGATGAACAACCTTATTCTCTTTTCTTTTCTGTTTTTTTTCCTAATGGAACTACTTGTTTAAGAACGAAACAGAAATAACGATTACCCAACCTTGTTATTAACGCTAATCACTGCTGCTTTAAGCAAAGCTGTCTGACGTAACACACTGATGAGCTTCTAAAAGACTGTTCGATATCAACCCACACTAAGTTGATATGGGACAATTTGCCCTTCAAACTGCCCTTGAACCGTGAGGCCAGTTTGAGCACTAAAACATTTTGTGGTCATTCCAACTGGGCCAGCAGAAAAATCGAACTGCAGAGAGCTTGGTTGTAACATGGGCTGAAATTCGCAAAGCAAAATGAGGGAGCTAAGCACCTGGAGGTAATTTTATTTTAACAGGATTTTAATATCTAACTGGCTCTGGGACTCATTGAGAAACCTTTCCTTATGGCAAATGCAAATATGCTTGAGGCGTCTATTGCAGTAGGACAGACTTAGCAATGGCTGCATCTCAGATAACTGATTGAAAGACGTAACCGAAAGAGACACAGCTCCTTGAACCTTGCAGCATTCCTGAACTGCACACACTGCTTGCTAAGCAGCCAAGCATATGCTCTTACAGCTGTGTTGTGGTGGAGGGGAAGGTAGGGACCAACAGATTTCTGCAGATCAGCTGAGGACTTAGTTCTGATGATGCAGATAGAATGTGGGGCTTGCAGACAAAAGCTGGATTTCTTTTTTATTTATTTTTTTCTCAAAACCTCTATTTTGCATATGCCTGGCAATGCTTCTACTATTTTGCACTATGTAAAGCTGTACCAAGAATTGGGTACCCACTTAGTTCATCTAGGATGAAAAAATGAGTATATAGCCCAAGACCCAGTCAGCCCTCTCTCTTTTTTCTTTTTTTCTTTTTTTTTTTTCCCCACATGATTAACATAGTCTGGAGAACTGAGTTCTTCATAGCTATGCTAAAGCTCATGTGAAAAAAAAAAAAAAAACCACCAAAAAGGAGAAAAGCAACACTATGAATATCAAAGATAAATACTCCATACTTACAGGAGGTTCAGCATCACTTCTGAAGTGACTGTTAGATAACGCAGGCTCTATTTTCTCATCAGGGAAACCTGGTCCATTGAAACTCTACACAGAGCCTTGTATGTTCTGACAAGGTTCAACTCATTTATGTCTTTCACGGCACAGTTTCTCTCAAGCATGTCTGTATCAACTTGGTGTAAAAGAGAGCACCCTGGAAGGGTCTCTAAGGGACATTATCGGAGCCATAAGGGGTGGATACTCCCAGAGCCAAAGGGAAGAGAAACATCACCCTGAGCTAAGCTGCAATGAAGAAGTTACACTCTTTGCAACTAAACAATCATGTCCTAAAATGCCTGATAGTTTTATCTAGCATTGAGTTCCGCAGAAATTGAAGTACAACCTGGCAACTCTTAGCATTTCATTCATATTCACAAAAACAAACAAACAAAACAAAACAACAACAACAAAAAACACTGCTGGATAAAAACACTGGACAGATAAATCTGTCTGGATGGCTAGGTGTTACAGCACAGCAGTGGCCACCATTAGGACTTAATTTCTAAGCATTTTCTAAAATGTATTCCATAAAACTTCCCAAATACCGTTTTACTGTTTTGTTAAAACCAGGGCAGGTATCAGACCCACTGCATTATTCTGAGTGCCATTACGCCTCTACAGCCTTGATGACAAGTAATAGACGGGGTTGAGAAAGATAGACAAATTACAGTTCCAGTTCTTTTACCCAGGGCTGTCCTGTTTATCTGCTGGTCTTGTCAGTGCTGTTGTGTCATCTGAAAGGAGATGGCCTGTAGATATGCTCAAATCCCCTCTATGTTTTAAATAATTAATACCACCACCCCTGAGAACCTTGGCTTTGAAATACATTGTTATCAAACTCAGTGTTGTTTTACTACCAAACCATATCAGGGGCCCTATTTAATTTCTCTTTCCACACAGAACTAATATGCTTTCCTCAAGAGAGCAATTAAGAAACTGCAAACAAGTCAATGCTGAAGATACTGCTTTTAAAATACCTGAGTATAAAGACAAATTTTCTGCTGATAGCGTCCAACCTGATTTTTGTGTTAATCATCTTGAATAGCAGTTCTTTGCATTGAAGGTGTATTGGTTTTTGTGCATGTTAGCTTTTAAGCGTAAGGGCTGCAGGCTAATTTAAGTGGTTAAATGGCAAAAGACTGCTAACACAAGTACATTCCCTGGTGGGCTTTGTGCTCTGTCACAATTTCCCCACTTGCAGCATAAGCCTGAAAGACAGCAGGAGGTATTCAAGACGGGGAGTTGCTTGCATGAAGCTCTGAATCAGCTGCTGTTGGATACCTGAAAGCAGGCTCAGGAAATGTATTCACCATCTGTAACATGATGAATAGTCTGTACCAGTAGCTTTCAGCCATGCTGCAGGGCTACAACTGCACTACATGCCTATAAAGGTTTTACAGAAAAGCATCTTACACGATAAGAGCATGGAACAGTGCTATATACACGTGTTTTGTGGATTGCACAGCTACCAAAAGTCCTTGTGCTAACGTAATTATTGCATAGATACCTCAGCAACAAGCTGCGATGCTTGCTCATCAGCAGTCATAACTGTGCTGCAAAATGTAAGTAATGAGGGAAAAGAAAGCAGTGAATTCAAGCCATCCCTCGTACATTTAAGAGCTCATATTTTTCCAGAGCACTTTATCTTTTCAGGCACGCATCTCACTCTGCCTCTCTCCCCTACTTTTGCTGCTCTTTCTTTATTCGCAGTTCAAAATTCACCTCTGCTTCAGGTGGATTTCTCTGTTAGCCACCTGATCCTCGGACACAGATCCCAGTTACTCTGCCACATCTGCTCCTCCTTCCCTTCCCTGTAACTAAGACGCTGGTGCCAGTGCAGTTAACTTTTGCATTCCCCCCTCACCTCGTGCCATTCCCGCTTAAAAATCTCATCTCTCTTCTTGCTCAAGGAACATTTTGTTTACAGGCTGCACTGAAAGGCCATCACATCGTGTCGACCCCTCCACAGCTCTGCACTCCGCCAGCCCCTGAGCAGCAAGCAGCACACATCGCTGCCTCCCTGGTTAATCAGTGCCACGTGGAAGTCAGAGGCATGCTTGCTTCGCACCGCTGATGATAGTTTGCAGCCTTCCAGAAAGAGTTTTTTCAGTGTTGTCATCATCCTTGTGATATAAAATGCCGTCTGAACTGTCATGTTTGCTGTTCTATTGTTGTGACTTTCAGCTGTTTTCAGAGCTGTTGGTAACGTTTTTTTTGCATCCATTAGTGAATCCACTTATTTATGCTGAAGTTCTGTGAAACTGCAACAACAAAAAACACTGTTCTACCTCTTTTTCAGCCATGCTGAGATGAAATCGCATTCTTCTGCCTGTACAGTCAATATTGGAAATGAACTCACAGAAGCAGACAGGAAGGAAAGGACAGATTTCCAGGATACAAGTCAAACTTTTAAAGAGAATAAATAGCTTCAGTGCAGATGACTGCAAATACACACCCTGGCACTAACGTGAAATTTTATAATGCTGACAAAACACATATTACAACATTATGCGGTTTTAACAAACTATTAACAGCACAGGGCAGCAGTGAAATAATTGGATGGAACCGCAAAAGTTGCATTCAATATCACTTTTCAAAAAAGCTTCTCACTCCTTGCCTCTTGTAGCGGCATCTCACATGGGTGTTTTTGCATCAAGACGTGGAAGATATAACTAAACAAAAGGCAGAGCTTGGCCACAAGAAATCCACTCCTCTACATCCATCCTTTCTGCTAGGATTTGAGAGATACCCAGTATTGATCCAGTTACAGAAAATGTCTTGGGGGACCCACTTGTGTGTCATCGCTTTCAAAACTTGTACCATAAAGAGCCACCTTACGAAATAATGAGTTCAAGAAAGTACAGATTAAAGCAAAGAGTCTTGCCAAATTCCATAAACAGTTAAAAACACTAAAACATTGTGGCTTTTTAGTGAAAATTTGGAAACACAGAGGATATAAAATCAGACTGTCAAAGCCTTATTTTTTGGACAAATTAATTAGACTATATCCATCTTTGTTAATTCCCCTGTCCCAATTCTGACTTTTGTTTATTGTTTCCTGGGAAGACGAGCATCAGTGGAGTGGCAAGAGATTTAGTGGGTCCCTTCTGTGCTGCCACAGCTGATTTATCCTGAGAGAATACAAATGACAGCCAGCTTACAATTTTCTCTGACTTACATGACACACCTTAAAGACAATTAACTGCACTCCTATCATTTGACAATAACAACCTTCTTTCAAGTTGGACACCCAAAATGACCCCTGTGTAACTTTAAAATAAACACAGAGATCAGCCACATATGGAGAAACTCTCTGTAGGTACGTACCGAAGAGAGAGGAAACAACCCACACGTGCATTTGCTGGTCTAGACATAGTGACCACTACAGAAAGATGCCTTGCAAGTAGCCTGTGAAGGCTCTGCTTTGGCAAAAAGCAAAATCCTAGAGCTGCTGCTGCTGGAGAGGTGGCTGCCCTGAGCTACCAAGTGCTTCCTTTGCTTTTCAGCCTCACATCATGAACTGTGCTCAAGTGCAAAGAACTAACTTGGAATGGATTACTTTGAAAGGTCAGTTCCTCAGCACTTACTTGTCTGGCATTTGACCTTGAAGGAAGTTAAAACTTGTCATGATTTTAAGGAAGGAAGGATCGATACCAGAATAAAAGTTCTTAAGTGTACAGCCACCCAGGGACTGGGGAGCTCACCTTTAGCCATGGGCTCATGAACTTCAGCGTGCAAGATGCCCAGATACCACCCCTGTGTCTTCCTCAGAGCCTTAACAGGAGCAACACTTGAAGCACGTGCTCACCTCTGCTCTCAGCATGCACACATTAAGCGCCCTGTTCCTCCTAAAGATGGACTACCCCGAGCCTTCAGCAGCTACAAATCTAGGGGCTCCTTTACCCCTCTAAACATGCTGCTGCATGCAAAACAGAAGGGTAGTGGGGACTGGCACATCACAAAAACGAAGTTGAACAGCTAAGTTATTGTGTATCTGCCTTGGAAAGTGAGCCAAAAAGAAGAGCATTGCTCAGCAGGCAACTGTCCGGTACCCCGGGACAGTGAAACTGCTGGCGCTCAGCCACATATTGATCCTGTCCCTGTAATTCTGCCTCATGCAGCAGCTGGGGTCATTGCTCCACACAGGCAAGAAGACATCGTTTGTTCTTAGATAACAGAACTGTTTTGCTACACAGAAATGTTGTTCTTCTTCTAATTTTAGAGGGCAACGATTTTGTTAACATCTGGCAGTAAAGATATGACATTTCCAACAGCTTTGAGGGAGAAGCAGTTTCACTTCTCTGGTGGAAACTGCACATGCTCTCCCCCAGGTTCTGAGCATGGTGCTTTCCAGTTTGCACTGAATTATGCTCAGCTTATAAGTACTTCATTTCTACGCAGAGCAACTAGTTATTTCCTCTATTATCTGGCCTCTAATTAGATCACAGATAAAAATAATAGCTCTTGGTGGCATATATACACAACCCAAAGGATACAGATATGCTAACTGAGCAAGTATGTATAGTGCATACACATCACTTAATCACAATGCACCTGTTTAATAATGCAAAGCCATGGTTTAGCAGTTCAGAAAACAAAACAAGAGTAAGTTACCCAATGAAACTTGAGGGCTAATTGACGTACACAGAAGAGCTAACAGAGAGTTATGCCTCTGCATATCACCCTCTCGGTTATCTAAAGCAGCAGGAGGTTTTAGTTAGCAGCTCAGGACATTTGTTCCTCAGCTCCTCTGAAACCCCATGTCTCCAGGAGCACCGTGCCTCCCAGCACCATTTTGGGCTATCAACTCAATGCAAACTCAGACAGAAGCGGCGCCGCTTCATGCATTATCAGCTCAGCTCCTCAGTCCTTTAAGTATTTCTGAGTTTTCTCATTCAAGTGCAGCTTTCCTCCAGGAAGAGTCACCAAGCACCAGTTATCTGCAGAGCACAAAAAGTGCTCAGTGCCTTGCTAATCTCCACGCGTACCCCCAACACTAGGAAGCTCGTTCACTGCTGCCTACAGCTTCTCCTCAGAGGTACATC
This sequence comes from Heteronetta atricapilla, assembly GCA_011075105.1. NCBI lineage: Eukaryota > Metazoa > Chordata > Aves > Anseriformes > Anatidae > Heteronetta > Heteronetta atricapilla. The sequence goes on along the minus strand of CM021734.1, from coordinate 64,364,065 downwards.
ACCGGGCTCGTCGGAGCGCCTGCCAAAGGCTCCGGGCCCGGCCGGTCATAGGCTTAGGTGGTTTCAGGGCTTTTGTGGCCAACAGAGCTTTAATTTCTCAGAGCAGTGGTTTTGCCCCCAGATCCTCATTCCATTTGAGAACCCGCACATATGCTCTTAGGATGCAGTTTAAAAAATAGGTCGGGTCTTCACATTCAAACTAATCGCCACAAGCTTTTTTTTATGGCAAAGAACTGCCAGAGTGTGATTCATCCGAGCTATCTTTGGAACCTCTTCTAGGATGAGATGAATCACTCCGTGGAAATATCAGGTCTCTTCTGAGCTGTTTATGTGGGCACCCTCCCTTCAGCTTTCCATGCAAGCTCCCTGACCTGAGAGTGTGTCTGTGTGCATGCGCTGAGGGTCCATTTCTAGTCGCAAATGTTAGCTCCCTGTTCCCTGGGCTGTTCCGGACTGCACAGCAACTTTCAGACGTGCACAGGCATGTGATCATTATTAGCAATTTCTTAAACTGCTAACGGTTGAAAACATATCCCTGAAGTGTCCACAGACTATTTATTGAACAAGAAATATCACTAACCATACCAAGTAAGTAATCCTTAATTAAGAAAAAGTTATTCAAGATGATTATTTTAACAACAGAGAAAAAAGGTGTACGTAATAAAGTCATGACAGCGCGTAACAAACAAGAGATGGAACTATTAGACATTTCTGGTCTATTTTTGGCACGTTTCTTTAGGTCTGTGGAAAGAGTTAAACTCTGACGATGGGAAAAGCGACAAAAATCAATGACAATCTGGCAAAGTATGAACCAAAGCAGCCACACACTCAGCAGGTGCCGGCCAACACTGGAGAGACAGCATCTAGCCTTAGGTAGTCATCTGAGCTTCTCACGAAGCGCAGAGCCTGAAGCACGGAAAGGTTAGAAACCTGGGGCAGTGACCTAAAGATGACATGAAAATATCTGCTGCTGACAGAACGGGAGACGGAAGTCAACGGCCATGGGCTCCTCTGAAACATTTACTGTTCATAAACACCACATGCAATGTAGGCTGAAACCTCCACCCAAAGGTGGTAGAGTTCTCCAATGTACTACTGCCTATAAAAGAGCACGCTCATGGAAATTTGAAGTTAAGGAAAAAGCTTTCAGTGACACTTAACAAGATTCTCTAGCTGCATTGGGAGCTACAGAGTCATTCAATGGCAAATTATGTTCTTTTGATGAATTCCTAAATTCTGCCACATTCTCTGACAGCTTATAAATCCAATCAAAGGGTTACTACTCATTATCAGGTTAGTATACACGATGGGTGCTATTTCAACATGGAGGTACGCGCTGTTTTTATTGTGATGTGCAGTACAGACAGACCCAGCAAGTAACTGACCTCAAACCACACAGCATATCTGTCAGAAAGTATTTTTGTAAGAATAAGAACAGAAAGTATATGATAAGGTAGAAGTTGGTGGGAGATAAATATTTCCCAGCGGGATGATTAAATTTATCACCAAAACCTCCTATTCCAAATATAGTGGGAACTGCAGGATCACTTAATGGGACATACATGGACGTTGCCAAAATCTGGGGGATATTTTGGAAGGGTGTCTCTGGTATCTCAGAAACACTCTCCCAGAATCAATGACAGCTCAAACTGGCAAGCATCAGCAAGCACATGAGGGCACTGCCTCTCGCAAGGTTTCCTACATGATTTCTAGCAATCTAGTTTTCCCAACCAGGACACAAACTCTCTGATGCTTATCCAAACCAAACAGCTGAGCCCATCTGAAGTGTGCTGAGGCACACACCGAGAGGGGCCTGCCCCCAGCAGTGGGGTGTTGTCACAAACAACATACCAGCAGAGCCGTGCTCACACGTGGAGCTCAGCAGAAATGCCAGGCACAGCACTTCAAAATGACTTTCCCTGGTCTTATACGGATTAGGCAGGAGCTGCCAGACAAAGCTAAGTTCTCTATCATGGTAAGAGACGAGTCACTTCTCCCATGTGTCACAGAACAGGACTGGATTCTAGGGTCAATCAGATGCAACTCAATTAGTCCCCAGTTCAAAATAATTTCCTCCCTTGCAGTTCGCTCTGTAGAAAGAAAATACTGAAGTTAGCATTGTTTTATGTACTCACAGAGAGCTAAATTGCACATCCAGGCCAGGAACAGCAGGGGTACAACAGCCTTAGAGCAGGCTGTGGGAATGACTGCTCCTGCACAGCAGTCAGGTGCAACAGCAGTCAGGTGCAGCAACCCTTCTGCAAAGGGCTGCTCGGCCAGCAGATGGAGGAGAGATGGAGGGGAGATGGAGGGGAGATGGAGGGGAGATGCAAGAGAGATGGAGGAGAGATGGAGGAGAGATGGAGGAGAGATGGAGGAGAGGCGCTCTCCTACCTACCAGTGTCTGCTTAGGTTAGAGACACAGGCTGGAAAAGAAGGAAACGAAAAACAACAGAGCAAAAGTAGTTGAAAGACATTTAGGTAATATTTGTATTAGGTATTTAGTTAAGACCCAACTCTGCCTTGCATTTGCAGCACAATTTTCACTTCCTTGCAAAGAATTCATCTTCAAAACATTCCTATGGTCAGAGATATAGCATATCTAAATTATGAATAAAACAACAGAACTACCTACAACGTAAATAATTTGTTCAAAGCATTATGGCAAAATCTATTGTACAGCTCTGGGAAAAGCACCACGATTTAATCCTGAGGGCTGTGCTTCCTCTGCAGGAATTCTCCCCTGCCACTTTCTCAACTGTCAAGAAAATAAATAATTGGATACAAAGTCACTTTGAACGTTCATTTTTTTAACAAATCCCTGGAACTGTGTTCTTGTGTCTCCTGTGAATATTGTATGGAGAATACACTTATTGATAGCAAGGTGAACAGGAACACAGTTTTACCACACACTACATTTTGAAGCAGTGAGCACAAATATTCCCAGAAGAATTATACTCTATCCCAAATTAAAATCTCACAAAGGAGAAAAGAAAAACAAGTTGTTTATGGCTAATTAATCAAAGAAAGATCACTACGATCCTTATATAATAAATACAATGTCAGCTGAAGCCCAGTAATACAAATTACTCTCTCATTAGCGAGCACTGAAGTGGAGGGAACGCTCAGCTGCCAAGTGATTGGGGTTTTTTTTGAGTGCAAAAGGCTTGTTCAAATGGATGCAGTGACTAAAGGGCAACCTGCTAAAAAGACAAGAAGCCACATGACTACGCAGCTTACCTGTCTGGAGCGTCTGTGGTACCCAGGATGGAGAAAGAACTGACCTGGCAGTGGGAGGACACAACTCAAAACAGGCCAAGAGCCCCTCCTGGGAAGCTGGGTCGTAGTAGGAGAAGCAGGGTGCACTATCTGTGCTGGCCATGGCCAGCCTGCCAAGGGACCCAAGGCAAAACTCACCAGCTCAGAGCTATGTGACCCTGTGGGGACGACACATCAGCAGCAGTCCTTCACGTGCTGGTGCTAGTCAGCCTGAGAGAAACGCTGCGCTGCCATGCTGTGGGATACAGTTTTTTCCTGTGTCAGCTCTGGCAGAGGAGTTTGTTTCCTGCCTTCGTTTCTCTCTCTTTGCAGTCTCTGACCAGACTCGTTTTTAATGCAGAATGGTCTCCAAAGAGTTAGGTTTTAGCCACTGCATCGAAACTGCTGGGAGGGGAAGTGGCCTGTTGGATATGCAGATTAATCTGTTCTGTAACTGGTATACACGGAGTAAAATTTAATTTACACAAAAGAACTTGATGGTTTCTCTTCTACTGAAGGATTAACTATCAATGCCTTCAAAGGCATCTGGCAACAGTAATTTGCAAGCCCTCCCTCTTAGGGGGCTGGACTACTCCAGCAGTAACTTCTGTTCCACACGACAACACACTGTCAGATAGACGAAATGGATGAAAACAGTCCCAAAGACCTGCAGATGCGGCCTCTGTATCCACAGGTGGGGTTGGGCCCTCTTCTCTACTAGCCCGCTGCTGCAGCAGTTAGGCTGGGTATGTCCAAACCTACACGGATGTCAGGGCACGCCGAAGGAAGGACAAGAGCCTCTCCTTTGGTACCGTCACGCAGCGCACGTGCCAGCTGGGGGTTGTTCTTTGCCACTGACTTACCAGGGAAGCTGAGCAAAGTCCTGCCATTTCCCTCAGCTTCAGATGCTCTGTTACAAAACAGGGACACTGCCTCGTGCTTTTCTCTGCTCGTTTTTCTGAGATGAAACACTCTGCTTAAATGCTGATCAAGTAATTATAGAGACACAACATCCCAGGGAAAAGAAAATGAAAAAGGCAGCAGGATCTGAGGGGAGAGACCAGGTTAATTCAAAACGATGGTGGAAATATAATGATACAGTTAGAGTGGTAAACAAATCTAGACATAATGAATTACTATATTAAACTAAATGTCACTATGCATTCTTACCATGTAGGCGTAATTCTCACAAGAATGCCTTGAATAACTCTGATGAACTGAAACACACCAAGACTGCAATTTAAAATCTAATAGCAAAGACTACCACTCAGGACTGCTAATAAGATTTCTGCAGCTTAATAGCTTTTCTCCCTGAAAGCATATTTTGCTTAGACACATAACTAAACCCACAGACCTCTCCTCTCAATTTTTTAGTGCAACTTCCATGACCGTACTAAAACACGCACCACGCTACAGCTGGGTGGCAGATTTCTCACCACAGAGGCTGGGCCACCAAAAAAAAGTCAACTCTTTCAGTAAGCACTGCTCAGCCAGACTCGGCTCTGAGATCTGACAGCCCTGATCCAGCACGCAGTGATACAACACCAGGTGTATTTTTATACATAAATGGGTGACTTGGAATGAAGCCCTGTTTCTGGGGTGAAATCCCAACAGACCCACCCAGGCTGCTACTGCAGCAACACTTGAGGCTTCCACAGGAAAGACTGCCAGAAATATGAGATGTTCTCCTACTGCATGGTGCTCTTGAAGCCCAACTCGAGAAAAATCAAGCTTATGGCAGGGGACAATGCTGCCATGTTCAGAAGAGGTTTCCTACTGCAACACAAATTAGTTATTTCTTTGAAATTGGAAAACGTGTTAGAGAAGACACATTCTCTTTTTTATTATTATTATTATTTTCCATGGATATCAAGTGACCTGTCATGAGAAGTCTCCCCCACACTGTGCTGTGTCCCAGCTTTAATATTGTAAAGTGCACGTCTGTGACCTCACTTGCTATCCTTTGATGCAAAGCAAAAATCCTGCTTGGTTTACAGCACAAAGGAAATCCTCTATGTCTGCTGAGGAATGCTAGATGACGAGAAAATAAAGCACTAATGCTCGAATTTGTTATAATTCCACATTAAGATAGATGGTGATAGAGTAAAAGAGGATATTCATGAACTAATATGGTTCAGTTCAAGTTACAGCTTGCTAATTGAAGTCTAAAAACATGCTGACCAAGTAACCCTTGCTTCACTGAGGTGTTAAGTAACAGCTAGGGATTATCAACCCACATTAATCCTGTGGCAGATAAACATAAGCTCTCATTTCACCTGCCTGCCGTTTAACTGTGTATTTTCTCCATGCTCTTGCTGTGTGCACACAACCCTGATCCTTCATTCTTGTTTTTCTTGTATCCGTCATCCTGCCTGGCTCTGCCTCTCAATGGTAGATCCACACCACATATACTCACCCGGTGATCTGTGAAATCTGTTGGAGCACTTTGTGAAATCTGACTTGGAACATGAATAGCTGGTCTGAAAACTCTTTTCTCATCTAATGCCTCCATCTGTGTATCCTCCTGAGACCAGCAAGACTGGGATCCGTCCATGCCAGACCAGAAACGATGGTGAGCCGTTACATGAGTCATTACATTCAGCAGCTGCTGCTGCTTTGGGATTTTCCTTGGACTACGCATTTGCTCGAGCAAGAAGGAGGTAGTTCCCACCCTTGCAAAGTGGGAGCGTGGAAAAATGAACAGAAGGGAGAGCTACAGCAACCTGACAGGGACAAGTGACAAAGGAAGGCCTGAGGAGTCCTCAGGGACTTCAAGGACTTCAAACCTGCAGGGTGTGCGGCCTCAGACGGGAGCAGCTCCCACCCCCAGGCAGCCTGCCCAGCGCCGTCCCCACCTGATGGGCAGTGTGCTCGTGAAGGACACGCCGAACACAGGCAATGCTTTTAGGAATACTACTAGTTTGGGTGTTGTCTAATCTCTTGTGCTTTATCTCTAAGTAAACACAACTGTGTGCTTAGTAACTTCGCACAAGGTCTAGCCAGTGTTTTTTGTTTTCTTTTTTCTTTTTCTAAATGTTTAACGCTCCTGACCTCACAGGTCTGAAGTGGCCGCCCACAGACTGGAAGGCTGTCACCTGTGGAGAAAGCCTACAGAAGACTGTTTGTCTGTGCTCCGACAGGTTCTCAGGAATGACCTTTGGGGACAGGATAATGGGCAAGAGTTTCAGCCCTAAGGAGGAGTTGCTAGATAGGGATGTACGTATCCCAGAAAAGCCAAGAGAAGGGAGGGTGGCACTGGAGCCTCTTTCCGTTCAGGCTCCAGACATTTCAAGCACCTGGGACTCCCCCTCTGACAAACGCAGCCCTCAAGGTGACTCTGTACTGACACTGCACGTGCACACTCATGTTGGACTGCCAGCCAACGCTGAACATCTGCCCATTTACAGGGTGCTTTAATGCAGGTGCCCCGTACAAGCAGCCATTTCCTATACTCAGTATTTCCGCTTAGCTTCCCATCCTCTCTGTTTGGGGATGGATTGAATATTCCCATTCCTGCTGCTCTGCCCTGGAGCTTGGGAAGCAACCCCAGGCTTTGATGGCAAAGGTTTTGTTTGTTTGTTTTAAACAGCTGTAGCAGTACAGCATGGTAGATCGGTAGCCACCCTGCAGCACTTCAACAGCAGTATTTCGCAGTGAGTTCACTTCATGTAACTATGCTATTGCATTCCTCTTCCCAGGCTGACAGAAGCATGCTGAAACCCAGCACCCAACTCCGGCACATGCAGAACGGCTTCACTCATCCTCTCATCACACAATTAAAAACCACGTCCTGGGCGAGGACTAGGAGCTCCACAGAGCCCAGCCGCAGTGCACCAGGAGAAGGCACGGCGCTGCGCCTGGAGGAGAGCATCTTCTGCCAGCAGTCCCCTCCTCAGCAGCACCAAAGACCTCCCTGACAGCTCCATCAACCAGAGCAGCACACAAAGAGATCTGCTCATCAGGTAACGGCTGTCCTGGACACCGAAGGTATACTGCTACCACTTAAACAGCAGCACGGTGCCACTGCACATCCCAAAGCACTACAGTCAGGTTAGCCTCATTGAACTCCACTTAATAAGCAAATTGTGGCCTCTTGCACCACTTTCTGCTTGTGAGTGGCCTTAAGATGTAGCACCATGCAGAGCTCATTACAGTAATCCACTCCTGAAGTAATGAGGTGTGTTGCGTGAATTTGGCAAATTGTGCAGCAGAAAATGGTTACATCCTAATGAGGTGCAGATGGAAAGTAAAGAGTGCATATAATAATCATCTAAGACACTCTATTCCAGCTGTTCTTTCTCCACATTTTGGACAAATGCTGTCAGTCCCTCATCCAGAGGTCCCACTGCTTCATTACTTGACCACCCTCTCCTAACCCATTTTGCACGGCCCGCAGGCACCAGAACGGTCATCCAAAGCCCAAGCTTCTACGTGTAACTGCACAAAATCTTCCATTTCAGTGTCTGCTGCTGTGAGACGGCTGTGACTGACACATTTGACAATGCATCTGTTTATTTTCTTTCACTAATCTTTGAAAGGATGCTTCAAGTGGCCGCAGTAAGGCACATAAAGAAGAATTTGTTTGCAAAACAAACCAAATTTCTCTGTGAGGCTACCAAGTAACGCAGAGCCTCCCAGACAGCATGTCCCTCCTGTCAGAAGATAGCAGCAGAAGCACTCACCTCTCTCTGTCAGTCTTTAAGCACACAGCTGGGGAAACCCCAGCCGTGCAGCGTGCCTGCTGTGTCAGGCTGGTGACTGCCAGACTTCCCTCAGGGGCCGCCGGGAGCCGTGGGCTTGCCCCTCGGCAGGTGGTCATCCTCAGCTGACTTTCATGCGGGTGGGCTCTGCAAAGCCACTGAAAAGAAAGTTATTGCACAACATTTCTGCAGAGCACTGCACTTAAGAGCCATCCTGGAGCAGGCTAAACATATATATCCCTTCAGTGATTAGTAGGGGCCAAGAGAAACCAGTTGCTGCTTTCCAACCTACGCCAGAGGCTGGAGATTTTTGTCACCTGTGTTAGCTTCCCCAAGGGAACAGACTCCTTGTTGTCGCTTGCCAGGAGCTGTACCCATAGGTCCCAAACTTGACCTCTGCTGTCCAGATGGACTGCTCCTACCACTTCCCACCACCAGCACAGCATGGCTCACCAAAACCCACAGCACCACTGGAAGCCTTGTACGTGCTGTGCAGACTGGCTCACCCGGATGCCTGCTTTTGTAAAACCTAGCTGTGCGGACCCCACAGGAAACATGACTGCTTGGCGAGTGGGAACAGGGAAGTGCCACCCAAAATGTGCTAACATTGAACACCGACTGTAGCTCAGGTCATAAGCAACCTGCCAGTCAGCTCTGCTACTTTTTGCTCTGGTCTCCACAGAGATCACCTGTGGTTCTTGCAAAACATTTGTCTTCCCAGTCTGCCTCTCCCTGCAAGGGGAAAGGGAGGCACAGGATCAAAAGAAGACAGACAAGGATATCAGCAGCCTAGCAAATCTGCTCAAAGCCAGGCAAACAACAGCTCTGACCTTGGAAGCAGTCAAAGTAAAATTATCTCATTCCCAGCACGGGTTTCTGATTAGCTGGAAGGACACTTAACATGGCGAGAAAGAAGTACCCTCACCACACACAGGACAATCTTGCTTGCACGCAACAAACAATCCCAAGAATAAATCCACAGGAATGAATCCTGACTAGTTACTTTAGGTAAGGAGGTGACAGCACCCTCAGACTCAACTGCCGGGATGCCATCCTATCACTAGGGATTAGTAGGTCGGTTGCTGCTCCAGCCTTTGAATTCAATGTCCTTGTGTTTTAATTATTTTGAAAGATATTTTTAACCTGCCAAACATAGCCAGCCATTAGACAAGACTGAGGAATGGCTTCAAGTCTTCCTCTGTGCTGAATGGAGATTTCTGTGGGGTGCCTGGAGGTGCAAAAACCACACTGGAAGGTAAAGGGGTAAGGAAGACTGACTGCAGTGCTGGGCTAACAATACACAAGTCCATTAGGGAACAACCATATTGTTTGATCACACTCCAACGAAAATATAAATCCTATACCATACATAGGGTTAGAAAAGAAATGCGAATGTTCATGCCATTTGCACCACACGTTATTCAGCAAACCCGTATTTTCAATGGTAACAATGGGAGGTGAAGCACTTCAACTAGTTCAGAGTAATATACTTATTTTGGAGGTAAGCAGCAGGTCTCAGAATTGAAATGTAGTTATCATCTACAATATCATTGGTAGGTATTTTATGTGTGTTTTCTTTTTCTTTTCTTTTTTTTTTTTTTAAGGAACGAAATACTATCCATTTTGGTTATCTCAGCGTATGCAGTATCAGCTAGATAACAAGCATCCTGTAAGCCCAAAAACCTAACTGTGAAAAGGAACCAGTCTACAGAAACCATGGGATTTGCAACAGCCAAACATTCTGAAAAAACAAATGATCTCTGAGAACAAACCATGCTGAAATTGTTCCCAGGCTTCACTTGGGGAAGGGAGAAAGAACACATTTCTGGCTCGAGTCCTGAAAAACAGCCTTTCATTTTCTAACCTGGGCAAGTGCAGAGAGCCTTTATTTAAGAAAATAAACAATTAAATTAGCCAAATATGCTTTCTATTCCCCAACCTACTTCCTCTGTATTTTGTCCCTGAACTGATAATTTAAGGGCAAAGGAGTTGCCGATACTGACCATTGACTCCATAAAGCAAACTGATACTTTTGGCAGAGATGCAGCAGAAATTGCTAAGTCTCTGAGCCAGGTTCTGGGAACCAGTAATTTATTGGTCAATAGTAAGGCCAGAACCTGGAAGCTACGTTGCATGAGAAATTTAGGAGAGGCTAATCAAAGAACAGAAAATTAGATTAATAAAATTTCAAAAGATAAAGTATTTGGAAACAGTAACTAACAAATAGCAAGTGTACCACCATCCTGTAAACCAGATGACGGCATTTGAATCCATCTACCACAGAAACGCGCTGTCCTTTCTGCACCTGGCATGCTGAACACACTGCTGCACACACCTGCGGTAGTTTCCCCAAGTGGCACCACCAGAAGTTCGATGTCCTGGAAAAGCAAGGAGGCTGTTACATGGATACGCAGTACAGGCTAACGACGAGACTTGTATCTACTCCTGCAAACAAAGTCGATAGCTATTTTTTATCGTGGCATCCGCAAAGGGTCAAAGATAAAACCCGAAACATTTAATTCAAGAGCTTTGCCAATCTTTCCACATTTATGACATTACACAAATGATCTCTATTTGAGATTTAAGCATCAACAATTAAGCATTACGTTCATAAAAATAGAAAAGAAGTCCCAGCCAGCAACAGAAACCCTGGCTAAACCCAAAGAATAGCTTCTGCCCTCCACCAGAGAAATGAATGCAATTGTAGGCATAAATGTCACTGCAAATCGCCCAAAGACCAGACTCAGCAGTTCTTCCTGAGCCTGTTGGACGCTCTTTGTTTACAATGCAGGCATTGCAAACTCAGTTCCCTGCTGGGAACCTCAGTCCCATTTTGAGCTCCAGGCTCCTCTTTCAAGAGGAGAGCTGACCGCTATTGAATCAACAGCTGAGCTGCTCTGCTGTTTGCCCTTCCTACCTCGTCCCCCTCCGGGGAGTCCAGCAGCCACGCAACAGAAGGAGAATGCCACTTATCAGGGGCAGCATTAACTTCATCCTTGAGAACAAAGGCCTCAGGTTTTGGCCCCAAGGAGATAAGCATCTGGCCCCTTCTGCACCAACAGTAAGTGGGGGCTTTTAGGCCCCTGTGTTTCCTGAAGGACACACTTGAGGACCCCGGCAAGCTGTACCTGCCTAGCAGCAATGGGCCACAATTTGCTGCTTTGCTTTTAGTCAAAGCTAGAGAATGGTCCTTGTTCCCCTAAAAAGCGCAAACACGACTGAAACACCCCAATGGGAGGGCACAGGCACAGGCACCTGAGGCATTAAAATCCCTGCTCACGTGCGAGAAGCAGCAGCAATATCCACAAGCCTCTAACCCAAAGAAAGGGCAGACACCCAGCGATGTTAGCACGTGAAGTCTGAAAGAGTAAGCCAGGCAAAGTACTTTCTGAGACACCTAGGGACGGGTGGAGAACTGCTGAGCTGTGTGAAACATCATGTGCTGGCAGTATTTCAAAAAAACAAACCAAAAACCCTGCAGTTTCAGCAGACACGTGCCCAATCCCACTGTATCCCAAGGAACCAGAGACTGCAGTGATGCTACACAGCAATGGGGGGGATCCAGGGGAAGGAAATTCAAAGGATCCACACAAGCCTTGCAGACCTGGCCCAGGTGCTGGGACTTCTGCTCCTCAGCAAACAAGTTCCCTCACTGTAACAACCTTACGTGCAGACCGAGCCGGCTGAGGGAAGTGAAATGCAAAACCAAGGGCTTTCAGGGACACCTAGTAACAGCAAAGGGTGTTCTGTGTTTTACCAACACTATTTGAGATTATATATACAATATATATATATTGTATAAATACATAGTGTATATATATACACTATATATATGTATATATATATATACTATAGTAGGTAATAATGTTTTCCCTTGTGTAAACCAGTCTGCAGGAAATTGAATCCCCAGTTTCACCACAGGGAGCCTCTACCAAGCATGATCTTAAGCTCCGTATTTCACCTCAGACATCAGTTTCATCAATTAGAAAGTACAGACAGAAATATGTGCTTCTAGATCAACACTTTTTCTCTACCGCATACGATGACAGATATGTTATAATACTACACAAAAAGCAACCAGCCAATTTTAACCCCAAAGCAAGGTGCAAATCCAGAATATTTCCTCTGAAAAACAATGGGGTTAAACTGGTCCAAACATGGCAGCAGCAGGCTTCTGCAAGCTAATCTTTTAACTAAGGATAAAACAGTAAATCTCTCTCCTGTTTCCTTCTCAAACATTTGAAAGCCACCTGTCAGGCTACCAGAACTGAGCTGTTTTTTTTTCTCCTGCTGTCTAAAAATTAATGCAAGGGTTTTTTAAAATAACCAGTTGAGTATCTATCTGAAACAAGCACAAACATTATTAATATAAACTGAAACTTTTAATCCTTTAAAAAGGACCTTTCAGGATATTCCACTGGCTTAGGCATTTCCTCTAGACTAACCCTAGCTAGGCAATCAGCATTCAACCACCACAATTACTTAATAATTAAAAAGATGTAAAAGAAAAGATACTAGGGCATCAATAGTGATCCTAATTGCCATCAGAGTTAAAAAATAAAATATAAAAGACAGTTCTTAATAAAACTTTGTTTGTCATTAGGGATTTGCTTTGTATCTACCTCTCATTATATCATATAGAGCAGGCAAGCCCACCACCTGCTAAATATCCTGCCTAAGGGCTATTTAGGGTAGAAAACCTTTCTAATGACATAAATTACGTTTCTATTAGACGCGCCTCATACCATCTCTCTACTGCTACCACCTCTAGTTTGCCAACAGGCAAGGGGAAGCCCAGATGAAAAGCTTATTTAATTCTTAGTTTATTTTCAAGGAACTTTGTCATTTCCTTGCCAATGCCTTAAAGAACTCTGCAGTAATAGAGAGGCTTTGCAGAAATCCTGAAGGTCTTTATAAAAATAAGATATGGTAATTCAGCAGTCCCTGCAGAAATCTGAAGGATTTTCAATAGCGTTATGACTGAATGTTAATAAAGGAACCCACAGCTTGTGACACAGGTACAGCAGTACTGCTGACAATATTTCATTATAAAAATTCCTAGAGGGCAGCAGGGATCCAACTATGAAGACAGCAGTGACATCCACAGCTCATAGTGTAAAAAGCAAAATTTAGACCATAAGTTATTAAAGAGGAGCTTGCCTCTTGCAGGCTTCAGAGCTCATTCTTCTAGATGCAATTCCAGTCTTCAGTCCATCTAAAGTGCATGTCAAAATGTACTGAGGCAGCGTTGTCAGATGGGGTGCAATCATCTTTCAAGGCTTTACCAGTGGTTAATAAACATTTTACCATTCGTTTTAATTAATATAACCGCCATACTAAATTACTGTAGGAAGACCAAAGATTAGAAGTCTTCCCTGGATATTGATGTGACAGGTTTATTAATATTATTGCACAGTGACTGCAATACCTATCAAGACTGATACTTCCCACTCAACATGCTGTGCCTGTAATTTAGGAGCGGGACTTGGTAACATAAAGCCTTGAGCGCACAGTGGCGCAGCGTCATGACTGAAGAGAAATGAGATGGAATTACAAATTTAATTTCCTTTGATGTAGTTGTAAGAAAAAAGCATATAGCTAATACAGCTGGTAACTGTGAGATCGGAGGAGGAGCTGCTGAGTATGGTGGCAGGCATTTAAAGTTTCTGGAAAAATATGAAGAGCCGTAACTATTGCTCGAGTCCCCTAAAACCAGTACCTGGCTGTGGTGGGGAAGCAGGCTGTGTGGCTCTGTAAGGCAGCCCTCTGCTTACCGCCTGCCCCGCGCCACTCCAGCAGCCTTCGCTGAGCTGAATTCACATTTCATGGCGACTGGGGCTGACGGGAGACAGCGTGTGTGGCCCTAGCCCAAAGTGGGACCCGGAACACCAAGGAGCCCTCTGCCCCGTTAGTCAGCTACGGATGACACCTGTGTTTTGACAAGGATTTTACTCGTAACGTAACCCAGCACTGCACCGGGACTCCCAGGGCAATGCAGGTACCAGCAGGATTTACGGCCCTGAGCTTGTATTTTGCCATTTATGCCGAGAGCTGCAAGTTCCTGAAAAAAAATAGTTTTTCCTCCTCCCTGCTCACTCAACCTCTCATTCCAGATTCACAGAAGGACTTCAGGAAAATTAGGCTATCACGATCTTAAGGATTTTTGATTTGTTTAGACAATATACATGGAGAATGAGAATGTAAAATATTTATTCAAGCAAATGACATTTTACCATTTTTGATGCTAATGCGGTGGGAGGAGAATGAAAACGCAGTGTCAACTGAAATTCTTTCTCCCAGTAGGTAGAAATTAGCTATCAGGTGAGGCACAGATATATTTTTTTTAAAGTCCATTGGGAAGGTAACTACACCACAGCCTGACATTCGGTTTGAGCCTCGCTTCTTTTGCATGTGCGTACATTCATATATGCGCAGAGGGAAAACATACAAACCAACCTCTGCCCTGGCTTCCTCAGCCCTTTTTCTGGTATCATAGTTTCCACAGACTCAGGTGGCTCGTCCTTCAACTTAGCCCCACTGCATCATTAAAACTTCCCAAGTTCTTCCTCAGGTTAAAATATGCCCAGCCTCAGGAAGTCAGTGCAGACTCACTCACTTACACGCTCCTAGACGGAGGTAAGTCACCACCGGTGGCGTGTTGTGTTTTGTTTTTTAAACACGGGTACAGAAACCCACTTACAGCAAGCACTGCCGAACACGAAATGCCTCTTTGCTGAGGATGCGATGAGCGTGGAGATGCTTGGGCAAGGAGAGCTGGCCCCCAGGGCTTGACTCCAGTTAAGCTCGTGGCCTAGCATAAGGCCCAGGTATGTTGGCTCTTAAATCAAACGTTTTGTCCTGCATTTAACCCTTGTGGCACCGCATGTCCAGATGGTATTAGAAGCGGTTCTTGAAGCACACAGCTGCTATGGCAACAGCTTTTGCAGGAGGCAGCCTTCTCCTCTCCATGCAAACAGCGGCTCTAATGGCACCGTGTATTCCCATGACAGCCCAGGGAAACACCCCCAGTCACAAGTTAAGTGGGCAGACTGCTGCTCCATCAGCAGCAATGCTTCTGCAGCTTGATGGGCTTTCACCAGAGATGTTCTTCCTAAATACAGACTTCTAAAGCAGGGTAATTTCCAGGGCTGCCTCAGGGACTACTTCTGAATGACAGCAGCTCTGTTCTGCTCTCAGCACCCGCAGAAGGCATTAATAACCACCACAATTACTAGAGCAAAAAGGCATGGAGAACTGCTAAGCAGCCAGCTACTACAGACTTACACTTATTAGAAAACACAGGCCTTCCAGGTTGCTGAGCACCCCTGGCATATTTTAATAACGGAGCGGAAAGGCGGCCGCTTCTTTTCATGAGCTCCTGCAGGGCAGGCGACATCGTGCCGGCACAGCCGCAGCACACGGACAACGAGTACCAAGGCAGACAACATCACAGAGAGAAAGGCAGTAGCTGCCCAAGCGAAGCTTTTTCATTAGTGATTGCCCTGGACCAGAACACGGTATCTGAGCCCCTTCCCCTGGAGATGCTTCAGTGGAGCGGGGATCGTACCGCGAACTTTGAGCCCTGAGACCCCACTGTTTTTCACATAATGCTTGGTCCAAGGCTTCATGTTAAAAGCATCGTGCAGGAGAAGGGGATGTGAGACTTAAGTCTCAGCTCTCACCATGACAGCAACTCCTGCCTCAGCTTAGCTTTGGCTCGCAGCTACTTTTTGTAATACACATATATCTGTGGAAGGTTAATAAAAGCCAGTTACGGGAAGGTGAGGACTGCAGCTGCTGGCAGGTGCCAAGCTGCTCGTCACACAAACCAGAACACGGAGCCAGGGCTCGCCCAATGGCCTTGGCAAACACCATCGGTGCTCCCGGAGCAATAGGAGGGGATGCACCAGAAGCAGCTACAGCCATTTCTGAACGGCAGGAGCCTTTGCCTGGTGGCAACTCTGCCCAGGCAGCCGTAGGCTTAGCAGAGAAGTTGTTCATTCCCTGTAGGGGTACACAGATTAAAGGAATGCATCACATCTGTGCTATCCTTGAAGCAGTGCCATCTCATTTTCATCAAGTCGCATCATCTGCTGCTTCAGAAGAAGAGTCAAGAAACAAACCTCTGCTCTCCTAAAAACAAATAAACAACAAAAGCCAGCCCTCCCCTCGCAAGGCCCTCTGCTCTATCAATTATGTTTAGCAGCACGAGTGCCTTCGGCCTGCTGTCAGCCACTGGCCCCAGGCTCTGAGAACTGGTTCTCTGCAGACAAGACGTGACCTGTGACGCACAAGATGGTTGTGTTTGTGTTTTTTGAAATGCCTCACCAGTCCGGCCAGCCAGCAAAAAGCAGCAGGCTCCTGCAGGGAGGTGGAAGGGTAAACGTGGTCATCGAGCCCCCTGCAACACGCTGGCCACAAAGGCAATACAGAGGGAGCCCCTAGGAGAGGGCAGCCCAGTCCCGCGGGCTGTGTCCCTCGCGCAGGCAAGGCCGGGGGCGCTGAGGGAAGCCGTGCTTCAGACAGGAAAACCAGGAGCCGTCAGCCCAGCAGCTGCAGCAGGCAGGTCTGCTGCTGACTGAACCTGCTCTCGGCCAGGGCAGAGTGAGGGTGGGAAGGTCAGCATTTCCTTCACTCACCCCATGGCTCGCGACTCCATCTGCTCCGTGTCACAGGGCAGCCCGAGGGACCTCTGCTGGTGTTATTGTTGCGTAGGAAAACCTTTTTAAACAAATGCTCGTGATCCCCACATAAATCTCGTTTTCTGAATATCTATCACGGGCTGTGGCCCAAAGGCAATACACATTTTCATACCATCAGGATTTTTCTGTCATGTGTGCAAGTCAATTAAGAAAGGAAAAGACGCATATGTGAGCATGTTTTTCGGCAGTTTGCCATGGACTGGAAAAGCAGTTGTTTTCTTTAGCTGCTGCTATAAATCAAAGCGTGTAGATATGAAAATATTAAGGTATCCTTATTTATAGTTACATGAGTGAGCGAGTTTGCGGAGTACTGGCCAAAGAAAACAAAAAAGTCATTTCACCAACTCAAGATGACAAGGCTTTTGGCTTTCCGGGTAAAACAAAACTGGAAAGGTTCTTTTCAGAGCAGCAAAAATATATGGTAACCCAATACAAAAGTATTTTCCTCTTATGCCATATTTCAACAACATTCTTGATGATTTTAAAAGCAAGATAAGGTTCTTTCAAAAGGAAAAGAACCTCCAATCAACCATTTTTTGACAAATCAAACAAATCTAAGAATACCAAACAAGCTGCAAGGCCCTGTTTCACCACAGCATCAGTTAACAGGAAGTGCTTTTTCTCACTTTTTAGTGTTAGAAATTTGGCCTGTGCTGCCTGCAACAACTGCACCACCGCGGCCATCTCTGGAGCCGCTCCGTGGCTACAGGCAGCACGTGCACGGCTCCCCGCGGCACCGGACGCCCTCTGCTCTTCGGCCCTCCTCCAGGTACACTCGTATCACTGAGCTGAGTAAAACGAGAGGAAACACGTAATTTAAGCGTTCAGCACCACACTGATAACCTGCCTGCGGCACGCTGGTCGCTGCTGGTGCCGTTTGATGCCATGGCAACACGTTACCTGGGACAAAGCTGCCAATTGCGGCGTTTCGCTCATTTTGTACCCTGGTGTTTTGTAATTTTAGTAACAAGTCGTTAAGATGGGCAACTAAATGTGTAATCTGGGCAATTAGATAGAAGGCACAAAGAGCAGCAGCAATTTCTGTGGTCTGCCGCTGCACAGATCCAGGCAGAGCTTTTCGCGTTGCTGGGTTTAACCAAGGGTTCCCGGCAGCAGCTAATGGCGACGGCAGCTTCCCCGGCCAGCAGATTCTGCCTGGGCTCAAGCCTGTCAAACACAGCCCAGTTTCTTGACCTAGGTCAGAAAGTTTAAGTGCCAGCTTGAAAGCTGAGCTGAGTTCTGCATGTTTCCAAACAGTCATTTAAAATCTTTTGCGTTCATAATGCAAACAAATGTTGCTGCTCTCACAGCTTTGATCTCAATGCACATCCAATAGCCAAACCGAAAAGAAACGCATGATCTCTGGGGTGGAAAAAGAGTAATTGTGAACTACTGTTTAATACCCAAACTGGTGATTTTTATTTGGAAGTCTTATGCTTGGATACTACCTCTGCCCAAGCTGGTAGCGAGCTGCATGCACTTTTACATGCATTGTTACATTCAGGTAAGATATTTCGGAAGCAAGTGATGCGTTCTGAAATGTTACCTCTCCATGCTGTAAAGCATTTGCTCCCCATCAGCTGCGTCAGTCCATGGCCCAGCTCCTGCCACTGAGCATCATCCCTTTTTTTGGTGCTTGCTGGGGCAGCTCAGCCCCAGATGTTTGGATCCCAATCCCTGGCACTCCCTGGCTTGTCTCGACTTCCCCACCTCTCACACCATCATCCCTGCATTCCTGACGCCGGAGGAAATGCACAAAGCATGCCTACTTTCCACACTCCACATGCCAAGGCAGTCGCGCTCGAAAAGTTACACAGAAAAGGCACAAAAAGGAAAACTTACCAATACAGAAATACCAACATAATTCCCTTACCCTAAGCTTTGCTTCAGCATCTGTTGCCAGCTGAGCTCCAGAGGCCAGTGCTGCCACTGTTTGTTTGGGGGGGCACTTCTTGGGGGTTACAGGAGCCCAAAGGGCTGCTCCACAGCACCGGGGATGTAAATCCTGGCACTCGGACAGACTGACCGGCCTCCAGAGCGAACACAGCGCAGCCCCTTCCCCTCTCCTCTTCCTCATTGTCTGTGCTTGCCTGTCTGAGGCTCCCTTGGGCAGCAAAGGCTCCTCTGCGCCGTGTTTCTCCTTTCACTCCTCCACCCATTCCACACAGAGGCCTTGTCCTGAGGGTGTCAGGAATGCATCCGTCGCTCCGCCACAGGGAGACTGTCCCCAGCCCAAAGGCGGTATTTAACCCACTTAAAAATAGTTACTTCCTACTAATTTACACTTTGGTATTACCGCAAGTCTTCCATCTCTTGCATTTTCTCAAAGTTCTTCAGCAGGGAATGGAAAGACAGATTTTTACAACTACAAAACAAGCTTCCAGACGGACAGCTGTTTTATGAATTGCTCTTTAAACAAACAGGGAAAGGACTTAGAAGCCAAAGGGAAACACAGCCGTGATGACAGCCAGGTCTGAAGCCTACCTGGTAACTCCTGCCTGTTTTTCACCATCCCCTCAGCCACAGCACAAATATAACCATTCTGTTCTGAGCAATGTCAGTCAATATTAATTAAGGGCGCAGGCATTTTAACACAACCAGCAGACTGCTCTCTCAGTCTTCAGAACAAAGGCATCGTTTTCTTGCTCCTGCTCTTCTAAAATAATCTCTGTCCCTCGGTAAATTTAGATTTCAAGGGAAAGTGCAGAAGGTCTCCAAGAACCTCATTCAAGTGCTGCTTTCACTGGGAAAGGCAGATGTTTTTATTTGCAAAAAAAAAAACAAACGGAGTCCCAGGCCAGGAAGGAGAATGGTGGCAACGGGCAGTCTGTGCTGGCTGGCAGGTTTTGTTTCTGGAATTTGCTTCAGCAAAAGGTTAATCCCTGACATGTTTCGGGGAGGCAAACACCAAGCTGCCGTACATGCAGCCGCATACAATGAAGAGATTTTCATGGCCAGGGACAGAAAGGTCACAGACGCTCGTCAAGTTCACATTTCTCCTGCGAAGCCACGGTGAGAGGTAAGGTCCTGAGCATGAGCCCCTGCCCCAAGTCACATGAACACGAACCAAGGAATTTATATCCCAGAAAGCGGGGAAAGGGGCAGAGAGCTACGATGTGCAGGTGCTGCAAAGGGCATCCCCTGTACCAGGCACCCCTAATCGGCCCCAGATAGTACAGTCAGGCTATGACAAAAATGAGGCATTAACAGTTCTCAGCAACAAACACATTTGGTGGACATGGAGTTTTTATGATGCTACAGCTCGAAAGGCCCCACAAACAGAAAGGGAAACGCATTTTGTGAGCAGGTCTACAGCAAAGCAGTACATTTGCTGGCCCATACGCTGCACATTTAGGCTCAGCCTTGCAATAGTTACCAAACTGTTTAGGCTACATCCTTTATGCAGCCAAAACCAGAATTATCTTGGGCAAGTCCCTCCTGCTCCCAGAAGAACAGGTGAGCTCCAGCATGCAGCCACATGGCATGACACTACAGACACAGAGGCAAGGGAAACCAGGAAGTCAGAAGGGGAAAAAAATAAGGAATTTTGCCATTTTGCCAAACAGTAAGGAGCGTTTTTTCTAATCAGAACTAGAGAAAGATACCACAGATCATTGAATGAGAATCACCTCTAACTCCTTCCTGCCCACAGCATGCCCTTTTGCTCAAGTTACAGCGAACACCCCATCTGCAATCCCTGCAAAGCAGTCCCTGCCTCCCTTTGGGAGCTCTGCTTTCGGCCAGCTCCTGGAACTGATGCTCTCCCAGCCTTTGGTACAAGCAGGGTCAGAAGCAACACAGATGCAGCCATTCCTTCCAGCTTATTCTCCTGGGCTTTTCCTCTAGCAGCTCCAATCTCTTGAACTGCACTACTCAGATAAAAAGACTGACAGCACTGTAAGAAAGAGGTGGAACAAATAAACCATCCAATATTTCTTGGGTGATATTCCGAGGGACAATCACAATAAATCCAAATTTCTTTCCTGAATTACATTGCTAGCTTTTTCCTCAGAGCTGTATTTCAGGATACCCTTGAGTACTTCCATATTTTAGTATGCCATTTCCCCTGTATATTTACTAGAATAGCACTTTATCTTATATTTCTTCTTTACCTCATTCATTTCAAATCTGAGCATCTCTGTTTCTGCTTCATTAAAAACTTCTCTCATAGTAGGCCTACAGTTTTGAAAAATGTAGTTCTTTTTATGAAGTGTCTGACATGAGAAGCTGGGTATTTTTGCAATTTTTCTTCTGCCTCCACATTAACCCTCATCTCAGTTTGAATGTTAGTGTTGGAGATTAAAGCTCGCTGTTACACTTTGCTTGCAATGAAATGGACTCGATCCTCATTTTATCCTTGCAGACTTCATGCTCGCAAGAGGAAGTTTACAATTTTGTGCTTAAACAAACCAAAACCAATCACAACCATTCTGCTAACAGGCTGCAGAGAAAACAGCACTGTGCAACAGCATACAGCAGTACAGTACTGCACTCCCCAAAATCCATTTTCTATTTCCCTTCCATTGATTTAACCGAGAGCAAAAGCAGACCCAGGGAAGCAACTCTCCCTCCTGACTCAGGGTAGCAGCTGTTTTCTGAAAGGTTCCGGAGTAAAGCACGGACATTTTCTCCTCCCCTTGCCTTTCTGGAGCAAGATACGGTGATCTGGGTGAGGCCCAGCCCTGTGGCAGCGGGGTGGAAAGCACCCCGCAGGACATCCCATCCCACTGCCCCGACACCGCATCCCCTGTCGAGCGATTATCTACCACCTCCTACCGATGATGGGGCTCCCAGTGCACGCCGAAATAAAGAGAGAATAAAGCTGGGCTGCAGAAAGGATCCGTGAGTGCCACCTTGACGAGGGTTAACACACACAAACGCTTCCCTGGGTGGCAGATGACAAGGCAAACTTCCCTGTTTGCTTATACTGGAAACGGCTGCCAAAGTGACAGGGGAATGAAGCACAGCGGTTACATTAATGCTGCTGTTTGCTGAAAACTTCTAAAAATACCACAGTTCTCTACCGCTGCAGTGTCTAACAGCTACCACCGTACAGCCGGCATGCCTGCAACACATTCTTGATACGCATTAATTCGGATCTTATTTTAAGAAAGGGAGTTTTTTCCTTAGTCCCCGGTCGTTTTTGATGGCAGGAAAAGCCACGTGCCCAAATAATCCTGCCTTCTTGCAGGATTTACTGAAACCATTCTCTCTAGGAAAGACAAATGATTTCTATTTACATTACCCAGAAATAAGGACTCCCCTCTATCAGGAGCACGGGGAGTTATTCATAGCACATGCTGACACACACGCAGGCTTTCCTACCACTGACACCATGGAAATTTCTCAGCAGGAAGGATTTCTCTGCCCTCCTGCTGGAGGTGCATTACAGCCACAGCGTCTGTGCTCACACCGACCAGCTCCAGGTTGAAATTTTCACACTACAGGAAGTTTCAGTGGATGCAGGATCCTGCAAACCGATTCCAGAATACACTAACAAATTCCAGTATAAGCTGCTGTCAGCGTCTTTGCACGACGACCAATTGCGGTGTTGACAAACACGTTCAGGCAGAAATGCCACAGATTCCATCTGCTCTTTACCCTGGGTCAACCTGTAGCTTTTGGCCTGTTTAGAAAAGGGGATTCGCCCCCTTCATCACAAACACGACATCCCTCTTCACCGCCGCGCCTCCCCGTTCTCGCCCGGGACAGAAGCAAAGAGCGCACGGAGTACCTCTGCTCCTCACTGCTGCTGCTGCTCCCAACTCCCAGGCTCCTTGCCCGTTTGTCAGGATCTCGGGAGCCGCTGGTTTGTCCCGGCACAGCCCCACCTTCCACCGCTAACGGGCCGCAGCCCCGTCGCTCTCCCCCACCGGCCCAACGTATGTTTTATTTCCATTAGGGCAGCTCAGGCTGCTGCCTAAACAGCCCCAGACAAAGATTGCGCTGCCGCAGCGGTTTCTGCATGGAAGAGCCATCCCCGTTAATGCCCGCTGTGCCTGCAGCAGCAGGAAGCTGCTCCGTGCAGCCCCAGGGCCTGCAGCGGGCAGGGGGAGCGGGACGGGGCCGGCTGCCGCCCGCCCCAGGGCAAGCTGTACCGCAGGGCCGCTGCTCCAGGCTTCTTCAGAACGTGCTTGGAAACCTGATTTTGATTCACCAGATGTACAAGTGATCGGTGGAGGGGAGGCAAGAGGGCAATCTGCTGGAATCCACACTGTTACGCAGGTCCAGATCGAACCACTTATTTCTTTTACGCTGAGCAGACAACGGCTCGGTCCTCCAGATGTGAAGAGCACTAAACAAATCTGAGCAGATTCTTTCGGTTCAGTTACATAACTAAACGGTTTCAGCTGCAGTAAGGGCACACTCTGAGTGCTCTCAGTGTGTACACCACGCTCACAATTAGCCAGAACTGATGCAATACATCATCAAGCTGGGAGATGCTGAACTAGATTAAAGGTATCCAAAGCCCCACGGCACACATAACAAAAACATAACAGCACAGCACTGATTCTGCCATGACGGCAAGTGGCATCGCTCCTACAGACTACAGGAAAATGACATGCTTGTCATCTGCTTTTGTGATGCTGGTATCTCGGTACTAAAAATGCTCGGGTACCTACCGCAAGCAAGTCGATCTTTACTGCATTTTCTAGCCTAACGCTACGCTTTTAGCCTTTAAGCTGCTATTAGGAGGTATGCAGGCAGGCAGTGAGCACCTGTCAATTCTGTTCTCAACAAGCTAGGAGCTAACAGGGCACCAAAGACAATTTTCAGCAGCGACATCTCAGTGTTTTGCCTTCCAGCTCCAGCAGGTGATCAGCTATGCAGTACTGCAGCTTGCCTGCTTAGGGCCAGTGAGCGCTTCCTGGTGTAGACTGCGGCTGCACAGTGACTTTGGTCACATTAATTAGACAAAAACTCAGCAGGCAAAGGCTTGCACACTTCCCTGCACAGGTGCTCCACCACTGGGAATCCTACCACCGGCTCTGAAGACAGGCTGCCAAAATTTAAAGGTCAGGAAGCCTTGCCAGGCCTGTTGACAGACATGGACTTACCCTGGCTCGGAGCGAGGTGCGGGAGGACCGCTGGTTCCATCTGCAACACAGCAGACACAGCACAGGCAGACAACAGGAAAAAGGGGTAAGAAACAGAAGGGCTGGTGGTGTTCTCTTTCCTCCTGAAGAAAGCAAGCTTTTGAAAGGTGGAGAGCTCGTAACACTGAATTCATCTGCCAACATTAGTAACTGAGTGCTGTCAGGGCTGAGGCCATCTCAAACTTTGATATTTTCAAAATAGTCAATACCTGGAAAAAATGCTTCCTCTGCTGAAAAATATCCAGGCATTTCCTTACAAATCATCAGATAAATACAAATGCACAGTGTTTGTGAACACAGGGCATTATACACTGTCCAGTGTACAGCAGAGGAAGAGTCACCTCAGCTGTATCAATTTAAATGTCATTTAGACGACCACATCACTCTCCCATTCCAGTTCTGGCAGCAATAACCCCAGGAGACGAGGCAAACAGTCCCCACTGCAAAGTCACAACTCCAGTTTGTTGTAGAGAACAATACCTGCCGAACACACATCCTGTCCTGGTGCCTGCAGACGGAGAGGCCGAAGGCTTCACCTGGCAGCATCTTCGCAAGCCTTAGGTAGCACGGTGCCCTCAAGTTCCCCGCTTGGTTCCCGGTGTTCCCATGCCAGACTGTGGGGCTCTCCCTCTTCACTTCGGTGCCATTTCTGTCTGTTTTTAAATTAATAGTGACCACCTGCTCTAGTTTGTATTGTCTTACCCCATCCCATCATGGTCTATCACAGACCCTCCGCGTCAGCCAACTGCATGTTAGAACGCCCCCGCTGAAGTCTCAAGGCAGGAATTGAAAGCAATTTAATAACAATAACTGCTGCTGCAAAACCGCACAACTATCCTCTGGCGGCAGAGGTCGAGGCCACAGGAACCTGTTGCCATTTCTGCAGCCTTCCTTGCTTGAAGCTTTCTCTGGGGAGCTGGGGAGCAGGTAACAGCTCGCTGGAGCTTAGCAGCTCTGCTCTCCAAAGACAGGTGTATTTTTATTGCTCACCTGCTGTCAGATGAGTAAAAGAAAAAAGTTGTGTCCAGGCTTTCCTTCTACTGACCCGCTGGGGAAAAATAAAAAAAAAAAAAAAAAAAAAAGTTTTATTTTCCAGGAAGATCAGAAGAAGAAAACATGAGCTACAAGCATCAAAGCAATCAAATGAGCTAGAGTTAACCCACTGATTCTCATTCACCCATTTTGTTGTTGCGTGACTGCCCTCGCTATTACGCCTGCTTATCTATCCTGTCCCGTGCTCGGTAAAGAAAATGGAACAACTGCCAAGGACTTCAGTAAACGAAGGCTGTCCCTTCCTTACTCCAGACTGCTCCCTGCTTCTGGACAACTCGGACAGCCTTGTCCTGAGAGCCAGCCTGCCGTCAGCCGAGGTGAACAACCAGGTCCCAAGGGTGGAAGAGGGTTTCCACGTAGGATGGAGCACCAGGAAGCGCAAGGCACAGCCACCTCATTTTCACACTGCCGCTTCAGCCCTTGTTCCTCGGTGGTCCTCAAACTGGGTGTCACATCGTGTTACCAATAAATGCACTTTTCTGGTAAAGCAGTTCACAACAACACAGCTGGACTCTTTTTTCCCTTGTGCTCAGGCCGGAGTCAGCAGCATCCCACGATCAGCACAGGAATGACGGCTGTCTCACCAGGACGTGCTGCCCCCTCCACAGAAGCTCCAGTTACCAGGCTTTACACCAGCAGCCTCAAGGCAGGATCCGTCCCTTCCCCGTGCAGCAGCGATGCTGTGCCTTCAGCGCGGTCTGCTCTGTCTGGGCCCTGGCTTTCACCACACGCAGCGCGCAACAGCCCAAGAACTACATTCAGACTTCAGCTACCCAGAGCCAGACGTACAGAACCTCTGCGCACCCCCCAGGGTAGACTTCTTTGCCTTAGCTTCCTAAAAATAGCCCTTTAGAACAGAACAAGTCTTTCAGGGTTTCTTTCTTTTTTACCCAGTTTTGAAAAGACTTCCTCATCCATACACTTTCGTCGCTTTTAGCAACTCACAGGTCACAAAGCAGAAAGTTTCCTGACAAAGGAGCCATGACCTGCATATTGCCTTGCTCGGCTGCGTTATATCCCTCCCTCACCTGCTTATGGAATAAAGCAAAATGTTGCACATGAAGAGGGGCTCAGGATCAGGGCTCCTGCTTGCGTCTCTTCAGTAGCTTGTTGCACAGGACTGATGAATTCCTTTAAAATGTCTCTACCACGTTTTCCTCCTTCTGCAAAAGAGCAATTAAGAATATTTACTGGCCTCACAGGGAAGACACACTGCTTCAGTTAATTAAAGCTTCTGAGGACTTTAAGATCACCCAGCGAAGGGCTTTGCAGGAATGCAAAGTGCGTAATAAACCCAGAAAATGACCCAGCAGAGACACAAAGGTCGTATCCGAAATGAAGTGTGTCCAGTGAAGGTCTCATGGAGATTTAAACAAAAAAGTTGTCATATAAACAGCTACAGCATGCTTTCTCGCTGTAGCTTGACTGAGATTTTACAATGTGTGTGAGCTCACGCGCTAGCTGGTGAACTGGAAGGAATGCATTTAAAGGCAATTTGCAAATCAGAGATACCCGACACAAACTGCTGCCTATAAACGTCCTCACTGCTTTAAGAGCTGTAAAAAGACGCAGTGAGGGCCCATGCAAGCCCAAGTAAAAATGCCCCTCGCTGCTAGATAGGCAAAAGCCTAATTTTGTCGTATTAAAAAAGGAATCAGCCCCTTTCCATACTACAAAGCCTGAAGGCCTGCGGCGAATGTGTTCTTAGAGGACAGGACGCCCTGAGCTGCGAGGGCAGCAAACGAGGCACGCCAGGACTGAACAAGGTGTGCGCGAGGGCAGGGGCACAGCAGGCTGCTACAAAGCAAGGTACCATGCAGTGGCTTAAAATCTCGCCGGCTGCCTGCCTCACCAGCAAGTCACGGATCGGTGCAAATACTGTACAATCCTTGGTGCAATAATTACACAGCGGTGACTGCCGTACATCAGGGCAACCTGGGGGAGAGGCCAAGAGAGCTGTGTCCTGCCTGGTCTACCACCGCACCTCTTAGAGATGCAGAAAAAAGGCGAAGATAAAGCCGAGTTCATCCGTTCCCCTCGGGATGCTTCTAGGTTCTCCTTCAGGATGGATTGGTGCCAGCAGCGCTCACCGGAGCAGGCAGGCTAGACAGGTAAAATGCAATACTTAACTTCTGCAGAAGGAGAGCACTCACGCAGGCTGCAGGTGACATCGTGATCCTGAGCACTAAGGCTGCGGGCACTAACTCATCACCGCGATCTTTCTGAAAAAACACAGAGTTGGCCTGAAACTGGTCGATCGACCTTGTGTGACTACTTCTATTGACTGCACAACCTCCCACCTGCAGCATTTCTGATTCACCAGCTAACGTCCAAAAATCAGATTTACAGGTTTCTGCCAGTAGCAACCAGGATGCAAAAGCTGTCTGTGGATCTTAGAAAGAAAAGATGATGCGCAACAGGAAAATATAAAAATCAAGGCCTAAGGCATAATCCAATTCCACGAGAATGACTTTTACTTCCAAGACTCCTTAAAGCTTAAATGCAAAAATTATTTCCTGAGGACACGTTTCACATTCAAAGCAGCCACAGCTCTTCTAATCCTGAGCGCCTGAACAAACATACTGCGCGTACCTCTTTTAATAACGACAGATTTTTCTATCTCGTCTTTGATCATTTACTGCAGGCTCTGATTGCACAGCCGTCTCTCTCAAAATTCAAGTTATTCTGGGCTCGGTTTTACACCTTCATTCTATCTTTCCATTAGTTTTCATGTTAGGAGTGCAAAACTACGAAGCCACTAAGCCACCTGTTCTTTCACAGGAAGCAAGGATTTCCATGTCAGGTGATGGGAGGACATGAACACGCGGCACCTGAACACACGTCTCTTGCCACTGGTAACACAGCACCAGCACCCAGCTCCCCAAGAGGTGGGTGTTCATAGTCCACAGACAAGCATGGTGGCTTTTCACTGTTACAGGGACCATTTTTAGCTTTTGGCCACTTCATACCAGGAAGTTAGTATCTGCTCATTAAAAGTCCAGCTCATTTGCAGTGCCAATGTCCCCTGGGTGGAATAAAGTGAACTAAGCAAAGCCTGAAGCAGAACGCAAACAAGGAAACTGAAATGACTGCTGGATGTCGTTAGCTCTTCCATGTGCCCTCAGCCAACAGTCCTAAGCACTAGCATGGACCAGTATCATCTGCGCTCTCCCCAAGCATATGACAACTGTTTTTAAAAGGCATTCTCTTCTGCTTCTCGCTGCCTTTTATTCCTTTTTAAAGTGTAAAATATTCAGCCTGACAAATACATCCCTTTTTAACTGACAAAAATAAAATCATCACGTCCATCTTTTCATGAATACCATTCACTGCTGGGCTCAGCTTTTCATCAAGATCTACCTGCACCTGGAGAAGGGGCAGGTTATCAGGAGCCTCACGCAGGGTGGCTCTTGTCCCACCCTGAACAACCCCCTGTTCCTGGTGCTGGTAAAAACCTGACGCTTATTTTCATGCTTAAAATCAACAACGCATTTCTCACAAGGTCTGCTCCCAAGAGCAGGTGCGTTCTTGAAAAATCAGCATCAAAAAATCCGCAACTGCTCCTCCGGCAGCAGGAAGGGGCAGCGGGAACTCGCCTGGTTACATGTGCTGTATTACAGCACTTGGTAAGTCGGTAAGCTCTGCCTTGGAAGAACAGGGAGCTGCAGGGGCTGCGGGTAAGGGTCAGGTTAAGTGCTGCAGTCATCCGCACCATCCGACTGACATTCGCAGACACAAAAGTCAGTGGCTTCATTTAAGGATTAGAACGAGTTTGGTTTTGTATCAGACTTGGCTTAAGAAGGATGAGCTGGATTCATTACAAAATGAAGTTTAATTAATAGACTACTTCAAGTTATAATTAGCTAATGAAGTTCAGGATAAAAAAAAAAAACAGAAAGCAGTTTTAAACTGAAGTATGTAACTGATTTGCAGCTCTGCAATTACTGTATGTGAAAAAAGACAACGTGATAACTGCTCATCTCCAGGAATGGCTCAGAAGCCATTATTTCTTTGAACTGATGATTAAATGCCTCAACGCAGTCTGGACTTCACAGTTTGCTTTTGAGCTGTATTGCTTGCATTTACAGCCCACAGAAGATACAGGCTGCACTACTGATGTGCAATCCATCCCTTTTTCATCCCAGATTGCACAATAAAGGCAGAAGGAAATTGCTGCTCCTTGAACCAAGATTTCTGCCCATTCTGTGAGGATGCACGGACATTAAGGTACGAGCATCACCCCGCTTTAGGAAGAGAGAGCAGGAGGCAGCAGCAGCCCCTCAACAGAGCAGGGCAGCTCTGCAATATCGAGAAGCGGCTCCAGAAGTGGGGTGCTCCAACGCACCCCGTGGTACCTCCTCAGGCTGAACCCAGCGCACGGCAGGGGACCGGCGGCACAGCGGCTCACCCACCGACCCCATTAAGAGGCTTAGGGCTGCAGGGGAAGAGGAGGAAGGGATTTTATACCCAGACACTCTGCAAACACACGCTCACTTCGTAACACCTCCTGGGAGCACTGCAACTCCCTTCCTCTCAGCTCGCATGCGGTAAGATCCACACTACCAAAAAAAGCCTTGACAGCTGATGTTTTGGTGTGTCTTCGAGTCAGGCAGCTAAGAACAGGTACAGTTTTTCTGAGGCAGTGGAGTTTTTTGCTTGAAGGACCGTGTGTCTTTCCAGCACAGAAGGTACCAGAATATTGGGATCAGATGATCCAGCCACACAGAGCATCCTCTGTGTCAGGCTGATGCTAGCACACAGCAGCCAGCACACCCCCACCACCCCTGGTTTTGAACCGCAGAGCTGGCTTGCCTTCACCTGTCATATGAAATTTGTGACTGGCACGCTCCAGGCTTTCACCTTTGCCACCATCGATAGCTTTGTTGATGGCTTCAGCTCCTCTCCTTTGCTGTGCAGCTCTCTGAACTGTTTCATTGTTTGGCCTTTTCTGCCCTTTGCACATCAGAACTTCTCAGATAACTCCCTCTGCCTGTTCAGCTGCTCTGTGAAGCACTCCAGCTGAAAGGCTACGTGCTGCCCTGTGCTAACAGCACGCTGCGACGCTCTTCAGCTAGCAGCAGAAGAACTACAGCAAAGATTCTCCAGCAGAAATGGTGATACCTGCTCCTGCAGTTCCCCCTTTCCACGGAGCCATAAACATTTCCCATGCAGGAACACTATCCAGGCTGTGTCAAGTGTGGAAAATAGAACTTGAAGGCTCAAAACTGGGCAAGAGCAAGATCTCTTTAGAGATGTCAGATGCTCCTGTTGAGGGCTGGGATACCGCAAGTACAGCAAGCCCCCTGGAAAGGAGCACAGAGCTCCTCAGGCCAAGCAAGGCTGCAAGCACAGAGCTACTAACAAGCTAACGTTTGTGCATTTGGTCTCCGTGAGCAGACACACAGCTTTGATCTACACCGAGACGTACAGCGTCTCCCAGAGATGTGCTATTTGCAATAGCACTAAACAGTTGTCATTGAAATTCTTGTGAAATCCCATCTACTTTTTCCAGAATTAACCCAACTAATCATAATCTTAATTATTCAGAGCATACAGTAAGTTATAGAGTACGGGAACTCAGTTTGCTCAGCTCAGATCATGGAGTAACTGACTCTGTTCCAGTTGCCTTCATTTACTAATCAGTGTTGTGACTGGCAACTCAGCGGCCAGTGTCAGAAACTATTTCTGCAGGAGGTAAATCTAGTTTGCCAGCATCGATGAGAACAAATCAGCAGACTTTAATTCTGGTATTTGATTTTTTTGTAAACCCTAAAACATGGTTAAAAATCTCATCTCACATGAACATGACCGATCACAGCCAGTCATCTTGACCCAGTCCATACAAGCTCAAGGCCAACACATCCCATCCATACCCAGTTTGTGCCATCTGCACCACACACACCCAAACACACGCATCGAACAGGAACACGCAGAAAGCTTGGCCGTGGAGCTGCCCCTTGGCCTCTCTTCAAATGCCCCTCCAGCAGAGCTGGGGCAGAGGCGGTGACCACAGCAGCCCCGGGAGCAGTGCGGGGCCCCTGGCCGGGACAGCCCATGTGCCCAGTGCGTGGAGGAGGTGGCAGCAGCTTGGCCAGCTGATGGTCAGACAGGGTTGTTACACACAGACTTTGTGGGAATTCAGCTGTGCCCCTTCCTCGCGTGTTCCAACAACACATCAAAAAAGAGGCACGCCACGCTCCTTTAAGATAATATTGTCCTAGAGGGTGCCGTACCCACAGCTGTTTCAAAAAGCAGCTAAACGTGAAGGCTCACGCTGAAGTCTGAGACTGACCAAAGCAAGGACTTGGCAAACATTGCACAACCGAGTTGAAACAAAAGGCTAGAAATACAAAGCAGCAAAGCATAGACAGCTACCCCAGGTATACCAGATGCGTTAAAGTCTCCTTCCCTAGCCCCAGTTGCTGTTCCCGTGCCCTGCGAAAGCCAGGAGCTCCTGTGCAACCAGCAGCCCGAAGCCCTGTCTCCAAAGGAAGCAGGCTTTAAGCAGCTGTTACACAGCAGCAGCTCCACGAACCGAGGAGGCAGCGGGCAGGATGCTGCCGAAACCCGGGAGCTCCTCTCCTTGGCAGTATCACAACAGGGCCACGGCACACCACGGACCACCAACCCTCCGGGAGATCGACCTGACGCCCAGAGATCTCACCTGGCATGAGCCCACGCTGGCAGCGGAGCCGGGGAGGGCAGGGGCACCGGGGCAGCCAGCGCCCCGGGGCTGCCGCCAGCCCTGCCCGCGCTGCCGCTATCGGCTGGCTGGCGGCCGTCCCCGCCGTGACTCCATCGCCTGGGAATGGCAACCACCTCGCCCCTGGGGCTGCGGGCACGGGCCTCACGGGACCAGCCTCCCCGGCGTGGGACTGAGCCACGCCAAGCACCACGGGGACAAAGGGAGGTCGGGACCGCCGCCGGACAGAGGCCGCGGCACCGGGGAGAGCCGACCCACGCCAGGCACCGCGCACACGGGCACGCACTCACGGTCTGCCAGGAGCCCCCCACGGGCTGGTCCGATCAAGCCCCCTCAGCCGCGCGGCCGGTCCAAGAGGCAGCGTATTTTCTCCGGCGAGTCAATAAAGTTAGCGGAGAGGAAGGGGTTGTAGTTCTTGGTTACAGGCTACTCACCCCGACGCTGGAACGGCTGTGTTTTGTTTTGGTTTGGTTTGTGTTTTTTTTTTTAAAGCAGAATGCCTTCACTTCGGAAACTTCTTTTTCACTACTGCCATTTGCTAACTCGCCCAAGATACTGTAAAACCCCAGAAAAGGCTAGGAAAAAAAAAGGGGAGAGGATTTAAAAGCTGACGGCCAGGACAGGAATTTACGGAATGAAATCTTTTAAAGGCAAGGGCTGATAGAGCCAGCCAGCTAACGCTTTCGTGCCCTGCCTCTGCCCAGCGGACCCACTTGACGGGCACACCAAGGGTTACAGGATTTTACCTGCTCTCGGTGAGGGCTTCTCCGCATCGGCTGCGTCCCCTCGGCGTGGCTAACAGGCTGCCGCGTCTCCGGCCGGCTCCAGCAAGCCCCTTGCAATCACAATGTCACCGCTCCCCGGGCCTTACAATCAAGTGGTTTGTTGTAAGAGAACTAAAAATAGTGCTGAAATTTTCGCTGAAGCACTTGCCTGAGTGAACATAGTGCCAGGCAGCCCATGCGTTAGGGAGCTGCACGCAGACCTTTAGTATTAAATACTGCCCAGATTTTCCTGGAAATATGGCTGCTGACTTTTTTAAACAGAGTTCCCCCCCCTCCCTTTTTTTTTTTTTTTTTGAAGGACAGCAAAAAATAAATCCTTCTTTCTGACCACTCGGAGACAAAATGAGTGGAGTTGTTTTAAGAATGTCCTCAGGGAAAGAGTGAGTCACTTAAGCTGCTTTTATGATAAAGATCCCTGGAGGAAGTATATCTCCTTAGTAAGTAGTCTCCAAGTCGTTCAGGGATCTGTCTGCCCTGCTGAAAAACAATGTTTCACGTTGTTGGGTTTTACAGCTTTCTGTTTGTTTTTCTAATAGTCTGAACCACAGAGTTAACACCGGCAGGGGAAGCGGAGCGGGATTTGGTACCAGCTAACACACCAGCAGGGCGGTCACGGAAGGCTCTGTCCTGCAGGGCCATCGGTAAGGTCTGGGGGAAAGAGCAGAAAGCGACCCGCAGGGACACCGTGCATGGAAGCCTACAGCCCAGGTTGCAAAGTGCGGGACAGAAATCCCAGGCAATTATTTTGCCATGATTCTCACTGCTGTGGATTGAGAACAATCGCCGAAGACGAAGGCTGCAAGAAGATCATTTGAGACACCAACACCAGTGCTGCTGCCAAGGTCCAAGCTGGGATCCCAGGAGCACTCCCCATCGGCATACACCAGACCTGCACACATTTACACTGCCGCACGCAGGCAGACCCAGCAAATAAGCTGAGAAGTGAGAAGACGCAGGCAGCTGCTGGCAACAGTTGTTTGTGGCATTATAAAGGGCTGGTAAGGCTAAAATCCATCTCCTGGTGGTTGCTTTGGTTGTGAGGCAGACACCAGAGTTCACCAGGCAGCACGCAGGGATGTCTGAACCATGCTGAGAGCTGGGGCTGATCGCTGCCCAGCCAATTTTATTCTAAAAGCATCAAGGATTCCCTTCTCCATCATAATGTACATCCCCAAGAAGGTGACATCTCTATCTTTCCTCTGAGACTTCCCCAGTCACCATAAATCTGCCAGAAAAATTATTTCTTCCCTTCCATAAAGAAACTGCCACTGGCAGGGAAGCTCTCCGCAAGCAGCTGTCCGGAGCCGTGCCTGTATGCTTACATTTACGTACGCACACGCACACAGCTGTGAGGGAGAGATGCACGTATTTCAAGCCAGTATTTTAGGATGGATTCAAGCACTAGGAAGTTGGAGAGTTTCTGGGAATGCCGGGGGAGAAATGCTGTTTGTAATATTCTTAGTTTGATCGATTTTCATGTGAAGAAGCTGAAACGTAAGGGACCAACAGTATAGGGCCTGTTTGGCTGTTAAAGCAGATTTGTCTCTGCGTTTTTCTTTCCCTCCCTTGCTTTCGAGCGCTTTTATTTTTGTTGCAAGGAGAGGAGAGCTGCAATATTTCCTCCCTTGTGGGAGGACTGGCAAATTCCTCCTACTCTTTTTCACTGCTGACAAAACATGCTGTAGACCTCTGCATCTACTTAGCAGCAGAGGCAGCCACAAACACAACAGCGTCTTCATTCCCGCTTCACTCTCCAGCTATTGTTTATACAGAGAAAGAGCATTAACAGAGCACACGTCTCTCACTAATTCAGCCTCACTCCGCCATCTGCTACTTCCCCTAAGTGGACCCTAATGAGAAAATACTTTCAAACGCACTTGAGGCCCAGCTGCACCCAGTCGAGCCACCAGAGGAGGGGAACATTCCCCTCCCAGTACGTCATCCCCCATGCTACACCCCTGCCCCTACCCGTGCCGGGGGGGGACCGCTCCATCCCGACGGACGTGGCCCCGGGCCGCAGCCCCTTGCAGCCTGCGGTGACGGGAGAGCTCCGAGCCTTACAGACCAGCAGGCCGCTGCTTTCTGCAGCCGCTCCGGCGGGAGGACATCGCGGGCAGAGCGACACGAGCATCCGGCAGGCAGCTTCTGCCTGAGCAGCCAGACGTCGGCTCACGCTGCGTAGGGAAAGAGGGGAAGCGCAGCACCGGGTTTGCCAAGATTTGGAGAAGCTCAGCGCTGAACTGGCAACAGGATCGCTACCGCTGCTGGCCTGCGGACGGCTGAACCGCACCGCAGCGAGGATGAGCCACGTGCCGCTGGAAGCGCTGCTGCTGAAACCCTCCAGGGACGATTCCTCCTGAACATCCACCTAAACCCCCCAGAGCGCTGGGGTACTGGGGTGGGACGGGGATGGAGATGTGCTGGGGCCAAAAGCGCGCCGGCAGAAACAGCACCCACTGCCTGGGAAGGCACCGCTGTTTTCTTAACCGCGACCAAAGCAGCGAGTTGTTACAGACCATGAGTTTTTCTTCACTCGGATATACTGCCCATCATGGACCTGGAGGCAAACCAGGGCACGTTTCCAACACTCACCTCTGCTGTTACCCTGTAACACACTGGAGGGCCACGCTTTGCATATGAATGGCCTAGCTGAGGCTACCGCAAAGGGCAAGAGCTGGGCACACGTGAAAAAAAAGCATCTTGGCTTAAAAAGGGGGCCCTGAAGAGCACGGGGTGTCCTGTCACCAGCCTCTCCGCACAGCTGCCTGTT
Source organism: Heteronetta atricapilla (assembly GCA_011075105.1). Lineage (NCBI taxonomy): Eukaryota > Metazoa > Chordata > Aves > Anseriformes > Anatidae > Heteronetta > Heteronetta atricapilla. The sequence continues at coordinate 64,328,997 of CM021734.1, read as the reverse complement.
TCATACATGCTCTTCACTCGTTGTAAAGCAGGAGCAGCTCTGTGAAGCCCTGCTGCCCCTCAGCCAGTCCTTGCCTTTCATTTACATGTGCTGGGAGCATGACTTCGGGAGGATAACAGCATCAAAAAATGAAGATTGATCACCCATGGAAGGCGCAGAGCACAACACAGAACACAATTCCACATTATTACCTGATCACACCAACCGGTTAGTCACGTCTGCTCTGCCTCTTAGGTCCAGGGTCTGCTACTTAAAGTATTTGCTTCAAGTTTCCAACATCCCTATGAAAAGATCCTTCCTTATTACTGCAGAGACCATAACTGAGCACTCAGGGATTATTTGTAATGCTTCATGTGACCTCAGAAAGCAATTTTTTTCATTGTGCATGTTTCAGAGGGATTTAAGGCAGGAATGTGCTCAGAGGTGCCAGCAGGGCTACACCCATGTGTAAAGACAGCAACACCCAGAGACGCGAATCATAAGGATCATACACTACTGTAAATTTGGCTGTCCGGTGGATCCCTTGTGCTTTATGTCATACATTTAATAGTACGAGCACAAACCCATCAAAGAAGGAAGTATGAAGGAGGACAGCTAAGCCATGTGGGTATTCACAGAAGAATGCTGAGGAGGAATCCTAAAAATACAGAGCACTCCCCAACTGCTTTGTGAATTTCATGTGACAAGAACACGTTGGGTGCTCTGTTCAAAGCTCCTAGACAACGTGGGGATGTCCCGATTTGGATCTGCCCTCTACATGATCCGCAAGTCTCTCATTGCCAGCAAAGTGTAATCTCTATTGGAAGCAAAGCTGGCAACTTGGCCCTTGAAGTTACTAAAAGAAATGCACTAGGATGACAGGCATTACAAGAAGTTCCTGTGAGAAACCAAGCTGGTTTTCTGATTACTCCACAGGATGCAACTGGGCTACACGCGTTCTGGGGGTAGGTGAAAAGTCAGCCACAGGCAGGACTAGAACAGCAAACTAAGGGACATACCAAAAGGGAGAGGAGATTGCAATCACAGAAAATGAGTATTGGGCACAGAAATGATTTCCTGTGAGATACAGATGCAGCATCTGGTTTTACATATTGTAACACAGGAATAAATCTTCCCAAGCTCTTTCCTTCGTTTCCTTCCAACTGCACTGCAGGCCAAATCCAATTCAGCTGATACGTAAGAAATGAGTCTTCCTCTGCAGGTGTGCGTGTTTGGGGATTTTGTACTTGCAACCCAGAGGGATGCCCAAATAACTCTTATGACATACCAAGATCTTCTCATGGAAGCTTCGGTCAGCTGTACCACATGAAGGGCTCTCAGCTGCACAACTGTTTAACTTGCCCAATTACATTTTTGGCTGCCCTCCTGCCCTGCAGCTTAGACAAACTCTCTCCAGGAGCTAGGTCACAAGAAGGAATTGCCAAAATATGCTACTTCTCAAAGAGCTTATTCCTAGGGGAAACAGGAAGCATGAGAAATGTTATAGCAGGTCTGGAAGAATATTTTTTTTCTGCTGAAATGGGTTACGACATCTTTTCTTTCTTCCCCTTGTATCCGTTACTTTGAAATGCACAGGTTTATAAACACATGTTAGTATGCCAATGGCCCTTCAGACATTTACTCATTTTCAGTTTTGATGCTGAGAAAGTACGGTGTTTGTGTAATGCATTTGTCCTCCTGACATAAGCAAACACCAGCTGCTATTTACTTGGTTTTAAAAAAAGTAAACACAAAATTATTAATTAAATAAGGAATTCAGAAAGCTTAGATGTGGATTCAAAACGTATTGCGCAGTCACACTAGCTTGAAGTCAGGGAGACGACAGGAAACCTGATGGATCCTCCAGTACATTCTCAAAAGCAGCAGCTTGATGCTTTACATATGTGTGCCATGAGTACCTTGTTTAACATAGAATATGGACTTTGGTACATCAAGTGATTAATCTAAACAGACCATTATAAGCTGAGAAGAGCCCAAATGCTTGTTCTGCCTGAGTCTCCCTCCACACCACAGCGAAACACTGGTGACAGCAGCATCAAGGTTTCAAATCCAGAGAGGAGACGAGAAAATAAGCAGAAGCTCTGAAGAAGAATGTGGTTTTGAGGTTTAATCACGAAAAACAACCTCTAGGTGAGCCAGAAAAAGCACTAATCTTGCTCTCTCTAATGGAAAGCATAACTCCTCCAATTCTCTGCTGTTAGGGAGCAGCAAAAGCACAGGTTGCTGTTTCCTGCAAGGTTTGTTTCCCAGGAAGTTCTCCTCCAACAGCCCAGTGAGATGTGCCCATGGGGCAGTACAGCTCCCCTGCAAGACCCAACAGTGCAACCCCAGTTATGAATCAGGAGTTACAAACACTGAAATCACCTTGAAGCAAACAAGTCATTCTTTTGTACTTCAAACAACACATTGTTCTTCACTTGTCTTTAATTTTTGTGTGTATTGAAGCTTTCTTCTCAAACTAGGAAGTCTGGAAGGCCACAGCTCCAGTGAGTTGGGACAGGCATCTTGCTCCTGCTGGGGGAGCATCCCGAAACAGGAGTGCCACCGGGAGCAGCTCTGGCAGCCAGGTCAGTGCAAGAGGCAAGGGCAGGGCACGCGTGGAGGAGGATTGCATCTTGCTCTGGACAGAAGGAGCTACAGGAGAAGAGGCATATTGAGCGTCTGCTCTCTTAAAACTTCTGGGTGGGTCTTGTGTTACCTGCCCGCCCACAGGCACCTTGCAACAATACCACTGTTCTGCTGAGCCAGTGAAAACATGCCTCCTCCAAAGTGCTTTGTCTGCAGGACCTTTCAAGGTCCTCAAGAAAACTGTGACTTACAGCTAACATATAGAACACTAACATCTGTGTTAGATCGCACATCTGGACCCTGGTCATCACGATGAATGACAGCACTGGTCCCAGAGGAGACCTGCCCTGTGCTGTGTAACCGGGCCTTTGTCAGGAGGCCAGCCACGGCTGCTTTCTCACCATGGTGTGGCACGACAGATGGCTTTTTATATGCCAGGGCTTCCAGGAGAGCACAGCAGCAATGGGCCAAGAACTGGCCGTGCACCACCATTTCCCAGTTCACGGACAGACACCAGCTGCAACCTGCCAGCCAGCACCAGAAGGGTGTTCCAGAAGCATGGGCCCAAGCAGGCTGGAAGGCAACGTTAAATTCCTGTACTTCGCACTGATGCAACTTTGAGAAAGGGCCAGCAGAAAAATATGGTAAGAAGGCAGAAATCTCACCTTTGCACACAAAAGTGCTTTTGTTTAGTTTGTAAGCACAGTTTGTAAACACAGAAGAGTAGTAGTAAATACTCATTTTCCATTTACTCTGTAGCTAAGTCCTAAAATAATAAGGGTCAACTGAGTATTAACTACTCTCTTCAGGGGACCAGATGAAGAGAACAGACATTCCTGTAGCTAATGCCAATAAAACGTCTTTGAGAAAGGAGTTGCATAAACATAAACAGATTATTCCTCTAGGCTACAATAAGCAGATATTTTTCTCTCCTTTCCACAGATAGCTAAACAAATGTACCGAAACACCTCGGAGACCAGAGCAGGGCAGCTCCAGAACAGAAGTGTAACGCCTGGATTCCCCAGCCTCGGCTCACTCCAGTGCTGCCCCTTCACCGCTGGGCTCCAGGTCACAACGGCCCACCTGCCCTGCCCAGCACAGAGCTGCCCCCACCAGACAAGCCCTGTCCCACAGCAAAGGCAGGGGACAGCTGTTACCTCGTGCCTAACGTGGTTTGTGCTGAGAATCCCCAGTTTACAGCCTCCAAGAGCCTCCTTCCCACCTGCGCGGCCACTTCTGCAGCTGCTTGAGCGGGGCGCTCGCTACGCGCCTGCTCGCAGCTCCTCAGCAGCCCCCTGCTTCTTCGGCTGGTCCTGCCTGGGGAGAAAAAGCTGTGAGCGTCCTCCAAAGGGGGGGACTGAAACATGTTCGGAGCGCAGCTCTGTCAGAGAATGTCCAGGCTTGTTGCTAGCACGCGGCCAAGGATGTATTGTGCACACAGGGGAGGTCTGGGGAGAGCCTTAAGGCCCCGGTGGTATTTAGGGGTGCTGTGCCTCGCTGACCTGTGCAGCAGGTCGGCCGCAACCCTCTTGCACCTGGATGGGGATGCAAGGGATGCTCTGCTCCCTCCTTGAGGAGGACAAACCTTGCCTTTTTATTCTGTCATCACCCATGAACAAATATGATAGATGTCCCAGTTCAGCATGGTCTTAAACGGTTTGTATAGCCTCTTCCTCTATGACCCTCAAGAGCACATTTTTCCAAGGAGATAAAGCACAATTCTGCCTCCCTTTCACCCTGAAACGAGCAATCCTTACTGACTGCCAAGAAGCTGAGGCACCTTGAAGGCCTATGTAAATCTGCCTGTTACAAGCATGACAGGAACTTGGAGGAAATCAAAGCCAGTTCTGTGTTAATGATGCAAGGCAGCTTCGTTCTCCCTGCCTGACACAGACAAGCATACATGGACACACACAACCCACAGGGACGAGCACCCACAACATCTTGGCTCAAGTATTCCGTGCATACCCATGCCTTACGCTCAGGACATACGAGAGGTTAAGAACATTTGGAAGCAGCCAGTGCCACTTCCCGACAGGGAGGTAACCAAGGCCTTGCAAACCAGTGGGGCTGCACAGTGAGGGGCAGCCTTCAGACAGCTCTGCACCGCTGCACGATGCATGGGGTCAGTTACGTCCTGCAAAAAACACTTAAATAATTTCAGCTGGAGCACAAGGACTTCAAAAGCACAAGGGTTTCACATTATTGCTACAAATGCAACATTTTCTGAACTGCAGATGTGCACTCGCTTTGAGAAGCGTTTCCTTTATTTCATGTATCCTTCTCTGCCCCCTCCCCTGGATTTATAGATACAGCTGGCAATGCACGACTTCATTTGGTGCTCACATGGCTTTCTTTTCCACGCCCACCCATACAAAATGCATACGCAGGCATGGCATTCCAGCCAGACCCACAGCACTTACAAATAATCCAGTGCCCTTCCACACGTTTCGATGACCTATAGCCAGGTATAACCAGGATTTATAAATGCCAGCATTAGTTGACACCCTCCGGTTACACAAAGTGGAAGGGCTCTGTGCATTCCTGCAGCACAGCGAGCACTGAACACCCCGGACAACTGCTTCACAAGCTGCGGGCATTTGCCAGGGCAGCCTGCAACAAGGCTGCTGCCGCTTCGACAAGAGGCGGTCCAGCTGGAAAGGACAACCCAATTCCTCGCCCCTGGATTCTGAAGAAAATGGACACCCAAAAAGCAAAGTAAACATTACCGGTTTTACCCACGGCCATTATCAAGTGGGAAAGAGACTGAAGCTGCTTTCCTGCACTCCAGCCAGACTGCTAGATTGTTATCCACGGCCTCCTATGGAGCCGCTCAGACTTCTCAGACACTCCTTGAATTCCTGACAAGAGTTTCCTTCAGGTTCCCGCAGCATTCGACACACCTTCCTGTAGCTGAACAGGCAGCACAGAGAGCATTCTGCTGCTGTATCAGCTCTTAGTATCAGCTCACGTATTAAGGCAGGAAGAAAACCATCTCACTCCGAGATGAGAGCACTGGCAAACTCTAAGCAGTTACCCGAGCTTGAAAGGCTTGCTCAGAACCCATACTTTTTTGAAGCTTTTAATTCAATTTTGAATGAAGCATGCATTTATTTTACAGAGAAAGCTGGCAGACCGGGCTCCCTGGGATTTCAGACCCAGCAGACCCAGTGTAGCAGCACCAGCTCCCAAAAGGCTTTGTCTGTTCACCAGGCACTTCGGCACCGTGCAAGGGGGAGCCCAGCTCGAGCACCGCCCCAGACGCAACACACCTGCTGCTTCAGCAGAAACACCGCTGCGTGGAAAAGTTGGCTCAGCACCTTTCAAAAACTTAAATCAAATGGATTTGGGATTAAAATTATCAATTGATTTCCCTCGTGGCCTTCCTGGGAATTGAACCTGTCTACACAATTAAAGTGCGTAAAGATTTTCTCTGAACCTATAAAAGCCTCTTATTTACAGCCACATCTCACCACACTAAACACCCTGCTCTGATCCATTACAAGTTGACGAGATGACAAATACTAAAGCATAGGCTGAATATACTCCACGCGTTATGCATTTACAACACAGCAAGACTTTATTTATCAATTTCCATATGAATTAAGAGCAATCTCCCAAGCTGCTGAATTTGTACGAACCCAGTGACACACTGCTAGCAGGGTGTTCATCTATCAGCAACGTGGGTTTTGTTTTGCCACTTATTAATCTCAGTGTCATTGTCGTTCGGGACTGCACGAAGCCCTCACCAGCGGGGCTGTGTGAACATCAGGGCGTCTTCCTGAGGCTCATTTGGGCATTGCCCAAGCAGACCCCAATGCAGGACGCTGTGGAGAGAATTGCAAATATAACCCACCCAGATGGCGCAATCTTATCAAAGTTTTGCACGTCAATCTGCTCAGTTAATTAAAACCCTCTCCTCTCCGCAGTTAATGGCAGGTCTGTGCAGCAGAAATGGCACCAGAACAGATGTTAGTAAATTTGTCAAAGCTGCGGGATGATTGCTCTGACTTCGCTGTCTTTTGAAGGACTACTCTATTTACATCCCCACTGACCTCCCATGTCAAATCTGGTAAATATTACCTCTCCTCTGGCTGCTCTGCAAGACAGCCTGAGCCAAGTTTGTTGGTGAAAGTCGTCTGCTTTGAGAAAACACCACATGATTACAGGCAGCCTTTTCTAAGATTTCAGAAGAAAAACCTTCGATGATGAAAAGCATGCCTTATTTTCAAATAGGCCTTTGTCTACATCGCCTTTCATCTTATCTTTTCGGGATTCCCATGAAAAAACACAGTCGTGATTCAGGAGAAGAAAAGAAGTTGGAGACCACCTCGGCTCAGTCACAGGAAGGCCTAGGCCACAGTCCACACCGCGGTGGCATCACGAGCACGCAGGGCAAAACGAGGGCTGCAGGGAGGCAGGAGTCCCCCGCGCACCCCAGAGCACTTACATTACAAAAGCTGTCTCCTTACCACGAAGGCAACCAGTCGGTGGCAACATTTAAGGGTCTGACGCATCCGCTCAAAGCAAAAGTGACTTTATATTCTCTTTATTGAGCAGTTCGTCTTAATTGGTGCAAGAAAGCGCCACGTCCCAATGGGGTGCCACGTCCTTTTCTAGCTAGGGAAACAACCCTGCCAAGATTACAGTGTGCAGAGCACCACAGCCAGCAGCTCTATCTCAGATGGCTGCTCTGAGCTGCAGGCACGCGGGAGTGCCGCGGGACCAGTCCCCGGCAAGGAGCTGCCCAGGCGCTGTGAGGCAGACAGCCCGGGCCGGGCAGGGTGAGACCATTTTCCTGGTTTTGTGATCCTGGGGAAAAGCCCTTGAGATGCTCCAAGACACTGACTATGCATCGAGAAAGCGGTGTTAACACAGACGTTACCTGCCTCCCATCCCAAAGAGTGTTTTGCAAACTCAATTACTATCACTTGAGTTGATCAGCATGCAAATTAAAGCAATCAGACAGCAAGTGGCTCACTTGATTTCATGCGAATATTAAAAGAGCCAAAGGAGCTGAAAAACCTGGGTCCATCGTAAGTTGACGTGCATGTTGTCAGAGTTGTGCTTTACAGCACTGGGAAAAGTGCAGAAGGAAGGGGAAAAATAAAACAGCTGAAAGGATCTCCTGCATCTTTTAACATCCTTGATCGTGCAAAAACCATTTGTAAAATCACCATACTTCCTCCTCCTCTCACGCCCACCTTGCAGCGTCCCATCGCCCCCACGGAGCCAGCAGCCAAGCCCACACCCACGCAGACCTGCAGGAGTAGCGACTCGCCGCCGCTTGCTCCTCTGCCATCCTGGAGGCCCGAAGCACACGGCAGCGTTCTCTGCTGAAAGCTAATACCTCAAGGGCCGACAGAAAGAAAACCAACGTGGAATAGGTTCTCCAGCGAATTAGGGACTGGCTAATATCCAAGCAAAATGTCACCAGTAGTTATGCCTACATCTCCCTAAGACAGCCAGTAAATTATTTCTTCACTTGAAAATATGATTATTGAACACAACTGAATACTACTTAGAAAATGAAAGCCCTGCACAATCATTTATTACCCACCTAATTGCTATTAGTAAGGGCGTATTTTTTTGGTTAATTGGCACTTCATTCAATCACTTTCTTAACTTCTGCATCCACTGCGAAAAAAGATTTCCCAGTGCAGTTCTAGGAAGCACGTGGTGGTCTTACTTTAAAAGCAAAGCAAGAGGGGACAGAGTAACCTCCCCGGGATGTCGTTTCACTTCAGAGGAAGAACAAACATATTCCCACACTGCTGTTCTTCTCTCAAAGAGTACAGGTCAGATTTCCCCAATTGTTCCTTTTTCATACACATGCAAGACACCTACGGAACCTTTTTTTTTTTTGTGATCTGTTCAATGGAGTTAGATTTCTAGTTGCAACTATGAAGAAATCATCACCTAAATCAGCAGCCATCATGTTATTAAAATCAACCTTTTGGGAAAATTTCCTCTTAATACATTTTAATATCCAGTTTGCTATTTAAAACTTCTCTTTACTTGCATTTACTTACAAATTTACTTACTTTACTTACAAATTCAGCCAATGCAGCTTAGTGAAGGCAATGTGCCCACCCATTCCATGGGGTCAGCACAGTTAGGTTTTGCTCTCCGGTCACGAGAATTTCCTAACAGTAAACTTGTCCTCATTTTGAAATGAGCTGTGGAAAATATTTTGACTCAGGCTCACCTTTGAAGAAAAAGGCATGCTTCTAATGCAAGCACAAGACGGTCTGTCTTTGTGTTGATGCTCTCCTTATAAACTAAACAATAAACTCTTCAGAAAAAGATTATTTCTCGCAGATGGGAGAGCAGACTGCTACCAAAATAAGTAAAAGAAAAAAAAATTAAACACGCAAGGCAAGGTAGAAGATGGAAAACAGTTAAGGAAGCAACCTCGAATCACTTGGGATTTATAAAGACGTAGGATTCATTACTTTCACAGATGCCATTTTTGATGGCTTTAATTCTGAGATTCAGCAATTTTAGTGGAAAGAATTCATAGCAAGCCGTGGGAACTGCTGGATTTGCAGCAATTAAACATAGGCATGGGAAAAGATGTTATGCTCTGCGGCGACGGGGAGTTCAAGGTATTGTGCTAATCCAAAGCCTGCTAGGATTATGCTCAAAACAAACATTTTTGACTGAGCCTTTAGCAATGGAAGATAGAGAAGAAAAGAAGGCAGCTTTTTTCCCCTCTGTGGAGAGGTGTGCAACTCTGGAGTTCAGAGTTGTTGTTTTGGTTTTTTTTAAAAAAAAAAAAAAGAAAAAAGACATGTATCAACTGCCCATCTTCACCCATAAACATACATAGATATATTTTATTTTTTTAATTTCAAGCAACATAAACCTCTGATTTTCATAGTGCATCTCTTGTACCAACATCTCTTAAGCATCTCTTGAAATCTGAACATTAGCTCTTCCTGGATTGAAGCAAAACCAGTAGCAGCTGCTGCTCACCCCACCTACTGCCATTTCGCCCGACAGCTTAACCGCAGCTCACAGCATTCCTCACAGCAATATAAAACACTTTTCTTCTCACATCATCCATTTAATTCCACCTTAATTTTTCCAATTAGGTGAATGAAGATCAAAGCTAAACGTGTGACTAAGCATGGATCTGCTGGCTGTCTGACGTCTCCGGTGCGATGCTCAGACTCGATCTGCTGTCTGAGAGCACAGCGAACTTGAGGTGCCTGCTAATGCACTGGTACGCCTCTGCTGCCTCCCAAAACACCCTGCCAGGGTAGGTACAGCAGCAGGGCACAGAGGATGATAACTTTTTTAAAAAAATAAAAAAATCAGCTGGCACAGGGAGCAACGCTGAGCCCTGCAGAGAGCACACAGGCTGGTGTCAGCCCATGCTGCCGTACCCACACGGCTGCTGTTGCTCAGGCTGCCTGCTTTCATCCAGCTGCTGAAAACCACCGTGACTCCCCTGATGAATCAGTCCAGGAGCCAGAATTATGGAGAACTAGACCAAAACATCAGCAAGCGCTGCGACAGGCGTTCTGCTACAGTGGCTCTGCTCCGCTGAGCAGGACAACGTCCGGTGCCAACAGCAATCGGCTGAGGCCTCCCAAGAAGTGGAAGGACCAAAAGGGGAGAGCTCTGATCTCCCCCGTGTACATGCAGTAACCTCTCCTGATGTGCAGACGTCTGATGAGCTGAGATGACAGCAATCGGCCTGCCCTGCAGCTGGTATTTGCAACTCAGGGTTAACGAACCAGCACTGAACCAAAAACGCGAATAAGGGTAACAGCAAAAACATCACATAGAAACGTGGAAAGAAAAATCAAATTAAGCGTAGCTGCAATTTTCAAATCAGTAGGTCATGATGGGTAGGAAATTAGATTAATGCGTGCTTGTGCAAAGATTAAGGAGTGGGACTTCTCTTCCCACACTTGATGGGGAAGAACAAGAAAATGAGAAGATTTTCCCAGGTCAAGGGTTGTTTACAGTTATTAGGATTAAAGGTCGAGGGCTTATGAGAAAAATGTGTCCCTAAGTGGATGACTTCCCCTTTTTTGGGCCAGTTTTGTATGGGCAGTCATGGCTTCATATGACACATCAAGAGCAGAAACAGCTCTGGGAACAGAAACAGACATGCCACATCAGACAGCATGCTGCCGCCTCTGGTCTGGTGCCTGTGTTCAGCATCTTCAGGAAAATGCTCAGTTTATCCCGTGCATGTGCAAAACATACTCAGCTTCTTGGTGACTTTCTTTCAGTCCCATGATCCATACTGTCATCACTAGTGCAGGCTGACGTGCTTTGCAGCTACACCGCGGCAGGCAGGTCGTTCTGCACAGAGATTGCCCAGCGGGAACACCCGCTTGCCCAGCTCCTCGCACACATCAGGGCTGGCAGCATCCTCTTTCCCTCATCTGGCAAGATCCTCTTGCCCTGGGAGTGAAACGTGACCGACTCTGTAAGCATAACTATTACCAGCTCCACCTCCTGGACATCTGCAAGGCATTATGCTGCTTCAGAGCAGCCTTTTACGCTCACATCCTAATTAAAATGGGATTTTTAGATGCATATTCAGACAGAGCACAGTGTACCATACGAACTCCCTCCATCTCAGGGTGCCTGCAGGAAGGCACAAGCCCAGCCCCGCAGAGCCATGGCTGCGGCAGTTGCACCCGGGAACAATTCGTCCATCACGAGCAGACAGTACTCGGGAACCTCTGCGACCTCAGATGAAGTTTCCAAAATACCATGACCAAAACGAGAAGCACTCCAGGTCACGAGGGAAATGCCTCTTCTGAACATATTGGATACTGAATACTTGCTGTTCCCTGGGATTCCTCGTCATAAAAACTCACGCTGTCCTGCTGGTGCTATTAGTAAGCTGTAACATTTCATCCGGTTCTTGTAGCCAAGGGACCAAAACATCCCCTTCTTTTCCCCAGAACGCAATCAGGCAGGGGAGCGGTCGTTCTGCATTGCACAGTCCCTCCTCCCGACCTCACGCACGCAGGCAGCTCTGGCATTTCTCACAGGGGGCACTGGCGGTGGTGTTCCCAGGCAGTGGTGTTACCGGACATTCACCGCGTTATCACCCCAAAAATGGTTTTCCTCTCAGGCCCAGGGCCAACTGGGGCATCTGGGCACAAAATCTGTACAAAGCACTCATGCCTGCAGCTTCTGCTGATGCACGCCTTTCTGCAGGGAGGGACAGGCATCCTAATGTCTGTTAGGATGCCTCTGCCTGCATTCAGTCATGGTGCGACTCCAGAAGCTCCTGCCACAGGTGATCAGGTGCCCACCAACCCCAGCATAAAAACTCAGCTGGAACTCAATGACTTGCTTCCAACAAAAATGTGCTCCCCGTGTGGAATTTCAGGTAAAGAGGCAGGCTCACCTGCGTTTCCCAGCAGTCAAACAACCAAAGGCAAACGTATACAGTTTGTAGCACCACTAACATTCGCGTTTGGTGCTTTTAACTTTCATTTGATTGTCTTCACTGTTGCCCAAGGATGAATGGAAAGGTCCTTGTGGCCCTGGGAACAAGCTCTTCTTACACAAAGGTATTTTTCCATCTCGTTAAAATGAGAAATGCATTCCTAAAAATAAATAAATAAATAAATAAACCACCCTTGATTCTTCATAAAAGTTGACTGCATACTATGGAGATGACTTTGCACATGTTCTCCAGAAGCTAATGGAAAAAATGTTCAACTAATTTCTGTGTCAAACCACAGTTAAGTCAGTCTGACAGCAGCCAGAATTTGGAGAGCACTTACACAGCCTTGGCAGAAATCACCAAAAAAAAAATATTCCTAGATGCTGTGCACAGTAAGTTACTTCACCGTGCAAAGGCAGCCCCCAAAAAGGTGGAGCTCACCCCGGGGGAGAATCGGAAAGCTATCTGTGGGTGGGGAAAACATCTGCTAATCACCAATACCAGCACTTGGGAGTTATGCTTAGTGCTCACAAGAAGAACTATTAAAGGGTGCCCAAACCAGACATGTTTTAGCATACATTTCACTTCATACGAAAACGTAGGGTGCAAACTACGAACGGGAGTAAAGCAACAGGCTCCAGGAAAGAGCAGGTGTAGAGGAAGATGAGGGCCTGTAAGGCATGCGGTCATCCAAACAGAACACAGGGCATGTGATAATGCTCGCCCACTACCCAGCACACTTCCAGCACACCGCTGTCCCCTCCAAGACCTATTTCTCTCCTGCTCAGTACAAAATGGAAACGTCCCCCACTAATGAATATTTGCGTTTACTCGCTCACGCTTTACTGGCTCTACAGGCCCAGTGCTAAAGCTCACTCTGCATCAGATTTTGCTCAGAGAAACAGAAAACATTTCACTTGGGGTGCTTGGGAAATTAATCTGGGGCAGACACATGTAGACGGGATGCCCACAGAAGTGCCACCATGAAGCCCGACCAAGCACCGCTCGCAGCACCCGTACCGAGGGCGCAGGCAGGCGACGGCTTGGCAGCGCCTTGGCTTCGGCTTCTGCAGTATGGAGCAAGGGCTCGTGATGGGTCTGGGGCCACCTCTCTGGACATGCAAGTAGGCAAAAAGAAGATGAATAAGGAATAAAAATAGGACCCATTTAAGACAGAAGCGGTGCCCAGCTGTTAGGGACTATACCAAGGGTTGTGATCATCTCTCCTGGAGACACGCGCTCTGGGAGAGAGCAAATGCCGGCTCCCAGCCAGCACCTCGCACGAGTCCCATGCCCTGCACACGTTTGTGCGCAAGCGCAGACACCTGCACACCTGCCTGGGCCCCCCAGCAACTGGGGGTGTGCTGCTGTCAGCAGGAGGACAGGACTGCAACAGCCAAGGAAAACAAACTGCCTGCTGGTGGGAACAAACCGGGCGTAAAGCTTCCCCGGGCAGCTGCAAGCCCATGGGTGCACGGCTCCGCGCCGTCCCTTGCCAAAGTTGATCCATTCTTTGACCGTGCGTAAATCAGCATTTCCCCATCCAAATCTTTCACAAACAACAGATGGACACTATTTTTCCTCATTATTCATCCAGGAAAGCCAGACCAGTACCTCTTGGGTTTCCGGGGGCAGTCCCAGTGTAGCAGAGGACAGACACGAACAGTTCGCAATTCCTGTCCTGTGCTGAGGGCACCACTGGAACCCGGTTATCAGGCACAATGAGCATACTTACAGAAGCTCTGTCTCTCTTACAAAGAAATGCAGTACATCATTCTTTTTCTAATTATTACTCTAAAACACATGCATTACTGAAATATTTAATTTCGACTTTCCAGCTTGGCATTTTCATTAAAAACCTTACTAAAAGCAACCCGTCAATCTCAGTGAAGGCTTTGGCAATACTGAGCAGACTGGACTAGCTAGTAATATTAAGTAGCCAAGTCTAATATTTTATCATCTGCATTCTTGTGCATATTTTGATGTCTGCGGAAACACAAACGAACTCCTGACTTCCTACACTACTGTACATATAAACCTCTAACACACCAGTGGGAAGAAATAACCCTATCAGTGTAGATGGGCAATTTTACCTCACTGCAGCTGCGAAGTTCAAGCTTATTGAGTAACTAGCTCACATCTCTTCAGATGGTAAATGCACAGCAGATACATCAGGCCCTTTCTCATAGCTTAAAAAGAAAAGCAGCCACCTCTCTGAACAGGGGCCAACAGGATTCTGGCTTTACACGTCTTGCCCAGCTTCCTGACTTCTCTGCTTCCCTGCGCAGAACAAGTTTGGCTAATTCAAGTAGCAGAGCCACAACAATAATGTCTCTCCAGTACTGAGCATTTTTATGCGATTCATTTCAGTCATTGACGATTCAAGAATGAAAGAAAACCGTATTTTTAACATATGTTTGTTACATTTTTGGAAGGAGAAAGGAAATCACTTTGCACAGACAGTTTTATAGATAATTCAGTCTCCCATCTTGGCTTGTTCTCTGTTGACTTGGAGTTCTCAAGCGAACTCAAATTGCACTACCTCCCAGGTTTTAGGTCCCAGTGCTCCAATTACAAGAGTGGGCTTTTTCTGGCTTTCACAGATTCCTAGCTGCTTCTGGGAAGAAGCACCGGGTCCGTGCTGACCCTCCTCATGCAGATTTCCTGTTGGATTTATTAACTCTTTGTTAGTTGTCGCTACTTCTCCTCCCAGGGCCCACGCGAGTAGGGGCTTCTGCAGGAGCGAGCAGCAGGTGGCTTGGTCCAAGGGCAGTCACCTAGGCTGCGTTAACAAGGGTAGGCATGAGGGCATACACTCACCCTACCTTCCCCTCAAACTGGACCCGTGCCCGCCTAAGCACCCCGATGGCCTCCCAGGAACATTACACCAGACGGGTACGGAAATCCAGCCGCGAGGCACATGCCTCATCTCTTTGTGCTGCTTGACTTTGAATCTTCGAAAACCCAGCTGTCATGCAGCCCCAGTACCTTCCCAGTACACTGCCACTGGCATTGCCTGCCCTGCGTGAAAGCTTCCTGCTGCTGTGTGGTGACTGTCCGTGCAAACCTGCAGACAAAGCCCCGGGATGCTCGTTTGGCTCCCGCGCCTGCAATGCCAGTGGCAAACACGGGGGCTTGACGGCACCGGGAATCCGCTGTCTGCAGATGTGTCAGTCGTGCGTGCAAATATCCCACAGATCCAACTGGGCTCACAGTCACTGCGCGTTGAAACACTGAAGGAATTAGCTTTCCAGCTAGCAACGCGAGTTGAATTCCACTTTTATTTGCTTTGCGAGTTAATGTAAAACCTTCCAACAGCCTCCGAGAATTTCAGCTCTGGGGGAATGCAAGCGGCCATTTGCCACCACAGCTTGCAGATGTGGCCTTCCTCTCTCAGAAATCAGAGTATCTTTTTGCAAATCTAAATGTCCTTAGGAGCATCTCCTATGCTAGAGCATTAGCTGCAGCGTCCTGAACCCGAGGCAGACTGATTTTGCTGCCCACACCTTTGCCTACTGGCTCCCAGTTGCCTCATCGGTAACAAAGTGAGTCTGACCACCGCCATCAGTCACCGAGCAGATAGGACACGTTATCTAGGGCGGACTGGCAGCAGTTTATTTGAGTGCTGTTTGAAGTCATTAAGTCACTACTGCTTAATCATCTCGGAAAAAATAAAAGACTCAAGTCAGAGCAGAAAGCGTTCGTACATGAATGCCCTATTTCTTCTGCTTCCTGACGTTAAGGGAACAGTAAGTTCATCTTCGGCCGAGCCTCCCGGGACACGCTGATGGGATTTCACAGAGCACACAACTCCAGCGCGCTGGCTGCTTACAGAACCTAAACAGCATTGTTTTTGTACTGACCCCCTGAAGCATTCCAGCTGCTCACACACTGCAGGGAAAACCTGCAATCTCTGTAATTTCTTAAAAATAATCCCCAAAACAGACCTGCACCATGTTTTCAGGCACGGGCAACGAGGGAAGCAACACTAACTTTAAGGTGGCATTTCAGTAACTGACAAACTCTTTATTAAGGTCCAACTACACGAGTTTCCTTATCTTAAAATGAGATGATTGCTATCTAATCCAAAGTCTGTGCTGTAAAGAAAAAAACATTCCTTCGTAGAGGATAAAAATCTCGCATTATATACAGGACTGTAAGGCGTTAGGTACGTCACGGACAGGCAGGAGAGCTTCCCCCGGAGGATTTCTGCGTAGAAGGTAAGGGCAGGTTTGGAGTTCTCACAGCGCGTGGGGTGTCTGATGCTTCCAAAGGCTGTCATGCTGTTGATGGTTTTTATTGGTATGACGCAGAAATTCTGGCCTCACAAAGGAGAAAGTTTTCTTTTAACCACGTCCACATGTGTATCAATACGCAATGCCGAGTACACATGCTTGTGTTTGCATACACACATGCAAAAACATGCTCTGGAGATGATTTCATCATTAAATAGCTTATTGCTGAAACAGGATCTGATCTGTGAAAGAAGTACTTACTCTAAGTCAATTAAAGAGGATCAGTATCGAGCCAGCAAAAATTAGATTATAGCTATTGTTCTTATGCAAAGGTCAACACCTTTCAGAGGTAACTCAATCTCATGTGTTTTTTAAAAAAACTTTGTAACACGCTATGGGCAAGCTTGGAGAGCACGTAACTGTGGGCTTCTTACTCTTTTCATGCAGTGCAGCAACGCAATGAAATCTGCAAAGAACAAAAGACTAACTTTGAATGTTACTGTTTGATTTTATACTTAAGAACATACTCCCAGAGCCGTGGTGTATCTTACTACGTATAGGGCATTTGGATGAAGTCTGGAACAGACTTCCTGAGCGCATGCACTTATTCAAGTCCTTGTGATGACTCCCCCAAGCACGTTCACACAGGGGAGAGGGGGGTGTTTAAACATGGCTACTACAGCTAAATTCCAGTTGCAGACTTAGGAATTTTCAACCTAAAATCCCCTTTCCAATTTCAAGGCATTGCGGTATTTTCCACAACATCCTGTCATCGTCAGGCTGCAATCTTGTTTACAGCTGCTGGGAGTTTTGCCACCAGTCTCAGGAGTCAGATGTTCTTATGAACTGGGGTGGTTTGCCAGACAGAGGTCATACATGTTCCTGGTAGATACAAAAAAAAAGGACAGGAGGATGGGAGGACGGGAGGGAGGAAGGAAAGGAGGGAGGAAGGAGAAAATAAACTGCATGACAATATTGAAGTCTTTGAGAACTTTCTTCTTGTAAATGGTTGCTTGAATCAGTGAGCCAGTCACAAGTAAAACCAACCCACATGGACTATTTCCCCTTTATGTCAGTGACGCTGTCTTTTGGTTATACAGCTCTTACATTCTCTTATACACCTCTTATGTATATATCTACTACAGATTGCTCCTTAGCTACGTAAGAGAATGCTGCTCACTAAGAATAGGAACAAGCCTGCCATATACCTTCCCACAAGGTGCAGAAGCACAAAACTGCTTTGGAAGAGGACTGATTTATTATAATAGTATAATTTATAAAACACTTTGGTGCGCTGATACAAATGTTGATCCATCTCCACCAAGAAGTTGCTTTTGGCAAACATTGCTCTGTTTGGAAGACGTTTCACAGCAGCACAGCCCGACACAGCCGGAGACTGTCAGATCACAAGGAGGCCCAACACACCTGGTATTCCCCCTCCTCAATCCTCTCTGCTTCTTTTTGACTAGCCATTAGCAATAGGCACTTGTTGATGTCTTCCTGACCTCACACAGGTGAAACACTAGCTAGCCAAGGATCTCTAACATTCTACCCTAACCACTGAATATTCAAACCTCTCCTTCTGGAACGGGCAGAGAATGAAAATCAGAAGTACTTCTGAAAAGGATGGAAGCCCTTTGGGGCCGGATTTCCAAGTACTCCCAGTTACACCGAGATTAAGGTCAACCACCACGGCAAGCGCTTGGCATTCAGCAACCTGGAATAACTGCATGTGGGCGCTTCTCTGCTGCCAGCAGAGTGAATCATCCCTCGTCAGCAGAAGCTCCTTTTGCAATGTGTTCATACAAGGTGGAACACTTCATCCTCTTCATCCTTTTTCATTCTTTTATTTCCCCCCCCCCCCAAAGCAAGGTATTCAAGGGAGTCTTTTCTGACACAGCTGCACCAGTCAAAGCACGTGGGTAAGAGCCCCGTGCCCAAGACGGAGAGGCTGTGACCACGGGGTGCAGCACGGCTCTTGTGCCTGCGCCTGTTTTTCCCAGCGCTACCAGGAAGATGAGGGCAACAAGTCAGAAGGCACGCTTCAGGGGCTGGAACAGCTAGCCCAGAGCTTTTCACCACGCAGAGCAGCGGCAGCAATTCATACACCACCTCCAGCACACAGCAGTGTTCAAGCAGCCCCAGAAAACAGGAGGCCTGCGTGTCACGAGCACAGCCCCACTACACCTGGTGCTGTAGTTACACATTAACACAGGCAGCATCTCAGGGCCTGCCTGGCTACGAAGGAAACTACTGGAAAGCATTTCATATAAACTAAACGAGGAGAGAGCAAGCAGCTCATTGAAACTTCACGTTATCATCACGTTCGCACATGAGAGCCTGTTGCTTGCATAAATCAGTGCTTTTTATAATTTCTAAGTTGTAATTTAAATGCAAATTCAAGAAACTGTTTATATATTTACTTTCTCTTCCTAGACTGTTTTTTTTTTTTTTAATTCCAGACAGAATTAGATGCTTGCCATACATTTTAGAGTCCTGCCATACGATTTTTCCCTGGAAATGAACTGCCATTTTGGATGACCTCCTTGGATTAAAACCAAATTCCCCGACTTGACAGTCGAGGCCTGGCTCAGTTCCTCCAGGTGCTCGTACAGACATCCACAGGACTTGGCACAAGTTGTTGGGAAGTTCACTACGGTGTCGGGGTGGGTTTCAGTTGAATTACACCAGGGCCAAACTCTTCTCTCTTACAACGATCAAAATGCAGGGTGACTTCAACTTGCTTCAACCACATAAACCAGTGTCAAACAAAAGTTTCAACTCTGAAGAGGAGCATCTTTACCTGAGTGATGCCCATCATAGGATAGATATGCACTGCAACTACTAACACCAGAAAATACAGGCGGGGAAGCTAAGTATACCCTGTGGCAGGCGGCCACATTCCTCGTGCCTGTCAGCCACGGAGTTAAGCTGACTTGACTGCCCTGTGTGGGAACAAAAACAGGGCAGGAAGGGGTTTGTTGGAAGTCATCTCGAGATCCAACCACCGTTCTGCAGCCCGTTCAGAGTTGCTGCTGTGGGAAATGCATAGCAATCCTACCTCTTCTTCATGTCACCCTTGTGCATGGTCCAGACACACGGACACCCTGCCTGTTCTCCCAGGATCATTTTATTCCTGACGAGTCCTACACCGTGATCGCTGCCATCCACAAGCACTCGCCGGGCGCCTCCAGGTTGGGCAGCAGGCACGCTGGACAGGTTGGACAGGCAGCTCTCCAGCCTCCTCTGCACCAGGCTGCCCTAAAGCCACTCCACTGCCGCCTGTGGCCAGCACAACGGGGGGCTGCAGAGGGCAGCACTGCCCAGCTCTTGGCTTGCTTCACCCGGCACGGGATATCACAATGGAAACGGAGTATTAACTGCACTAACCTCGCTGTCACACCCACTGTGAAATTCCCTCAATTCCAAGGCCTCCCCGAAAGCCAGCACACAGCACCCGCACCAGCTCTTGGGGACCCCAGCCGGTGCAAAGGGAGCAGAGTGCAGGAGAGGGAACATGTCAGAGATGGAAAGGGGATGGCGATTCCTTTCGGAAAAAGCCACTGAGTACAGGAACAGCCAAGAGCCTGGCTCCAGCACGGCTCCAGTGCCACAGGATGCAGACTCACCAGGGAAGTGGAGCTGCAGCAACAAGTGGTGCTCTCAGCTCGGTGCCTGGCACGGCGTCAGGGCAGAGCTCAGCCTGCATACCAGCTCTGCTCATCTGAGACGTCTTTATCTACTGCCCGGTCACCCACCTCAGCACAAGGAATAAACGGATTTGGAGAAGTTGATCTCTTTATGCTTTTGGATTCATTTTAAGCACAGACAAAGGCCATTAGTTAAGCCTGTTAGGCAATGCCTATTAGGAGGGAGTTCTCCGTCACTCCGCACAAGAAAATACTGCTGGGGAGCATCGTGAGAGGTCAGGCACCACCGTTTCCGATGCACAAAAATCCAGCCTGGGATTCAACCTCATTTTGTTTAAGAGCTGCCAAAGATTAGGCACTTCAGTACATTACCTGACAGCAGCCACCCAACTTACCGTGACAGTCCACACGGCGTAGATCTCACCGCCTCACACAAAGCAATTCCCACCTACTAGTAAAGGGACCGTGCGTTGTGCTGAACGACAGGGCTGTGCAAAATCTTGATGCTTTCCTTAGCAGCAAGCTGTGCCCCCAAAGGTGGAAAGGGCAATGAAGCCCTAAGTGCAGCAGTTAATCTTTACCTTTCCTCTTCAGAAACAGGTTAAGCACAAGAGACCGCCAAGGATGAACTCTGCCTACAAGGAGGCTGAAACTGTCCACATCCTTGTGGTAAAGACTTTAGTCAGACGCTGAACCATACGAGCCACCTATTTTAAAAAATAAAAATACAAAGGAGAAGGATGGCAACCAATTACAGTGATGGTTTTGAGTTAAAATTCACATACCTCAATAACGTTGCATTTGTCTCTGTTCTGCCTACAGCCCAAGAAATGTAACGCACCCAGACAACACGTTACACATGACTGCCCCACTCCCAGACTTTACCCAGGGCTGACACGGTCTGAAGGGGGTGTCACATACCACCCAGCTCTTCTCATTACCGACGTGCATCTCCACAGGACACGTTATACATTTCCACACTGCAATTTAATCTGTTGAGTTATGGTGTCATCAGTCAGACATTATTTAATTACTATGGAATAAAAGCCTTATTAAAACTCTCCCCAGCCTTTGTCAGAGCAAGGCAACTTATGAACACAACTGGATCTTCAGGGCATTTGCAAGGGAGTATTCCCCATCTATTTATTTTAAATAATGTGTTGATATGTAATTGATGCTGTCAAAACAGAAAAGGAATTAAAAGAGCTGATGCATCAAAAAAAAAAAAAAAAGCTGCAGATCTAACAGTAGTTAATGGTACTCTGAGGACATTAAACCTACGTTATCCCAGCGGTGGTGTTGACACGCTCTGCCAAACCTATCTGAAGTGTGGTTTTATCATGGAGGTACGTAGGAGTCCCACGAGATCAAAAGCACTGTCAAGTGGATAATGAATTTCACATTTTTCTTCTCCCACCATCTGCATGCATGGACAAAGCTGTACCCAAAGCACAATACATCAACATACACACGTACACATACTACAGCACCTTCTGTACAAGATCCCACTTCTCAGCCAAACAACGTGGCTGGAAAAGGACTGGCATGTAACAAGCCTTTGGGGATTCTTTAAATCTGTTTTCTTGCATTGATGTCTAACTCGCCTTTGAGAAGGATTTTAAAGGAGAACCCCAAATCTGCATTCAGAGCGAACAGCGGAATTACAGCATTTTACATAAATGCTGGTTCAGTATCAGAAAAGAAATCTACGGTGATTAACAGGGAACCACAGCAAGTGGATCTGCACTCATTTGTGCAATACATGGATCCGTAGCAAGTGCCACTCGGCACACGCAGAAACAACAAACCTCTGGGGAAAGCCACGCTCGCCCCTCGTCCCGGCTCCTGCTGCTGTGACAACGTCCCCAGGCGGCACCCTGCCCTCTCTGACCGCCCATGCTGCTTTCCTCTCACTCAGAAGAATCGCTGCTGAGTGCTACCACCACGCCTGGGGCACGGCTTTCTGCACTCCCACTTTGTTTTTAATTAAAGTAGAATTATAAAAGGCACACTTGGATGGCTGCTTTTGTTTGTGACGTAGCACAAACATAAAAAAGAGATGTTTGCAGCTCAGACATCATAGCGAACACACTGCATTGGTTGGTAATACCTTTCTCATATCACAGTGCAGATGAACATCTGGGTTCTTTATTATTCAAGCTGCACTCACTGTATAATACTACACAGTATTATAAAAATGCAAGAAAATTATGCATATATTTCCAGGAAAGCAAAAGTAAACCTACCTGAAGTGTGCCAAAATATCTACCTATTCCCCTCCCCTTCCCTTCTGTGGCAAGCTCAGCAGTGTAAGGGGGGGGAGACACGGAAGAGAGCCACACATTAACTAATGCTTACAGCTAACCAACACCAGCGGTGCATCTGGCAGAATGTATCATTCAGAGAAATGGATGTCCAACAAACAGAGTAGGAAAACATTTCGGAACAGCTAAAAATGGCCTTGCTTTCAAATATCCATCACTGCCAAAGCCATGACCTCTCTGGAGTCATCATCCAAAACAGAACAGATGGAAGCTAAGTGTGCTTTTATCCATCACGGGCCCATAATAAATCGCAGGCTGCTCATCCTGCCGAGGTTCTCCTTCACCATTTTGCAAGCATTCCTCTGCAGCACTGCAAAAAGGCATTTACACCGTGGTGGTTCTTTTGCTGTTTAGCAGAGCTTGACTTGACTTTCCATTGATTATGAAATGAGAAGGGTACAGCCCAAATTATTTCATTTCCTCCAGTGCAAACACTTGTTTCACCTGTCTTTTTGGTAGCCCAGTGTTTCTTTCTGTTATTCATTCTCCTCAGCTCCAACCACTCTCGTCTCTCAGACCTTGAGGTTTTGGTTTGGCTTGCCTGCAGCACAAAGTACTGTCACCCCCCTCGTGCATCACTTTATTCACGTAGCTGAGCAAAGCTCTACCTGACGGCTTCAGCACTTTGCCCAAGCTTTTTGCTGAGGACCATGCTCCTCGCTTCTGCCCCAGAAAGCAAGGTGACATTAGAGATGACAGTGACCTGCAGCACAAAGCACAAGGCTGCAGTGCTCTGTCCTGGAGGGAACCATCCCCGGTTCAGCTCATCTTGTCCAAGTCCAGCAAGGTCTCCACGGAGCCAGCTCTTCCTCACCATGCCACACAAACCTCCTGCTATTACCCTTGAACAATTCCAGAAGCACTACTGGTGTCACTGTCCTTGACAGGCCTACTACTCCACCACAGCCTGGGATCCCTTGGACGGCCCCCCAGGCGAGTAGGATGCCCTCACTCCCGGCCAAGCACGTCGCTTCTCAGCGACACCCCGCCGTGCCGAGGCTCCCCGTCCCTGTTCGGCAGTGCCCGTGCTGCTGCCGTGTTGTGGCCCAGCGTCCCTCCCGCGGCTCTCTCTTCCCAGGGGCAGCACCCGCGGGCTCGGTGCCAGCTCCTCCCGCCGAGGTCGAGGACAATAACGCGCTCTGTGCTCGGACCAAGCCGTGCCAAGCGGTAGCAGATGGCGTCTTCCCCCACAGGCCCCGCCGCAGTTGGCACACTGCAAAGATCAGCCTTCCCCGGGTGCTTTCCGTCTCCCTCCTCCCTGTGGGCACACAGCAGGCTGGCTGACGAGACTGCCACATTTTCCCTAATCGCCCCTGAAAGGAGCCCTTTACAGAGCGGGTCTTCTAGATGTCCTGCCTCGAGAGCAGCCCTCACCTCCTCCCACGGGGAAGCCTGCTCAGTCTGAAGCAGAAGTCGACTTAACACCATCTAGAGCTGCTCCTTGACGCTATTCCTGCACTAATCATCACATCAGGCTTCATTAAGACCTGACAGCTGACCTTGGGCTTACCATTTGAAGCTCCCTTTTCACAGGCATGCATCAATCATGTGCTCCTCCTTGGAATTTCTGCCCCAAAACAAAAGCCAACCGCTCACTTAATATCATGGTGATCTGAAATACAGCACGGAGCAAGAAGATCTGGCCACCAGCTGTACCCACTAGCTTTATAGAAGACACACAATGTGACCAGCAGAGATGTACCTCTCCGGAGGTAGCAGCTCAAGCTGGGCCTGCAGAGGACAGACAACACAGCATCCTGTGTGGAGCCGTTCCTGTCCCAAAGAAAGGTTCCCCTTTGCTGTCAGAGGGAATGTGTCAGGCTAGCCGGGCTTTCACCACCCTGCACAGCAGATCAACACCAAGTACCAGTACACGAATAAACTCAAACTGGCAGCTGCGAGGTGGAAATTCTGCTCTTCAGCCTTAGATCTGACAGCTGGGCTCAATAAACTCAGACTAGCAAGGGCCTTGCACTCACCACAGGCTTCAAATTTTGTTCTGCTTCTCTAACGCACAGCTAAAAGGCAAGGAAGAACCGACTTTAAGTAAGAATCAGGGTTCCCCAAGCACCAGCAGTGGGACAGAGGGAAGACAAAAACAGCCTGCAGAAGGATTGGATGAAGACCAGAAGACCGCCGAGCCCCTTACAGCCACAGGATGGAGGATGAGATCAGGCAGCAATGTCCAAGCATATGAGAAAACAAGAAGCAAACTTGCTTTAAGATCAGGAAACTTCAGGAAAACAAGCCCATTTCTGCTGAGATAAGCTAGGTGCTAGGCATTACCATTTGGAGGATGCAGACCCTACTATTTTGCCTCTCCTGCCTCCGATGTTTCCTAGCACCACTTTCCTTTCCACTTCACACCATTTTTTGGAAACATAAGTCTCAAGCTGTACCTTCTGCATGCTGCTGACGTGAAACAAGGTAAACGTGGAAGCCCTGCACAGGGTGTTAACACAGAAGTGCGTCTATCGCTTCACTGGACTTTTTGCTGCCACCACTAGAGGGACATGAATGAACCATAGGGTTTTTTTTATATTAAAAAAAAAAAAAAAAAAAAAAAAAAAAAAAACACCACTAACCCAAGCTAGTAGCTGTTCAGCCTGCTATTGTAGTTATGGAGATACAAGTAATGGTGTTTCTTTTGAGACATAAGGTTTTCCTTGACACACCTGGAAAGTATCGTAACACATGACTTTGTGCTGGGAAACACAAAGGTGTGTGTGTCCATGGGACATAGTTAATGACCACAACAGAGACTTCTGAATCTCTGCTGTACCTTCACAACTCATTCGAACTACAGAGCTGGGGCCTAATTTACCTTCAGCCCCACACAGTACTACCAGCAGCCATTTCTGGTCAGCTCAAGTGCCAGCTTCAGTGCTGAGGTGCTGAAATTCATCCCTGCTGCGCCTTTTAACATGGAGCAGGAATAAGCAGCGTCCTCAAGCACAACTTCTGTGATATGAGCTACACCTTCCCCCCCTAAGAGCAAATCCCATACCCAGGTATTGTGATGGTGGAAGACGTGTACCACAAACCTGACTTGTGTGTCTTACACCACATGGCTTTTGAAGGTGTCCCAAGCTCTTGTAAGTAGCAGACAACATCCAGAGTGACACGGGTGGGTCACACAGAGAAAGAAGCGTGTCAAAATGATCAGCACGGCTAACCTCACCTATGAAGCGAGCGCATCAGATCCCGTGCATCAGATGTTGAGCAGGGCCACGCATAAGCAGTCTGCTTCTGAAGTAGAAGCAGCAATTGAAAATCTTTTTTTTTTTTAACCCCAATTTCACATCCCCCCTTTCACTCAAGGCATAGCGATGCAAACAATCTGCACACGTGCAGAGCAGTCATGCAGTATTCTGCCACGTGAAATTAATGCCATTGAGAACAGATGATTGAAAATAAAGTGACATTGCTTTGCAGGAAGGTCAGTGAAAGCTACATGTGTTCAGGAGTTCCCACAAGCACCACCTGCTCTCAAAAAAAGACCTTGGCAAAGCAATGGCATTCAGAAAGCAGGAAGCAGTACTGCTACTGTTGTAAATATAGGCACTTTCAACCTATACGCTGTACTCATTCACACAGATAAAATAAAGGGTTCGTGATAGCAGGCTTCATTTACTCGGATTTCTGATGGCTCGTGTTTCAGAGGCTTCGGTTACACAGCCAAGCCGTGCGAGTGCAGGTAACGTGCCCGTTCTGCACATACTGTATGCTTCAGAGAAGACATTCAGACAAGAGTTCTAAACATCTCTTGCATCTAGATTTAGTTCCTATGGTTTTAAAAGGAGGTGAACTAAACTACACTGCTTTCTACCAGGTTAATTTTAAGGCTGACCACGAAATCGATGAATTATTTTTTCTATATTTCAATAGAGATTGGTAATTAAATCATATATTTCAGGCTCTTCTATGTTAGATTCAAGTGCTGGAGTTCTACTAGAAAAGGGATTACATCTTCCAAAAGCAAAAACGTGGAACATCTCCCCTTGTGGGATAGCCAGAACCTTTTTTTCTTTTTTTTTAATTCTCCAGTAGCCCTTGACTGAGTAACCCCAATCTTATTCTAGAAACAGATGTGATATCATGCAAGGATCTTCCATATGAAGGAGAGGGAGTGAAACTACTCACATGATGCAGCAAATATGCGTCACAGTCCTTGCCTTTTGTCTCCTAACCTCCCAGCATAAATGACAAACAAACTTTACTTTTACCATTAGGCCAGGTTTACATTTCCAGAACATCATTAACATGCAAGGACGTTACTTCTTGCAGGTATCACCTCAAAGCCATGGGGACACAAGGGTACGAAGGAGTAGGGTACAATGTCACCAAGTCTGTCATTGCTGAACCTGGGACAAAAATCAGGTATTTTCAGCTCAGTGCCTTCCCCCAGTGTTCCTCAGTAGTCATGACAACAAATGCAGGAAAAAACATAGCTAAAAAAAAATTATTTTACGCGTTGACCTGTAGGGAACTGAGCTTGAAATTAGCAGATTTTATAATGACAGTGCAGAAGCTTGATAGCATGACCTACACCTCATTTCACAGAGCTGCAGGAATTGGGAGGGTTTGAGTTTTATTTCTCTATGAAGGAAGCAAACCTATTATGTGCACATCAGGTATCTGAGCATCACAATGACTGCTGCTCAGGACAGAAAAGAGTTGCATTCCCCCGGCACCAACACCATCAGCCTTTAGCCGTCTCCCTTTCTCTGGCTCGCTGACTCCACGCATTTCCAAGGCTCCCTTAAAAAAGCAGGTTAGGTTTGCTACAGCTTTCTTTGCAGGCCGAGAGCAAGACAGAGCACGCCATGCCGTCGGCACACAGCGAGGTGGCTTCCTACGAACCACATTTCTGAGATTGTGAGGAAGCACTGCACTAATACAGCCAGCGCTGCATTCAGGAGACCTTCAACGGGAAGAGAACAGCGCTCACAGCTGCGCTAGCGCAATACGCCGCTATCGAGATTCCTCTGGGCAGTAAGGCTGGGGCCCGTTTGATTAAACAGCCCGGCTGCTCCCTCCAGAAGATACCAGAGGCACAATTAGTTCAGCCAGCAGTATCAGCAATGCCCTTGAGGTCCTGTGCTCCTGACAACTAATGAAGAGGCAGTGCTGGCTGTCAGAGCGTGCAGGGGGAGGCATTCATCTTCGTGGCAGCGCCAATTAAATCCACCAGGGTCATACCAGGAGGAGACAGGAATTCAGCGCAGGGAACAAGCCAAAGCCGACTGGCTTTATACACGGCCTTTGGGTTTTATATGCTGCAGAGAAGGGAATCAATTGTTGGTTAGCCATGCTTAGGGTGAAGGGAATACAGAGCATCTGCATGAGAGCACGTGTGGTGAGAGCATCTCAGTGCTGGTGGGCATGCGCGCTATGGAAAGGCTTTTTTCATTTTTTCCCCCCTCCTCAGCTGGGTGAGAAACTACTCTGTACACCAACACTTCTCTCCTGAGGCCCAAAGGAGGGAATTTGCTCAGGGCACTGCATTCCTGACACTCTGCTAAGCCTCCAGAAAAGCTACTTGCAGTACACGGGGACGTATCCTCACCTCGGACACGGCCTTTACTCCTGAGAGAGAACGTTATGCAGGGAGCTCTCACCCCTTATTTTTCTCAAGTTTAAGTCCTTACAGAAAGCAAACAGCTCTTCTTCCAAACACTGGGGTTCAAAACCCTCTGAAATGTTTCCTTCCCTTATATTTGAATTTTGTCAGTCATGTTGCAACGTGTAACTTAACCATCTGGCCTGTTTGGTGCCTCCGCGTCAAGTCCAACCTTTGCAGTCCTGCAGAAATCCTGCTGTGCCGTGACCCCTAGGACTATGAAACACCAACAGCAGAAGAGAAGGGCACTGAAACAGAGTCTGCAGGACACACTTATGGGATACAGCAAGTCAAAGCAAGGGTAATTTTTAAGTGTCTTAAAAACAGCAGCAGCAGGTCTGGAAGCAGCACTTAGCATCTGAAGATCTGCACTGTTCTTGCACACATTACAGAAGGTAACTGTATGGTGCTTCCAAAACACTGAGAGACCATGCATTGGAGCTCAACCAATTAAGACAATCCAGTTAGTTAATAATCAGTATCCAAGCTGTTAAGGTATATGGGAGCAAAAAAAACCTTGCTTGTATAACCAAAAAAGCATTTGTATTTAAATCCTGTTTTGATTTTTTTTTTTCCTGCTAAAGGTACACGAGTGAACTTGGGAAATCCACGTACTCCAGACCTGATGGAAACCTGTACCCATCTCCAGGTGGCATGAATCCCCACCCTCTGCAGCCTTCCCGTTTCAGATGCTCAAGAACCCATGGTGAAATTCTCAGGGGGTTTATCTGCCAAGCACCGTGTATCAACAGGGAACTGGAGGGTTTTTAATAACTTACAACGCATTGGCAGCCGTTTATCTTCTGAAACCTCACGACATGCTGGCAGAGGCTCAAGGGCCTGTTTGGCAGCGGTGGAATCAGAGCGACATGTACAGACAGAAACCAGCTCCCTCCTGACCCCTGCCATCAGTGCACAGACCTACGGCATCTCAGCTGAATTAAAAATAAAACGGCTCTTCTACAGGAGTGAAATAGCCTTGTCCTTTGGAACCGGAAATAAATACCATTCGTTTTGAGGAAGGAAAGCCTGCTGCAGCAGTAGAAGCAAAATAATTTCTAACCCATCCTTTTATGTAAAGGACCCTAAGAAAAAAAACAGAACTCAAACCCACTTCATGCTCCCTACCAGAACAGTCAGTCTGCGGGAAACCCCATTTGCCAGATGGTATGCAATTAAAGAAGAAGATGACAGAAAGAAAGAAAAAGGCCTGTGGACACCTCTTTTTTCTGACTAATAAAAAAATCATTTTAATGATTTCAAAGTTCTGGGAATTCATATTTCACTTCCTTGCAGAGATTCTCTAATAAAGCCATGGGCTCTGGGGAAATGCTCTGTATTCCAGGACCTCACAAGTCCATACAGCCAGCCTAGAAAACTGCTGAAATACTGCTCGCTGTTCTGGGAACGCTGAGCACAAGCCAGACAAGAGCAGCAAGCAGCTCTGACAGGCTGGGAGCAGCCGCAACTCAAGTCCTCCAAAATAACATAAAACTACTCAGTAGGGCACTCTCCATGACAGCATCTGGGAGCACTTTCCTAACACCGATCTGCATAACCTACTCCTAAATTACCTGAAAATGATTCTTACAAGGGAAGCTGAGATGTAACAGCAGCCAAATGTTTTATCAGCAGCGACACACTCTGCTGGAGTGCCACAGGCAGTCCTGAGACAGGCTGGTGTGTGGCAGTCTGGAGAAACTGCTATTGTTCAACACTCTGTCCAGATAAAGCATTCAGGAAAGTAGCTTAAATATTTTAAGCATGTCCTATTTAGATTGATATCCAGCGTTTCTTTCCTCTCGAAGCAGCTGAAGCTGTGTCACTGGGGCAATTCGTTTGGCCCGATTTCACCTCGCACCACAGAAGGAAACAATGCTTTCACTGCCCATCGTCACAGAGCAGCCGCCTTCTGAAAAGATGTTCGTGCAGAACCCGTGCGCAGGAGCAGGAGCAGTGCAATTCTCCAGCAGCACTTTCCAGCCTCTTTTCCTGGCCACAGCTCTTGGGCCCAACAAACCAACCTGTGAGCATGCGGAGCGTACATCGCTGAGTAGTTCCTGCTCTCTGCAGTCCCCACCATCCACGGCTCAAGAAAGGCCCCATGGTCTGGGGGTTGGGAGTCAGCCCTGGAGCTGTACAGACACGAGATCAGCAGAACCACAGGTTCAGAGAGAAGCAGAAGCAGAGGCAAGCGACTTCCCTGCCACATTATAGCTTCTGCAGAACCGCCTGAGTAACCCCTGAGATCTAAGCACAAAACTGATTTTCAGTCACAAAGGAAAATTTGAGGGACATGCAAGTTGTTGCATCTTCAGAAACATTACTATGGCAGCATATAAACTGGAAGGATTTTTCACTGAAGTTTCTTTAATACAGATGACCGATTTTCTCATTTGTTCCCCATCAAGTGACTCGGTAACTCAGTACTACCCAAGTAGCAATGAGTTCAGAGACATGTGCTGGACGGCGATACCTTGGGTTCTACAAAGTGCCTTTCTGAAGACAACGGGGACTTCTCATTTCCATCCCATCCAGTCACTATTTAATCCCTGCTCAGCAGCCACCACCACAACTGAAATGAAACATTCCCCTGAGCGCGAGGGAGGCTGTTAATAACCCGAGTCATTAATCACCTGGCGGTCACACCAACTCTGGTGCAGAAAACGCCAGCACAGCGAAGCAGCCTGGCCCCACGCTGTACAGGAGATGGTTCCATTCCTGTAGAGTATCTTCATCAGTTCAGGGGAAAAAAAAGTGTTAAATAATGTCACGGCTTAAGGAATGAACAGAATGCTTTGAAAATGCAAATTCAAGCATCTGTATTTTAATTACAGCACCAACAAAACTAGAAGGCATTTGTCTCCACACATGTTTCTTTCATTCATCTTCACAGACGGCTGTACAAAGAGAATTAGTTTCATAGTATAAACCAACTCCCACATGCATTCCCAAAATGATTTGCGTGTATTTCCAATAAACAAACACACACACACACAAGTTTTCAGGCCACCCACTGATGTGATAGACAAAAAGAGGACTTGTCACCGCTGCCTTTGGGATTATAAAGTGTCATTCCAAGAAGAGGGTGAGCCTCAGTGCCATACATTTAACATGAGGTTCAGCTAGGCTGACAAAAGAAAGATCCCTGCAAGCAGATCTTGTTGCTACGCAGCTGTTTTCTCACACAAAAGTTAGGAAACGCTGAAGAGAATGTTGGCTAAAATATATTTTTCTCAGTTATTTCCATTAAACCCCATCCCATCGTTGCCATCTACCTCCACAACCAGCGTTCATGCTGAGTCCCCACGAGCACCCTGGTGACAAGCAGCTCCCTTACGAAGCACTGACAGTGCTTGCCTTTAGCAGTAAGGGTGACACAACAGCAGGAGGAAAACTCGCTTCGTCTCTGCTCAACATACAGCTGACAATGCTTCCATGGGCACTAGGATGCCTTCCTGATCAGCCCGTGTCTCAGTTTTATTTTGAGCTGCTGAAGACCTAGATTTTTGTCATGACCCCATGGCACAGTATCTCCCCAGGACAACTGCTCCGGTGTCACTACAGCTGCAGAGTCACTACCAGAGGGCAAACAATAAATATAGCACTCCTACCTTAAACACTTTCAAAACCTCATACTCGGCATGAAAAGCGAGCTAACAAACCCAGATAGGCAGGAACCCTATCTGACCTTCATCACATTGGGCACGTAACAGTTCAGGCTGACAGGAAATGTCCTGAGAGCTGCTGGCACCCCGAAAACCAGCAAAGAGCAGTCAATTATGGGAAAGGAAGCAACACAGATGATGCCTAAGGCTTAACAGTGTCCCAGCACCTCAAGAACAGGGAAAAACATGGTGTTTTCCGGAAGCTTTCTGCAATGTAGGCAACAAACAGGCATTCCAACTCTCAACACTTCTCAGTGGAATCAAGATTAGTCGACCCCAGGCTTGTAAAGTTAACAGGTTTACCTCTGTACTTTGAACAATACATAAGATACAGAACACAGGGAAAAACTTAAAAATATGATTGGTTCAAGCTGGGGTGAGCGTTAAGAAAGCCTCAAAAACAGGTACCACGCTCACTTTCTTCACATACTTACCCCTTACAGCACGTAGCCGTCATAGTCGGATTCCTTACTATGTACAAAACAAAAGGCACTCTGTGCTGAGCTGCGGCTGCAAATTCCACTTTGCTCTGCTCCTCCTTACCTGATGAGTGAGTGGCCTCCTTAACTTGGAAGTGTATTTCCTATTTCTTGCACTTCACAATATATCAAAATCTCCACATATTCATCACGACAAGTCTTTAAGTTCACATCCACTTGGTTTAAGAGCAAGAGCATAGAGATCGATTTCAATAAACATTATCCACAATTCATGCTTTTCAATAGCCATAATGGGAAAGTACACTGGAAGGTAATACGGGGATTAAGAGAATATATTGAATAAACACAGTGGGCTAACCAGATGTGGAGACACTTATCAAATCACTCCAGTAATACAGGCAGTCAGGAGCACCACTCAGTTGGCAGGGTAATGTTGTCTAGGCAAACCCACTCTCAAAAAAACATGAACAAGAAAAGCCACGCTAAAAACAAGTTTTGGTTTCAAAGCAGCAATGCTCGGTGTTGTTATCCACCTCCAGGGACAGGGTAGCAATGTTAGGTGCTGCTACCAGTGCCATCAGACCACAGGCTACACTGAGAAGCTTTTGCTGCCAAGTTACTGATCCCTTTATTGTCAGTAGAAGCTCCATTTTGTGACACCCAATACCATCTGAAATAATTGCACAATACACTTGTACCACCTGTATTCCACCTGATGCCACAACACCTGGCTGCAAAACAATCGTACTTTACACTGACAAATAAAAACCACATTGTTTTCCTATGCTGCCCAGAGGTAAGTGAAAAAAAATACATGAATCAGAGTATTAACAAATTAATCTTTTTTTTTTCCTTAAACTGAATCATTAATCACCTTCAGCTTCTGTTCTGGCCAAACAGATGTGGCCATTCGTCACTGAGAATACAAGTGCAAACAGTTTGTACAAGGAGCAGAATATCCTACCTGGAACAACTTCAAAAAGGAACTTCCCTGGACTTTCTTCATTGCAGGGGTGCTCAATTACTCTGTTGCCAGGCAGAAAGATGGTACCCTAAGGAAAAAAACAACATCAAATAGGGGATCAAAACTGCTACCTTACTTTGGAGAGACAAATGCTTCCTTTTTTTTCTTTTTGGCAGCAGCATACATGAATGCGTGTCGTTGCTCCTGGCCAGCTGATTTCTAAAGCAAGACTGAGGAGGGATTATCCAAAAAGCCAACATCATAGAACACCTTAATTAACGAAGGCATTCAGTAATGGCTTTAACCTTTTTTTTTTTCCCCACCCATCTGTTAGGCTTTTAATACCATGCAGATTTTTGTACCACTCACACCTAAGTGTGCTGCAGGGGACGCTTATCCGAGACGGAAGGGGTTGGTTTGATGCATTCACTGCCATGACCTTCACTAAGAGCAGGACTGCCAACTGGCGGAAGGAGGACAAGGAACGCGAGACAGCCTTCTCACAGAGGATTCAAAACCAAACAGAAAAATTAACCCGAAGAATATACAACTTTAAAAAGCATTGTTAACGACACATGCTTTACGTCCCATGCCATAAGCCATTATGACTGGTGTAATTTTGCTGCCCATTGTAATTTCCAGCTTGAAGTGTTTTTATCAAAGAAAGCTCTACATGCATCATGGGATGAGCAGAACGGAGTCCTCGCTCTCGAGCAAATTTCAGCGGCTCAGGAGCTTGTGTTGGTGAATACATAAACATACTTATGGTAATTACACACCATGTTATTCAATTAAACCAAAAAACACAAAATTAAGGAGACCTAGCCTACAGCACTGTAACCTAAAATCAATTTATGAGACAGTAAGTGAAAACGGCACTTAAATTGGCTGTGAATTCATTAGCGGTACGCATGCAGTCTCCTTACAATGTGATGGGATGCTCGCTGATTCTTTGATGTACAATCCTTTCAATATTTACTTCACAGTGAGCTGCCATAATGACAGACTTTTAAGAACCTAAGAACAAAACAGTCATAATATTTGTAACTTCAGCTCTTTTGTTCTACAGATGAAACTTACTTCCCCTACTAAAATGCAAAGCCTAAATCCCACACGGCAGCTCCATGTATTTGAAGCAATCTCAGCAACACCATACAGAACATTGCTGTTATTTAAAAAGAAAACATGCTCTCAATTGGTAATATATTTTAGTATTTTTAAAACTACTATTGGAAACATCGAAGCATGTGAAATACATATGTATGCTTTTCTAAACGCATATGCGGAGGACCGTGGGCTGTTGGAGCTGTGAAGCTTCAGCTAGTTAAAGCTTGGCGTTATATTGCATAGAGAATAAAAGGATTTTCAAGGAAGTTTAAGATCTGCATACACTCAGCCTCTAACCGAAGGCCCACTTAATGATGTGCTTGCCAAAATACTGCAGTGCAGCAAGAATGACATAAACCCGCTTTGGCTTAGGATCGCAGTACTACAGCCTCACCCGGGGGGCTGTATCCCACACTCAACACCCATGTCCAAGAGGGGCTCCATTGCTCCCTGGGAAGCTGACGGGACAAGGAGCTCCCATGCCCTCCAAGATGCTGACTACAAATACCTGATTTTCTATACATCTGGAGGGATTTTACTCAAAAACATGTCGATACATGAAGAAATGAACTGCTTTCTTGCCCAGATGTGTTTCTGGCATTTATGCTAACCCACTTCTACAAGGCTCAACCAGTCTGCTTGCTTCCTTGCAGCCTGTCCTGCCACCCCTTGCAGAAAGCTACTTCACATCCACATTATCAGCGGTCGTTCCTATCAGGTGTTCTCCTCGCCGTTCCAGCTTCTATCAAGAAGATTTAGCAAAGATTACTACATTCTCTTTCCTCTTGCAACCAAATGCTGCGTTTTCTTCTGTGTGTTTTGTTTTGTGGGAAGCTTCCCAGGAGTTTTCTGATACCTTTCTGCAGTTGCAGTGGACTCAGAGGATCTTCACAAGGTTTCTTCCTCTCTTTGCTGCTACAGATTGGTTAACCACATTGCAGAAGTGCCTGAGTTGCTTTGGCAGCAAAAGTTTCCAACGTTTTTTCCCTGCCAGGAAAAAACCTGCAGCCATCACCTATGGGCTCACTTGGTGTGAGCACTGAGCGACGAAGTGGCAGGCGGGCTGTTACCACCACCGAGCCCGAAAGGTTTCGACCACGAGTGCGCTCGCTGTTCGCCCCAGCGAGGCACTGGGGCAGCTTCGGAGCATTTCTCCCCTGCACAGGGGACGTAGCTGTGTAGAGGGATCCCTACACGCGTTACGGGTTTTCAATCCCTTTGCCAAACACTGCGGTTTTACTCAGTGTGAACCGTACAGAACTTGCACCGCACAACGCACGTGTCCGGTTTCGTGGCGCACAGGACAAGCAGCAGTGTGACACCAGGAACAACTAACAGTCACCACAGATCTAATTACCATAAGAACGAAGGAGACAGATGTTCTGCACTGAAATATGATGATTTTAAGACCAGCTAAGTAAACGGCCCTCTGGATCAATGGACTGCAGGTAATGCAGCCACCAGCTTGCAGTTCTGTAGCCGGCCGTACCTGTGCAGCGTGCAATGCGAGAGAGAAAGAAATGCTGCTGTGCTAGAGGCACTCTGAGGAGGGGGACGTAACACACCAGGAACGCAGACAGACAGAGAAGCTGCAGAAGAAATAGAGTTGGTTGGATAAAATGGGGTCAATACATAGTATAAGTTTTTCTGGCATAAATTCCAGTGCATTTGACATTTTCTCCTCCCACTACGTTAACACATTACTCCGGTTTGTTTCTGTGGAAGAATGAGAGTTGCTGTTCAGTTCCCAGAAATTCCCCAAAGAGAACTATAAAGGGGACCTTTCCTTTATTTAAGAAAAGGTTAAAGTCTAAGCTTTTTGCTTAATTTCTAATCAAGAAGCAAAATCACTTCCACAGAGGTTAATTCCACACGTACTGTTTGCTGGGTAACACGTATCCTGACCGAACAGAGAGAGCTGTCCATTTCCCTACAACGCGATTAGGGTATGTGTAAAGATCCTGTACATTTCGCTGCTGCCATACATTGCTTTAAGGTTCAGCGCCTCTCTCTGCCCAACATACAGCTCTTGCCCATAGAAGAAAACAATCTTGGCTTGAGCAGCCACTAAAAAAAAAACACAACTGAACTTCTTTTTGTTCTCCAGGAGAAAGCAAGCTGACACCAAATTAAGCTGTAGCACCACAGAAGACTCTGCTTCCATAAAAACAGAGGCTCACACATTGCATGCCTCTGGATTTTTTTTTCCTCCAGTAAGGGAAAGCGAGAAGAATGACTATCTCCTGACTCTGTCTGAAATTATTACAAGCTTTTTCTCTTTCTACATCAATTTCTCAGCACTAACCACTACCTTCCCGGTGAGAGGAAGCCTTAAGACGCTGTCCTCCCACCCCTCCACTCTGCCTGCAGTTCTGAGGGACTCAGACAGATCTTGAATCCACACGAAGCAGCTTTTCCATCCAAGGATGATATTCTGTGGCATCTCATGAAGCTTGAACACCTCTGTTTTACCCCTGGCTTCTCCCTAGTCAATGAGCATATTCACCTAAACATCAGTAGCTTCTGTGACAAACCCTGCTCTCCTTCCTTTCCTCTTCTTTCCCAAGCTCATCACAGAAAGGTGCGAGGCACAGGGGTGAGAGACAATTCATGAGCAATGCCCATGGGAGCACCTAATTAGATCATATGTGAAAGTTTTGATAAAATTAGGTTTCATTAGGTTTTGCTCAATAGGCAACAATATGACTGGGCATTAAGGAATTACTGTAGAGGACAGAGGCAATTATGGAACAGTCTTACCTCTAGAATATCTTCCTTCCAAGCAGAAATTTAGAGTATTATATATATAACTATTCTCTTTATACAGATATAGATAGACTACCAAAGAAAAAAGCCAATACAGCACAATGCTTTTCATTGCATCAGAATGCTGGGGAACATGTCTTACAGACCTGTTGCAAAGAAAACGTACTGACTTGTGGTCTGGAGAATATCCGGGCCTCAACAATGCAGTTATTGCCTGAAAGGATGGTATTTGGCAGCAGACAGTTTCAAGTACAGCCTCACGTTTATACAGAGCTCTCCGGTGACAGCCTTGACAGAAACAGCAGCAGAGATATAATGCAGCATGTAAGACTGAACAGGTGAAAAACCAAGTCAGTCATTAAATATTGAACTAAACATTTTTCAACAGGATTCAGAGGCAGAAAATAATAATAATAATAATAATAAAAACAGGCCCCTAAAACTGAACTGCCTACTCCATCTTGGTTCTTAACTTCTTTTGAAAATGTGGGGAACCAGTAGTCACTGCATGCAGCTGCCTTACCTCCAAGGGTAACTCCAGTGTAATTTATGCTCTTTCCTTGGCTAAACACCCATGGCTGAATGGAAGGATCAGGATCGAGTCCGTGATGGAAAGAAAAACATTTAAAATTACCAGAATGCTAATGATAATCAAGTGCTTTGCTGGGATTCATTCCAATTATGCTTTCACACTGTGGGAGGACTAATTTATAGGGGGAAAACAGTGTAAGAACCTGTAGAAACACTAACTGCAACACCTTGTCAGAAAACAGTGCAGAAAAGAAATAGGTGCATCATTACAGAGGCCTTTCAAAGCAGACTGGCAAGACCTGACACACCACAAAAGGCCCCAGATAACTAATTATCAGTGACAAATACTGTCTTCTGTCCTCCAGGGTGGCAACAAAGAGCATGGTCAATCCCCTCTGAACTGCAGCAGCCTCAGCCTGAACCTGTTCAGGTTCACCTGCTGCCTTCTTTCATAAGAAACCTCGTTTGGCTGTCACCTACACACAGGCGACCACCTCTGTTCCCTAAGTGCAATGTGAACGGGACACGAAACAGTCAAGAGCTGAACTGCAGGGTCTTCAGCACCACAGCACTTCAGAAGCAGATGAAGGCACATACTTAACAGGAATCATTAACTCCTAACTGTTCTCATCTGGAGACAAGGGATGCTTCAAGGCTGTTTGGATTGCGTTTGCTGGATTTCCACGCTGAACGTGAGAAGTGAAAGCCCTTACAGTTCCACCACAGCAGCCCCTCTCCGAGGAAGCTGCGTGCTGCCAAGCACCCTGTAGCGGGCACAGCGTTCCCAGGTCAGCCAGTAGCAGAGGTTCACAGTGCTGCAGGGGACCTGCCAATTGCAGAAATGACTTTCTCAGCAAGCGGTCAGAGAAGTGGCAGACGCTTCCACTGACTGATTCTTCTCTTTCCTGTGCAAATGTTCTTGTTTGCTTTCAGCTAGCAAGCCCATTCCAGGGGAGTTGCTCTATCCTATAAAGTTAGCATCATTCACTTCTTCATTAAAGCTGAACTGCGCTTTCATGTGAAAAAATATTAGGGCTTAACAGCAAGGGTTATCCATCTCTTGCAGGTTTTTTTTAATGCCTACACGGCTTGTTGTTTTAATATCTATGCGCTGTTTATATTTTGTCTAGATAATAAATGTTCATAAGCACAGCTTAGAAATACTACTGCACTGCAAATACCACAGGAACATTTACACATCCCACTTCCCTTCCGGGCAGCTGGTGTAAGGCACTTGTCTAAGGGAGGACACTCATTAGCAGCGCTGCTCATTAGCACTGAGCACATCTCCAGGAGCCTGGGGTCTTCTGAGCTACCTGAACAATTAACGCCAACAAAAAACCCATTTGCTGATTACAGGTTGCCTCTCCAGCTGTATAGTTTGCATATGGTATGGGTTTTTTTCCATTTTTTAAATTGAATTCAAAGCATACTAGCCTGTTTCTTCTGTTCTGACACCTTTTCTAATTTAAAACTGGACTTCTCAGGTTGTTTCTCATCTTTATACCTGAGCCAGATTGCACACTTCTATAGCTTTGACGTGAGACCTAGTTGTTCCTTCCTCCAAGTATTTTGGTTTTGAAAACTATCCTTAAACATTTTTAATAGGCAGCTTAAATATTGAGAATTTTGGCTGATTAAAAGTGAATTTACTAACTAGAGCAAACTTCATTGCTGGATGAACACAAGTCCATAAAACACTGACATGGTACTTCAACATCCTGAATTTGCCATGGAAAGCAGATGTTTTAGACAAAACATAAGGTGGTCTTCTAAACACTAGGCTCTTGGGCACAAGAGACACTACAGAAGTATCTGTCAATTGGAACACACCTGTACAATGTCATCTGCAAATCTGGAGAGCATACGCACACATCAGTGTCATCAGGAAGCTACTGCGTGGTGCTGTAGCTGAGTAAGCCTTAGTGCTTTTCCATTTGGAGAAGAATTGGGGGAATTGCTCTGGGGAATGCAAGCAAGGCTTTGCAGGTTTCAGTGTGAGAAAAGTAAAGGGCTGTCAGTTCACTTCTGTCAGTCTGATGAGAATACTAGCACTACAACCCATGCTTTCCAAAGAGAGTGCATAGAAGACTAGCTGTGTAAGAACCACGAGCAGCAGACATCCCCTCATTTCAGTGGCTAGGGATCCCCATTAACTTGGTGGAGATCTGCTGCAGGACAAGCAGCGCACCCAGGGACCAGAGTGGCCCAACACTGTTAACCATACAGGGGGTTACTGTGGCTTTGGGTATTTAAGCACCGAAACATGGCTGATCTGCTTCCCCGCAGGAGCGTGGCAAGCTTTCTACAGACCGGCCAGGGGACCTCGCCAAGTGCCAGACTGACTTGGGTAAAAATGGATTTGGGGTGACTGGAGGCCAGCACAATTAATTGCACTGCAGCAGCTGCTCTGTTCCGTGCTGTATTCATATAAATAGCTTAGATTCCATGTTGCTATTTTAATAAATTACCAAAATATAAATGACCATGGAAGTCTGCGAGACAGGCTGCAATATCCCTCACCAACAGGGAGGATGAACCGCAATTTATGTCAGCGGAGAAACCAAGACAAAGCTCCCACAGCGGGTGAACAGAAAGCAAACAGCAGATTTTCTGGCAAACAACCAGCAGTGCTCTGGCCACCGGATGGTTCCCTGCCTCAAGCTGTTGCTGGAAAGGGTCCTTTCCACTGGCCAAGAACAAAAAACAGCTCGTATCAGCCGTCTGAGCACTCTGACTGCAGCTGGAGAAAGGGATCATCACGGGAGAGCAAGGTAACAATCAGGGTGCTGTGAGAAAAGGGGAGCGGGCATCCCAAATGTAGAGGTTGCCTGTGAAAACTGCCACCTGGTTCAGCCTGACGGGAGCTGGTGGCCAGCCAGAAGACCAGTGCGAAAGCTCCGCAATTCCCATCTCACATTTGAGCCCCTGGGAAAAAGCTCCTTCAGAACCTCTTGAAGTGGGAATATGCAGGGAAGGTACTTTGTGAGGTTTCAGTATTTTACTTTAAGGATTCAGTTTTGCAAGCCCTGCCCTGCTAACCAACAGCTATTACTGCCCATGCCCGACCCCCACACAAGTGGCAGAGGCCCATTTCTGACACCAGGCACAAGCAATCCCCAGGCTCACACAAAGAGCCCTGCTGCTGGGGGGCACGCACTGAGCCAGCAGGTCCTCGCAGACAGGCACACGGACAAGCTCACGAGGAAACACGGACGCTGACTTTGCCAAACGAACACAGCAGTGCCACTACATCAGCACTGATGTGAGCAGAGCAGTTGTCTCGTGTCAGTCAAACCCTCAAGAACCTGAATGACGCCCACTGTCACCACGGCTCCACCACTCTCCCAGTCGTCGTCTTCTCAACAATCCCTGTTTGTCTTCAAAAGCTCTGAGGTAAAATAAAACAGAAAAAAAAAATGTAAAAAAAAAAATGTAAATCTTCTGCAGACTCTCAGGGGATGCCATACTTCCCTGGGCACCTGTTTTGAGTCTGCAATGCTGCGAAAGCCTCTTCCTTCCCTCTTACAGCAGGCTGCCCGAGGGAGGTGCGGGTGAGCCCTCCTCCTGCTGCCACAGAAGAGCCCCAAGCCCTTCCCACAGCACCCACCGCACTCGCTTTGCCAGCTCGCTGCTGTTTAATTAGAAGGGCAGAGCTGCTCCCCTGAGAGGCATGTGCTAAATGCTATCTCCGAGCTCCTCTGATGAGGGAAGTCTCAGCAAAGGCTAATGACAGCATTAATATGACTTTTTCCATTAAATACAGAACAGGTCATTAAAACCTTTAACAGGTGGCAGGTTTGGCAGCTCTACCATGTGTGGGCTCCAGACCGGTTTATCTGTCCTTTTGTTTTAAAACATTTATGTGAACACATTTGCTGAGATAAATCATCTTGTTCAAAACAGCAGCCTTGAACAGAAGGCTTTTGTAACTGTTACCTCGATCACATTAAGCTGTGAAATGCTAGCATGGGAGATGATGATGATTGTCAAAACCTACCTATGACTTTGCTGCTCTCTTCATTAGCTTCCTACTCCAATTCTGATCATTCTGATCCTCAGCCCTGCTGAGGAGGGCCTGCCCCCAAACACACTTAGCACAAGGACAAACGAGAACCCTTCCACAGCTCTAAGTGAGGAACCTCGTCCCTAGACAACTGCCTTTCCTTCTCCGAAGGAGAGGTTCTGTCCATGATTGCTCCAGGCTAAGTTTTATTTGTTTCTTTTCTTTAAAGGTGAGAAGATCAACCAACGTGGTATTACTCCACTCCATGGGATCAAGTAGATGTCCGTTTTCAAACACACATTTTTGCTACAATATTTTGTGACCCCCCCCCCCCCGAGTGTAAGATAAGATGCACGGCCCTCCCGATGAGCTTCCGTGCATGTTACCTGACACACAGCTGCTCCGTAACACAGAGAAGAGGCCCAACATATCTCTGGCCTTTTAAACACGAGTGCCAGTCCAGCGACTGACAGCCACTATCGACCTGGTGGGATTCTTCTCTCTATTATTAAACCGAGACCGCCACAAGATCCATGTAAAGGGTGGGTCACCGCCAGGATTTTCGGGCTTGTGCTGCTCATTATTATTAGCATCATGCTAGCGGCAGAAGAGTTTCGGTCTGCCCAGACCTCCGTGGTCCTGTGCAACATCTTTATGACAAAGATATGTGGCAGAGGAAGATGGTGGATATCACAGCAAGCAAAACCAGGTGTGTTTCAGCATTTAGATTGTCACCATTAACCACCCGCTTCTCAAAGCCAGGAAAAGTCCACTGCCACCCGAGAGCCCAGGGTCAGGACCAACAGGCTGCCCTGCCCGTGGTGCTGGCGGTCCGAGCCGGAGAGGGCAGGAGAGCAACTCCAGAAAGCCCCCGTCTGTTATGGAAGTGTTTTCCGACTGCCAGCTGGGGAGCAAAGAGCATTTCAAGAGTGCAGTCTGGGGTCATTCAGTTTTCACCTGCTCCACGAGCCACCCCACGGCTTGGCAGAGAACCCCGAAAGCTGCTTTCCTTAGCAACTAGTCCTGTTGTACGTGCTGCTCCTTCAGCTGCAAATACGGCCTTTATCCCAGGGGTAATGGACTTAGAGCAGGCTATTCTTAAGCGCTAATAGGCTAAAAGAACCCAATTATTTTCATTCAAAGACTAACAAGGCTCTCCTGTGAGCTATTCATTTTGTTACTTGAGGAGCCAGGCGTCACTTGTACCAGATCCAAGTAAATAAAAGGAAGGGAGACAAAAGTCACCACGATGGGCCCTTTTAATGGACACAGACCTCCTACAGCGTCGAAATTCCCTTGAAAATGGGAAAAGAGAAAGATCATTAAAATGCTCATCACAACAGATAGAGCAGCGTGCAAGGGTCAGGCTGTAGACAGAAGCAATTATCACCGAACTGCTTACCATCCCTAATAGCTTGGGAATTCCAAGGCAACATTTTCATCATTCAGAATGAGCATGGGATTGGGAATACTCTAGCGCTGCTTCCCTCAGGCCGCTGACCTGGTATCAATATTAGCCTAATGCACAAAAGGGATTACGTGAGATTACAGGAGCAGGTCCCCTGTGAGCAACTTGCCATCTTCACTTTACAACGAGGGAAGAGTCCCTGCGGAGGCTGCCCACCTCACCTTCCTCACTGGCTACCACAAGCCTCTAACTACACCACAAAAATCATGCATAGGTAAGGGGGCTGCTAATGACCGCAGGGCCAAAAAATATTTCTGGTATTAGAAAGCAAGGTGGAAGACAGCCTATGTTTTGTATGGGGGAAAAAAGCCCATTTATTTTGTCAATATCTCAGTGCTTTCCACATTCAATTCTTGTTCTTTCTACATAGCAATGCTTCTTGGCAAAGTCAGGTAGCAAAAATAAGGCCTCTGCTGCTGAAGTTTTTAATACAATACTCAAAGCGGGATTCAAAAGAAACAGTAAAAAGAAAAAAAAAAAAAAGTAAAGAGCAAAGTAACACACCACTATTGTGAGCTGCACGTGATGCTTTTGCCATTAAAATACCACCTCTGATCTCCAGGTCACCGATATCTTTACTTGGACCCTCTGCATCCAGCCTGGCTACGTGTCCAACCAAAAGGCAACAACCAGCTGAAGGAGCTGATGGCCAGAAGCAAGGACAAGTGAATTCCCTAGGATACGCTGCGCAAGGGCAGGCTTG
The DNA here is from genome assembly GCA_011075105.1 of Heteronetta atricapilla. Taxonomy (NCBI): domain Eukaryota; kingdom Metazoa; phylum Chordata; class Aves; order Anseriformes; family Anatidae; genus Heteronetta; species Heteronetta atricapilla. The sequence goes on along the minus strand of CM021734.1, from coordinate 64,285,517 downwards.
TTACTCGAACAGCAGTTCACGAACAGAAACAAGACCATGTTGTATTCACTGCCAGTCCCTTGGACTCCAGCCTCAGGGCTGATGATACAGCCAACTAATTTTCAGCACTCGCCTCCTCCCCAAAAGAGCCTCAGTGGTCACGCAGTCACTGTGTCCAGCTGAGCACTTCACACCCAGTTGTGCCTCCACACCTTGGGCCCGATTTGCCCATGGGGCTAAGCCTCACAGCAGGCTCCGTCCCTGTTGCTGCTCCATTATCTTGGGCATCCTGCCACGAGCCTCGTCGAGGCAGACCGTGGCCACATGTTCTGCCCCAGCAAGCTGGATTTTGTGCTGCAGAAGAGGAACAGCAGCAGTCATCTAATTTATTGGGACTGTTTCTTTCTTGATGCAAAACTGTAGGGCGCTGTCACCCATGCTCACTCACTCTCTGTTTTAATGATGAGGGACAGGAGATCCTTCTAGAAAACCCACAGAGCTTGCATGGATTTGTGTTTTAGGGTTTGACAAAGCGATCCTGTAGAATTAATTCATCAGGGGGTGGTACGTTCCTTACGGAATGTTTGGCTGGCAGACATCAGTCGTGTTTGCATTGCTGAGAAAACTCCTGTACAAAGCAACAGCACAATTTTCGTTCCACTCTTTGCATTTTAAGTGATACACAGCATTTCCATAAAGGTTATGAACAACGTTGGGATAAGCAGTAAAAAATTTGAATGTTACTCTGTTGTCCACTCTTCTCTCTGGGCAAAAATCAGCCCTCAGTTTCAGAATTTGCTAAAATAGCACAGCACAGGTATTGTCTGTACTAAAATAATGAACAATCCTGAGATGACAAGCACTATCTGTTGTCTGAAAGTACCTCATAGTTACCTGAAAACCTACCCAAGCAAGTCTGGGAGGGCACACAATGTCCAGCACGTCCCACCGCTGTTCCCAACCCTTCCCGCCTGTGAGGGAGTCCCAGGAAGCCTTCCTCCTCACCCAGCCTTTCAGCAAGGCAACAAAGCACGGCCAGGCTCTAGGTGCCTCCAGATCTCTGGTCTGGAGGATGTTTGTTTGTTTTTGTTTGTTTGTTGTTTTACGTATCCACCACTGTGCGCCTGGATAAGAGAAGCTGGGCAGCAATGAGTAATTGCCGCTTTCACAGCATCCCTGCCCATGTGGCACAGTGCCCTTGAATTTCTGCAGCTCAGTGCTCCTTGTTCCATACCAAATGTATCCCACAGACTAGAAAGCGTCTTTAAGAACCCAACTTGGTAGTTTCACCAAGTTCTTCCAGGTGAATGGAAAAACTAATTTCTCTGCGCATTTTCACAGGATTGCTTGGGTTGCTTGCACAGGCAAGAGCTGAATATACAAGAGTTTCATTCCTTTTTCTGCAGCACTGTTTTCTCTGTTTCCCAAAAAAAAACCACAGGCCCAGGCCACACAACAACAAAGAAACTTGACTTCCATAACTCACAACCCAGGCAGACCCCATAGCTTGCTTAGACACAAACCTGTGTCCCTCTCAGCGCCCTTGCATCCTGTTGTGGCCTTAATCCACAGGCATATCTATGTATATCTATAACTATACCATCTTCAAAGTATTTGAAACTTCTTTTGAAATCCCACTTAAAGTGGGATATCTCTAGCTGCTTTCACATATGTTGTACATTTTTTTCCCTAAGTGTTTATTAAGTTATGTATACACTAAAACTAACTGTGGATAATTGAACAACATCTGACAACTGCAAACCAAGGCAGTTCCTTTGGGGATACATGACTGCTCCCCACCAAAGACTGCCCAAGCTTCTTGTTATTCAAGAAGCCACATAGCTGGGGTCGCTGTGAAGTTAGTTTGGAAGCGCTCTGTCCATTGAGATACCTGACAAACAACCACACCTACAGGGTTAGGTGAGGTGGGACTTACCATCAGGGCTAAGTGACGAAGGCACCCGGATTTCTGCCAAATGAGCCCCACGCTCACCTGAAGCACACGCTCCTCCAGCCGTGTCAAGAACTTTATCCCTCCTTCATGCTGAGCCAGTTCAAAAGCACACTCTTCCGAGAGCCTTGTAGAGAAGGCAAGCCCCAAGCTGAAGGGGCTAGCACTCACTGCAAGCCTCAGGCACAGGAGGTCAGTGCAAGACCTGCATGGCCAGCAGCTGAAGCCCCGCTTTTAAGCGGCCCTTGGTGACACAGCTGCTGCTCGAGAAGGCCATCAGGTAAGTACGACCCGTCGCTCCCCGTACACAACTGCTGTCACCTGCACTCCACTCCCCTCCTGCTGGTTGCCAGCACCCTGCCTCCCCGGCCCCTGCTTGCACAAGTCCCCAGCAAAACAGCCGTAGCCGACCTTCCAGCTGCCACACACGGCTGCCTGGGGAGTGACCTCAGCCATTACACAATCTGGTTTTGCATCCCCCAGCTACCGCTGCCCATCATAATAAAAAAGGCAAGGCTCTTTTCAGACCTCACTGGGTGTTGGTGCCAAGGAAAACCTGCCCAGCCGCCCGCCTCGGCGCACCTCTGAACTCACGGCAGCGCTGCGAGTGCCCCTGCTCGGCACGTAACGCCAGGGACTATGCCCAGCAGCTTACTGCAGGAGTACTTAACAGCCTGTTACAAACTTAGTTTAAAAAATAAATAAATCTAAAAGCCAGGATCTGCGTTTATAACTGGCTTTAAGGCATTTCTCACTAACGCAACAATCATCGTTGTGACCTAAATAGCCTTAAAATGAAAAAGATAAAAAGACGCCTTTTTTTTTTTTTTTAAGGCCCCACCACTCAGAAAAAATGACATTTTAGCTGTATCAGCAGACATGAGTAAGGTATTTATACGCAGCTGGAAAACTAGTGCAGTACAAATTAAGGAAATGAAACTGTACCTAGAGCCAGTGAAGTGATGGAACATCTGCTCTCTCTGGAAAAGCAAAGACGTATGTTTACCTCCTGAAACACTGAAATATTCACAACCCCCGAGTGCCTTTCAGCTACCAGGTCCCTGCAACAGCGGTGGCAGGCAAAGCTCCATGGGACGAGTGCTTTCCCAGGGACTGCTGCTGGAGGGACCTGGGCACAGGCGGCCGCTGGGCAGGCAGGCCATCCCTCTGCTGGGAAGCAAGCAAAACAGGTGCCCATGTAAAAAGCCCTCTGAATTTTCAAGCGTGCACTTGAGCACAGGCTACTTCACTGCCTGCGGTCCTCCTGTCTCCACTCTCACTCCATTTTTTCCTGTAGCTGCTCAGTGTTTTATTTATAACCCCTCCGAGGCTGTGCTGTGCTTCAGCTTCCCATGTGCACGGAGCAGCAGTAAGCCCAAGTCTTCCTCAGGCTTTTTCCCTGTTTGTCTTCTGATTCACAGCGCTGTCAGCACCTGCAGCTTCGTTGTGTTTTGTGCAGACAGTGTGTTGCTGGATGCAAAGAAAAACCCAAATTTTTGTCGACTTCCATCTGCAAGCACTTGGGCGCTTCTTATATAGCAGGGCACTAGTCAGGAGAACGTAGGCTCTGCTCGCTGAGCTAACAGCATCGTCACCTTTGGGGTCAGGTGAGAAAAGGCAGCCACCTTGCAGTACTTGTCCCTACAGACATCTCTCCCCCTGACCCCTGATGTGCTCAGCATCTCCCAAGGCTGCTGATCACAGCTTTCTTTAAGCACTTAATGGACAAATCTCTCAAGCCTCCTTCTCGCTGGCTACCCACACAGTAGTGAACTCCATCACGTGCACCAGTTCTTTCCTGGATAGCATCTATTGTTTGCAGCCACCCTATATGAAAAGCCTTTATGCTCCTCCTGGATGTTTGCGACACACTGGGGACCTGCTGGACACAGTTCATAGGAGAATAGTTGTGTTTTTTTCCCCCTTCAGCTGGTTCCATTCTTCAGCAGCCATTTGTTCCATTGCTGGCGTTACCACTGATGGGCGAGAACCATATGCATTGTTCTAACGTCTCAGAAATCTTTTGGCATTTTGTCGTCTCATTTATTCAACATTATTATTCTATTGTCAAACACTAATTTAAAAGCGTCTACACACTGAGAGCTCAAGAGAATTCTGTAAAAAAAGACCCTTTGTTCCTGTACCATCCACAGAGCACATCTTCCTGAACTCCACTGTGAACTGCCTAGGGTTTTAAAAACAATAGTGGCTACAGTCTTTTATGAGAAAGCTCTGCAAGCCAAACAGAGAAGTTAATGCCATTTGCAGATGTACACTCAGTCTCACAAGCTGAGCCAGGCAAAATAATGCCAGCAAATAATTACCCTCTGAAGAAAACGGAGAATGTGAGGAATGGTAGTTAACAGATGCATGGATTTCTTACCACCTCCTTTGGTCCTGCAAGTCCCGCTCTTCCTCCCCGCACCTGCTGTGAAGCCCCGGTCCTGTTCTCCAGCCGCTTGTTTAACACGCTCTTCTCTCCATCTCGGGTTACTGTCCTGGAGCCTACACACCACAGCTAGTATTGCTCCTGCAGGCCCCTCTGACCACTGCACCTTCCCTCCCAAGGTCTAACGCTTGCACTTGCCTCCCAGCTGCCACAGCACCACGTTCAAGGCCCTCCTCAGGAGGACAGTGCAGCTCTGCACACCATGCCTAACCTCTCCGAGTTCTCCCCACTTGCACCCCTGGCACTGCCAAGTGACAAACATCAGCTGAACTGGTTCGGGCTTGCACTACTGGCCCACCACCAGTTTCCTGCTGGGATCCCAGCACCGGGCACCCTTCATCTCCTCTTGCCTTTCCAGCAGTGCTCCTGGTCCAGCAGCACGGAGGCGATGGAAATCTCTCATCCACACCCCGCAGACCTGACAGGCGGATGTTGCCAGCACAAGCCACATGCAGGCGGCCCTGGAGGGCTCTTCATCCCTGCCCGCCTGCTCCAATTCCTCAGCTCCACTCTTCTCTGGGAGCACGGTGCGATGGGATGAGGAGGAGCCAAGCAGGAGCGTGCTGAAGTCAAGCTTTCCGAAGAAAAGATGGTCTTGACAGAAGCCCTGCGTTTCCGTGTCCCTGTAGCACACTGCAGACTGCTGACAGAGACCCCTTATCACCCAGACACACGCAGAGGCAGCAGAGGAAAGGACGAGGAGAGAGACATCCGTGGCACAGGCCCACACCGCTCACGTTGGGCCAAGCTGCTCCGTTGGGGTTCCAAGAACAGCAGCGTGCTCACAGGCATTTTTAACATGATGTTGGGACCCAGGTAACGGTGAGAGTGCTGTCATCTCCTGGGAAATGGTGAAAAGCAGCAACAGTCCAACCCAGCAGACCTTCATTCTGCTTAATTAAACACTTGGTAAGAAATGCTTGCTTTACTTAGCATGCAAGTCAACCTATCAAAAAAGTACAAGAACACAGCTGTGCTGCCAACATCAGCCAAGAGTGGGTGTCTTCATTGCACTGCTCTGTGCTTTGTGGCAGCTAAATCGACTAATTAGCTTCGTTCGCCATGTTAAATGCCCCGATTTAGACATTAGACCAGCCATTTGAGAAGTCAGAGCAGTAGATGTTTTCTTCACTCGGTTAATGGGATACTTCATAGCCCCCAAAAACACAGGGTCGTAACGCGCTGATCCCAAACCCCTGGGTGCACGGGTGAGGAAAGCAGGGCTGTGGTGCTCCCATGTGCGAGTGGCGTGGGCAGCACAGCACCGAGAGCCGGGACCTGCTCCTTCACCAGAGACCGAGCAGCAGCCGCCAAGAGCCAGCGACAGCTCCGGTGCCTGGTCCAGAAGGTTATTAACTCTCCTGATTGAAGCAAGTGCTTCAGTAGAATTGGGAGACTATTTTAAGGGAAAAAAAAAAAAAGCCCACCATTTCCTCCCTGGCATCTCCGCAGCACAAGGTACGTGAGCCCCTGACTGCAACTGGCTGAGAACGGCTTAGTTGCTCGTAAAATGGTAGGTTTTACTTGCGTCCTGGCGCGAGCCAGCGGGAAGAAATGTATTGTAAGCATTTCTTCTTACTGTCACATTATAAAGTACCGAAGATTTATTTTTCCCTGTTCCCTCCACCTCACCTCTTCAAAAATGAGGCAACCAGCCAGAAAATTGTAAGCCAAAAACTTCAGTGTATCAGAAAGGCTGACACAGAGGCTCTGTATGCCTTATTTTTCAGCTGTGGCTAGTACCTCCTTTTCCCTGATAGTGCTGGTTATATAAATGACATTATATAAATACAGAAAGAAAATTAAGAAACACACCTGGAATAACAATCAAACCCAGGAAGCAAAAGGAAAAAGATCTTCTGTTGATCTGAGGCTAGTTAAACACAACATAAATGTTTTACAGCCTAGGCTGTGAATGAAATCTAACACTGGACTCCTTCCAGACTAATCCATGAATTCTCATAGCAAAGGGCATTGCTCTGGGAGCCCGCTGTTACACGTGTCATGCTAAGCTTCCTCCCCGAGTAGCCTTCCACTCCTGGCAAGATATCTGGGGACACGAGAGCTCTGATATCACATGGAAATTCACCGTTTTCTCCATTCTGCCAATTTCTCCCCTTAAAACTTTGGATGCTCGTGAGACCAATCCCGAGAACAGCTCAAGGAAGGTTACAGCAAACGAGCTGTGCTTTGCTGCATCTCCTCTCCCTGCCCAACACTGCCTTACGCCTCACCTGAGCTCAGCAGGTCTCACAGATCCATCTCCTCTTATCCTTATCACCAAATCACTAATGGGAGTAGCAACTAGCACCGACCGACTGTGGCAGTGTTCCTTATGAGGCGCTTTCTCAAAATGTTTCTTTAGGCAATCTCCCCCAGGTCAAAATGGAGATTTTTGTAATGCACAACTTCTACACTTCTATAGAAGTTTATGTAGCACAGCTTCTGTCTCACAGGAAACTTGTTTTTTATGTTGGACTTGAGACTAAAGACAAAGAGGTAACACTGCCCTAAGCCGCGGGGATCAGGAAAAGCTGGGAAGCTCACTCTCGGGCTCGCCAGGGTTATTGATTTTGTATTAGAAAGGGCAGATTTTATCAAAATGAACTGAGCAACCACCAGTTTTCAGTTTACCTGTAAGTCATTTGCTGAATATACTTTTGGCTTGCAGAAGCCAGACAGAGTTGCAGTTACCGCGGGTGCACAACAGGGCAGCTATCCTTCGTAGGCCCGGGGAGGAGCAATGGCACCTCAATACTTGGCAGCAAAGTGGCATGTGGTAAATTTAATACCGGGGCAGTCCCCAATTCTTCCACAACATCCTTTCTCCCCATAAATGTTAACCCTTTTCTTGAGATGTGCAGCATTACTTAGCGCACTTGAGGCAAGGAAAAGGAAAAAATCCTGCAAGCCTCCCACATGCTCCCTGGGCCCCAATACAGATAAACACTGCCACAGTTTTTCTGGCTGCTCACTCACTTTTTTGCACCCTCCTAGAGCACTTGTGCTATTTCATGTGCATTTTTAGGATGCGAAAGCTCCAACTAAACAGGGAAGAGAAAAAAAAAAAGGATTTGTCCTCACCAAAGACCGAGTGGGGAACAGGGGCTGGGGGCTGTCTATGCTCATTACAGCAAAACGACCAATGCATTGCTTACTGTAGTAGATATAGGACATAGACATGCAAGTTTTTAATTGCTCCACATCCTTAAAGTGCCAAGTACTGTCCCTAGGCTGGAGCGGCCATTCGTCAGAGGCACAGAGACCAGCAAGTTAGCACTAAAGCATCAGCCTGCTGCTTAAATCACAGCCTAACATCCATTTGTCCACGACCCGCATTGCAGTAGTGTTCAGTTCATGTCAACAGGCTTCTGAAACACGCGCCTGGGCTGTGCAAGCCCTCACCACTGCCTCTGTGCTTCTGGTCACCGTTCAGGAGCTCAAAGCACTTGATTTTTCTTGGAGACACTGCAGCTACTCAGAGCAGGAGCTCTCTGTGGGTAGTTGCACAGGCAGTGAGGGAGTGCAATGGGTTTTATTCAGCAGCCCTAGCAGTAACAGAGAGTGCTTTTGTTAGTCCAACTTTTGTGCTAAGTCTGCTTAAGAGGATGTCCCTCCAGCAGGGGAAGTTAATTTAGCTGCTTCCATCACCATTCAGCCCTTGGCCCCTGCTGTGAGGCTGCCAACACCAAACCCCCTGTGACGGCCACGCTCATGAACTTGTTCTATACAAGGTGGATTGCAGAGGTCTGATTCAGCTTGCCAGGGTACATGTGGCAACCCAAAGGCCCTAATAACAACCACATTCAGGAAGGTCTTTCATCCACGGCATCGGTATTACATAGCATGCCTTCACCCTTTGAGCTTGCATAGCATCCAGGTCATTTTCCATCATGTTCACAGAGAAGAGCATTTACACAGTCCCGCTGAACAGAGCTGGAATCAATGGACTTGTGCAAGTGCTGCTAAAAAATTATCAGTCTTGGTTACTACAGCAACTGCATGGGAGAGGTCCCTTAGCAGTACGTGAGAAATAAGCAAGCACACTGTCCTGGTTTCAGCTAGGATAGAGTTAATTAATTTCCCTCCTAGTAGCTGGTAGGGTGCTATGTTTTGGATTAGGATGAGAAGAGTGCTGATAACATGCTGATGTTTTAATTGCTGCAGAGCAGTGCTTACACCAAGCCAAGGACTTTTGAGCTCCTCGCTCTGTCCTGCCAGCGGGCAGGCTGGGGGTGCAGCAGGAGCTGGGAGGGGACAGACCCAGGACAGCTGACCCAAACTGGCCAAAGGGGTATTCCATACCATCTGGGGTCATGCTGAACAATATATAGGGGTGGCTAGCTGGGGCAGCGGGCCAGCTGCTCATGGACAGGCTGGGCATCAGTCAGCAGATGGTGAGCAATTGCATCGTTCATCACTTGTTTCGTACACATTATTATTAGTAGTACTATTATCATTATTTTATTCTTTTTCCTGTCCTAATAAACTGTCTTTATCTCAACCCACAGGCTTCACTTTCCCGTTTCTCTCCCACATCCCAGAGAGGGAGGGGGGAGGATGAGCGAATGGCTGTGTGGTGTTTAGCTGCCGGCCGGGCTAAACCACAACACACGTCTAATTTCTTTGAATAGGGATGTTTAACTATGCCCTGCATGAGGTAACACAACACAAATTAAACTTCTGCACACCTTGAGCATTGGTTTAACAGCACGTGCTACGCTGGAAGCTGACTGCACCAGCTCCAAGTTAGGAGCTGACCAAACGTCCTGCAGTCCGATCGGGCAGGCTTCACAGCACAGCTTGCAGGGTTTCACACCAAGCGCGCTGCACGCTCCCTCACAGAGACACGGGGCAGTGCGGTGAGTGTCAGGGAGACACAGATGCGCTGGCCACCAAGAACCCAAATTAAGCTGCTGGCTACTCAATGACGTATTAGAGTGCCTGTTTTTTCCAGTCTAGCAGCAGCTGCTGGCTGAGTGTAATTATAGCCAGTTCACCCAACACCTGGTAGCGTACTCGAGAGCTTTAGCTCTGTACGCACACATGGGCAGTGGTGCTAACATTCTCCACCGACACCATGAGGGTTTGTGCTTTGTTTTATTGTAAAAATATTTACCAGAAGACTCACTTCACAGTTTGGATTGAATGAAGACAGAGAAGGTTGGAAATGGAGACATACTCCCCAGAAAGGCTGTGGGAAAGGAGCTGGGGCTGCAGTGCCTGCCATGTAGGCTCTCATGTGGGATCAGCTGTTCGTTATTCTGCGCAGGAAGGATAAAGGCTGCACCTGAGACATCCACGGAAACCAAGGGAGAAGGAAGAGCTGCAAGCCCTGTGAAATGAGGTATGCAGGGAGTCGAAGGGACAGCTGCAGGAACAGGCTATGGTTTGTAGATGGTCACCACTGCAGGGACAAACATTAACACAGCAGCTACATGCCAAGCTGATGAAGTCAGACTGAACACTCCTTGCACTGCACCACGTCCTACAAACCATCTCCAAGGGCAAAGTGAATTTCTATCAGCACCAGTCAGGGGCAAACCACTGAGCAAGAACTGTCTGAACCTGGCACAGAACCCGTGACTCTGTGCAGCCTTTAGTGGCACTCCTATAGTTCATTTGGGACTTAATGCTGGACGAGACATCTTTTTTCTTCATGTGAAAACATTTAATGCTCCCACAGGGCCAAACCCAAGGCCTCCAAAGTGTTTCAAAGGGACAGAACAAAACCAAGAATTATTGAAAACTCAGGCCCACATTTTTGGTCTGAAAGAAGCAGGAGAGGGGATTAAAGCTGGAATCTGATCACCTCCCAGCTGAGCACCTCAGTGAATGAGTTTGTGGATATTCATCTCAGGCCCAGGACAGAAATTCAATCCTGTGAATTTGAGAAACCTTTCCCAAACAACAAAGCGATGGCATCAGAAACACCACGGTTTCAAAATACTTTGCCTTATCTCCCTGAACTCTTTAGTACAAAATTCCCATGGGTATTTACTGACAAAACACATTACACCTTTAATAGCCCTGATTTAAATCACCGTGGTGATTTAAGCGTATCTACAAATAAACCCCTGAAACCTGCAGCAACAGCCAACCAACAAACTTCAAGGCACAGCCTTGAAGAAACGGCAGAACTTCCTACTGTACACGCAGGCTAAGACCTATCCCTCCATAACCACCTCTGTATTCCACAAACTTCACTGCCCTAGTTGCACAAGCCCACTTATATTCATGCGCTTGTGAAGCCATTCCCAGCAAACTCATAAAAAAAGGCCCCAAGCAGTTTTGGGGCTTTCACTTCCCTTTCAGCATCAACCAGCCACCACGGCCATTTGCTGTGTGAAAGGGGCCAGTCCTTAGATTGCTTGACCTGCTGCCGTGCCAGGCTTTACCTGGTTTTCTCAGGTAGAAAACAAGCCAGGGAGAACAGGAGATTCTGCTACTCACAGCAGACAGGATGCAGCCCTCCTCTTCTATTCTGAAACTCATTTAGTCAGAGGGTAAACAACTTGATTTAAAACTTGAGACCTTATGAAGACCAAGAATGATGAGAAAGGAAAAAAAATGTGCTTGCCCTAAATAGAAAGCCATGTCTCATAGAGGCTTCTCTTCCTTCAACTATGTGTTTCAAGAAACGGGAAAAGTCACCACATCAGGAACACGGAGCTAACCCAAAATATGTTCCAAGTTTGCACGACGCATGCAAAGCTGAAAGGATAGGTACTTTTCCGCAGTGGGCAAAGTCAAAAGCCATGCAGGGAAAGGCAATAAGGGCGAGTTCATGCTCTGGCTGACAGAACGACAAGAGAGCGAGAGCAACCGGGCTGCGGCTGCACGGAGCTCGGCACCACGCTCTGCTGCAGCCTGCAGCGCTCACGGCACCAAGCGTGCAAGTGGGGACAGGGCCACTTACAACGGGACCCCTTCAAACACCAAAAAAATGGGGTCGCTATTTGCTCGTTACTTGGTATTTTAGACAAAACTCAGCAGGCCCAGCTGGCAGCCTTTGATCAGGAATGCCCTGGAGCACGTTACTGTTAGAGAAGTTGTTGGCAGCTGACTGTATTTGCGGTACACCAGAGCATTTGGCTTTGTTACAGTCTTCATCCAGCATCCAACACGGTGTCCTTCCATTCCACTCCCTCCATGGGAACGAGTGTACTTTAGAGTTTTGTTGTGTTTTTTTTTTTTTTGTTTGTTTGCTTGAGTTTTCTTTTGTTGAGGGGGACAGAGGAGAAAGGCAGGGAATTATCTTAATTATCTTCTTTTTTGTTTGTTTTTCTTTTTTTTTTTTTAAAAAAAAAAAAAAAAACAACTGTTGTGAATTCATCACCCTCCCAAATCAGTATTCAGTACTAGAAGGCCTTTCTGGCAAACCCCTTCATAATCAGGGAGCGTCACTGGTCCTCTCAGGAAAATCCCATATAATTTAGTTCCGCACATGGAGTTTCTGGTGGAGTTGCCAAGAAGCGTGCTTGCTCTGTCAAAACCCCGGATTTCTTGTGACATCCGCATGACTGCTTGATTAAATTTTCCCTCCACAGTTGGCAAGAGGTCTTGGAGCAAGACCCAAGCAGCGAGGCGCGCAGAGGGTGGGTGCTGCACATCCTCCTCCCCTGCACGCGAGCGAGGAGCCGCTCTCGCCGCCCAAGCAACCTGCGGAGCAGCTGCTGTACTGGTGACGCTGCTGTTCTCTATTCACACTCAAGCTGGTTCCTGTGGATATCCAATGACAAGGACCAAGGCAAATAAAACTCTCATGCTCCTTACCAAAAATCCTCCACATAAAGGGGACAGACAGCCATTTCTCATGATGCAGTTCTAACATGCACGTACAATTAAGTTTTCCTACCTGCCCTGCAGTATTATCCATTCCTTTTTAACTTGTAAAAAGGCACCATGTTCTATTTTTCATCATATCCAATGCCCCTACTGACACATTTTATAACTATCACACTAGTTTCTATGTAATGCATTCATTCCAAGCTTCATTTTATATTAAAAAACACAACAAAATTTTGTCACTTGTATCCTATTAGTGCCAATAAATTGAATTGGCTGCCTGTGGTGGTTCTTTTTGCTCCACACAAATTGGATCAAATGAAGCACACATATTTTGCCAGAAAGCAGTACTTTAAAATATTCTGTTTGTACATCAGAGACAGTCTTCCCCTTACAGACAGACGGTGGTTACCTGTCCTTAAGATTCCAGCAGTTACTCAGTTTCCAAAGACACTCAAACCCCAAGTTTAAGGTTTACACCTTAGCATTCCTATCTACTGTTCCTTGCCAGGGTCTGACTAAGATCCTGTGAGCAAATGAACACTGTTAAGCATTACTTAAGCCAAAGAGTGAGGAGCATAATAAGACCTAGAGGACAAAAACCGCACACCATGAAGTTCAGGATGGGTTATCAACTGAAAGAGCAGATCAACCACAACTTTCAGGCACACACCAACAAGTATTTCCTGAAGGCTAAAGTTCACAGTTCTTTGGGATCTCATTACACACCTCAAATTCAATTCCATAAAACCACATAAGCCACAACTGCACAGCGGCAACTAAGCAGGTGCCTAAACCAGTTGAGAGCGGGTGAACTTGCCTGTTCTGGTTCATTCACAGCCCCGTATCAGCGCTGCTCCATCCAGACAGGATACCTCACTTTGATCCCCAGCCCTCATGTCCTCAGCACACATCACCAGGCCGTGTGGCAGCAGAGCTGCCCTACAGCTATTGCACCTTCAAGTTCCATCCTGCTGCTCACCCAACCACCCAAGTTAACCTTGGGCAGAGGGGAAAGCAAGACAGACGTTTTCATCAGCTGCCAATAAACAACAGCTGTACTGTGAAAGAGGGACTGCTAAATGCTGATTTTCTCAGCTGCCCGTATTTCAAGCTGGATAGGCGACCTTCACATCCAGCTTAATACTGGCTTCCTAAAGCAGAATGGGCTGTCAGGAGTTCGGTGACTAGCAGGGGCAGCAGAGAACCAACAACAAAATAACCACGTTAGAACCAACAACACAGCCCTGAACCACCTCCAAGAGGGACAACACTACACATAATTATCAAAAATAAGATTTCTTCATATGTTATAGGCTTGCTCACTTCTTCACTTTGTCTTCTGGAAGTACCTAGATCAATTTGCTATCCCTGCCTGCATCTCCACTAAATGGAATTGCCATCCTTGCCAGATCCCCTGAGATGCTGCAAGGATATCAGCACACAAGACAGCTGCTGTTCTTCCTGATAAAATATTACAAGGGTAAGATTGTGTTTGATGATAATAAGGAATCAATGAAAATTCACTGACCTTGGCTAGAAGAATAACAGGCAGGTATTGCTTCTTTTTCCCCTGCTCTCCTTCAGTAGCTCTGTGCCCCTGCAGGCAGCTGATACACGTTGGCAGAGACCTTTTCCCACTGACAGCTAATGACTCAAATGTAATAGTCTGATACCAAGGAGACATCCACATATATTCACTACAGCATGCTGTAGCTGCTTATATTTCTAACAGCAAATGAGCTTGCTTCACAAAGTGGAAACCATTTATAGTGTTAACATAAGCAGATATTATTTATTTTCTTTACTCCCATCGGACAGTGTGGAGTAATTGCCTAAAGTAACAAGGAAAATCAAACTAATATTCACATTTTAAAGAAAATGTACAGCATTGAAGAGGCTGTATATAAATTGGCTTAAGAGAAAGGGGGTGTTAGGGAAGATACCATTATGAGGGATACCTTCTGACTTCTGGGATCAGTCGATGGGCTGAGCCTCTCTTCCCCCCCCCCATTGAGATGCCGTAGTTTAAGATCTGAATACTTGGTTATTCCGGGCATCTCAGCAGAAACTTAGAAATCTCTATAGAGTCTTTGTGCCTTTTAACATGTTAATAGCCAGTCTGTGTATCTGTGTATTTCATGCATGCTAGCTTGCTCTTGCAGACAGCAAATTATCGCTGGCAATCCAAAGAACCTTCGTGTACCTGTTGCAGTAATAAATTGCACTTAATTGCATTGTTCCTAGCCGTGATAGTTCTCACTGAACGCAACTAGAGTGAGGGCGTGCTACGTTGCTGGTGAATCCTTGACCTTGATAGTTCAGTACCCTGAATCCGACCACACCTGTAATGGTTAATTGGCTACACCCCTTAACGCAACGTACAGTCACTCCTGGATTAAAATCTGACCGGCAATCCCATTTTTCTGAAATTCAGTTTCATTCACATCTCCTTCACTTCCACACATACAAATGTCACGGTGTAATTTTTGGTGCGGACTGGACACAACCCAAGCCCAAAATTTAAAGTAGACTGGTTCTCAGGCATTCATTGAATTCACACCACAAACTGGAACCTGCATTTCCCATATTCGCATTAGGGCTCTGCAGATAAACTCAGTGGATGAACCCTGCAGATAAACCCTGTCCACTCCCACCCACGTTCTTCCATCTTCTATACATGCACACACAAAACAGAGCATTCCCCAGGACCAGGAACCATACCTCTTTGCCTGCTTCCAAGCACAACCAAAAAAAAAAAAAAAAAGCAAAATACAAACTGCAATTTTGGAAAAAAAAAAAAACACCCTTTGAACTGTCTTCCATCCCATTAATCCCATTGCTGTCTAAATGTGTGGCTTGTACTGTATGCAGACTGTGCAACCCAGTAGTGAAGAAACAGGTATTCGTCCTAAACACAGATGCCACAGTACGCTGCCAAGGTAATAATGGCAAAATGCTGCTCTCCGTCTCCTAATGACCTCCTCACGCACTGGAAATTCATGCTGTCAGTTGACTTCTTGGCTTTACTTCTCCACTGCAAGAACACCAGGGTTCCTACAAGGTCACATGGATTTTCTTGTCAAAGTGAATGCAGCAGATCCTTATACGTAGTTAATGGGAAAAACACCCTTCTGTACCTGGCATCCAACTTGGGACATATTTCAGCGACACATGTACCGTTTGACTCTCCTCATTTGGGCAGGGGTTCATTCATCTTCCAAGCCTAGCAGAATATTTGAAATTATACTGCTGGTAGCACTTGTTTTTTCTTTAAGCCTTTTCATCCGTACATGTCCTTATCAACTACTTGAGATTAAAGTGGAAAACTCAAGCAAACTATTAGCTGTTTAATCAACTGCTACCAAACTTATCAAAGCAATCCGAAGACTGGAATAACCACCTCCATTTCACAAAAGGAAAATAGCAAGGTTAATAGCATAATAGCATCTTCTGAGGTCATCCCACTGGTCAATGGCAGAGAGATGAAAACAATTTGGGGGTTCTCAGTGCTGTACGGTGCTCCACGCTTTTTGACACCTCTCAGTAAGCGACAAAATCCTCAAATGCATCTAAACATACTGCCAAATGCCAAGTGCTATGAAGAAGGTGCTTCCTGAATTCCAGCCTCTGGCTCATAAACGCTTTCATTTTGATGTCTGCTTTTCAAACTCTTCATTACCAAAATAACTATAGTGAAAGATACATTTGATTCCCCAGAAATTATTACCTATTGGATATTCACAAACTGTTGTATACTAACGTGTAAAGCATAAACTTGCCACAGGTTATTTAATCAACCTATACAGCCTGGCATACTTTTTAAAGGTCAACAGCTACCAAGGCTGCCATGTGAGATCGGTGCTCTGAAAGCTGCTTGTACAAGAACCTTCTCTGGGAACAATTACCAGAAGACCGAATCCTTTTCTTAACACATGCGCCTTAATGCAGGCTGCAAAGCCTGATGAATTGTCATGGCCTGTGCCATGCAGGATGCTGGATTAGGCAGGTCTGACATCTCTGAACTCACTGCTAAATCTCCATAAACGCATAGCATCAAAAACTTAGTAGGCATCAATAATATGCATACGATCATACATTTGAGTATCTGCACAGATGTAATTCTCAGAGCATTTTCTAACATCACGAGATGATTAACAGCTACGACTACCGTACTCCTGCAGGTGCTAGCACAAGGTCTCTCAGCTTATTATCACAGTGGCTCAGACCTGCCCTAGGCTGAGAGGCAAGAGTTATTTACTCTGTTCTTATGGCACTCCAGAGACAGACAGCCCTAAAGCATGCCTGTAAAAAAGCTAAATAAATAGCAAAGTAGATGAACATTAAGGAGCAGTAAATTACCACCACAGAAGCAGGCAGCAGACACAAGTCTATTCCACGCTACAGATGGCAATGTATTCAGGCTGCACTCTTAGGGGATTTCCTATCCAGAAAGGCACAAAGCTGTGGTACTCCAAGATTTTAAACAGCAGAAAAATAAGCAGTACCTTTAAAATATCGTGTATTCATCTGACTCAAGTAAGCGCATCGGACCAATTTTTACTACTTGAACTTCATTTGGACTATGCTCCCTTAAAAATGCTGCGATGAGAAAACCTGACCTGGAAAAGGAAGCTTTAGAAGCAAGTGTGGTTGGAGAACCATGTTAACTGCTGAGGCCTGATTCTGTTCTGTGGTCACTGCCAACAAAATCTCAAGTTGTACTGAGTCTGTGACAGAGATGGAGAGGTTTCTTGAAATGTGAGACAAATCCGCTCATATGAACTTAGTTCTCTCCCTCACCCCCCATCCCATCCCATCTTCTCCTTTCACTTACCAACGGCTTGGTTTCATCTTCGTCTTTGAAATAGTACAGCTGGTCCCCCTTGAGAACAAACCAGCGTGTGTGCCAGGTCTTGACGAAGCCTCCTTGCTTCCGCAGCCACCCACACTTAAAGGTGCTGTGCCGCCTGTGGCTCGGAGGAGGACTCTCTGCAGGGCCAGCGTGTTCGTCCATACTGGGCCTGGGCAACTCTCCTGATGAGAAAGGAAGGGGAAAAGGAAAAAGAATCAGATCACGAGCCCAGCAGAAAGCTGTTCCTTTCAACGCAGCTGAGAAATGAACATGCCCTGACTACCAGAGAGTGCTAGCAAGGCATTTACGGTCCGACTGCTTACTCTCATACAAGCACCCATCAGCTGTGTGAGTACTGCTCACCTGTAAGAGACAGCAATAACAACAAAATGAGTTGTGTAAAAGCAGGCCAGAGGCAAAAATTGTTTCAACTACAGCGTATGACATCTCCACAGGCAGAGGAAGACATCAGCTATTTCTCACGCTGAGTGCTGCTGGATTACAGGCACTGAGAAGCAATGAACTAATAGTATGTCTTCATACCAAGGAAGGCAGAATGCTTCCCGCTGCCAGACAACCCTTTCAACATTCCCTGACAGGCTTTATCACACCAAATAATAAGGCTTCTGTTTTTATTTTATTTTTTAACTATTGTCACTGGTACTGCGGGCAGTAAATATAAAAAATGGCTGCATATCCCATGCTATAACCAGCCCCATGGCTGAAACTGGTGTGCCCAGCTCTGCCTCTTTACAGACATTTTGCCAATCATACAAATGTTAGTGCACCAGCTCAAGGCGTGAGACGTGTCCAAACCAGCACTGGAGGGTGAAATCGAACTGACAAATTTTCAAGTGGCTTTTTCACTTGTTAAAACTATACTTGTTACCGTATCTGGACAGTCACGGACATTCTAGATGGATATTTTACATACAGCCGTGTAGTCACGTGCTAAATCTTGATGGTCAAAAGGCTTTTCCTGATACCTTACCAAGTTCAGAACTCACAAAACTGAGATTTTCTCGGTTGCACGTTACGATATTCTCAGTTGAAATACAAGTCCAACTGAGACCCAAGTGTGCCAAATTGCATATACTTAAACAGAATAAAATGCAACCAACACCACAAAAGCGCCAGCGTGCAAAATGAACGGTGAAATTTCAGTGTCTGAGTGCCTGAAAGACAACCTCTTTCTTCTCCTGGACAACCACCAGCAGCCATCCTTGCCCGGCCAGGAACCTGCGCAGCTGCTAGTGCCTGGGCAGGCTGGCTGCCTAAGGACATTTGTTTCTATGTGTCTGGGTGAGAAAAGCACAAAATTAGCCAGACCCTGCAAGCAGGAGATGTTTCTGACTAGGAATATCTAGACACAAGCTTGCTGTTGTGACTTTGGCAAAAGATATTGGTGACTTTGCGCCCAGCACCCCTGCTCTGTTCCCTGATAGAAACAAGGCCGTTAATGAACACACTAACAGGTACCAGTGGTGCAGAGGGTTGTGCTCAGCTTTTAAGGAACATGAGGAATGGGGATACACATTCACTTGGTAGAGTAGACGATCCCTTTGACAATTAGCACCTGTTTTTGTCTGGATATTGCTACATCAATGTAAAATGAATAACAATTGTAAGAAAGCAAGAGGAAATAACAGGAGAATGACAGCTTCCAGCCAGGGATGTTTTTCAGCATGTTTTTCCTCTGGTTCCTTTCTTCCTACCCTTCACACTTAGCCTCCTTTGGAACAGCTGCCCCAGCTGCTGTCTCTGCCGTGGTTCCACTGCTGCTTGTTGTAACTGAGCCCAGCCTTTTACTCCATCCCTGCTTTGGGCTGGATCCTGGAAGCTGCCCTCTGTGCTCACAGCCCTTAATGTGCCTGCTCCGCACCAGTTTTTGCTGCAAAGTGCAATATCAGAACTTCAGTCGCTTGGTGGCCATGGCAGAAGCAGAAAAGAAAATGGGCCTCCTGCCTCTCTGGGCTTCACCTGAAGTTACTTGCAATAAGCAACGACTGGATCTTCTTCGATATACAACCTCAAGCACACGGGGCAGGTTTTCAAGACAGGCTCACACGCTGCCTCTGCTCATCACCCGCGTGCAGTGGAGGTGTCAGGAAGCAGGACAGACCTACTTGACCTACACGAGGCCACCCTCTCTGACAGAAAATGCACCTAACAAGTACTCAGCGTGCCTCCATCCCAGCAGAAATCTCTCTGACACTGCTAGCTTTTGGGGTGGCAAAGCAGATGGGGAGAAGCAGCTCTCCAGCTCACGTCCTCAGGAAGCCAACTGGCAACCATTTTAAGGAAAGCACTGCGGCCAGCAGGTAGGGTGATACAACTTAGAAAAGGACAAAATGATTTCCACGGGCCACTCGCTGCTCCTTGCTATCCACCTGCAGAAAATCCCAATCCACCTCTGCTGCCCAGGCCGGCCTGGAGGGAGGAGAGAAGGCAGAGTCTAAGCACAGCGACTTCTCTTGGCGCGCTGTGAAGGAAGCCAGGTCCCCACTGAGCCTGGACCACAAACAGGCATCCAGCCGCCAGAGCAACAGCCTACGAAACCCCGGCTGCGAGGCTCCTCGCTGCTCCACTCCGCCCAGACACGGCGCCGGTGCTGACACCAGCACAGAAGCCAAGGGTTTGCATTGTAGCCAGACAGCCAAAGTGTTGATTGATCTGTGCCTCCTTGCTGATAAATCTATCAACCCTTTTCGGTAACACTAAAACACAGGAGGTGCAAGAGCAGTAAGTCCTCGCAGGTAGTGGTAAGATTTCATTCAGATTAATGCCATATTGTATCCTTAGACACTTTCTGTACACAACTGCCGCATTCTTTCTTTTATCAGTGAGCTGATTCTCTTCAGCACTTAATTTCAGCCACCTGACCTGTTTTTGGTGCACGTTATTATATTTAGACACAAGACTACATTTTTTGTTGTTGCTGTTTTCCACCACTCCTTTGCTTTCGGAGTCTGCCTACAACAAGCCAGACTGAATCAGAAATTCCAGCAGCTGGCTCACTTTCACCAGTTGTTTTTACAGCTGCTTCAACACCAAGATCATAAAAACAAACTGCAGAAATATCAGGGTGCTGGCAGTGCTGCAGGGCACAGCGAGGTGCAAACAGCCTGTAAATAACACATGACCACGTGTGGAATTATATCAACGCACCGCGAGTCCTCTCGCTCCTGTGAGAGCAGGCAGAAAGCCACCACGTTTTCAAGCGCTAAAGAAGCGTACTCCTCAAACCCATCTTCTGAATGGGAAGCACAGCTCATGCCTTCTGCCGGAGCTAACTCCACTGACGTGGCCGGCCTCCAGCGCAGGGACAAATCCTGCACAGCCCGTTCACTCTGGGCTGGCTGCGGGCAGGACCTCCTGCTGTCCTGTGGACTCGGGGAAACACAGAACTGGGCAGCTCCTCCGAGTCCCAGCCCTCTGCCAGGAAATCATCAGAGAAAGTCATTACAGCGCGACAAATCCAGTCGCAATGCAACCCCCGGACTGCACCAAGATGTTTGGCACGGAACCCCGATCTTGCTGTGTGATTTTTATTCCCCCTCAAGTTTCTCATGGCCCAGCTGGCACGCTCCCAGCACGCAAAGCTGCATCAGCTTTTGCTCCCAGCGAGCCTCCTCCACCCCTCACACGCCGCAGCAGCTCCCTCGAAGCCCACGCGCAGCCTGGTCCAAGCAGGTCGAGGCACCAAGCTGCCCAAGCACTACCCAAACCCGCCCTCCTGCAGTCCGACACAGGCCTGATCCCCTTCCCCTACCTGTGCCAAATTCATAACCATCTCTGTGACACAAGGGTGCTACATGAAATGGCGTTTCAGTACTTCCACCCGTGCATGAAGGGACTCATTTCCAGGCAATGCCTAACTCTGGCTTCCTCTCTGCTCATTTCCCACGAGCACAACTACGTATAGCACAAATAAAAGGGCACCAGAGGATTTTCCAAGACTGCTTGAAGGTACTCAACTGCTACCAAAATACAATGGAAACTGCGACTACTAAATTCCCTTCGGAATGACCCTGGAAAAAATCACCTTCAAAAACCTTTTACCTTAATGTATTCAGGATAGCCCTCTGCCCAAGCTGGCGTGTAGGAACCCCGAGCATGCCAGATGCTCAGTTTCCCTGGTGGAAAGCACAGCTGGGTAACCTGATGTCTTCCCGAGCACCCCCAAAACCTGTCGATTCCTGCTACATAAAGCAAAGCAACTGCAGCGCTTCTGTGACTACAGCATCACGTGGTCACGCTGTATTTGGGGCATTTCTCATAGGCTAAATTTTTGCTGTTTAAAGGCAAACAGCAATCTTCAGATGGATGCTTTTTTGTCCCTACATTACTGTCGTGGCAGCAGCAGGCATGGGAAAGGTGCACAGCTAAGAGCCCCCATCCATTACAGACTCTTCTGACAGCTCCAAGCAATGCTTTAGTCCCACCACTTCCTAATCCAGCTGCCTACTTCTGAGTCAAGAAGGACCCCACCTGTAGAAGGCCAGGAAACTGGCGTGCCCTTGCATACAATCCTTCCTCCTGGCTCGCTGTTCTCAAGTGTAGGTGGTTGGAATATTGTGGTTTAGCAGCCACTACCAAGAGTCACACCACAAAGAAGGGTTTTCAAAGTTTCACGAGGAACTTAGAAGGCTAACAGCACCTCTGTTATGCTTCTGCATGTTACTTGCTATGCACACATCACGTCCTCAGGTTTTTCCTCACACTGCAGCACACGGTGGTGAGACAAGGTTGCTGCTGCCCCTGTGATGGAAGTAAAGGCATGATGAACACAGAGCAGTCCCTCATCTTCCTGGTTTCTGCCTGCGCTTCCACTGCAGGTGTCTTGTTCTGTAAAAGTGGCAATGCTACAGAGAAACTGCCCACAGCAGAAAGTCAGCTGTCACCATATGGAGAAGCACACCGAGCAAGAGACAAGATGGAGAAGAGCCTCTCCAACTGAAGGGTCAAGTGATGCAAGATGGACAAAGAAATGCAGCACGGCTGGCAAGCCTCAAGTGGCAATGCTGAGCAGCGAAAAGGTCAGGGAGCGAGCCAAAGGCTGCATCTGGAACAGGACAAAGATTCTCCAGCTCCCAGATGTCCCAACCAATGGGCTACGCTGCCCAGAGCAGCTGAAACTGGAAAACCCCAAATCCTGTTTACAACTTCATACTTCACATGGAGAAAAGTGATCACGAGGACAGCTTAAAAACAACTTAATTCACATATGTCACTGGTGAACACTTGAGCGTTTACAGGACTAGCTTACAAAAGAATTGATCAAGAGTTGGGTCCAAACATGATCTCAGCAAATCAAAGTATAAAAATAATTTCTGGCACTACTCCTCGTTCTAAAAGACTGATGACCGAAAGCATCACGTGAGGATGTCAGCAGCTCTCTGACAGTGACTAGGCTGCATGCTCTTTTAGGAAAACCACCCCAATGGGACTGTCCATGTCGTACTCCTATTCTCCAAGCAGCTCAGGCTTTAGGTGTTCCTTGCAGAATTGACCGAGAGAATTAAGATGTTATAAATTACAAATTTATAACATTTATAAATTATAAAATATAAAATATAACATTCACTAAGTATGCAGGCAGGTGGGAAAAAAAAATAGTTTGTCAACAGCAGCAAAAGCCTTCACTCAAAGCTCCTGCAATGAACTGCTCCCTCCATGTTTTTAACCCACGTGCTCCTTAGGAAAAAACAAAAACAGAAAAAAAACAAAACAGAGGATGAGTCAACACAGAGCCCAATTCATGCAAGATGGGAAAAAGAACCCATGAAGTAAGATGGGGGAGGGGAAAAAATTCTTCTAAAACGAAGAAGCACACAGGTCCTACAAAATGGTTTGTGGTTGCCAGAGCATAGGAGGAACACATGCTGCCTGCACCGCACTTCAAGTCCATCTCTTGTTCAGAGCAAACACAGCCCCCGTGCAGTCCCAGCGCTGGGCATCGCTCCCTACATACCCAGGCTCAGAGCAGCAGCAATCTTCTCCTGGGGGCCTCTGTGGGAGCCACGCTGGGGGTAGAGGCAGACGTGTGCTGTACACAGGTGATGAGTCAGGCAGTTTCTTGGCTTGGTCTCAGGACTACAAATTCAGGCAGGTCAGATCCAAGGGGTCAGGCTTGGCAGGCTCAGGGGTGCATCTCCTGCCATTCCTGCTCGTCTCCGAAGCGGAACAAACATTTGTGTCCTCTCTGCAGGCCAACCCCAGCAGGACCTCAACTTCCAATAGACTCCTGAGCAGAAATCAGTCCAGTTCCAGAGCTTTTC
This sequence comes from Heteronetta atricapilla, assembly GCA_011075105.1. Classification (NCBI taxonomy): domain Eukaryota; kingdom Metazoa; phylum Chordata; class Aves; order Anseriformes; family Anatidae; genus Heteronetta; species Heteronetta atricapilla. The sequence continues at coordinate 64,262,214 of CM021734.1, read as the reverse complement.
AGAAATGTTTTATGTAAAAGGTAATTGCCTCTGTCACTTGAAAACATGAACCATGCTGACAAGTTTCCATGCTACGAAACTGGAGACAATATAGCCAACGTTTTTGGAAGCAGATGTGTGTCTTTCCACTGAGAGAGCCAACACAAAATAAGCTCCATTATTTTGCAGTTGCTATTTCCAACTTCTGCCCAGGAAAGCATTAATTCGTACTTATGGAATTCACATTTCAGTTACTTTAAAAGCAAGTTTGTATTAGAAATTAGAGAATTAGAATTGGAGTCTAAAATCCCTCCTATATATTGCAGAAAGCAGTTTTGAGTCTGTCATACTACCTCAGTTGTTTCAGTAGAAGATCAGTGATGCTACAATGCTGCTAACTAAGCACTACTACTTCACGGCTCTTTTCATTAAAGCTCCACGCTAATACTGTCTCCACCTTCCTCAGCCAGCCTCTGACCCCCACACCCTAGGCTCTCGAAGTCATTCTCATGGAGGAACTGTCCAAATTCACGTGGTCCTTGTCCTTTGTAAGGTCACCCTGTGCAGGGGTGGTAGCATCTCCTCTTCCGACCGGTGCCTAAAGAACGACTGAAGCCAAAGATGCATCTCTGCCGTATCACACCCACAGTCTTCAGGCTCTGTGCCCAATCCCACAGCCAAAGGCTTTTTGAGAACGTGCGTTCATCTTGTGTTCACACGTGTCTCTGGCGACTACACACACTGCCTATGAAGGGCGCACGATGCCGAGCCCAGCTGCACACTGCTGTCCTCCCCACGCTCTTTTGCTCGTGGAGCAAGGAAGAAGTAGAACAGAAGCCAAGAGCCTTTTCAGCAATGACCTGGTTATCTTCAGCCACCTGAAAACTAGCAAAAACCCACGTAAACACCTTTCTCCAGCACTGTTCAACCAAAAGAGAAAGTAAAGAGAACATTATCTCCTCCACCAAGAGACGCACACAGCTTAGCCACACTTAACTAACTCTAAGGAAAACATTTCTTGTTCTGTTTCTAGTTTTTCAGGACTAGCTGTGAAAACACCGCCAACATACCTCCCAGATATACGCTTCCTTTTTGTGACAACCTACATTAACCAGCATTTGGGCTAGGCTTCTTGTTCTTCCCTAAATTTGTGAGTGGGCAGACGAGCAGGTTCAGATCATGTCTGGCCTCCGGAAGGGATTCAGGCTCTCGGGGAGCTGCCAGAAGGCAGCGGCTAGCACGGCAATGCATCACGATGCTCAGGGACAGAGTTGCATACAATTCTGATTTTAATGCAATGGCATTCTCTATAAATGAGCTCCTGCTTTGCTCAGCTGGCTAATATACTCATTCCCCGCACTTGCAAATTGCATCTTTGATCATGACTGAATAAAGCTCATTGCAATTTCCAGCATGACACTGGAAGCAGTAAATGACAGGAGGAGGGAAAGCGAGCACACTCCCATGGTATTGCAGATGGGTACAAGCTAACCGCAGGCCCCAGTTCACAACTTGCCAAGAGCATGTGGCCTGAGGACAAGGATCACTGCCCTGGCATGCTCCTTTTGCTGAGCCAAGGGCTCCAGCACTGCTGCTGGCTGAGGTCACTGCATGCTCCTGGATTTTCAGCTGCCCTCAGCAATGCACGTGCAGTCACTGTCTGCCCTTCCCCACCTCTTCAGTGGTCACCGTTGAAGAAAAATAGGACTAAATGATGTTCCTTTGATAAAATATATACTTTTTCCCTCTGTCATCTACAGCAAGTGTCACAATTGTCATTTCAAAAAATACTCACTTTCAGAAGATCATATTTTGACGCTTGTAACCTTTACATTATCTATCACCTGTCCCAACACAATCCTGCATTTCAAAAGCGACATGTTTTATCAGTGCAGGATTACAACAGAAGTTTAAATCAGTGCCTTGCAAATTCAAACAGCTCCCTTACTCGCCTAAACACACAGAGAGATTTATTTTTGTAAAATACAGTGCTTTCTGGAAAGTATGAATTATGTGAGGTGACTGCTAAGTGCATGAGAAATGCAGTCATCAGCACCACAGGTTATTCCATACACAAGCCCAGTGCAGCAGAGCTGGGAAAAAGCTTCAGCTGTGACTTTCACAATTTTAAACCCATTCATTACACACAACATTTCCCATGGAATTCTACTTACAGCCAACCTCTAGAGGAGATCACAGACAAGCCAGTGTAAGGTACTTAGATTAATCCATTCTTTTAAGAACTTCATACTTGACTTCTCTCTGCATGTGCAACCCGAACAGCATGCACTTCTACTCTGCAGCCACTTGACCTTGATAAGCTAATGATCTGAGAGAGAACAGAGCAGGCATGCAGGCAGGCTCACTGATTGTGCACACGTGGACACCAAAAAACCAGGTCTGTAGCCATTTCAGGGGGTCCTAAATGCTCCAGACTAGCCACAGGTTTTAAGTACTGGGTGTCTGGAATGCATCTTCCTATACTTCATTAAGAAATTGCAGTAATGAAAAACCTTACCTACTACAAGCAACATAGTTTCACTGATACCAGATTGTTAGCTACCACTTCTCTCCTCCTAATGTTTCATTATCTTTGCATACAGCTGTTCTTCCAAGTTAGAAGGCAAAATTTCTCGATAGCAACCCTATAGGAGGTGATTTTACCCATAAAAGTTGACCTGTTTAGACCAGCTGGATTAATCACTTACCTAAATTTAAGAACCAAGTTTAATCAGAGCAGATGCAGGCTTTCCTAAGATTTTTCCGCATATCTTCTAGAAAAAAGAAGTTAGTACTTGGGAGTTGGCAGAACAGATGCCCTCGTTATTCTGTCTTGTGACTTGAGTTTTCTTTTCTGTATTAGCTCTTGAAAGGCTTTGTTATTTCTCCACATTTCTGTTTTCATTATTCCTACAGGTCTTTTACAAGACCTAAAATCAACAGTGCTACTTCTACACTGTAAGAGTAAACAGCCAGATTCTTTGCCCTTACGTTTCCCTAACAAAACCACCAAAAACCTAGAAAGTTTCCAAAGAATCAGAAATAGCTTTATGCATAAAATGTTCCAATTTGACATAACTAGAAGTAATCTAGCTGACAGATGTCAGACTTACTTTGTTGATGGCATCCAGCTTTCCTGGCAATGAGCTGGCAAAGGAAACATACAAAACCACACCAGTGCTTCCACGTGCCAGCTCACTTCTGAAATTCTACAGTTTCTTTTAGAGAAGTTCGTCTCAAGATGTTGAAATCTGCCACGTGCTTCAGCGAAACAAAAAAATGAAATTAATTCGTTTGCCGTTTGTGATAAGGCATTGTAACAGAGCCGTAATACCTACCAGCATCCTCTACGAGCCCAAACACACAGTATTAAGAGAGCAAACCTCACCGAGTGCCTTTTGATAGGACACGTGAGAAGCCGGCAGGGCTGGCCGGCTGCAGCAGGCTTCAGATCACCATGCCAAACCGTGCAGAGAGCGCAGGGCAGCAGCGGGGCCACAGATGGGGACCATAACCTATCAATAGGTAAAAGCAGCCGAACCTCGGAAACCCTCTCTGCTGTCCGAAAACAGACAAACAGCTCCAGATCGGTGCTGTCACTCACAACACACGTGCAGTTACAGTTCTTTGGGAAAGAAAACCCGTTTCCGGCGTTCCAGCTCAGCTAAATTGGAGGCAGATGACGCAGCCCTTTTCCAGACACATGGAGGACGATGCGGCCGGAATCTCAGCTAGGCCCTGAAAGATCCTGTACACAGAGCACTAAGCTTGCTACAGCGCAAAGGGGGGCGAGGAGGCAACTACTGCGATTTCATTCCATAGTGTGATTTAGGATGATATTACAAGACAGAAACGTTAAAGGAAAGTAATAAAAGCCTTTCATGTACCCTCAAATGAAGTCAGATGTTCGTGTGTCATGTATCTGGACAACTTCTGCTTTCAATGGAAGCCTGATCCCCACTTCAAAGGGAGGAAATTAGACGAAAGGGGAAAGAATGTACACCTCTAAGTACTGGCGGCCCCAGGAAGCCCAAGACCAAAGGACCAAATCCATCCGTTTCCCAGCGCCCCCAAGACAGACCAAATCCTACGAGCTATTTAACCGAGGCAAACTGAAAGTACGAGCACTCGCGGCCCTCACTCTGCCACCAGCGTATAAACCCTGCTCATTGCATTATTGGAGTAGCCACAGCACAGAAATACGGCCTCTGGGCATTCACTGCTCATGTAACTGCTGGTTGCTGCTGTGAGAATAACCCGTGCCCTCCCCCAGGTGTGGGCGGCTTTGTTCTCTAATTGCTGCTGGGGACCACAAACACAGACTGAAACAGGGCATGTGCCCAGCTTCCTGAAGGCTTCGTTTGTCCTTGAAGGTTAACGTCCCATTGACTGAGGCCAAAACACTAAAAGCACACACTTAAAACTCGTCTTCCCAGGTTTTTCCATCCTGAAAATACTTGTACACATTAGGAGTTCTCTAACGTGGAAGAGTTCTCCTTCAAAGCTCCATCCTTCGGTACAGTTGGACAGGAACTAGACTGATCAGTAGGCTCTGCATTAAGTTGCTCTGACATGGGAACTTCTGAGGTAGGATGCAAATTTTTCAGCTCATCTCTTTCCCTGCTATTGGCTGATTACTACAACATTTTCTCTCTCTAATTACTAGTCTTCTAATGTCCATTGCTAATTAAACACACTTACACTTCAGTAGGACTACTCACCAAAATATGACAAGTAAGACTAGGACAAGTGAATCACCAATCAAGCCATACAGAGCTCTTTTCACACGGATGATAATTCTGCATGGGTACTTACAGACGCTGACCGTTTCCAAAACTCCCCAGTTCTCGTACTGCTGGAACCCTACCTGCACGTTGGGAACACTTCCTCCTGTCCGTGCCAATCCGAGTGCAAGACAGCAAGGTGCTGGATGAAGTCAGCTGGATCCTCCACCACAACTGGGAGGAGGGAGAAGGCTGCTCTCAAACGACGTCTCACACAAAGGGCTTCCAGGGAATGCTCCGCAGCAGCATGAGTTTTACTACAGTTGAAATTATCACATATGGGCAACAAGTTATTGCTTTTCCCCTGCCTTCCTGGGATAAGCTGTTTTTAAATGTGCACAGGAACTTTACAGCATTGGTTGGCCTGGGAAAACAGGCACAAACTGCAAGCTACAAGTGCAATAAAAGACAATTCTCAGCCCTGCATTCTTTTCAAGGGATAAAAGGAGCAACAAAAAGATCTGATCAGGGATAATAATGTCAGATATACCAGAAACTGTCCCTTAAAATCCTGTATCTATGAAGTAACAGCCTCATGTTGTGCAGATCTGGATGCATTCAGCAAATACCATCATTGCCTAATTGGTGCGGTACAATACTTTTGTTGGTGCAGGAAACACAGCTCAAAGCCTCTGACTTTTTTTTTTCTTTCAGACATATTCAAGAAATTCATTTTCATAAGGAATTTTGTATGAGTTCCTCGAGGTCAATCATTTCATTTTCTGAGGTTTGCCCCCCTACCAGACTCATAGCTCAGATGACAAAATACAAAAGGGCATTGGTAGCTCACCTAGCTCTCACCAGCACTGACTGCTTTCTTTGTTGGCAAGATGGGGAAATATTGGGATCCATTCCTGGAGAGATCTTGAAAAACTCGAGACATGCCACCCCTTTGCTCTAGAATTTCCCACACACACACCCCTGTACTATCAAGGTTCTCATGGATCTTGCTCATCTTTCATCAACGTGGGGCAGATGAGATTCTTCTCAGGGCTTAGGCATCCTAAATCCCGTACAAAGCATTTTTACAGTTATTAACTAATGGCTGGCTGTAGAACACAGTTGGCTTTAAAGATAAAACCAGAGTATGTAGAGCTAAACCACCAAGAAAACTTCTGCTTTTACTTGGTCTTCGTCAGTACCATCTGTACATAGCACCGAAGTTCTCCCTGAGGCTGCCACCACCTGATAGTTCTGTTGGGGCAAACAGGACAAGACCAAATAAGCAGTGTGGGGTTTTGGTTTGGTAACATGTTTTGCTGCATCTCTGCTGTTTCACACTAAGCAAAGCACTGAAAAATTTCACTTGGAACAAGCCCAATTGTTCTTTGCATATTCTTGACCAAGCTATAAAGTTTCTCATTTTGAAGCAATTAGTACCAGTAAGAGAGGCCTGGGTTCATTTTCCCCATCTGAAAAACCACAAGTGGATGAGTAGCATGCATGCTGAAACCCCAAAGTAAAGGGTTTTAACACACACGCACACACACACAGAGTGAAGCGGCTCAGTTTTCCCAAGGAGGGCAGTAAGTGAGCTAAGAACGGACTTGTCTGGCAATCCCAGAAAGACCTACCCACTACCCCATGAGGACATTTCGACCTGGCATCCTGTCAGCAGACTGACAGGATCCAGTACTGCACACATCTTTGCAGATGCTGGTGCAAGGCTACGCCAACATCAGAGTACTTGCCCAACAGACCTGTCACCAGGGAATGATGCACAGAAGGAGGAGAAGAGAATACACTAACAAGTACAGCCAGACCTTCTCCGTTTTAATTGGTTTTCCAACCCTGAAATACTTAGGGACTGTTTTGTAGCAGTCTGAAAAAGGCATTGAAGAGAAGCGCTTCACCTTCCCCAGGGTATTTGCTCCGGACCGCTAATTCTGCAAGATGCAACCACAGTACGACTACAGAGAAGAAAATGCGAAGCAAAACAGAAGCAGTCATTTTAGAGCCTGACTACTGCCTTTTCTACCCTGAAGCCATCACAGAGTGAGGATGAGAACCTCTCTGAAAACACCGACTTTTGTCAGGGGACAAATGAGCCTGACACCCAGCCTCTCGCTGACACCGAGTCTGCCAGTAGCACACCACCACACCATAATCACAGGAGAGGACTCCAGGACTGAGGACAGCCTCACAACCAGCTCTTTCTGCCGAGAAGATAAGTGAATACTGGCAGGAAAAGAAAAAAAAAAAAAAAAGATAGCAGCTCCTCCACAGTATTACAGAGGCAAGATTTATGCAGGATTTTAAATGAATAATACAAACAAAGCAGCAGACATTTATCACGGTGATCACTGGAAGTTGCTACCTGGTAATAAATCCTGGTATGTGATTTACTGCCAGATCCATGTACAAGCTCAACTATGTAGAACAGCTCCTGAGAAGATGAATAGCATCATTTTAAGGTTGTTAAAGCACAATTATGATCACATTCCTACCAAACCCTACCGAAGCTTGTTCCAAACCCTACAGCTTTCTAACTATCTTATCATCTCAAATTTGATTTCAAGTCCTGCTTTTCATTAAAACTGATGATTTCAGAAACATCCTAGCACCTGAAAATTCAACACACAGTGTTATTACTTATATTAGATGCTAGCTTACAATACGTGCTGAAAATCAAGCCTTGCTGCACTTCAATTAAAAAACGTATAAATCACAAGAGGTGACAAGCTGCCAGTAGCAGTTACAGAATCACAGAATCACAGAATAGTCTAGGTTGGAAGAGACCTCCAAGATCACCGAGTCCAACCTCTGACCCAACACTAACAAGCCCTCCACTAAACCATATCCCTAGGCTCTACATCTAAACGTCTTTTAGAGACCTCCAGTGATGGTGACTCAACCACTTCCCGGGGCAGCCAATTCCAATGACTAACAACCCTTTTGGTAAAGAAGTTCTTCCTAATATCCAACCTTTGGGAAAGTGGTTGACCAGCCCTGACCCAGCTAACATCCAGCGGGAACGTTGAACAACTCCTAGAAATGGAAAACCAGCAGCACTGAAAGGTGGCAGTTTTGCACAGTGCCTCCTCCCTGCACACCCAGCACTGCCCTTCATCCGGGGACATGGGGGCGGCAATCTGATCGTGCCCATGCCATGCTTCACACAGAGGACTAAGCCATAGTTTATTACTGGATTACAAACCACACACAGCAAAAGGAAGACAGAGGACAACTGAGAAGATGTCACTGCAGCGGGCAGACAAAAGGCGGTCCAGACACATGCACTGTTATGAAAGCAAAATATTTCCAACGTGACTTCCAGTTCTTCTCTCTGGAGAACAACCGGTGTACGTACTAAAATCTCAGGGTGTTTGAATTACAGTTCAGAAATGGAAAATACCCACAAGAATGGGCAAGTTTCTGCTGGTGAAAGCAAATAATTCACCTCACGGCCCTCATTTCCACAGGGCTTTGCCTTTCAAGCAGCCCTGCAACAAACGTTTTCCTAGCAAGCATTTGAAGCTTCCATCTGCAAAGCAGAACCTTAGCAAGCTGTCCGGGCACCCTGGAAGAGAAGGCTTCAGCAGCGGTCATTTGGAAGCGGTGGAACATTTTTATAAAACTGCAGACTTTGCCCAAGCTATTCCGGAGTTTTCCTTCCGATCCTAAAACAGCAGTTGCTCCTGGATAGAAGAGCAACTTTCAGAAAAGACCATGTGATGCTCAAAAGAACTGCAAGAATCACACAGAACAAAGGACACGGCTACTCCAGCCTATTTCTTGTGAGATTCACATTTCAAAAATGCAATTTATCCTCGCTGATGAAAAAAAGCCTGGAAGTAATATAGAGTGCTTAGTCTCTTTCTTCATTACCGTTTCCTAACGTTGGCAATATCTAACGAATGATTTGCAAGCTTGCTCTCCCATTCAATGTGGAAAACAATACATCATACCAGCCTATTTCAGCTGCTTCTTTGAGTTTGATTTTTCTTCCCCAGAGACAGAGACAACTTGGAAGGCATTCAGGGCTGAGGAATGAAGACGAGCATTTGGCTGGACTGACGCCGCGAGAGCCAAGAAAAGGACAGGAAGCATTCCGAAAACCTTCCCAGGGTGCAAACAGCCAGGGGAACGAGGACTGGAAGGGAGGGATGACCAACATCAGCTCACTAAGGCAGGTAAGCAAGCCTAAGTCCCCAGTAGGGTGAGGTCAGCACCGTTTCTCAAACCACAGATTTATATGCCGTCCTGACTGGATGGAAGCACGAAGGTTCAGGATGAAGCCTCTCAGTATCACTCCCTGCTAATTATTTGGTGTGGAAGAAAACACCCCAAAGTCAAAACTGCTTTTACAGCGGTTTGCAAAAAGACAGCGTCTAATCCGAAGAGGTCAAAACCAAGAATTTCAGCATATGAAGACGTGAAAATGTGTGATGGACCAAAGAGCAGTATATAGCTTTTTATTGTTTTTATCGCCTTTGAACCACTGAAGTAATTTTCCTTCCTACATTCCCCGAGCGACATGGAATTCAGTCTTCATCTGCACGACAGCGTGCAGAAGTTTTCCTCTTTCAGCCTGCAGATTGACACAAACAACTGGAACAGTCCTTCCAAGGGCCTACAAGCACGCTGCGTGTTGCTCAGCTCGCTGCTAGCTCCACATGGACGCTCCATGTCCCTGCTTCATGCTAACACGCTGCATTTTGCTCAGCAATTCTGCTCTGTCTCCCTCACGGGGTTCCAGGACAGGCTAACACAATATAAATGGAAGCCTTTGTTCGGGGAGAAATCACACCAGTTCACCCCAAACCTGTTGGTGAAGCTCTCACAGCGCTGTCCCCCTCCTGCCAAGCAATGTTATTCCTTCTGGTCCGCTGCTGTTAGTACCAGCTCGCAGGTAGCCTCCCAACACACAGATGCTTGGACGCTTCCTGGCCTCCTGTTGTCTCCAGAGGACTTGTTCTCGTTATCATCATTAAAAACTTGCCAGCCCTGCACACCCACAAGGGGACCAGCCAAAATCTGGCTCTCCAGAAAAATAATAAAAAATAGCTCTTATAATGGCATTGCAAGAGTACTTTGTACTTTGATAGGAATAAAACATGCCTGAAGAACAGCTTCCCTAGTTTATGACAGCGGTATCAGCATAACTATGCAAAAAAAAAAAAAAAAAGAAAAAAAAAAGCACAAGTTACCCTGACCACCTGAGCTGTGAATAAATTACTACAGAGTCATGACTGCATCATTCACGGCATACTTTGAAACTTGCTGATGCTTAAGGCTATTTGTGTGGCTTTTAAAACATCGCAGTGTGCCGAAGGGAGAATGAGGCATTACGGATGGCCAGCTGAGACGAGGGATTCACTGTAAGCACTGAAAACCTGGCGGTTTCAGTTCAGCAACTCACTGCAGCCTTTGAGACAATTCGCAAGCCCCCACAACACACCAGAGCATCTGGAATTCATTTCCCTTTGCGTTGCGCTGCCCCCACTGCCCGAATTAACGCAGCGTTTCCATCCAGTGCCACCCTGGGCTATTCAACGGTGTTTTCTTGAATTCTGCAAGCCAGATAAAATCCAGAGCTCCACTTGGCTGTGCTGGATGTCTGTGATCAATAAGGCAATGCGGGGTCTGTTTCCTGACTGATAGAGACCATTTATTTCCACGCAAGCGTTCGCTGGCAGGCTGCGGGCGTCCCCCACTTCCTTCCCGCAGAGGCCTTGCGGAGCCCAGCAGCAGTGCAGATGTGTGCCACTATTGCCAGCAAGAAAACACACCGAAGTGCCAGCGTGGGTAAACCAGAGGGGTCGGAAGGCCTGGAGAGCCAGGGCAATTACTCGGTTTTGTAACATGGAGTTCCCCCCCGCTCTGCCCAGCCTGCAAATGGCGTCATTCCACATACATCTCTCGTCTCTACACAGAGAGGATGATGTATGTTTAAAGTAACTCACGAGCACTTCTCAGGGAGGTATGGCTTCTGTTCAGGCTGGCAATGCCTGACTGCTCTTGCAGCACCCTTTGCACTTCTGCAGCCCGCTCCCAGTGGAGAAGACTGCGGGTCCCTGCTCCGTGCGTCACGGCCATCTTCACTCATCTCCTCGCAAATCCAGGCGCTCGCAAAAGACACCGGGGCAACAAAGCATCAGAGCTCTCAAACAAGCTCTTCCAGACAGTCAGTGATGAAGTACCTGAAGCTAAATACACGGCAGTAAGGCATCACGATTCCATCTCCGCAGGTTTCGTGTCGTAGCCCCAGGAACAACGAACGCCAAGTTAACTGAAGAAGCTGTAATGAACTCACAGCACACACAAAACCGAGATGCCATCAGCAGGAGCTGGCCGTGCCGGGCCCAGGGCGCTGTTTTCAGGATCCCCGGGACAAAGCAGCCCTGATTTCTGCACACAGAGACGGGCACCCCGCAGCACATCCCCGCCTTCGTGGCTGAGTGCCACCGGCTCGTCAAGCAAACTCAGTCCTGTCCTGTGGGAGCACCAGCCTTAAGGATGAGACTTTTTCCTGATTTCCCGCTGCAACTTCAGAGGCTTTAAGATGACAGTGCTGGCTCCAGCAGACCTACCCCATGAAATGGGTGCACCATCTGCACCTCCGTTCCCTGCTCCACAAGCTTTGCTGTTCAAACAGCCCTCCTCAGGAGGCAGCAGCATGCCAAATCCCGTAACAAAAGAGGCTGCTTAACAGGAAACTGGTATTGCTTCTACATGTCAAGGCAATTTAAACCCAAGAAGCTGCTAGTTTCATGGTGCTGTATGACATAGCATACTAGCACTGAACGGGGTCAGCAAGACCCCTGTCATTTCCACAACGTTCAGTTCGCTCCGGCCACCTGCAGCTCCAGCCCACGTGTTTTTGTCCCAGGACAGCTGACATCCACCTTCCGTCTGGGCAGCACCCTCCTGATGAAGACCTGGCCAGTAGCAGGATGTTTTCTACAAGCTTTCAGCCAAACCACAGTCTCCTTCTCAAGAGATCTTCCAGCACCACCAAAAATATCACAAGTTGCCACTCCAAGGGACTCTCTAAAGAGCTCTGGGAAAGTTTAATAGGCTGGTTAAAGAGGGGGAAATTGCAGGATCATGTCACGACTTCCACAGCATTTTACTTTTTCCCACCTTAATCGTCTCAAAAGATTGTGCACACGATGGAGTAGCCAAGAAACATAACAGCTTCTTTTTGTTCCGCTTTCCATGAGCCCCAGAACAAACTGTTTGCTCTTATCAGTTTCCAAGCGATGTGTCTAGGCATCCAGGCTGAAAAACTAGAAGAGCCATTCAAGCCTCCCAGCTTGTAAATATAAAGCAAGCTTGTTGAACAGGCCTATTTGGTGTAGATTTATTTCTCATTTCCAATAACTCCTCTCTTCATTTTTGCAGTGAGACTTGAGCCCTTTCGTTGCTAGTCATCTCTACCAGATGCCCAGAAGCTGTGCTGAAAATGCAGCGGAGCTTCCCCTTTTCCCAGACGTCCACCAGCGCTGCCAGCTCATTTCTGAGCTCACGTTTTCATCCTCCTTCTGGGCACGGACATTAACTCCACGCTGATTGGCAAAGGACCTTGCTGCCACCAGTTCTACACTCAATATTCGCCAAGTGGGCACCCCGAAGCCTGCGGCCGTGCTTTAGCTGTGCTGGTGGTACACCACAGCCAGCATTCGAGCACTGGCTCCAGCTGTCCGTGATTTCCCCATAAGGCGGGATTTGGGACGCACTTATTATTTGGTTTCCATCCTCCCAGGCAACTCCAGGATCCCTCGGGTTCTTCACAAGCACAGCCATCTCTTCACTCCTTACAACCCCAAAAAGGTTGTAAGCACAGCCTCACGCTGCGATACAAAAGAAAACCCACTCTTCTGTCTCACTGCCCTCCAAAGCATTGGGCAGGCAAGTGTAGATGCACTTTTTCTCCAAGAAAGAAGTACAAAGCAAGAACAATGATGCAGAACTGGAAGGGAGGAAAGGAGGAAGGGTCACAAGGCAGTAAGGACATCCAACACAGAGTTAACTGCCAGGTGAGAGCTTTTAATCAACTCCCAGGTAAAAATAATAATAATAATAAAAAGAATCCATCTAACCATCTGAGAAATAATGAGCTTCTCCTTCCTCTCCTTTCCCATCTGTCAACACAACCCAATTGCTCTGGCTACAAGGGAGCCTCCAGCAGCACTCATCAGACAGTCGGGCTGCCAGAGCAACTGGAGCTACTCCCTGCCTGCCCTTCGTCCCGCGGCAGCGCCTCCCTGACTCCTGCCTGCTATTCAGAACCGCAGAAAAGGGACTGGAGCGCCACAAAGCTGGTCCACAAAATCCCTCAGCAGCACTGCTTGCAGCCCATGACTCTGTTTTTTCTCCTGCCACGGGAGTAGCGTGACCTTTTTGCTAGCATGTCCTTGTCCTGGACTCACTCAGCACTCATGGGACTCCCACTAGGCATGGCACAGCAATGGGTCACTACTTACTGGACACAAGTTGCAGGTTATTTACTGCACAGACACACGCAGAGTAACAGGAACCAAGGCGTCCTTCTGGCTAAGCACCCTCTCCTGTCCCTCCCTAAGAAAATAAAGCATGGTCAAACTCACGTTTCAGAGCCCTCCTGCTCACGCTGGGCGATGAAGCCCTCCGAAGCAGCATCCCGGGAGCGACAACATCAAACAACACGCAAACGTCTGCCGGCGGTCTCAGCATTTACAGCTTCTTTGCTGACGCTGGCGGAGGATCACCCGGTGCCCAGCTTCCCCGGCCACCAAGACAGGGCACGGGGCGCCGCGCGAGCCTGCGCTGCACAGCACTGCTGCGCCAAGGCTTAATCTCCTTACGTGATAACGAGTCTTGACACCGAGCGTGCCGTGTGGTGTGTGCTCAACAGGCTGCTTTAGCCCTTTTCTGGCGGCAGCCAAGAGCCACAGCTCCTGGAGCCTAGCAGGAGCTGGCCACGCAGTTACTTCCCAGGAGTGCAAAAGCACCACCAAGCAGCTGTGTCAGCAGCCTCCTGCACCCCAGCCCAGCCCTCCAAGGCTGCCCAGGAGCTCCTCCCTGCTAGAGGAGTTCTTTGGCATCCCCCTTTGCTCAGGGAGGGTACACAGACAGGTTCCCCTGCCTTATTCCCTAACGCAGCTGTCTCCCTGCGGCACGTCGAGCCAGCCGGTGCCTTTATGAACAGAGATGAAAGCTGCCCTCGCGCACCCACTGGCTGCAGTTCCCTCCTGTGAACAGAGGCTGAAGTATCTCATCACGCTCCTAGCAGCTCACGCAGATCAGAAAGCAACTCAAAGGCACCCGGTCTCTTCTGCTTACCAACACACCTATGGTCTTCTCCTCAAGTGTTGGTTATTTAAAGCCATGACTTCCAGCAGTGCCCTCTTCCAGCCTCCGGCAGCATTTTCAGTTGTGTCGCCTGAGAGAAAAGCCCACCCTAAGAAAGCCTGCCAGCATGAAGTCATAAATCTCTACACAAATGTATGTGAACTATCCTTTCTTACACCTTCCTGGAGGATGAATTTAAGGGTCTCCAATGTGGGTGCTGCTGTACTGCCTTGGGAAGAAGAGTTTCTGGTACAACTGACCAGTCTTTCAGATGTCTAACTTGTTTCCTTCCTATTTTACAGCCATCTCCTCTGAACCGGGCTCCTGCCCCGAGTGCAAGCATAGAAGCCATTCAGCTCACTTGAAACGACATGGTTTTGATTATCACTCCTCATTTGCCTTTTTTTATTAAAAAAAAAAAAAAACACACATTCAGGATTCAAGTTCTCAAGCTTTTTTCCCCCATCTAAATCCACAGCTGCTAGAAACCAAAGCGAGCTTACATTTCTTGCATCACATTATTTCACAGGTTTGGGCTTAAAGCTCCTCAAATACGGCAGGAACAAGTTTCATAAAAGCTCGAAATCCTTTTCCATGCTAATAACTTAATAATTCAAAGTTATTTCATCAACTTTTGAGGTACTTTTACCTCAACTGTATTTAAAATTGAACCCTCAAGGCTTCAGACTGCCATGTAACAGAGTTATATGCAGGCTTTATTTTTAATTTAAAAAATAAAAAAAAAAAAACACCAAATGGCACTGCAAACAAGACCGTCTTACAGCAGACGGTGAATAGTATTTCACCATCCATACGAACAAAGTTAATCCCCAGTCTTGCAACCAGTTAGTGACTAGCAGGTGGTGTTGCTGCTACGATTTCTTTCTGAAATTTCCTTTTTGCCCCCAGGGCAGAACTTGTCAGATTAAGCTTTTTGACCAGGACTTCTACCATTCACTTCTCAGCTCCACAGAATTTTCATCAAAAGTTACTGGGCTCAAAACACCTCAGGCTTCAGCAATGCTGCTGATTAAGCTCCCAGATTACTACAGGGAGTTCAGTAACACAAAGCCCATCTGCAAACCTCTAATGCTCGCAGATCGCCTTTAGCTCTGCTTAAACACAAAACCTAAGCAGGCTTTTAACTTGCAAGCCTAAGGAAGGACTCACAGCCCTTAAAAAAAAAAAAAAAGAGGTGTGTCACTATGTCCAAACAAAAAGGCACGGCAAGTTTTCCTTCTCCAGACAAGTCCTCTAACACCTCTCCCTAATTTTGCTTGCTGCTTAAAACTTAAATTAAAAATAAAAAAAAATAAAAAAACATGGGAGCAGCTGCACAAATATTGCAAGTGCCAGAGTCAGAGCTTCTTTCCAGCCTGCAGGATTTCTCGCTGCATTTTGCAAGACCGCTTAGCAGCAACTACCCACGCTTGGGACCTGCAATTTTGGTCTCAGCTGCGGCTGGGAGGTGAGAGCTTCGCACGCAGCCCCCGGAGTAGACGCACGCAGAAGCTGACCCGCACAGAGCGCCGCTGGACACCCAAGGCCTTGAAGGAAGCGTCTGGGAGCTCCAAAATAAAAAAGCTGACACACAACAAGCACGCTGCTCGCTCCAGCTTGCCTGAACAGCCCAAACACTGGGATAGGGAGCTGATAACTAGAAAGAGATGTACAGCACAGCTTTTTCCTTCATCATCTCACACAGACCACCACCACCAAGTCCACAAATGGCACAGCACTTCCCAAGACAATACTTCAATAACTGAGCGATGCTATCAGTAAAAAAAAAAAAATAAAAAAAAGCTTTCACAAGTTTGCATTCATCTCCTTGGTACATCTGCATTTACCTCCTCTGTCTGGTATACTCCAAGAGGAAGCCGGACGGAGGAGCTTCACACAGTGCTCTGGATTGATAACTGCAATTCTGCGTTGCCAGCCCGAGCAGGTAAAGTGAACAGGATTAGTGCTCCATTACAGTAATATTTGACTCAAGTAGCCAGTCCTAAATATAGTCATGGTACCAAGAAGATCTTGGAGTTATCTCAAAATACTGAAAGAATTATGAGCCACTTCGGCTGTCGCAAGCTGTACCCACATCCAGCTGATCCACGGAGTAGGAGTTGAAGAATGAGAAGCAAATCTCATCGGCAGCCTCTGCAGCACGTTTCTTGCTCCAGCAAGGCAGCAGTGGCCTGACACACACGAGGCCGTGCCTGACTGCCTGCAGTGCTCTCCTTTCCTGGGTGCTGGCGTGCAGAGCGCTTCAGCTTCTTCACTTCCCGCTGGGACACCCAACCAAGGGGCCAGCAGGGCACACAGAGAAGAACTGCCTACCTGAGGAGCCTGCAGCAGGCTTCCCGGCTCCGCTCCGCCCCAGCACACGGGACTCACTCGTGGGATTCACTTCCTAAGCACTCATCCCTCAAACAAGGCGGCAACCTTCAAAAACCACGAGTGCCAGCGGCCCTGCCAGCACGCCCACCAACACCGGTTCTTACCCAAGCTGATGTCCGCGCAGCTCCGACTGAAGCAAGGCCAGCAACGGCCTGCTGAGGTCCTTCAGTTTCCTTCCATCAAGCACCAGACAGAATACCAGGTTATTTTTTCCCCCTAGTTAAGTAACATCCAGACAAAACAGAATCGTGACAGAGCAAATGGGCGCCTAGGAGGGGACAGAAGTTGTCTCTCCAGCCCAGCGTGCCATCTCTGATGGGGCCTCAGGGCCAAGCAGAAATAACACAAGCGCAGAACGTCACTCTCTGCAAGCTACCCCTGAAACCTGGGTTTTCCCTCTACTAACCACAACATTTTCCAGCAAGCATCTGTGCATCTTAATTAGACCTTATTTACATCTGACTTGTGCGCAGCCCCACCTCCTTTCATTTGTTTTGAACACACCGGCACTGCCTTCGGATGCACCCTGGTGCTCTTGTCCTGGCAGAGAGGGGCCCAAGCGGCCCCCTCACGGCCTTCCCATGCCCCTTGCTAACACATGTGGTCCACTTCGCTTTTCTTGCATTTTGACTCTTTTTAACACATAATGGCTGTTGGGTGCGGCAGGCAAAGAACACCAAGCCAGATACAACTTGGAGCTGCTCTAAAACCATAGGCAACTGTAGGAAAAGGACGGGAATTAACTGCTTAATCCTCGGAAGCAAGAGGCATGAAACCTGCCTTTTCTAAAGAGGTACTGTTCACAGCTGATATAATACGTTACTGCATGGAACTAAACATAAGAGAACAGAAGGTATTTTGTGACAAAAAACTCGTTGCCGAGGAATTCAGCCCAGGTTTGTCTTGGTGCAGAGCACACAAGCCCCTCAGAACAAGGCAGGGCTGCAAGGACCATCATGGGTGCTCGTGGGCTCCCCGCAGGCCCCTGGTTTGGTCCGGCAGGCCAACACGACGCAGGCTGGGCCGGGCAGACAGCGCGAAATCAACAGTTAGCAGCTCAGTCACGGAGCGTGCCTGCAAAGGAAGAACCTGCCCAGTGCAGGTGGTTTCTGCTCCCAGGGGAAATACCTAATTTTGCTGCTCAGCCAACGGCTCAGAAGCAAAAATAAGGTGGTGGCTGAAGACCTGTGCAGGTGACGAGCACCAGGGAAGCGGTTAGTTGTGAACAGGAAAGGCGGCGGACAGACGGCTGTCTGGGCACCAGCCGGCGCCTTCTGGCTCAACGTGGCACGGGCTGCCAAGAGCTGACAGCACCTGAGAGCGTCCTCCTGCAACACCAGCCAAGGGCCCTGCTCAACACAGCCGCCCCCTGACCTGTGCCATTGCAAGGCAATGTAACGAGGAGAGAGAAAATTGCAATATAAAGGTTGTTAGGTCTCTGGATTCGACGGGACTGCACCTCCAGGGCTACCTCCAGTGCAGGTATTCAAACACTGAGGAGCGTGTCAGAAAACTGGGAACCACTTCAAGAGTGGAATAAACGACCTCCAAACATAATGAAGGATGTGGGATTTTCACTTCTACAAAAAACAAAGGCCAAGAGCAAGGCAGCAGTTCAGATGAAGCAGAAATTTGAAAGAAGAAGGCTATTGAACATACCAAGGGCTAATACGCACCAGAGCTAACAAAGCAGGTAGCTAAAGACAAACAAAGAAAACATGCAGTAAGACACATACTTTCAGCCTGATAACTGCACCAAGCGAGGATACTGCAGAATGCTGGGTTGAGAGTTCCAAGTGACTTTCTGTTAGCAAAACCATCTCTTTCTGGAAGAAGTTGCCTAGCTTTTAACAGGAGCTAGTCAAGGTCTCCCGTGGCTCATTTTCTATCTGTACTCCATTCAATACAAAATTAACGTACAGCTTCTCTCTGGTTCTCACCATCCCCACTTTGACCACCCAAAAGGAAGCAGCAAACTGTCGAGCAGACGGGAAGAGCAAGGACGTGTGCGAGAGGCTGCAGGACAGGAGCTGGTCTCTGGGCACGCAGCTCCTCGCGCCACCAGCCACCTCCTGTTTCCACTCCTGCCCCAGCTGACAGGGGACTCACAGACTCTGCAGAAGCCTGTCTCCTCGCAGCCCAACAGTATCAGCCACCTGTTCTGCCTGGAGTCCTCACCGTGACAGAAGCCACCTACCAGACCCTGAACACAGCATTCCTACGCCCGATGTTTTCCTTCACCGTGTTCCTTGTCTTGGAGTTTGGGATGCCTTGTCCTCTCCTTTATGTCTGACAGCTAACGCAGCCTCCTCAGCCACAAGGCAGCCGAAGTTTGGCTGTGTGCGTGGGCACGCTGTTCCAGAGCTAACTCTCCTTATCTTAGCGGGGAATGAAAGCCAAAAAAAGACCACGCGAAGAAAAAAGCAGCTGGGAGACAAGACCACAAACCAAACAAGAGGCAGACAAAACTTTAGGCACCGTGCATGAAGAGACACAAGCTCTAAGCACATTTATTTTTAACTCAAGCCGCTGTATCGCATACTGAAGGATGCCTTTGGCAACAACGGAATTTGCCAGAGCACAAGATTTTCACAGGGACTGGAGATCAAACTTCACTCTGTCTTCCCCTCTGCTCATACTTCTGCGCACCTCCCGCGAGTACAACATGGTACCAAGCTGATTTTGGCGGCGACGGGATGCTCTGCCCCTTGCATAGCCACAACACCCTCCCTTAACTCTCATTTCAAGGGGAAACCTTTCCCCCCACATGCCGAGGAAGACACCATCACCTTACAGGTACCGATCTGCTCCCCTGCACAAACGCCTAACCTAGCAGCGTCTCGGTGACAGCTGGTATCTCAGAGTTATTGTCTTCTCCCAGCAACCACGCTTCTTAACACAGACACAATTCAGATTCACGTTAGACAAATGCCAAGTATTACAGTCACTCCGCTTACACGGGGAATTAATTTGGTTTCTTCTTTCTCCCTCTGCAGGACAAGGACACCTACCCAAAAAAAGACCCCGCAGCTTACTCGTGCTTACCTATTGTGCAATGCCTCTAACGCTGGACACGGTTTATTTACTACTCACCACTGCTGAAAACGAAGGCACCCCCACCCCCATTGACAACTGCCTGCATGCTCCTGGAACAAATATAGACAGATAAACATTCCCTGCAAGCCCAAATGATGAGGAAAATAAGGATGACTACTGCCTTATCTTAAAAAGAAATCCGCCCAGTAACTCTCATATGCGCTAAAGATTGCCTAACTCTTTGGTGATTAAAATCAAAGTGCTTATTGTGAAGCCTGTCCCAGTGGGCATGTTATATCTGAAAGCCTGCTACACGCAGTTCTGGAGAAGAAAAGAAGATGTTAAGACGACCGGCACGAACCCCAAGATGAGTATTAACGTGGGCATCGCAGAAAGCACAAAGGGCTTTTATTTCCATTTAAGCCACGAGTCGTCGGATCACGCCGGCAGCCCGCGCCCACCTGAGGGGCACGCTGCTGGAGGTGGATGTGCCGGAGGCAGAGCAGCTCGCGGGCACCCCTCGGGCACCCCTCGGGGCCAAGCAGCCCGGCGGGCCGGCCACGACCGGCTCCCCGGGCAAGGACCCCTCCTACCTTCCACCGGCGGGGTCGATGCTCTCACCCATCAACGCGGCGGCTTCTCGGGACGGACGGGGAAGCGGCGACAGCTAGTTTCAGCTCGCCCGCGCTCCGGGCTGCTTTTCCTTCCCCCTCCCGGCGGCACCCGGCGGATCGGGGCGCACGCAGCCCCAACTCGCAGCCAACTCCCGGCCGGCGCAGCTGCAGCGCCCCGACAAGTTGGGAAGCGCCGCTCCGAGCGGCTGCGTGCGGAAATATAGGGTCGGGGGGCTGGAGCGGCCTCCCAGGGCCAGCCCTCAGACGCAGCCCCGGGTTTCGGATTTCATTGGCGGCTCCGGAGCAGCGCCGCGGCCGCCGTGCGGGGAGGATCCCGGCCCCCGGCTCCCGGCTCCCTCCCCACGCGTGGCGGCCGGAGCCCGGGCGTGCCCGCCGCCACTTACCGCTGCCGCCCGGCCTGCTCCGAGGGGCTCCCCTCCTGTTGCACAGCGAGCAGCTGACACCGAAACGCCCTGTGAGCCAACGCAGTTTTTTTCCCTTCCCTCCCCCAGTTGTTTTTTTTTTTTTTTTGTGTGTGTGTGTGTGTGTATGGTTTTTTTTTTTTTTCTGCCTGCAACGCCTCTCCAGACAGCGGAACCCGTTTTGGTGGCCCTGACTCCCAGACCGCAGCCGTGCCTGTTGGAGAACAGGGAGAGTGACCCCGTGCAGACCCGGCGGAGGTCTCTGTGGGACCTCCACGGGGCCGTGCTCCACCTCTGCAAGCCCGACTCAGCTGCAAACTCAAAATCGTAAGGGGAATTTGGATAGAAACCGCAGCAGTAGCTGGGTTTTGGGAGCAGTGAATGACACCACTCTGCTCTGCTCCCACATGCCTCAGTGGGCAT
Source organism: Heteronetta atricapilla (assembly GCA_011075105.1). NCBI lineage: Eukaryota > Metazoa > Chordata > Aves > Anseriformes > Anatidae > Heteronetta > Heteronetta atricapilla. The sequence goes on along the minus strand of CM021734.1, from coordinate 64,241,286 downwards.
GAGAGCGTGCTGCCCCTCTCCCCGTGCCCACGAGGAAGATGGAGGATGCGTGGCCTCGGCCACTGTCACATCAGGCTGGGGGGTTCCGACGGCTGGAGCTGACCGATTTGTGGAATAAACTAGAGAAGTCTTTCTGCGTGACCCGGCACTCAGCACTGGTGCACGTGCAGCACAGACAGGCCCAGGGACACTGGCACAGGCTCTCCTCCCCTCGCCCATTTCTTGCAATTCTGTGTCTGCTGGTCCCAGCTGCACCCAGACAGCAGCACTAAAACATCCCTGCTACTACAACAACGAGTCACAGCCTTCTGAAGGCAATCAGTTTTCTAACAAATTCCACAGACTACAAAGTTTTTAAGTGGCTGAGGGATGAGGAACATCTACATCCTCGAACTCGCACTAAGCTGCAGCTCACAGCAGGAATGCCACTGCAACGGAGCAGCTTCTGCTTCTAACAAAAAAACATCCAGGAAGGTGTCTGAGATTACCCAGAGTGAATCCCAACGCTGACCTCTGCCTCTCAGCAATGCTGCAGCGAAGGCAAAGACCCTCCTACGCAGCAGCCGGCCCCAGTGTTGGTGTAGGAAGGGGAATACCGAAGGCACTTTGCTCACCCTCCTAGCTTGGCCGAGCGAGCAGCCAGAAGTGAGAACTGCACAAGCTGCTGAGCACAAGGGCTGGTCCCTGCTCCGTCCCTGGGAAGAAAGCCCCTGGGAAGAAAGCCCGGGCGGATAAGACAGGGACAAGGCAGAGCACAGCCATTCCCACCATCCCTCTTCCGAACGCAGGGGTGAGGCCAAGAGCAGTCCCAGCCTGCGGGACGGCACACAGCACCACTGCGGCAGGCACCAGGCGCCTCGTCCCACAGCCACGCAGGGCTGGGGAAGCAACTCGTCTTGCTGTGCCTTTGCTGGGTTTATTTTTTTCTTTTTTAGGAGAGTAAGCAGAGCGTCCCGATGCACGTGGCCACTCAGCGGGAAGGTAGCCATGGCACAACCCTCAGCTGGCGCGGGGGACAGAATGCAGCAGGCGCACAGCAGGCAACCTGTGCTGGCCTTTGGCTTGGGGACCTGCCAAACGCAGGAGCATGGGGAAAACAGCCAGGATGACATGCTACAAGAAGCATTTTTTTAACGGCCTGGGAAGCCTTCCACCACCAAGGAAGGTGCCTGCCCATGTGGGAGCCAGGCTTTATGCCCTGCAGTAACTGACAGTGTATAGGGACCTCAGTCGGGCACTTGTGTAACGTTGGTCTCCATCGATCCGCGCCTTCCCTTGACTTGAACAGCAGCCACATCAGCACACAAGGCCTCTTGTTTGGGTTGTAGGAAATGGCTGTTGTGCTACTGTACTGCTCTCACAGAAGAGAAGTAACCCCGGGGAAGTTTCCAGCCGCCGAAGCGAGGGGAGAGCGGCACAATGCACTCGCTAGGCACGGCGGCAGGCAGGAAGCGAGCGGGAGGGCAGCCGGGGCTGCTGGCCACAGGGCTGGGCATGCAGAGCCCCTGTCGAGCACAGCAGAAAGCCCGCAGCCACGTGCACACAGCGCGGGGGCTTTTGGAAACCAGGCTGCAGAGCGAGTCACAGCAAGACGAGTTGCTTCTGCAGCATCACGTGGCTTTTCGGGTGCGCTTAGAGACAGGACCCAGAACTGACACCTCTGAGAACTGACTGAGAAGTGCAAGGTCCTGAGCCCTATGCAGGTGGAATCAGGAGTGTCTGGAGAACTTTGTGCGTCTTTAAAGCTACCAAAGCTAGCAGGATTGCGCTGTCCAGCAGAGATTTATTTTTCTTTTATTTTAATCTCAAAAGCCCACAGCCACCGAGCCACCTGCACCTCCTCACCAGTTGCTACATTTCCTCATTCCGCCGCCTTACCACTTTTTCCACCCCTGTTCTTGCAAACTGAGCTGCTGCAGCAGCTTTTAGGGGCACACAGCAACACAGCACTTCCTATCTGCGCGTGCTGTTCTCCGGTCCAGTTAAGCGTGACTAACGTGGGACCCGAGATGTGCACGCTACAGAGGGGAGATCCATAATATTGTCTTCCCGAGAAAGCTTTTCCATCGCCTCCCTCCTCCTTTCGGTGTAAGTGCCCGGATGAACATGGTGTTTAGGTTGGATGTTGCTACCGAGCGGGGAACTCGTGCTTTAATACGAGCCCAATTTTGTCTCATCTACTTCCTTCCAGTCCAGATTGCTGAGCCTAGAGTCATACCAAAGACGTTATGAATAACAAATGAAGTTAAACTGGACACACAAAAGGAAACTGATTCAACTATGATCTGGCTGAGGAAACCAACGATGGTGACCCCTGTCGGGAGCATGCCAAGTCCTATTAACACAGCCCTCAGAGCTGGAAAGCCGTCAGGAGCCGCAGGGTAGAGCTTTAATAGATGTAGTGGCAATTCGTGGCATGACAGAGCCACGCAGAAATGCAGAAACAACAAGGTACACTAACAGAGAGCTTTAAACCTATTTTTTTCAGCACTCATCAAGTATGGGATTTGACTCTTTCACGAGGCTGCTGACAGGATCCTAGATTAGATTGGATTTTATGACACTTGGCTTTTATTTCCTCAAGTTCCTACAATATCGCTCCAAGATTACTTAGGAATTAGGCCTTACTCGCATAAACATGGCATGTTTTCCCAGCCATACAGCAAATTTTGTTTGGGCTTGCCAGGCAGGAGAAGGGTGACTGACCCTGTATCTTTGTTCAGGCACACAGGGCATAGGGACACGCATCCCTGCAAGGGGTCATAGCACACAGGAAGGAGTAAAATTAAGGAAAACTTTCCACTGCAGCCATCCCAACAGTGAAAGCTGAGTTAATACAAATCAGAGCTCAAAGTAACTAACCAAAACAAGTCTGGACACTGGACAAAACATTTTACAACTGACCACCTTACTTCTCTTCCCTTCTACATAAGATAAAACCTTCAAATCTACACATTTCGTGGGCTGTCTACCTAAGCTGCCAATGAACACTTTGCAAAGCCCCTGGTGATACGCATTTTTTATTGTTTTGTAAATAACAACAGAAAGAAGGGTATCTTCCTACCAGCGGAAATCCCCATGGGTAAGGAGTGTCCTTGCCTGTCCCTGCTATGAACACCGACAGTGCAAAAAAACAGGATTTCTTCCCTTTAAAAATTCAGAGCTATACTGCAGCACTTCTGTTGTGCCACACATTTCATAAACCTGCTCAGCTGTCCATTTTGCAGCCACAGCAGCCTGGTATTAAAGCAGACTGTTACAATAGGAAAGGCTTGGTGCACAGCCTCTGTACAGTGCATTTTCGGTATCACATATGTTCAACTTGAAAGTGTTTCAGTTCAAACAAATCCCACGTCCAGTAGGCGTGGGACGTCAGCAGGCAGGAACCCCAGGGCTGACGGTGGGCTCGAGCCAGCCATCACAGCACGCACCGGACTGCAGACAGCACGGCTCCAGTCCTGCCCACCTCTGCCTGCTTCCCCAGCACCCTCACCGTGTTTCATTTGCTGCTCTTATCTCTCTTGTTTTGGTGAACACTCGAAGCAGGGAGCATTTATTAACAAACAAGAGACAGCCAGTTTCTCCCCAAATGGCCCACACAGTAAGAACTACTTTTAGGTACTGGCATTAAGAGAACGAGGTGGCTTGCATGGAGAAACTGGAACCCAGCTTGGTATTTTCCACTTTGCTCAAGCTCATTGCAGAAATCTCCCGTCTGCACTGCCCGATACAACAACTGCAGATATTTTGTGCTTTGAACAAAACCAAAAGTTACACAGCTGAAATTTCAGAGTTGGTGTTAGTTTATATCCAGACAATGAGAAACCAAGTAACAATACGGAGGTCTAACCTCATTAGTAAATTCAGCTTGTTTACCGGGAAAGCCATACTGCCAACATTCATGACTTCATTCTGCATTAAAAATACTTGGTCTCTTGCTTTAAGACTAGCATCTTCAAGCCTGGAGACACGTTAGTCACAAATTGTGCCCTCAGTTAAAAACACTTCTATGCAGTACTCGGCATCTGAAAAAATGTTGAAGTCAGCGGCACAATAGCCACAAGTCAGAAGACCAATTAATATTATTAACACTGCTATTACTGGTTTGGGTCTGTTTAAGCTCATCATCTTTTTTTTTCTGTTTAGATGAGGCATTTAATATTTCTTTGAGTAGTCAGAGTAAGAAAAGATAATGTCCTACCTGCAGAATGACCAGAAACAAAGACTGTCGGACAAAATCATGGTGAGAAGGTAATTCTGGCTACACCTACTGCAACCAGAGTACTCTGTTACCATACCCTGACATTCAAAAAATGCGCTGCACGAGCACAAGACAAAGCACCTAGCAAGAGGGAAGCTGTTAAGTGTCAGGATTTATTTTGTGGACGCATTTAAAATACATGAATGCTTTAGGCAGAACCAAACAGTACAGTTACAGTCTGCATTGTCTCACCTCGTTCTCGCAGACGCCAACTCTGAGCAACTCCTCTTTCACTAAGCAGCAGAAAAAAAGCTACCCACAAATACTTGGAGCACCTCACCACCGGCCCAGCAATCTTCTCACATTGCTAGTAAGTGAAGACTTGTTCTCAGACGTCATAAGCAAACAGGAGCTCCAGTTTACATGCCTCGTAATAGGTGGGATGGGAAATAGTTAATAGGTGGGATGGAAAATAGAAACATCCACCCTGTAAAGCAGCACTAAATTTACAAGGGAAAAACAGCACCCCGCGGTGAACCTGGCTGCAGGAATAAATGCATCAAATGTGATGAATTTCACAGAGTTGTGTCAGCGGGTAAAGAACTCAGTACAGCCTCAGCAGCCAAGCTGTACAAGTGTCACGGTGTCTGTATTTCACTGTCCCCACCGCTTCCACTGGGCAGTCTCCCCGGACGCCTTCCTCTGCTTCCTTGTAACAGAAAGCTCTTACAGCAAATGTACTGGTACAGCCATGGCAGGAGGCACAATCTGAGTCCTTGTGAAATCCTTTGAGTCCCCATTTGTGACAGCACTGACTTCTGCTGCTATCTGCGACAAAACATCACCCCAGACTGCTGTGGTTATGTAACATCAGCGACGAACAAGGACAGAGGGGTGCAAGGCAGCATCTCAAACAGCTCTGTGGACGAAGGAGACGTCTGCATTTTAGGAAGGAAGCACTGAAAAAGCGAACAGGGACATTACCCTGCATTTCAGCACGGTGGCACGGGAGAGGGGGCAACGTGACAAAGCAGCCAGCACATAACAGACAGGGGCTCCCCGGGGGCAGTCCCGACAGGCCTGACTACCACCCTGACGAGTGACATGCCTCATCACTCAGCCTGCGTCATTCAAGAGGAAAAGGGAAACAGTGCAGAGAGAAATATGGGCGGATCACTACGATAGCTACTGGAAAAGCTAAGGAAACAACTGTCAAGCAAATTGCTCACCAAGTGCTCCCCTGCATAGGAAACAGGCTCAGTCACCAGGGACGGATGAGAAATTGTCTTTTAAAAGATGTGTGTAAGGCAGTGAAGAAAACATCACATACACGTTCCTTGGTCAGCTGTTGTTAGTGAGCACGTGTGATGAATGAGCCTGAGTAGGCAAGGGTGATGGAAGGGAACAGCTCAGTTCCCTCATGCTGAAGGATTATTTTAAGGAATGAGTCAACAAAGATGACTGCTAAAATGCCTTGAACTCACCCAAGAAAATCCCTGTGAGAGGACTGCTCCTGTCAAGGCTTGCACAGTGCCTTAGAACCGAGCACAGCATTTCCCAGGCCACACGTACCTCATCTTTCCACATGCATCCCTGCCGGCAGGTCCAAGTGCCCCCTCTGGTCCCATCGCCTTATGTCACAACAGCCCGAGTCACAGGTGAGGTACCACAGATACCTAATGCCCAGGTGACATGCAGACCTGGAGCCCCCGTCACCAGAGCGCTGTACACCAGGGGAACCTCACTCAGCTCCTGGAGCTTTGGCAAAGGCAGAGATCTGCCAGGACGTGGCCTGCAAGCCTCAGGCCGCAATGATTTCAGGGCTTTCCTGGCACATCCATCAGCACTTCCTTCAAGGAGAGATGTCTGCAAGGGCTGGCAACATCTGCCATCCTACTCCCACAAGCGTTTCCAGTTGTTATCTATTTTACCCCTCTGTGTAGCTTACCCTGCTTACCACCAGAGCTCAGGTGGCTTTTGGTAGCAGACAGTTTGCCTTCTCTCAAGTCTCATGGACACTTCCTGCCGCACTTCAGCTTTCACATCCAAGTTACTTCTCAGTTCTGCAAATCAGGTCTCACTGTCTCCATTACATGATACACAATCCACAAAGGAAAAGCCAGCACAACTGCCTTCTGCAGCAGGCCAGCTAGCAGCACTCACAGCATCACCATGGGCCGTGCTGCAGCACAGCGCTAAGAGCCAGCACGCACGGCCACAGCTCCTGCCTCACCCACGGAGTGTTTAAGCACTGCCTGACAGCTGCTTCCCATCCAACCCGCCCTGCTATTTGTACTGGGAGTTTTCAGAGCCCCCCAGTTAAGCTCTCCGAATTCCAACAAGGGAGTCAAGTGACAGACAGCTCCAGCAGCAGATGCAGTATTACCAGGAGACACGGCAGTGCCATGTCACCCTTTGCTCTTCCACTCGGCCGGCAGCATCCTGAGATACAACAATCCTGTGTCTCAAACAGCCACAGTTCCAAAGCACTTCCTCAGGTACTCAGAGCAAGACTTCCAAGTCAGGAAGGTGAAAGTAGGTGGCAATTACTGCTTTATGCACTACAAGCCAGGATGGATTACATACAGACCTCTCACATTTCAGCCCCAGTATTTCCTCAAGCAATTGATCCAGAACTGGTTACATTTGTGTTAAAAACACACACAAAGGACCTGGAATACAGGTTGAGGAATCTCATCGCATTCTCACAGCACACACCACAAACAGAGATGGTCTGTGGTCCCTTTCAGGCAAACCACGGGTGGGAAAGAGGAGCCACCCATGCTCCTGGGTGGAACAACTGCTCCCCTGCTCTGCCAGGGCTGCAGAAGCCTCCTGTGGCAGACCTCCAGACCCCAAACTGGAGATAAGACAACAGCACCTGCTGTTTCCACAAAAAGCATCTCACCCACTGCTCCCAGGAGAGCCTCGGTCATACACTCGTCCTCATCATGAGGGATGATGCCACCTTTCATCTTTGATGGGGAAGGGCATTTCCAAATCAGCACGCCACTCCAGCATTCAGACTGTACAAGAACTGCTGAAAAAACAAGAGAGAGTTCTGACAGAGGCTGCCAGGGGCCCACACCTGCCTTACGCTGTGCGTCTCTGTGCCAGGCATCAGCGGACTAAGGCCTCAACAAGCAAATGACAAGATACACTAAATCCCAGCAGCTACTACTGAGACACAAAAACTGAAAACGTCCAGTTAGGAGTAACATTTACCTAACAGGTGACTGTCAACACGTTAACTCCCAAGGATTGTGCTCGTGTGGGGCAAGTCTTTAAAGCTTTAACAGATAGATGCTACAGAAATTTCAGTCTCTTTTAAGCACCTCATCATCTCAAACATCTGTTCTGACCCTGTATCCTTGCTGCTAGAGATCCGTTTATCTCTGCTTGTGGCCAAGTAGTTCAGAAGACCACCAAAGAACCAGAAGATATCTATTTAGGAGACCAGCAAGGAGCATTTGCACTGTAAATAATGTCTAGGAGGCTAACTAACAGCATTTGCATCGTTTTTCTCATTTCCAGCGAGCCTTTCACACAAAGTTGGCAGCCCTAGGAAACTAAAAGCTTCTCTTTGCTAAGGCACTGATTAACAAAAATCTATAGCATCAACATACTGGGAAAAAAATAATCCAGGAAGGCTTTGAACAGATATGACAACACCAAAGGGCTCAGCCTGCTGCCCCAATACGCTCGGTTCTGTGAACGCCTGGCTTCTTGAGGTACAACTTGCTGCTGGGCACCAAGAGACAAGGCTCCTCCTGCACCTGCGGGGGGACCCAGGTGATAATAACACTTAGCGAGGGCCACCTCATCCAGCCCCCGCTGTCCCCTCAAGCCCCTCGCTAGCCGAACGTGGCCATACACAGGACTACAGAGCAGGATGAAAGCCCAGCTGGCTGCACGAGAAAACAAGAAACTTGCTGTGGAACCAGAGTGCGCCTCATGGACAACTGAGCCCACAGCAGGACTCAAATCCCTCGCAGGGAGGCTGCCAAAAACACATCTAGTTCTCAGCCAGAGCCTAGATGTCAAACACAGACCCGGGCCTTAAGGCAACCTGAGCCTTCCTGCTTAGCAGACGTGCAGGGTCAGATGCAAGAGAAGACGCAATGGTATTGTGATTAGTGTGGGATTTTTTTTTAATGTGTTTTTTTTAAAAAAAAAATATTATTATTTTTAAGGCCACACTCATTCCTGGCCCAGCTACAGGACGACAACGGCATGGTTTGGCACAGCCATCCCGCATCCCCAGACAGCAGCAAGGTGCTGCAATAACATGACAGTGGAGCTGAAAAATGCAGAGTAGAAAACCATGTCCCAGACTGGAGAGCCATTGCTACTGAGTCTTGCACAGAAGTCGTGGTCCATATCGGAGGCATGACTAGGATATTTCAGCAAATCTTGGTGTTAAGAAAACTCACTGTTACCTTCCCCTTCCAAAAACCTAACTGTGGCACTGCTTGCTTCTGGATATCCCCACGGCAATTGCAGTATGTCCCATTAAGGTCTTCTCGAGCACCTAACTGGCAATTCTCAGAACTGACACAGATGCCACGAGTGATATAAACAGAGAACAGGATCCAGCCCAAGAAAAGCAATGAGCTAGGGGCCATGAGATTTGAGTTTGAGTCCAAGTTCCTGCCAGCCAAGCGAATCTGGGCAACCCAAGCTGCTATGCTGGGTCTTTTTCTTCCTCCCCTACTTGTAACACATCTGTTTCAACTTAAGCTCAGCAGGACAATGGCTCTCTGTTGCTACAATGCCCAACATGTTGTGCTTCCATTAGGAAGCAACAAAAAGCTTACACGCATAAGGTGACTGTTCAATATCCAGGCAGAGTGCTCACGGATTCTGGCACAGTGCTTTCTTTCCTGTGTTTTCTGCTGCAGAGGAACAGGATGAAGTCACCCACTCACTGCAATGGAAGCGAAGTACAGAGGAATTTGGACTGTGCAACCCATCTCCTCAGATCAGGGGATGCACCTCATCTCACTTCAAGCAGTTGGGGAAGGCACAAGCAAATATCGCCTCGCCAGCTTTTACACAGACCATAAAAATCAGAGACAGCTCACTCACTTGAGAACCGTTCCCAGCAGAAGAAATGCATGGGGCAAGCCTTCATCACTTTTTCCCGTATTAGGTGTTTTTCAGATGGCATGGAAGCAGGTAGGAAAAAGCAGCCCAGTACTGGCCCAACTACACGGTGTGAAGAGAGTCTCACAAAAGCAAGTGAGAACTGGGTATCATTTTTCATTCAAGAACCCTAGCCTGAGAAGCAGTTTGGCACAAAGGCAGCACCTCCCAACATGTCTCCTCCTGAGATAAGCACTGGTACGAAGAGGGGGGCTCAGTGACTCAGCTCTACGCAGCTCACAGCCACTGGAGCAGGGCAGGAGGTCCCACACAGCCGCCTCCCAGGTCTCTCTGTAGGCACCTGCTCACACCAGCACCCCAGTTATTAAATGATGCTGGCAGCTGGGACACTGGAAGGGATTCCGAAGGAGGGATGCAGATGCACAACACGGACCACGGTTTTGAGGAGACGGAGGAGCTGTTTTACTACTGTCCAGTCACATCCATTAAATACCTTTAAGTTTAGCTGGAGACAGCATCACCTTTCATTTCAGACATATTGATTGCAAAATCCCAGTTCTGATGCTTCTGCTTGATTCCTCCCCAGAGGCACTGGCATTGTACTCCTCAACAGTATTTGTGAAACCACTGCCTCTCACCAGCTGAGCACCCAAAACACCCCACCATTACGGGGAAACAGAGAGAAAATACACACGTCTAAGAGTTTACAACACTCACCATAACAGTTCAAGTCCTTCAACATCCACAGACTGTTAATTACCTAACATTGTATCAAGAACATACTCCATTTCAGTAAACTCATTGCCATACCTCCAGAGACACCATAGCAAGGTACTCACTGCATGTGGTCCCCAAGCAATAAGAGAACACAAAATGAGTAGGGACATTAGGAAATTAAGGATCCAAGATAGCTATGGAACAAATTTTGCATAACACACAAACAAATGGGCACATGATAAACTGCTCCATTGGGTAAAAACAGCTAAAGATGCACAGAGCCGGAGATGAAAGCACATTACCAGGTGAAATAGTGGAAACACACAATTTGATGCAAGGACGTTTGTTATATGCTATGGCACAGAGGGCCTTGGCTTTTGGGAGAGCTTCACAGTACAGACCACCATCCATCACATGTACCTCAGGGACGTGCAGATGATCTTCAAGCCAGAATGGGAATGTGGACCTAAGTGCCTTTTCTGACTATTCCCAAAGCTCCCCCACCCTCCTCCCACCCTACACACATTTCCTACCTCTTCACTTCACAGCTGTGCCCGGCTACTACAACCATCCCACAGCGTGTCCTTGTGCTTGTTCACATACTCCTGCTGAGCACAGATGAGACAACAGGCGAGCATTTCCTCCGGTGTTCGATTCAGCCCCTGGCCACCTGTGAACCACATAGTACAGACCTCATGGCTTCTTATCCTCATTTCACCTGTGATTTCTGTAGTCCAGTGCTGTGGAATGGTACCATAGTTGCACACAGTGCTCTGTAGGACTGGCAGGCCTCCTGTCTAACCACCCTTCACTGTTGCTGGTTAAATCATGTTTTTAGAAATATTTTAAATGTCCTTACCCACCACTGTGTCTTCAACGAAGCCGAAAGGGAAAATGTTCTTTGCCAGCTGAAGACGTCTCTCTGTACCAGGAAGTGTTTCTCTGAATTAGGGTTAGTATGTCATCACCACCATTAAGAAATATAGGGCTTGTAAAGAGAATAACTGCAAGAGAAAAAAAATGGTAAGTTTGGCTTCATATGTTTAAGTAGTAAAGCAAGATCTACTACAAGGCAATCACATTTGGTTTTAGCTCAATGCTATTATAGTAATCAATTGGATATCTGCTGAAAAAAATGAGTGTCATCAGCGAGTGGAAAACCTGTTAGCAGAAAGAAAGGAGTAAGTGTTTTGTCTGCAAAGGTGAGCAAAATGCCATTAGCATTCACATTACCAGGAGCAGCCAACAGGAAAACTGTAACGGAGCGTCCAGCAAACCTACTCGGGCTCTGCTTTTTAGTATCCAGTTACAAATTTCAGTTCACGGTCTCGTTTCACAAGCGTTTTGCAGGTGTCCCTCGAGGAGCCAGGGTGAGGAGTCAAGAACTTACTGCAGATGCTTTCATGAATGTTATTTTCAAATAATTTTTCTATCCTTCACAGACTGAATGCAAATATTTGTTGTACTTTATGGTGGCTCTTCAGTTTTACTTTCCTAAGCACTTTTTGTGTGTGAGATGAAGTATCTACATTTTGGGATGAGCAAGGGCTGAATGAGGTGAAGCCACTCAGAACGTGACTGACACCAAAGAGATAACCTGGACACAGAAGTAAACCATTTCATTTGACTTGCTTTTAAATAAAGTGTATTCTGAAACACTGTAATTGATTTGATAATATGTGCAGGACGGCCGTAATCCAATAAGCAACAGTGCTTTTGTATCTGGTTCCATTTTGTTTTCACAACTTTGAGGAAGGATTTGCCTTGGGTGCTTTTAGTTCACAGCTTTTCGTCAAGTAAATGGATTTGATTTCACTGACCAGAGTGGGATGGAAGGACTCCATTAGTTTGGAGAGGCGTGGACTGGAGGTGTCTGTCAGGCTCAGAAAAATAGTACTACTCCAGTACTAGACAAGAAATTCTGAGAGATTTTCAGAAATATTGCAAAGCCCAGTTTGTTTTCATTTCCGTTTTTAGTACGTATATAAACAAACCCTGACACAAAAGAGGGGAGGTTTTCACGACGTGATAAAACACTCAGACTTCTCCCTTGGTCTACAATGCCACCAGGATCATTTTACCGTCTTGTTTCCTTGCCTCTCCCTGCAGTCCTCTGGTGTTCTCCCCCTGCACCCTCACTCACCCTTGAAATGACAAGCTGGGCTATGGCATTCCTCCATGTGGCGACAAGGGCAGCACTGCACACTGATCGACGTGCTCACACTGGTGGTTTTAGTCAGATGCAGACGGCCAAACGGCGAAGTGATGTTATCTTTCAGGCACGGGACGAAAAAGTGCAGCCATCTGAAGCACAACAAATAGAGCAATGACAGGAACACCAGTGCTTCAAAGGTCTAAGCACCGCTCCTTGAGCAAGCTGTTCACATGCAGGCTGACAAGGAAAAATCGCGACATCCAGCTGCTGCTTTTTTTGCAGACAATTTGTGCTTCCAGTTCAGCCAAAGCTCCTTGTATTGTGGAAGTCCTTTATGATCTCTGCCTCCAGAAAGCAATTCCATCACCAAGCAGGAAGGGCAAGCACTGGAGGAGATGAACCTAAGCCACCGCGTGCACCGCGATGATCAGGCGTGCTGCAGCAAACAGTAATTGTCACCCACATTACAGCTGGTTTCTACTTGGGCTATCCCCACAGGTGGACAAACCCAATTTCAAGACCAAAACAAGTCCCAGCTCCTAACAATCCTCAACCAAAATGACCATTTCACACCCTCCAGCACATGACAACACACAACACACAACATGTGTTGTCAGCACATTTCTGACAACTAGCTGATCATTTCTGAACTCATAAAAACAACTGTTTTCCCCAGAATCTCAAGCAAGGCCAGCCATTTACTCCACTATGGCTGGTCACAGCTAGTTAACATCCAGCTGCCAAGTATGAACATGTTCCACAATTACCTACCTTGTGCAAACGATGCCTTTTTGATGTCTGTGATAAAGCACTGAAGGCCTCATTAACTGCGAATACGTACTGGTGACAGGTACAGCCCGGGGTACTGAAAAACCTCACAGCCGAGTTTCCCTTCTGCCACAGACCTGAACAGGCCGTGCAACACCACACGTCAGTATGTTTCCCAGACCCAGCAGCCACACAAGTTCTCAGTGTTAAAGGGCGTCTCAGTGCAGCCACATGCTAAAGTGGAGCTGACAGCTGGCTTCTAAGCAAGCAAAGCTGCATGGCCTCAGTTTCATCTGGAATCCTATTGTCTTTCACCGCCTCTTCATACAATCATACAATCCCAAGGCATTCCCTGCCTAGCGAATATGAGGAGCTCTTTGCTCTTCTGCAAGACCTGCACCTGCTCAGCGCTGACCTTCGCACATCAGCTTCATCACGAGATCCAGCACGTTCCCTGATCACATCCCTGAGCTTGAGTTGCCAGAGGAGAACCGAAGCTGAACCCCAACACATGACCGTGGGGACCGATGACAGCTCTGTGCCACGATGAAGTCCTCCACAGCTTGAGGCAGGTGAGGCTGAGTGTGCAGCAACTTCCCCCAGGCTATAACATTGCTCCCACTTTCCTCCAGAGCCCTCTGTTTCTTCCTGGGGGAAGGACGTGCTACACATTTCCATAGCTGCTACAATTACCTTACTACCAAGGGAAGGAAAAGCAGGAGGAAGGCTGAATCCACATTGCTGAACCCCTCTAGACAGTGAAAAACGTTGTCAAGTTTTTCTAAGAAAACACTGAGTGCTAATATGCAGATGTGTTCTTGGTAAGAAAATAATTTGTTTGGGAAAGTACCAGTGTATCCTCCATGTTCTACCCACATGATACACTTCGTCCAAGCTAGAGCATTTCTCACTGCAGATTTCAGGTATATTAATGAAATTCAGCCTTGTTTCTGGGCACGTTCTCATCAGCAGGTCTGGAGCATGTTGGGTTCAACAAACCTAAGTTATCAAAAAGCCAGCCTCAGTCAGACGTGAAAAAGATCACTTGCTGCAGACTGCTCAGATCTTCAACTCAGCTCTGTCCTTAGCATCCTATTTGGCTTTTTCATTGGTGAAGAAAGCAGAGACAACACTGGCCTTCAGCTCCCTGTGGCAAACACGAGCTGTGCCACGGTGAGGAACACCCTCCTCCATCACACGCCCACCACCAGCAAGGTGTCCTCTGAGGTTATCCTGGCAGCCACGTGGAAGGGGAACTTCGATGCAGAAAAAATGGAGGTGCTCTCACAAAATGGCTACTTCCAAAACATGTCATCATTCACAAGCCCCACTTTTTTTTTTTTTTTTTTTAAACTACATGTAATTTGTATGGAACTTGGCCTTATGAGGTACCAGCAGTGTCATTAACAGCAGAAAGTCACAGAACATGCCACGTCTAAGGCCAAAATAAAACCAAAGTTCATCTTATCAGAAATTGGAACATTTCCTTATAATTTTTCTACAAACTACAATACTTTGCTGTTAATATGCAGAGTGCAAGGCCTCCTCAGAGGGAAAAAAATACAGCATTGTTGTTGAGACCTGCTCAGTGTGATTAATACCTTTACTAAACAAACAAAATTACCAGCTGCAATATTAACATAGAAATACTTTACTTTTTTTACCCTTCCTATAGTTAGGCCCAGCTGCTACTACGACAGCGAACTTTGAAGCGCACGTAATAAGTAAAAAGCACAGAGAACAGTCTTTCATGCAAGGTGCTGCAAAGGGAAACTACTCTGCACCACAGCCACTGAGAACACAAACATCAGACCTGATATCAGTTATACCATGTCTTCAGTTCTTGCTTCCAAATTCTTCAAGTAATTCTTCAAGTACTTCAAGCTCATCACTCTGTGATATGTTTAACCCTTGGCATTTCCATAAAATAGAAATCCCTCATCCGTCCGCTCTTGTGAGTTGAACAGCATCTGACAGGAGGAGAATAAAATCACTATTCAGAACCCTAAGTCACATCCATGCTCAGATACTACAGCAAAAGCCAAGTTATTTAAAAGAACTTCCTTTATCTAATGATCTCTTCTTCTAACTCTAGTCACCTGACGATACGATCTAATGCACTCCTCGAAATAATCTTAGTCCTTTACTACCCCTACTCCATCATTGTTACTTGGCAGATTGACCTTGTGTGAACAGAACGAGAACTGCATGCACAAAGAACCAGCACTCCTTGCTAAGATGCATCTTCAGGTTTTTCCCCTACACTTCCTCGGCCTCCTTGAAATTGAAACTTTTGCTCAAAGGCTCACAGACAGTTCCTGACAGCTGATTCGTTTTGAATTATCTATGTTGGAAAAGACGGACAATGAGAATAGCAATTATACTCTGTACATAAGAACTTCCATATACTCAGGGGAGCAAACACCAGTTAATGAACGAGGACAGAAGCGACCGTAACTAATGCAATATTAAATAGAGTACAATCCCTAGTACAGTCACTGTCAAAGAGCCAATGCCATCATGTGAAACAAGTTCCCAGAAGTTCTGCCTAGATCCTAGGTAAATTGCAGGTATAGATTCTGGTAACAAATTACCAAATTCCGAATTGTCACCAAACCTTAGCAGACTTAGAGATTTATTTAAAACATCATGAATTATCTTTTAGGATAGAGTTACACTACAAAGAGATGAGAAATGGCAAAATATCCTTCCAAACCTACTGTACTTGGAACATGAATGCTCCGTATTTCCTAAATCCTGAAGCCTGTTGCTCACAACAAGGTAAGAAGCAAGTAGAAAAGCCTCAGCAGTTACTCGGCTGGCCAACTCGGGGAGCAACCCAAGGCCCTGCTGACGAGGGGCTGGGGCAGTGTGCTTGGTCGTGCGTGGTCTCTTGGCTCTCCAACGCCAGCATGTCCTTGCCAAGCCAAGGCAAGGCTCCAGCCAGTCCTGTAGTATCTGTAACTGCCTTTGCAGCCAGCGAAGAGCTAGTTCTCCAAAGAAGAGATCCATACCGATCCTACTGTTACCTTTTCCTCCGCAGCAATATGCCCAGTCTTGTCAGTTTGCTGACAACAGTAGCAGTTCAGGAGCATTATAACCACTTCTTTCAGCAGAGCCACAAGGGCTGAGCTGCTCAAGTCCACAAAAAAGATTTCATGATTAAAAGCAACTAGACTACTTCATTATAGCTTGTAGTCAGTAGACTACATTATCCCTTTAATTATTTGTTATTTCATCATCTGTGCCTTTTTACAAAGCCAGCTAGATATAACGCATTGAAGTAAGGCTCAGCTTCATCCTTCATCTCTTGTCTACCTGGAGATCATTCTGATGAAACCTTTGTTGGCCTGAACTACAAACATATTCACATGACAGAGGCAGAGATGAAGTAAGGAATGCTCCTCTTGGTACCGCTACAATCACCTCACTTTGTGGGGAAAAAACTCTGTCTGGGAAAACAGTCTTCATACTGCATAGGGACTGCCTGCCTGCGCAAAGAGCAGCCTTTGATTAACAGCGAAGAAGCAGAAGCAGATGCTTTAACTGTCCAAAGGAGGTGGGCAACTTTTACATGGTTCTAACTCTGCCTGAGGAAGTGCAAGACCATCAAGGCAACCTGGTGCAAGCCATGGCTCACTTACAGGAACGTAAGGGCTCAGCATTCCTCCCACATGTTACAGCCACCTCGACAAAAGAGGCCATGGATTTTTTGCTGAAAATGCAGAGAAAAGTAAACTTATAAACCTAGCACAAGTTATTCTGACCAGGTTCTCTACTGCTTGTGCCATAAGAAGAGAGCAAGTAGAAGATCATTCTTGAAATGAAAGCATGTTGTATAACAATGTAATTACATTCTGCACAGTGTTTTCCTCTCCAGTCTCTAACCAAGCGTTAATCACTCCTGCTCACTGTGAAGCTGCTTGTCTTCAAGCTGCGATGCTGCTTGAAGAAAATGTGACTTGATGGCAGTCCTCCTCCGGAGCCTGGGGCTGCTGTGCAGCTGGGAGCCTGCTGGTCCTTCCCAGCCAAGCACTGAACATGCCTGTGATGAGGAGGCACATTAGGGACGGCCTTCCGCTGATGGGCCACAAGTTCATCGGTCTGGTGGCATCAACAGCAACTTAACAGCTGTCCTTCACGTAACAGCTAGAAACGAACACTAGCACTCTCGTGGGGTTTACCTGGAACATACTGTTACCTAAGCATAGGTAGCACAGGTGGCCTCACCTCCCAGCAGGTGAAAACCAAAGTTGGGTGGCCGTGGTTTCCTTGACATGGAACAGCTGCACCAACACGCTGCTTGCTTCGCTTGCTCCTTCAGCTACACCCCACGCAGATGCACACGTCAGTGTCCCAGCCCTGGGCCGCTTGCTGGGCAGCTCTCCCAGCTCCGTTTGCAGCTACTCCTGGTGATAAATGACTTCTCAAGCCAGGAAGAATATACAGACAAATATCTGCAAGATCAGCCTCCGGGCCTCCTGGGTTTGGTTTTGTTCTTGTTGTGTTTTGTGTTTTTTGTTTAAGTCAGCAACAATATTTCGCCAATGTTATTCAGCGTCACTCAGCCCAGCACAGGGCCTCCACAGCAGCTGGCAGCTTCCCTACAAGCTCCTGCATGTAATTTTTATGATCCACTCACTACCTGGACAGCAAGAAAGTCCCCCTCCATGGCTGCCACCACCAACCAAGGGCACTCCCAGAGCTCTGCTCGAAGGAGCCACCAGATGCCTGGTACCGTGGCCAAGCTGCTGCCGTGCACATCAGTGGGACCACAGCCACGCATCCACTACCTCAGCAGTTTGCAGTGCAAGCAAGCTGCTAAAACGCTAATACCAGAGTCGCAGATACCTTGAATCATCTTTCAATTGCCTTCTCCAAACAGATCAAATTCAACCTCACCTTTAAGAAAAAGGAAAAGCAAGGCTTTTCAAACGAACCCATAGTTCAGCATCACTTCTGAAAGCCTCACTAGCCTGAGGCACCAGCAAAGCTTTTTTCAAATCCCTCTTTCTCATCCTTCCCAGGATTAGTGGTCTGAAGTTCTCCAACTTCTGTGAGCATGTGCAGAAATGGCACCTGCTACGTTAGGGGTAGCATGGCCTCCAGTTACAGCATCCCACAGCACCAGGGCAGCAGTACACAATTTCAAACAAGGTATGTAATACACTGGTTCTTTGGAAAAGGAGTATTTCAAGTGCTGGCTCCTCTGATTTTCACTGATGCTCAGTACCTGTGGCTTTAATGGATTAAGACCAGAGGGGTGTCCGGAATTGGGGTGTCCAGCATTCCTAGAACAGCCATGAAGCAAGCATCTGAGCCGAGCCGAGGTAAAGCCGTGTTTGAGAAACCTCCTCTCTCCGCAGTGCACTAGGGCAAGAGCAGCTGCTGCCTGGGGAAGAAGAGGGACCGTGGCAGGTGCTCCATGCAGCGGGGCCGAGGGGCAGACTGCAAGAACCGCCAGCGCAATTCCCCGCGCTGCTGCATGGAAGAGGGAACCTGCGGAGCACTCAGCTTCGGCACAAGGGACAGCAAGGCCCTGAGGTCGACTTTGTCCCTGCAGAGTCCAACCGATTCACTCTCCTACTGTCCTGAGAGGACCTTCTCCTCTCCTGGGGATCCTGCTGTGCAGAGGCCACAGCAGCGAGGTCCTTCTCACGTCCCACCGTGCTGCTCAGCCAGGGTGAGATGGGTTTTGGCCCTTCCACTTTTATTGGTGTCCTCTGTTCATACTGACTTGCCCGTGCTGCCTGAGCACCGCCTGCACAGCACATTGCCCTGACTGTCGTCTCTCTGCCCAAGGTGGCTGCAAGCATGTAATAAATGAGCAGAACTAAATCACTTGGGCCCTTACTGGAGTGTTTAGCAGGCACAGGATTGCACTGCAGCACTGATCACACAACCTCCTGGGCAATACTAACTCAGCTATGATAACCAGAAGATGGCTGGATTAGGGTAGTATTTCATCTCTGAAAGGAGTTGCTCATTATTTTCCACAATGATCTCATCTCAGAATCCATCCTTTGCTTGTTCAGTTGTTTTTCTTTTCACTGCAATATCCATGGCTTAGATTGTGAGCTGCGATAGAAAGGGTAGTGTGACTTAGCCAAACTGACAGGGGGTGTCTGAAGAAGATGCACGAGTCAGCTGCAGTTCAGTGACAGCTGCTCCAGTTTATCAGAGAGGGAGAAGAGCCGAAAACGCTCCCCCTGACTGCAGGGCAGACTCCGTTTGGCTGCTGCCTGCACTCCCCCAGTGGGCATCCAAACCGTGCCCTGATGTGATACTCATTTACATGAGTATCGCGCGGATCACAAAGCCTACTCAGTTTCCAAAAGCCAACTTACAACAGGTTACCAAGAGCCCTGCACTCAAAAATCTTTTATTTCTAATAGCTATGCAGATTTCGCAAACTTACCTCCCTGTTACTAAACACTGCTGAGTTTTAAGTTGTACATTTCTGCTCATCGCTTCTTCCTGCGCCATCATACATACAGGAACACGCTTGGTTTCCATAAATTACATGCAGAAAGGGACATGAAACATGGTGACGAGCACTCAGAGCTGACATCAGACAAATAAATTATCTTTTCAAGCCCAACCTGTTCCCTGGGCACGTGTTTTAACGCAGCACATGAGCTACCAAACACCCATTTGTGATGATGAGAGGTGTAATTCCTGGGGATGCCTTACAGACAAAGCAGGTCCCCCACTACTACCGTGCCGAGCTGGCAGCGCAGTTCATTGTTAGAAGACACCTTTAGAAAACATATTTCTCATATGTGGTTTTCAGATCTACCCACAGGTAACCGCTTGAGGAAATGAATGAAGATGTGGTGTGGTCTACTGGCTTTGAACTGCCTGCTGTAGAAACAAGCTAAAACATTTTTACCTAAATATCGGTGAAATATTTTAATTTCTGTTTTTCTAATCATTTGAGTAACTTTATTTCCATGAGAAGAAATGCAACATTTTTCCTCCTTAACTGTACAATATAGCATTTTTAGCTGTACAAATACAACTGAAGAAAATTCAGCTAACTTGACCAAATCAGCTCAGAGGTTTAAGTCCTTTTACATAATGGACAAGCGGCATTTAGCATCCTACCTACTGAATTTTTATTTGAAAATTGCACATGGTTTTGAAGTGAACAAATTACACTGTCCAGCACAAGCATGATACTGATGAGGTTGCGAAATCTGAAATCCCACTTCAATCTATACAGGCTGAGTTCCTTCAGTGTTCAGCTCGGGAGAATTTATTATGCCACAGCAGTGTAATCCCCTAGGTTTGTTTTTCAACACAGGCAACTAGGCAGCTGTCCTTTAATAAAGGAAATATTTAACCCTATTTCCGTTACGTGGACAGAAGTTTGCATGGCAGGGAATCCGGTATCCAAAATACCTAGAAATTGAATTCCAATAGTGACTAGTACTGCTAACATAAGCTACATCAACTTCAGCATCAGGCAAAATGTGTAAGAGACAAATGATGCTTTATACAATTACTCTAGTGCAGCTGCAGATGTCCCAGCTCCTGATCAACATCTTGCAAAGAGCGTGTCAGCCATTTCAGGTATCTCTGAGCTACACTTCCAGTTGGTCTTGTCTTGCACCAACTTGCCCAGTTCAAAGAACTCTCTGTCCACTCTCGTTTCTGTGGTAGCAAACATAAGTCAGGGAACATGGCAAATAGGATTCCCTGCGTAGGGGAACTAAAGTGACTCAGTAAAACGCCACCAACTGTGCACTGCCAATGCAAAAGGCAATTGCTCTCTCATTCGGAACACTGAGGTAACGTTACTAAGAAATAGAGCAGAGCAACTCACTGTGGAGCAAAACCCATCTGAAGATCTCAATACAATTGAAGACAGCCAAATGTTGCTAACACGTGCGATAGATCTCGTCCCAGGCGCTTTGTGGACATGTGAAGGTTCCTCAGCCTTCCTTAACACCAGGCCACCACCACGCTCCTCCTTGCCAGCCCTTGCCAACTCTGCCCTTCCACAGGCACGGCTCCTTGCTGGGGAAGAGCTGGCCAGAGCCCTCATCCCGTATAACAGCACAGGATGGTGTAAAGCAGCAGCAAAGCAGCCAGGGAGGGCTGCCGGGGTCCCACTCACCGCCTCGCGCGGTGGGTGCTAAGTCCTCGGAGCAAGGCAGCAGCACGTGCCGGGCTGTGACACCTCGCCCGTCCAGACCCTCACCCCCTGCTTCTCCTTAGCACTGAGGCTCTTCCTTAAAATCCTGGAGCTGAAGTGCACAGAGAGGGCACCCACCTAGCAAACTATTTTTTGACACGTTTTTTTTTTTTTTTAAAAAAAAAAAAAAGGAGTTGGAAGCACATCTGGCATTTTCTCCTTCTGCCAATCCGAGTCCTCTCGATTTCTGGAAGTGCAGCAATGTTTCTCAGTCTCAAACTGAGAGCGGTCTCACAGATTCTATCAACTTACTTCAGGGCTAAGGCAACACTAAAAATCTACTCAAAACGCTTCTCAGTAATAAAAACAACAGTCTGGAGTGGTACTTCTCATTTAATGTATGGTTCTTAATGGATTTGAGTCGTGGTTTGTCAAATATTAATTGCTGACTTTTTACCCTTTGAAAAATACTTTTGTCTGAATCATAACATGAAAAATACAAAATGGAAAACAGATGACAGAACTGGTAAAGAATTTGTCCTTTCAGTTGTACAAAGAACTGAAGTTTCCCACAAGCAAACCGATATTCTAGCCATGTGCTTCTGAATGAGACGATCTTATAAAGCTTTGTAGCCGCTGGTACTAAAAACCAGTGGCTTCCAAGTCACGGTAACTTTTCTTCCTTATCTGGAAGCCTTCCTTATGCTTTAATGATTAAACCTGCTGTGCTTTCAGTCAGAGAAGGACTTGGTTACTGAAGCTATGGGGAAGGTTACTGCTTTTAAGGTTACTTTAATCAGTAACAAGTTACATTTTCATCCTGGCTCCTGCCTCATTGTCTGAGGAGTGAGAAATCCAAAAACAAAAACAAAAACAAACAAACCACCAAACAGATGCTAATGTACATTTCCCAGCTGATATAAATAGCTATACTTCTTATTTATCCCCCCGGATGACACTAAGCCCTAACAAACCTAGGGCTCTTCACCTGAAGGACAATAGGTGTGGTTTAGATTCACTGATTTCAGTTCTAACAGATTCAGCATATTTAATTCTAACAGTTCTGAACCATGTTTGCCAAGCCCCTGTGGTGTAGCCCCGGCCCAGCCAGAGCATCACACTGCCTCAGCACAAACCTCTGCCTCCCACAGGCTCTATGAACACAGCAAAGACGACTTCTGGGTTTCAGCCTGGTGGCTCCCAGCACCTTCCTTGCACCCATCCCCAGCTGTCGCCTGCTTCTGAGGCCATCCTGCCACAGCTGTGAGCGGGAGGGAAGGTGGAAGGCAGCATCCATCCCAAATGAGGGGCAGCGCGTCCCCCAGCAGATGCAAGCTCTTAAAATAAAGCAAAGCAAGAACAGCTGCAAATACCATAACGACTAAACAAACAGGAGTCCGGATAAATTGTACCAACTCGACGGCAGCCTGACAGAAAGCATTTTGATCTTCGGTTTTAAATCGCTGTGATTAATTTAATCTTAAATCAACTTACACTGTATTCATTTAAAGCAATTATCAACTGGTGCCACTAAACTGATATAAAGGCAGTGTGTTTTCTTACCCAACAGCTTGTGCTTTGTTTCTCAGCTACATTTCACAAGGCTTAACTACTGCAACACTGAACCTTCCCTCCCAGTCCCAGCTTTGTGCTCCCGCCCCTGGGGAAAGCAAACAACCTGTGGGACAAATGGGTGATGAGACTCGCAAGAAGACAGACCCCCAAAAATCTGGCCAGCTTGCTGAAAGGCTCGGCAACCCCGTGGAAGAGCACCCTGTAAGCCTAGGGAGCTAAAGAGGCCTTCAGTACACCACGAGGCGGGGGGGGGCAAATTTTGCATCTGTGTCAGATCCAGCGATCTGTGCTTCAAACCCACGCCGTGTCTGCAGGAACCTGAGGCACAAACTAATCCAGGTAGCTCAGCAAACGTGAATCACGCAGGGCGCACGCAAGCCCTGCCCGCAGGTCTATAAAGAGGGAGGGACAAGCCTGATACGTGCAGCAGTAGCTCCAGGTGTTCGCGGCGGGCTCACGAAGCACCATCTTGGTACTCGCCTCCCTCACTAAGAAAGGTGCTAAGTTACCTGTAGGTTGACATATCCCGAAACCATGAAACCATCATCGCGTCAATCACCAAAGGTGTGCAAACAGTAATGCCTCGCTGTGTCTGAAGAGACAGCTGCCAGCTGCTCGCAGCCTGCTGTGTGAGTGTGGGGAATGCTGAAAGGAAAATTACAGGGATGAGCAAATCATCTAAGGCTGCTGCGGGGGCAGCACTGCGTTAATATCCTGGTAACCTGGCTCGTGCTGCCCATTTCAAGCGAGGGTGGGCTGTGGAAACGCAAGGCGAAGGGAGAAGTTCGCCAGGAGAGATTAAAACCCCTACCACTTGCAGTGTTGCTGAAGCAGTGTGGGTTTTTCTCCCCAGTAACGCTTCGGAGATGTTGCTGCAGTACACTAAGTGCAAGCAGACAACTGAAGTAGAACTTCCAAAGACTGGGCTACACTCAGGAGGAAATGTTACGTGACTTATTTTTAAGATGCTTTGAGACAGCACTCAAGCTGTTTACTGAGCAGCCTGCTTAGCCATTTCATCAGAGCGGGCCACCCACATCTGGCCCAGCACAAGTGCATATGTGCAAGAAGAATCCCTTACAAGCAGGGTAACCTTTGTAAACCAACTGACCTTCAGCAAGCAAACGCTCCCCTTTTGCACCGTGTTTATAAGGAGAAAAATCTTGACAAATACACAGAGTTTTACGTGAGTTTTACTGGTAACAGTTTCCAGACCAATAAGCGTGGAGTAAGTTTAAAAAAATGAGAACTTCTTCTTCTGAAGCATGTCAATATTTGAGCATTTATTTTAGTTCCAGTTTACAGAAAAATAGCAGTACCAAACTGTTTACATACCACACATGCACCTAATTGGTTTCAGCCTGGCAAGGGAGCCCAAGCCCCCCGAGGAGCAATGGCAAGCCAGAGAACCCGGGCTGATCATCACAGGGCTGCTGGACACCGCCGCCAGACAAGTGCCACATGTATATGAGCTGAAAAATGGGTTTTGCTCCTATTCCCCTTTTTGCAGAGGCAGAATGAAAACCAACAGCAACTACATTTCACCTTATTTATTTTTTTTTTTCGCTAAACCTACCATTTATTCATGGAAAAATACTTGCAGGCAATCTCTTAGGTTTCAGAACAGGGAGAACAGAGAGGCAAACAGCCTACAGCCGCAAGCAAGAAATGCAACAAAGCTACATCCAGCACTGAAAAATAATCAGCAGGTTTAAGTCAGTTTCAGAAACCACAGCCTGGACTAAGCAACGGGACTGATGCCTTCACTTATGGCTGATGCGGGGTTTGACTCCCTGTGTCTCCAAGTCAGGCAGGATTCATCAGCAGCTTGTTCTCACCTCGCTACGTGAGCACACCACGCTTCCACGTGCCACTGAAAGGAGCACGCTCTCCCAGGGACGGGAAGCACGCAAAATGAGCAGCGCTCCTGAACCATTATTTGCAACGTTGTGCTGCTGTTCCCACCCCTCTTCGCAGTCCGTGCTCAACTCCAGAGGGGCACCGGGGGATTGGAGGGTGGTGGGAACAAGAGCAAGGGTAACGGAGCAGATCACGGGGGAACTGAGCTCAGCTGAGGCTGTTGGTGTATTTATGGAACATATATAGAGGAAAATCACTCTTCATCTCTGTGAAAGGCACAAAACCAACAGCTCGAGACTGTCTCCAGAGTAATTACCAGCCAAGACATTCCCTTCCCTGAAGCAAGGCTTCAGACTGCTACCATCAGGAGACAGGAAGCTTCCCTACAGATTAAAAATCACATTGCAGTTAAGATCACATGGAATATTAGACTAGAGGATGAACAGCATAAACAGTACCTCTTGTACAGAGAATTAAATTGCAGTTCATTGCAAGCTGAAGACCTCAATGCCATTTCTGTAACAGAGAAGGCTTTTCTCACATGAAAGCAACTCAGCTTCATGTCTGCGATTTCCTACTTCCATTCCAGTGAAAGGGAAGGGTCATTCAGCAGCAGGCTGCCTATTGCGGGGCCTGAATATACGAAGGGTTCAGAGCTCTGCGTACTGAGCTCCTGCTTCAGCTGATTTCTACGATTGCTCTGTGCTATTACCTGTAATGGTTCTGCAGCAGCACACTGCATCACCACAACATCGAGTCCAAGAATTCTGCTGTGCAACAAGCCCAAGATGTAGCTCCAATTGTTCCCAAAGGAGAAAGAGAGGCAAAAGCCTCTTCACCTACTAGATTTTCACTGCGTGCATGGAGTGGCCACCAGGTTAATGGCCACAAGCCTTCGAGAGGGCAGAGTGCTGGCCTCCAGCAGCAGCTTTGCTCAGCACAGCACGCAGCCTGTGGGCACCACCAGGCTGCCATCCCTTTTCTCCTGTCCTGGTAACACGCGACGACAATGGGAGATGCTGCTCCTTTGCATATACTTGGACTACTCTGTGGCTGGAGGCGGTTAGAACCTAGTTATGTTACATCCTGAGTCACTGTAATGAACACAGAACAAACTAAACCCAGTGCCCCCTAAAGCTCCCCAAACCCAAATGACTCATTATGGATGTGACTTAAAAATGACTTCCTCATCAGCTCAGGAGTTACCAGGCAAACAACAACCAGCTCCATGCACCTGCAGGGAAGAAAAGCATGATCACTCAGCCATATCCTTCAACTATTTTTTGAGTCTATTTCACATAAGTGGTCAATTTCAGGCTTCAAAGTTGTCATCAGGTGTAAGGTTTTAAGAGGCCAAGAAAAATACCACCTGCTATTCCTTTTATATTTCACTTGATCTGCTTATCTACCGCCATAACCTCACAATGCAGCTTTGGATAAAGTAATTGTAAAACCTCCCATGAATTGCAAAGGGACAAGCTAGGTGTAACAGCACGTTAGGCAGCAGCGGAACCTCCAATAATATTGGAGAGTACTGAGTCTCAGATCTTTTACCAAACAGCAAAGCAGCCCAGACCCAATCTGAGGGAAGAAAGATATTTCTGTCTACGATTTATTAGCTGCCAGTGCCCAGTTGTGCAGTAAAACTTCCTGAGGAGGAACGGCATCCCATGACCTCCAGCTATCTGTCTGGGCAGCGCAGGGATGAGATGAAAGGCTGCCTCCACATATACCACGGGTCACCAAGGGGGCAGTTATTGTCTGGCTGTGCTGCCCTGTCAGCTCTGGACAAACCGATGGCATCATCGCTCGGCGCTGCTCAGCCCTTCCGTCTCAAAAACAGCCACTCAGCCCCCTCAGAACCAGCTGCACTTTGCTGCTGTTCCTTTTCACACACCCTGCGCTCTGGAAGTCATTCACATGCTGACCAAGGGATTTAGGATCCAGGTCAGCCACAGGTTACAAGAGGGAAAACGCACGCTGAGTAAAATTGTGGTTTTTGATGCACGCTTAATGCAGCGCACGTTCAGAAGCCACTAGAGGGTTAAACCTGCACCAGACCCCGCCAGCTGCTGCCTGTGCTGCTGAACCCAGCAGGGAGAGGAGCTGGTAACAACCTGCTGGGTGCAGCACTGCAGCTTTACAGCGCAGTACGGCGTTATTTATCAGCACCGCAGAGAGCTGGGTAAATAGTTTGCATTTCTGCAGGCTTCTGTGCAATGACGGATACACGCACTTCTCTTCCAGTAACACGAAGGGATTGGGAATTAAGATTGTCCCACACTCTCAGAATAGCTTCCAGAGCAGATCCTGTTTGCATAAATGTTTGCAATGAAGATGACAGTCAGAGGAAAATATACACATCTCTTCTTTACACTTACCTAAGAATTTTCAAAAAATTCCTAGAACCGCATGAAAATTGTGACATAGAAAACATGAGTGTGCATGCCAACAAACCTTGACACTGACACTTCAAATAAAATATACAACAGGTACAGAGAAGTCAGCTACTATTTAACAACCAGTGATGATTTGTCTGGCCTCAGCTTGGAAGGCAGGCCGCAGTAAATCCTCCTCAAGCACCAGGGAGAAGCCTTGGTGTGGCTCTAGCACCAGCTGCGCCCACTTCAGAGCAAATCTTCCAAAAGCACCGCCTGGGGAGAACCCACGACAAAGTCTGTCAGCAGCTTCGGGGGAAGAAGCAATCCTTGCAGTCCCAGTTTAGGGCTTGCCTAAGTATACACAAGCTAAATTGGATGTCATTGATCTCATCACCAGGGTGTCAAGTGACAGCAAAACTGGTACAAGATGTTCTGCCCAAGCACAATCTTGGCTCTCAGTGACACTGCAACTGGTCTTGCCTGTGTTCTGGGAAACCAGACACAGATGGGGCCTGTCAGGAGCAGCACACCGCACTGCAAACCCCCAGGTGGAAGAGTTAACGCCAGCCAAGGACAGATGTGCTGCCCTCTCCCACCAGCCACCCGCACGCTGCGTCCAGCCTGCTGGAGGCCAGGGGGAGAACTGACTGCAGGCCCACCTGGCCAACCTCTCGTGTACCAAGGCCTTGGGAACATTCAGCCTTCCCTTAAGAGCTGCTGCTACTTCAGGAAGGTCTATGGAGGAGGGATGCTTGGAATAGAAATTGTTTAGAATACGGAGGCAGTTAAAAACTGAAACCCAAGGCTGGATCTCAGCTGGCGGGCACCCAGCAGCTCAGTTTACCTACACACTTGGTGGATTTCAGCAGGCTGCTACAGTCACACCCACACTGCACCAGCCTGTGGGCATACCACGCTGCCCACCCTCTGCTTTGAACACAGGACAGGGCTTTTTGGGGCCATTTTCCTCTTCCTTGTTTAAGCTTGCCCTCGTAACACCCTGGTAAGGCATATCAAGGTGGAAGAATTAATCCAGAGAGCACACACAAATCCACTGAGGAGCACAACTAAGAAGCCATTACCTGTATGCAGAGCTGTTGATTTGGCTTGGCACCCAACCAACTGAACTTCAATGCACGAAGCTTAAAATGCCTCCAAGTGGTAACTAAAGAAGTCATTCAAAAACCAAATGGCTTCTTTTTGTAATGGCCTTCCCAGGGCTGGAAACTTCAGGCGGCAAACGTACAACCGCCATAAAAGTTGATCAGCTAGGTCTTTTTGCCTCAGCAGCAACCACTGTTTCAGCCAGCAGCATGCGATGGCGCAGGACATGGGTTGTCTGCAGCGCCCAAGCCAGCCAACGAGCAGCTCTGACCCAAAACGAGAGCAAGCAGCCACGTAAGCACCTCATGGTCTCTTACAGCTCTAGAGGTGGGCAGGGGCTAACCTCGGCCCAGGGACCCCCCACCACAGGACACAGCGAGCACAGAGACCCCGATCTCTGCAATGCCAACAACTGCCTAGGCCTGCTAACACCGTCCTGGGGGTGCACATCCCATCACCGAGTACCCAGGCCTCAAGTCTCACGTATATTTTTCCTATCTCCAGAGTGTAGATCACTGGTGAAGTACTGTGAAGGACTCACACACCATGTCAGGGCCTTGTAACAGGCCCAGAGGAACATTCAAGTACTTAAACCGGAGCACTCAACAGTGGAAACGTGCAATAATGAAGGACAGGAGTGTAAAGGGAACATTTCTTTGCTTCTTATCCATACACACTCAGAAAAAGCAGGAACACTGACGCAAACATAAAATTTCCTTTCTCGGAGGTAACAACTTACCACAAAACAAGTTTCCCCAGCAGGAAGGCCTCTGGAGGACAGATACCAGAATGAACAGCTTAGCTGTGTTGAGAATCAGAAATAAAAGCTACTAATACAAAAAAAAAAAAAAAGGAACTTAGAGCTTAAATGATGGACCTTCTCTTTACAGAAGAAGAGAAACACTGCAATTTACACTGCAATTTTTCTTCCATTTGATTTCTCAGACCTTTTACTCCCTTCTATGGTAATTTATCATTAGCTTGCACCTTGGTTATCATTTGCAGCCTCAAACCATGAACACAGCAGTCTAAGGGCAAACAGACAAAATGTGAATCATGCTCGGCAGCTAGGAGAATATCAAATCAATCAGTTGGATCATTTTAAAGATGTCACAAGTGCTGTAATAAAAATATGCCCTTACTCCTTATTTAGGATCAAAGGAAGGAGATAATTGTCATCTTGATAGCAACGCCAGCGGGAAAAGCCGATGTGTACACACATTGATCTTTCCTCCAACACTTCTTCTAACACTTCTAAGTCTTCTTCTAATGTTATAGCAGTCCTCTCCATCCCCCTGAAATCCATCACGCAGTGCCCTTTATTCTGGAGCACCTGCATGTGTTCTGTTTGTAAATAAAGGCAGGGTGAGCCTGCTCTCACTGAGAGCGGGCAGCTGCCCATGGGCTCTGCACCAGGGAGCCCTTGCTCACAGCTCAGTTGCCCTGCTAACCCCAACCAGTTCCACAGCAGCAGCTCAGGAAGGATTACTTGTCAGACAAAGCCCTGTACAGACAATTAGGGGCACTGCTCGGATCCCACACAGTCACTAAGAACCAGATAGAGCCCCCTCCACCTCCCAACCTGCAGGAAAACAGCCCTCGCTCCTTACTGGGGGGAGTAGATCCCAGCAACACCAGATCTAGAAGGCCTGCCAACTTCTCTTCCCATCTTAGTGTCATTTCATGGTTTTTCTAATGAGATGATTTGCTGGCACATACTATGCATGTTATCGTATGGATTAAGACAAATAAAGCAGCATATATCCATTTTCTCAGTGCTTTATTTTTCTGGTGTGTTTTTAAACAAAACCCCCGCAAACACACCTTATATTTCATGTTTGCATCAGAAGCAGAATATAGGAGAAAAATCTCTGGAAGCATGCGTCATCTACAACAACATCTGACAGAACAAGGTAGCTGTAACAAGCCAAACACCAGTAAATCTTCGGATCATAAAGACACCCAGCTGGTGGCTCAGAATCGCAGTTCTCTCTCACCTTGCCCATGTCCAACGCATTCTGTTCCACCACCCTAGTGTCATCAAGCAAGCTTTATAAAAGGTTGTGTTAGCTTGGTTATGTATATGCACCTCTGCTTTTGGCCAGGTTTGTCACATGTTTCTGTTGTTTTCCTAATAAAGGCTAAGTTTGCCCATTTCCCCAGCAAGGCTGCCTACTGACTTCTCACAGCCACGCAGTGCAGGAGTGGCTTTGACATCATGCTCCATCATCTTGCAGCTGGATACTAAGAAGGTCCCCAAATACTCAACTTGAACATAGTAATTTAATCGCAAAGGCCACACACTTAGAATAGCATTTGGAAGTTATAAAACAAACTCAGAGAAGCAGAAAGCTGTGTGCCAGTGCTGCCAGGGCACCCTTCATTGAACCTTGCCACAGCCAGGTCCTGGAGCATATTCTAGTGACTCGAAGTTCTCTGCCAAAGCAGAACTCACAGTGAGAGGCTCTGATATGGAGAACGAGAGACCCCCACGCAGCTTTCTGTGCAGGCAAAGGTCGTCTTTATCTGCGCTCAGTAACAACTCAGACCCTCACACACTATCTCACAAATAGCTCGCTCACCAACAGAAGCTACATTAACTAATTATGCTTGTTTATTACATTAATTTACCAGGCCTGTTCGAAACACGCTCAGCACTAAAGCTCATCCTCCACCCCACCTAATGGAGCAGCACTACTGAGATATACAAATATCACTTGGTATTATTTTTATTCTTCTCACTCACTTCAAAACACACACAGAACCTGCCTGTACCTGACGTTATAGCTAGTATTAGGCTTTCACGTAGCATGTTAACCATTGTGAACTCTTGGGAAATATTCATTTATGTACTGTTTTCAACACCAGGAGAAAACAA
The DNA here is from genome assembly GCA_011075105.1 of Heteronetta atricapilla. Lineage (NCBI taxonomy): Eukaryota > Metazoa > Chordata > Aves > Anseriformes > Anatidae > Heteronetta > Heteronetta atricapilla. Next base: position 64,210,401 of record CM021734.1, on the reverse strand, counting down.
AGAGAACTCTGTACACGACATGGGAACAGCACTATTACACTAGTCCCCTGGTAGCAGTACTCACCAGCTGCCAATCAGAACTGCTCTCAATTTGGAAACTCGTGGTATTCCAGTATATATCCAACACCACTTCACAGCAAGCTGCAGGAAACAGGCTGTTTGCTTGTTGCATCTGAGAGCCACCCAGCCAAGGTTCCTCAATTCATGTGAAGCAGGACAAAGAAATGGGCATTGCAACGTGCAGTCTGCTGCTAGTACTGATGGACAATCAGCAAATTGAAGCATCTCTAACACGGGCTTGCTGCCTGCCCACTGACCTGCCAGACCGTCTCACAACTTCTCCAGCTCTGATTCCTTCACAGGAAGCTCGGCACACCAAATCCCCCCAAATGCCTCCAGCATCATGATGCCCTTATGCTCCATGGAGCATCAGAAGAAGACAGGGACCCCTGGAAAGGGAAGGATTTCTACCATAGCCACAGCCGTCAGCACCACGTTGTTAATTAGTACATCCAAAAGCAGCAGATCTCACATCTTCGTGTCCAGGAAAGCTATTTTCCACACTTCTTCCCTCTCTTCCTCTGATGTGCAAACCATTTGGTTCCGCAAGTATCAAGCACATAGCTTTACAGGTGAAAGGATACAATAAATAGTCTGTAAAAATAAGCATTTCTGAAACGGTTTGGCCTTCCCCCCTTTGTAAAGCACACTAATTTTATACACGTGTTATACAGAGCTCCAAGGTGTGATATTAAAGGGTGTCAGCTTTCTCCTGAGGCAGCCCACAGGTTTTAGGTGAGGCTGCCATTTGAAAGCCATGCCTACATAAGCCTTCTATAAAACCCGCTGTCACACCTGCCCGGATACATATTTTAACAGGACTGTTAATGTAGAAAGATACTGAAAGCACGGAAGTTAAGACCAAATAAATCCATCACAAGTCAGGCTGTAGGAGATCACAACTATGTTTAATAGACTTCTTTTTCACATGCAGGTGCAGAAAAAAGCTTGCCTTTTTTTTTTTTTTTTTAACTATGAGACAGGGAATGCTATGAAGCCCAGAATTCCTCAACACATTCCCTTACATGGCTGAACATACAGCTTTTCTTTACTTTCTCTCACAAGATGAGCTCCCAGGCTCACCTGTATCCCTCTGGAGGGCACCATCTCAGCCTGCACGCAGAGCACCTGAGGACCATGTCGGAGGGGACCTCTGCTGACCACCTGGTCCATTTTCATGCTCGCCCTGACCACATTCGTGCAGCTTTTTGGCCGTGTCCAAGGACACGGATTCCACAGCCCCTCAGGACAACTTGCTGCAGTGCGTGACCATCCTCACAAGGAAGTTTCTCCTGACATGAAGAAGAATTTCCTGCTCTGCAGTTTGTGGCCATGGCTTTCTGCCCAGTCATCAGTGTAGGACTGAGAGCAATCTAGCCCTAGCTCAATTGCCTTCACTCCCAGTGAACCAACAACAACATTATATTTTACTCAGAAGAATTCGGAAGAACAGAAGCTGAGCTGCCTACACAGAAAAGTGAAGGCAACTTCAGTAAGGAAGCTGGCAGATTAAACACCAAGCCAGACAGAACAAATCCACTTCTCCAAATTTGCTTTTGGCTGGAGGTGACAAAGCAACGTCCAATTTATTTCTTGTCACTCCCATAAGACTGGGCCTCATTAAGAGCAAGCATTAATTCTCTCCCTAGGTGGGTGAAAGCCTCACAACCCAAATTCTACCTCCACCGAGCTACTGTAAACATGAACCACGTGGCAAGGCGTAATGCTGTCTTCCAGATTATGTTAAAGGCAACATGAAGACAGGTGTCCTGGCATGCTCAGAGCAGTGCAGAGCTCCAGCTGAGAGGTATTGTGGCACCATCTTAACTCCTAAGGCCCATCAGAAAAGCCTTCCTTCAGTGGTGTGCAACAAGCTCTGGCTTTTCCTCTCTGTTGGTGAAGAGTCCTTGGTGCTGCTGTGGCACAGGGTGCCACAGATTTTAGTTTACTGGTCTTGTAGGTTACTTGTCTTATCTGATTTTCAGCTCTTGAAAAGGAACAAGGATAATTTAAGCAGCACTGTCATTACACGGCAAGACTATATAACACCCCTGGAAACCTCTCACACAGTTGCTAGATGTACCTGCAGGAACATTAGGGCAAACTCCCACTCCTTGAACATTTACAACTACACTGCATGAGCTCAATAAAACACGGCGCAGTATTTACCTGTGGTCTGTCAGATAGAAGGACAGAAGAGCATGAATGAACTAGATATAAAACCCCATTAGTTACTTCATATGACTGCATGATCAGTAGCTACCCAGGTAAGCAAGCTGAACCATGAGGTTTTTACCAGCTTCTGACAAATGGACCTCTTTTCGATCTGAGCAGCTTGTTTCACTCAAAGATGATTAGTGAGCCCTAATGGAGGAAACCTTTTCTGGTTGTTTTTTTGCCTGTTTTCAGATCTTCTGAGAAAACACTGCTCCCTCGGTCATACCACTCAACATTTTTCACCACTTATTTAATTTGGCACCTGCAATACAAAATCCCACGTTACTTATTTAGAGGATATTTGCTGAAATATAGAGCAAACACGGCATACAGGATTTATTTGCTTTAAAAGTTTGGCCGTTTGTCTGAACTCTTACCCTATATCTGACACGGAGAGAAAGAATACTTCAATAAATCTCTGAGCAGTAACAAAGCCAGCAAGCACTCAGGAAACAGGGTGATGAAAGCCCATCACGTAACAAAGACAGGAGAAGGAATTGACAAGAAGAATTAATTCTACATGACTGCGGTGCAGAAACAGCATTTATGTTGCCAGCGATGAAGCCAAACACCACGTCTTTGTGAAAAGCATGATAGAAGATTCGGCCTTGACCTCAGTACAGTTTGAAGGACCTTAAGGCCAAGCTTTCTTCAAGCTTTCCTCCTGCCATCCACTTCCATTACAAGAATCATATTCTACCTCTAGGTGTGTAAGATCACTTTAAACTGCTCATTTGCTAGACCTTGGCCTGTACGGCTACCTCCAGCAGCTCTCGCTGTGTTTTCGTGGAGCTACCACCAAGAGAAGTCTCAACGCAACACAGGGCTCCTGGGGCAGGCTGGCTTCAGTCCCAGTGTGACACAGGAAGCATCATGGAGTAGCTGGGACACAGAAACGCTGTTGTCCCCATTCGTCACATGCAGGTCCAGCCCTACAAGGCTTATATAGCAACTCACCGTCCAGACATCACCCTGCCGGCCCTTCCCAGGGAACTTGTGCCTCTTTTTTGTGTTCGGCTGTCCCAATGTCCATGCAGTTTCCCCTCACTTTGATCTACTTTTGGCCAAGCGGAAACAACGATGGGAAAATAAAGCGAAAAGCTGCACCCACCACTAAAACATTCAGTGAAAGTCTAAGTCAGCGGGCATTCAGAGAGACACCTCGGCTAACACCCTCCTGAGACACGGCATTCTCACTCAGAGGAAACCTCGTGCGAAGCTACCTTACTTCCCCTTTCTTTTTAAAGGACAAAATCAAAAGTCTTGTCAGCACATGAGCAGTCCAGTCTTGTTCATAGCTCCTGTCTGATGACAAAAACATCATCAAGTCGCACAAAATGGAAAGGTCTCCTTGGTACTAGCGATAGACAGGTTTAGATGTCTCTGTGAATCCATGTTGCTTTACCAAAAAGAACTCCCAAATTTTTAAGTTACATATGCAGTGAGGAGATTGCCTTCATTCTTCTAAAACAACAACAAAAAAGTGCCTGTAACAGTAAGATCTGAAACAAAACTTGCCTATACTGCGTTTTATTCTAACACCATTGTCGCCTCTTTTTCTCGGTGCAGTCCCTCCGAAGTTAAATAACCTAAGTAATTTTATGTTGTCACCAATTTATATTTTATACCTTATTACTCACTCCATACACTCTCAGTCCACATTTTACAGCAGTAGATCAAAAGCATCACATCTGGTGACAATCTGCATCTCTCAATGGAAAAGACAAAAATATCAGTTAAAAAACAAAACGTGGATTTTGTTTTACAACAGTAATTATTTTCTGGCTTAATCAAAAAGGAAACCAGAAGCAGTAACTTATTCTACCATATCACTTCCACGTTTTAAGCAGAGCTCTTGCAGTCAGAAATAAAGATTCCTAAAAAGAGACCATGATTTAAGTTTACAGTAGTACACGGCCACCAGGAAACTGACTTCCACGGCATCAAGCAGAAAGTTGGTGTGGAAACACCGACCCTCCCATTGCCTGTTTGCCAATGCACGCAGATAGCAGCTTACATTCACGAACAGTTTGGATTGCCCTACAGCTGGCTCGCTGCCGGCTGCAAACAGGCTGTCCAGCTGATTGGCTTCGTTCTCTGTTTTCCACAAGGTCCTGGAAAAAAGGTTTCCTGTGCATAACTTGCCTGGAGCAGAAAGATTTGGGAGGTGGACAAAGGAAAAATACTTTCATTTCCACAAGTTTTCGTTACAATTGTAATTCTTTCTGGCTGCAGAATAGCACAGAGATTCAGCTGAGCCTAATGGTCCCCTAAATACTGTTTATTTTAGCGTGATCTACACCAAATACGCATTTTCATGCCTTATTCTACACATGATGCTGAAATGGTCTCGAGTCAAAATCAGTGTGCAAGGACCTCCTAACAAGCTCCCCTATGTTACCAGCAACTTCACGCTTGCTCAAGACACTTGGCAGCGTTGACTGCAGCAGCCCTGTACTTCATAGAGTGCTGTCTTCTAGCATGCCAGTAACACAAAGTTTTTTAAAAGGCACTTTGAAAGCTTGTTTTTATTTGGGGGTGGTTTTGGTACTCTTCTGGGCGCGCGTGTGTGTCAAACAGAATTCAAGAGCAAAGTCACCTGTGGTTTGACAAAGCTGAGGCCAATCAGCCATCAGCACATCAGCCTCCCACATTTCTAAGTGCCCCTGCCGTTGTATGGAACACCAGAGTTACACAACATGACGAGTGCTTCCGCATGGCTCAGATCTCCTGGCTTTGTGAAATGAAAGGCAGCCCCAGCCAGCTTGCCAAACAAGCACTTGCATCCTTCCATCGTGACATTTTTTCCACTGGCTTCTTCTGAGACTCTTAAGCAAACAGTTCCTTCTGCCTGTCTGCAAAGCAGCAGTAACATTTGTCCTCCTCACAAGGAAGAAACACCGGGGTGAGACGCAAGCTGACCTGCAGTCGAGCCATGTGCCGCCAGTGCACCGGAGTATTGTGGCTGAGGAGTGCTCCAAGAACATTAGAAGGCATTTAATCGCTACCAGCAAACAGCTGGACACCCCAAACTCATCAGTGCTGGTGGGCTTGTTTCCTTACTGACGACAGCCCCCCTGCACCAGCACTAACAGTGCTGGACACGAGTTCCAAAATCCCACCAAAATGCCTCTGCGCAGAGATGCCTTTGTCAGAGACTTAATGAGACTCAGTTCCACCAGTCATTTCAGATGGATGGTGGCGTGTAACTGCAGATGCTGGCTATTTTTCTGAATGCACGGAACTCTCCTGAGGCGATTGGCTCCGGGGCAGATGCATTCTGCAGTGGAGCAGGGGATGGAGGCAGGCAGGTCATTTTTTCCAGCATCGAGGCCCGAGGGAGCTGCCAGGTCCTGGCAGCCCCGTGAGGGAGGCTGACGAGCCATGGGCGGAGTGGGCAGTGCCCCCTCCCCGGCCATTCAAAGGCAGCCCCTGGGGAGCACAGAGCACGGCACGGTGGCAGTTCGTGTGGGCAGGGTGCACTCGGACAGGGCAGAGCACCCCTGTCTGAGAAGAGGAGGCTCAGGGGCGACCTTATCGCTCTCTATAGGTACCTCAAAGGAGGCTGTAGCGAGGTGGGGGTTGGTCTGTTCTCCCACGTGCCTGGTGACAGGACGAGGGGGAATGGGCTGAAGTTGCACCAGGGGAGTTTTAGGTTGGATGTTAGGAAGAACTTCTTTACCGAAAGGGTTGTTAGACATTGGAACGGGCTGCCCAGGGAAGTGGTTGAGTCACCATCCCTGGAGGCTTTAAAAGACATTTAGATGTAGAGCTTAGCGATATGGTTTAGTGGGGACTGTTAGTGTTAAGTCAGAGGTTGGACTAGGTGATCTTGGAGGTCTCTTCCAACCTGATTCTGTGAACAGCACACCAATCAACCAGCTCAACGAAATTGCTGGTTAACTCCCTTGCAACTGGGACCTTCATAAAATAGCAAACTGATTAGCAGCACCTCTTTCATGTTCCAACTTCTGTAAGCCTTTTGTTTCCCTTCAGAAATTGCTGTAGCAAAGCTCATGTTGTCCTTCTCTCCTCTCTGCTTGAAGATGCTGCAGCAAGGTCCTGGCTGTCTGCAGCCCTCAGCACCTCCCTCATGCAAGCAGAGGACCTGCCAGTGTGTCACAAAATGCTTGTCTCCAAACAAGGCCAAGACAAACAGATGGTGCTGACGTTGAAAAGCACAGCCTCACATCCATCTGCTGTTGCTGGACATGCATCTCCATTTACGTACACAAACACATTATGCCAATTAGTGCCACACACACACCCAACATGCTAAAGTCAGGGAGAGGAACTACTACCAGTGAAAGCGGGGTGTTCTGTGGAGTCAAAAAGGAAGCATCCTTACTACAGGCCTACCATTATCAGCTACAGACCCCGGGCAGTCACAATGCCCCATAAAGCTGCCATGGCCAAGCCAAAAGCAGACCACTGAGCACCTCTGCAGAACAAAATAAGCCAGCACATCCCAAATTGTGGCAGGGGAAACTCTCACTAAACACATTCTCATCAAGTCCTGAACACTGTGGCCCAACATACAGCCCAGAAGTCAGTAGCCTAAAAGCTACTCCTCAGTCTCAGGAAGTCTCAACAGGCAGCATCACCTCACAGCACAAGCAGGAGTAACTTGGTAGGGCGCACTCGTATCGCAGCCTGAGGAGGAGTCAGAAGTTGAGGACAGGCCAACAAGAGAAGGATCAATTCTGTCAGAAAAGGGAAGAGAAACTGCACAGTCAAGCTCAGTGTCAAAATGGCTGCAGCTGTTGGGTGGTGTTCAGGAAGATGAACTCTCCTACATCCCCCCTCAAGGCAGAGAAGTGCCTTTCAGCCAAACCACTATTAAATATTTCTGACTCCACCTAATAATGTACTTATGAACATAGGGACATCAATATAGCTTAGTTCTAATTGGCAGAATAAGTTTAATTAAGAATGCTAAAAACCAACATCCTGTGAAACAGTCTCAGTATCAGCAGGGAAAAAAAAAAAAGGCAAAAACTGAACTATTCAACGAGCAGAAATATGTACTCATGTTTCAGACAACAGCTAAGTCTTCTCCAAAATCTAAACTAACGGGAGGAAGTTATGGATTGGCAATGAGTAAAGACCCAAATATTGTATCCAGTGGCAAGATGTGAGCCACAGCACGAAAGGGATCAACTCATCTCTTGTGGCGCTGCATTTTTCCATCCAGCATGTGTCACCCGGGCATGCTGCATGGCACACAAGATGCCAGCGGGACAACACACAGTGTCCTCATTTATCCTGCTGGCTGGGAAAACCCATGTCTTCCACTTGTCACAAGTGAGTCAGCTGCTGCTGATCACAAAGACCTGATTCTTCAAACCTCCAGGACCCCAGCTTTGTTCCTTCTGGAGAAAAGAAGCTCAGCCTATTCATCTGCAATGAACAGCACTGTACATAACAGATGTGCTCGTTTTAGGGAAGTCACCCCAGGCTCTCACCAAGCTGCCACCCAGCCCACCCACCTGCAGCTCCGTGCTGGGACACTGTCCCTGTAACTTCCTAACGCCCTGCGTGGCTGGGAGGCCAACACAGAGCCCTTCAAGGCAGGCGGGTGTCCCTTTGGTTCGTTAAAGCAGCAGTCACCAGAATGCTCTGGTTGATGCATGTGCCAGAAAAGCACCACAGCGTTCAGCTTCAAAGTGACAAAGCAGGAGACCACAATGGCCCGTGAGATATCCCTGAACTGACTCACCTCAGTCCTGACTTACTACCTGATTAAAAAAATATATAATAATAAAAAAGCTCCCTCCTCACCTCACAGGCATCAGCAGAGGTCCCCAGAGGCCCTCGGCCACACAGGCCATTGCCTCAGCACTTCGCATCCCCAACAGAGCTGCTCAACCCATGGCACAGCCCCAAACTGGCCCCACCCGAGGTGGTGGTGGGGCAGCTCTGCCCTTGGGTGGTGTTAGCAGGTGTCAGAGGGCTCCATTCTGGCCGTTGGTCATTGGCAGCAGGAGGATCTGCGAGGGCAGCACCGGGGACACGCATACAGCCACCAGGTGAACGGGGCCACCATCGATCCCGGGTGCAGTGGCCCCCGAGCCCAGAGCACAAAACCAGTCCCACTGCCACCACAACAGCACTCCACTTGGGGGCCGGGAGCGGCCGCCGCGTGTCGTAGGTCTCTAAATCCTCAGTACACTAAGCAGCTTTTGCTTAATTGTGAAGTTGAAGAAATCTCTTGAAAAATGAGCAAGAGGCAGCGTAAATTAACAAGGGGCAAGAGAAGACTTGTTTTTTCATGTTCTTCACCAAGGGAAAAAAACGCTTGAATGAGATGATTTGAGCTTAGTACTGGCAAAGGATCGGTCAAGAGGCATTTCTGTATAGTTTCCAAAGCTCACACATCCTGGGAATTTGGCAGACCTCCTGATAAAACAAGCCTCGCTCGCCAGTCGCCTGTCATCCCCGAGAGGGGATGGGGTTCACTGCACCCTCAGACTGTGCTGGAGCTGCAGGAGCAAGCAGGAACTGGGAGAAACCTGGCCACGCCAGTTTACAGGGGAAGCAGATAAAAGGAAATTAGGATCTGCAGACCATTAACTGAAGTAAGCACCTTATGAGCATGCCCTGCCCCAGGCTTTTTCCAAACCAACTAAACTCCATCACGATCAATAAGCCCTCGAAGTGGATCCCAGCCAATTCATACAGAGAACAAAATAAATAAATCCCTTGAAACAGAAGAATAGCCAAGCAAGACAAAAGGTAGAGGCAGCCGCTGAGTGAGTGCAGCCAAAGGTAACATGAAAGGCTGCACTCAAGACGCAGGAGTCCACTGGAGCATCTCAAAGCACCACCACTGTTATGCTGTACAAACCATTCTTTTCTCCTCTTGGTTTTTATTATTGCTCGAGTGGACGCCAGGTGTTCCCTAAACAGAGCTTCAGTTTCAGAACTGCTCCACTCAGATGAATAATAAGTAATTCCAAAAGGAAACAAATCTGAAATTTCAAATGCACTTCAGCAGCACAGCAGTTATTTTTGCTCATTGTCTCCACAAGCGAACCTTACCGCCTTCAAAAAGGGTCTATTTTCCACAAGAAAGGTTTCTAAACAGCAGAAAACAGGATTACTGTTAGCTTGTGCTTGCACAGCCCAGAAACCTTAACGCGAACCTGAGCGCAGACCTGCTTAACTCCAGACAGAGAGCTTTTAAGACTTTATGTTTTAAGGACTGTGACAACAGCAGCTGTCACACTGCAAGGAGAAAAATATTTCCTTTTCCCATTTATCCTTGCCCGTTCGTAGTAGCTACACCACGGTCTCCCCCCAGTTTGGAGACGTTAGGACACGGCAGGCAGGCGCGGTCCCTGCTTGACACTCCCTTCGCGGCACAACCACTCGGCGTCAGAGTTGCAGCAGCTGCAGAGCTGTTGACTGCTGCACCATCTCCCTTTCCTGACCAAGCTGAAAGGTAAAACCTGAGTTTTCCAGGACTTGGATTTTCATGTGAACTAAGCTCTCCTAGGCTACCAGAGCATCAGCACAACTTTTATCCATCTTTTACCCAATAAACAACTTCTATCCAACTTTTTTAGCCCCTTTCTGTGCGCAGCGATGCCAACAGCAGAGCTCCAACATCCCGAGCGCTGCCAGGAACACGTGCACACGACATACTCTCCTCATGATGCTCTTCCTGTTGGGTATAAGCGTGCCTCACAGAAGGCTTGCTCCAAACTAAGTAAACTCCTTCAGGATCAGTGAAGCCCTTGAAGTGTGTTCCAGCAAATGCTACGGAGAAAAGTCTCTCTCCAAACAGAAGAGCAGCCAAACAGGACAAAAACACTTACATAAATACTAACGGTTTGGTAGCCAACTTTCTAAAACACTAAGCCTTGCAAAGGAGATTTAAGCGAGGAGCCAGCAGCAGTTAAAGTGACCTTTACTAAGTCATTTCCTATACTGAATGATGCACAAAGATTTAGCTTTATCACAATCAGCTTGATGATAACATACAGCCTCTGGGGGAAAAAACATTGGGCAAATACCCTCCAGTGTCAACATTTTTGCCTGCATGCCTTCCCGGCTCACCTATGAAATTACCTAAATGAACTGAACAATGGGAACTTGTCCTAGCAGGAGCATGAGCTGTGGGACTGTTCCCTTCCCAAACACATGGCTTTTGTCATCTGTTCCCTTCGCAAATACCTGCAATTGCCAAAACCACCTGAACCACCCGCCGCAGCAGCGCGCAGGGCCCAAGCCCTTCCCTTACATAACCCCTTCTCCTTTTGCACGCCATTCTGACCACAGTGCCGCTGCAGCAGCAGCGAGACATCCATGCCATCTGCAGAAGAGTTCAGGCTTCCTCCTGGGGACCTCCAGCACTCATTCCTGCCACCTCCACATTCCAGCTCTGGCCCACTCCACCCCTTCCACACAGAGGTAACTGTTTGCCAAAGTCTGCCCTTGGCACTCACCTCTCCCCATCACTTCTCAATATATTTTTTTTTGTGACCCACCATCGGTCTCTCCCTCTTGAGCTAATTGCACAGAAGCACTAGCACTAAGCTCAGCAGCAGGGCCCGAGCACACTGTCCTTTATGAGCCTTAATGTCCTTAATTGTACTGCTGCCAAACACAGTAAAAGGAAGCATCTGCCTGTCCCATCTGAATGCAAATGTGGTACAATGTCGGGGAAATCCCTGTCAGGCAGAAAAGGAGGGTAAAAGTCGATTTCATCTTCATTTGTGAAGCACTCACTGTTACCTTTTTGTCTTCCACCCTGCGGAAACCAACAGCTTTCTCCACGTAGCGTTTCAGGCCCAGGGTCCGAAGCAGTCATTGCTCTCTGGCCTTACAACTGCAGGTCACACACGGAGGGACACCAGTAAGGGCAAAACACACAACATGAATTGGTCATCCTGCCTAACCACTGCTGCATTCCTCAAAAGCTTAAGAGCGCTTGTTTTCCTAAAAAGAAGGAAAACCTTAAAAGATCTGGAAGCAGTTTTCTCCAGGGCTGTGATTTAGAAGTACTTATCTCGGAGACATCTGCAGGGACAGGGAGAAGCACGCAGCATTCACAGGTGAAAGTTCTGTGGCATCGCTCAGGTACAGCAACTCAGTCCCACAAGTAACTGCCTGAGACAGCTCATCCCCAGGTAAAGGAGGACGTGTCACATTTTCCCATCAGAGCCAGTGAACGGTCTGCCTGGGTGTGATTATCTATAGGTTTCTTCCTGGTCCAGCTCCAGGGCTGCGACGCCAAGCCCACCTGCAGCTCTGAACTGAGGAGCACCACGCCACGGAGATCAGCTGGCAGGGGCAGAAGCGGCAGCTCCAGGTGACGAGTCCATTCTGCGATGCAATTAGTAGAATGCAAACATTTGACAGATTATTGTGCTGTCATGTATGGAAAAAATGAGATAAAAACAATATTTTAAGTGAGTGCAGAGCAACTGTTCAAAAAAAGCAGAGTCCAAGAGCCAGTGAGTGCCAGCACTGAAGCTTCCCCAGCTCTGCAATATTATTGACACCCTAGATCACTATCAATCATTGTGCTGTTGTCAATGCCAGGCAATTGCTGCCACATGCTTGTGACAGATCAAAGTGCTAATCCTTTGTTAACTGACATTTGCTGCATTAAGCCTGCATGAATGAAGTGAAGTTCAAAGGTAGGCAAGGATGAGATCTCAGTAAGGGGATGAAATCTGACACAAACTTAACCATTTCCCTGCTCCAGAACAGTTATTCGGAAAGCACATTTTTGGTGCAATTACATTTGCTCAAAAATTACCTCTACCTATTTGCCCATTACCAAACAGAAACAGGGCTGAAATATGCAATGCTCCCAGGATCATGGAAAAAGTTTCCATTCCCGTAGTGCCCAGTTTCTCCTATTAAGCACTAGCTTGGCACTTCTGTCACAAGAGGCCCACAAAGCCTTGGTGGTATTTCCCTCTGGGCTGGTTTGAGCCTCACCAAACATCACAAGACATTAGCCCCACACATCACGCACCTCTAGGAGATGGGTTGCAATGCAACACCTACCTGTGCAATTGTAACCCAAGTCATTTTCCATTATTTAACAGCAACACAAAGAGCACAACTGTTTTACTCAGTACTTTTTACAAACAAAAACACCGATAGGCAAACTTAAGTAACAATACACATAGATGTGATGTGTACATTTGAGATGAGTTAGTTTACATAAATGAAAAACATGAATTCCAACTCTCATTTCTAGACTACAGTAAGCTGTATGTCAACACACAATTGCAGTTACTAAGAGAAGATGTCAGGGAGAAAAGGACAGACACCAAGGGCAAAAGCACCTCTAGTTCAGCCACAGGGTTTGTGACCTGTCTCTCCAAATTTTGGCAGTCTCTGGACTCCATATCTGAAGAAACAGCATGAAAACTCCAGGACAGGATTTGCTGCTTCTCAGTTCTTTTTAAAAAATGAAGCACCGATACAGCGGCCTTGCAGCTGCTCAGAGAGCTGGATACGGATTGCAACGCCCGACCACTACAGTGGGAGTAGATGCACCACTCTGATAGGAAATCCATGAATTCCCCCACCTCGTGCTCAAACATTTGAAGTTCCTACAAGTAACCCTCTGTTGTACGAGAGAGAGTGAACAGGGCAAGCATTTGTTGGGGTGTCTTGTTAGCTAGGGAAAGCAGTAGGGAAAAAAATATTCATCAGCATGTCCTGGACCTGCCAAGAACATACATAAAAGACCTGGGCACCTACAGTTCCCTAGCTGTGGCTTGCAGCTGAAGTTGCATTAGAACCACAGCTATCACAGACGGGTTCACCGTTTTGTTCTATCACAGAACCACAGCATATCCTGAGGCAGAACCAATCCACAGAGGATCGCTGCCAGAAACATTGCTGACAGCTACACGGGCACAAACTGCGACGGTTTGGCAGAGGTCTCAGTCAAGCAGGAAGCGTTTTGGTGCTGTCCTAGAACCTGTTCCAGAAAACGGGTAATTAATTTGGCTAAAATCTTTTTGATGAGAATTTGAATTAAGACCAAACTGGAATCCTTCAGCATGAAAATCTTAATTAATGGCCCTGCACACAGATTGAAATCTTAGATCCCCACAACGTAAAGTCTTCAGAGAAATATGCAATTGTAGAGCAGACACCCCACTTGGCCCGTGGGATCAGCCTGTGGAAAGCCTGCTCAGCCCAGGCTTCGTGTCTTCAGACACAGCTCCTGTGCTTAGGCCTGCCCGAGGATGGAGACTTACTGCTTCTCTTTCAAGGTTACACTCAGGTTCCATGCACAGCTTCATCCTCAGCTGTTCAGTGCAGCTACACGACTTGCATTTGAACTAATGGCTGTTAAGTATACACGTCTCTGGAACCACGGCCACCAAGCTGAGAACTGCGATGGCTACATTTGCAGACATCCGCTTGAAACATGCATCCTTCTGAGCAGGTAAAATATTCCCATCTGCTCCAATTCACGGATTCCTTGATTTCAAGTCTAACAGAGACCCACAGGACTATGCCCCCTAATCTCCTCCGACCCGACAGGAAAACACAGAGCATCTGCTTTTGTGTTTTGTGTACAGGGAGCACGCTGCTGGTTGCTCTCACTGCCCGATTCACTCCCTGACATCTAGCATCGAGGCAAGAGCAAAGCCACACGGCATAGTGTGGAACATCCGATCCTGCTGCAATCCAGAGAAAACTCACTGACCTCAAAGCTTAACAAGTGTAAAATCTCAGTAATTTGCTGTGAAAACTTCAAGTTATTTTCTAATTTATACAGTAACATCCAGCAAAAACTAGCAGGCATAGCCCTGTAAAACAATAAATGAATTTCAAATTACAGCCCTCTCTGCATTGAGGTGTGCGCACCTGATGAAAGGAACTCTTTCTTCAAGCTGGCTCTTTCTAGAGGGAGATGTGGCATTTCTTCCCATCCAACTATTTTTCCTTGACTCTATCCACAAGTTTGCCTTGGGTACTTGTTTATGGTGTGAAAATAAATTCATGATGCAAACTTATATAAATACCCACTCAGAAGTTCCAGGAGAGAAATAGATTGCCTTGGAACAAATGGTGATTGTCAGACCACCAGGGTAGTGTTACACAGACAACTGCAGCCGATTTTTTAAGAAGGCAAATGCAGCAAGAGGCTCTATTTCACTCCTTTTTCTCCCATGGCCAGGTCTTTCTACTTCAGCTCTCAGCACATTTCCTCGCCCCGCGTCACATGACAAGATACTTACTTTAATTAGACGCCCTGTTGCTATTTCCTCCTTTTTTTGAGAAGTGCAACCGTTCATTCTATATCTGTCGGTAATTTGCCTAAGCAGCAGTTATTCACAGGGCTGTAGCAGCAAGCATCCACCGCCACAGCATCAAACTCCGGTCAAATTACCCTGCTGCTGAGGAACCCAGGGCAGCACGGCTTTTTTGTGGTGAAAGCCACTTCTCAGGAAAAAGGAAAGCCCTAGAAGCTAACAGATTTATTTAAGAGAAGGAAGGCAGACTCGTACAGTTTGATACGTTATTACATTACAGTTGTGTATTACATTATAATACAGTTGTAATTATTACATTACAGTTTTATACATTATCACATTTATACATCAGAGGGTGGTGAGGCACTGGCACAGGTTGCCTGGAGAGGCTGTGGATGCCCCATCCCCGGAGGCATTCAAGGCCAGCGTGGATGGGGCTTTGGGCAGCTGGGTTGCCAACCCTGCCCAGAGCAGGGGGGTTGAAACTAGATGATCTTTAAGGTCCTTTTCAACCCAGGCCATTCTACGATTATTCCTCACACCAAAGAAGGTTCCAAATCCCCGTAGAGCATGAAGAGCGCTACGTTTTCCATGGTCTTCTGGAAAGTTTGGTCGTGCTCCGTACAAATTTCTGACAACTTCTGTTCGTCTCTGGGCAGTGTTTTTCTCCACCTGGAGGAAGGATGATTGCCTGGAGGTGCACAGCTAGCCAGCTGTTCTTGCCTGAAGCCCCTCAAAGACACAAAGATCAGCTCTGTGATGTGATGGCCCTCTCTGCCTCAGCAGACACTCTAAGGACGCCTTGCAGGACCAGCTGCACTTTCCCTAACACAGGGAAGCTTCTGGAGGCTCTTAACATGGGATGGCAGAAAAGCAAAGCAGGTTTCTACACTGACCTGACCAGAGCGCCAGGTATAATTAGGGTGTATATAGGGATTTCAACTTCAACAGGAGACTGTTAGGGAAAAAGTAACAAAACCCCAAAGCTCTCAACAAATAAGCTGGACAACACTGGGTAAAACCATGTTACATCCCTGTGGTTGTCTGAACCGCATGCCCCCTCATGTCCCAGGGCCATGGAAGTCGAGGCATTCCTAGGGCTTGCTCACAGCACAGTACAATTTCTTTCCACACAAACTAATTTAACTCATTTTCACGAGGGCTGTTGCGTGCCTTAATGTCATCCACAGCACAGCCAGAGCCAGAAACTGGGAGGCTTCTCCAGGTCCTGCTATTAATGCAGGCCACTTGTGGCTTACAGGGCCATTAAAACTGGCAGGGAAAAGAAACTGAAAGCAGACAGGCAGGAAGGTCTCTGCTGACCTCAAGAACAAACACTCAAGCAAGAAAGCACCCCAGCCTTGCAACTGTGATCACAGACTGAACAGCTGCGCTCACCCAGCCTCTTCACGGTAACTGAAAAGCACAGGGCGACAACAAAGGTCTTCACACGTTTGGAGAGCTTTTCTCAACCTTGTGCTCGCAGCCGTCAGTCAGCTGCATCTGACCCTTCCTTCTCAATTATGAAGAAAGGGGTAAGAAGGTTGAATGGCCATTCACTTGAGGACACGAGAAACACAAGCTGACCAGTCAGATACAGATGGACTGTAGATTATATCAAGTTGTAGAAAATATCAAGCTGTGCTCACCTGTTTTTACACAACCATGAGCAAATCCAGTAATCTATGTTTATGATTTTACCCTTCCAGACAAAACTCATACAGACTTGCAACATAATTGGCTTTTTACTTAAAAAAAAAAAAAAAAATCTTCTGAGATAGATTTGTTGCCTTTTTATAAGTTTTGTACCAGTAAAAGAATAACCAGTACAAAAGCTACACACCTATATGCTCATTGCATAGCTGAGCTAGGTAATGAATCAAAAAACACGTTAAGATGCCAGAAGGAAGCAGTGCCAGGCTAGAGCACCCGCAGAGAAGAAAACAGTAATCATTTTGTCCCGCACAGTATCGGTGCTCACTAACTTCTGACACTTGGCCCACCTGCAGGGTCCCTTTGGAATCCCTGGTGCCAGATTATCGATGTGGCTTTCACTAAAATACACTCTGTTAAAGGTTAGCATCTCCTCATTCTCACGCAGCCGCCCTTATTGCGATTGTCAGTGTCTGAACTAAGCCTGCAAGAAAACAACGCCCGAAATAGCATCGCGTTGTTGTTGGGTTACTTGATGCTGAGTAGCACCACAGGGGTTCTGGTTTAGGTTTTTGCTGCTTCAAATATATCACGTATAATGTCACATCTCCTAGAAGGATCATGCAGACTGGGACGTCAACACATGGTCCTTACATTTAGCTTTTTTCAGGTCTTCTTCACTAACCCCCACCAACCATTTCCATTGGTCGTTCTTGGTGCTGAAGCATTCCCCCGACACCGGAGGCCTGCACACAGAGCACTGTGGCTCTGTGAACACAGACCGCACCTGTGACCGGCAAGCAGCACAAGCCAGAGAGACGCCAGATTTTCCTACTGACCACAAGCACCCAAACCACTCAGAAATCTACGCCTGACTCCAAATTTACCACTTCACAGAAGCTTTTGGCACTTCAGCACAAAATTCCAGCGCAAGAGCAGAGCAAGAGGGTGAAACCCCACTGGAAACCACCACACGCTTAGGGAAGCTCCACGCCAGCGCTGCTCGGAGCAGCCAGGGGCTAGTGCTGGGACACGACCCGCAGCAGCGTGCGGCTCTCCAGAGACGCAAGGCCCCACGTACCCCGACGCCACTCGGTTCCTGGCTGCTTCTGCAGCCCCGGTGCCCAGGTCCAAGCCACGCAGCCCAGGGGTGCGGGAGGCAGCCCGCGGCTGTAAGCTAAGTGCAGGCTCTGCAGGGCTGATGATTAATACTGAGAACAAACCAGAAGGGAGGGGCTGATACTATCCACAAAAGAGTTAATCTGGTGGGCAAAAGATTAAAGCCTAGCAAGGAACCAGGACAGCTCGTTAAAAATGAAATACTCTGCCTAATGTTTGCCCTTTTACTCATTCCATTCCAGAGCAAGTAGGGTAAATCTGCTAGCGTTTTGGCTTGTAGATAACCCGACCAGTAAATCAAAGACCCAGAGCACATAATTAGGAACTCATCTGTTCCAGATTATGGAATATACAATTTGTTTTCACAAGTAAGAGGACAAACCCCGTAATTTACTTGACATTTCACCACCACCTTGACATATCATCTTTCCGCTGGTGAAAATAAATTGCCTAGCAGCTGTGTTATATATTTTACCTAAATGTATATTTAGATCTGTCACGTGCAGTTTATGAGATTTGTGGCAGTTTTAAGGGGCAGAGACTGCTCCTACTCAGCTGCATGCAGGCAGCATGAAAAAACGTGGTAGTAAATGGCATCAGGGTAAGCACAAAAGCAGTACAGGTGAGCAGGACAGCCCCTCCATACCGATTTGTTAGTACCAGCCCACTAAACATCATCCCTTATCATGTCTGAATTCAAACAGCACAGCTGCAACACCCCAGTACTTGGGATCAAAATGGCACGAACAGAACAGTTTTCAGACCTGACACCTAAATGGGTCTGTTGGGAAGCCCTGCACCCCTGGACTTGGCAAGCACAAGGTTTTGCACTGCCCGGGGTACCAGCAGAAAAGCTGCCAATCTGTGCCTCACGAGCACGTACACGCAGTCACGTGCCCTGCCAACAGAAATGCCCCCCCCCCCCCCCCCCCCCACCCGCTCGTGGAGACGCATCATTAATCCATCAGGCTCGTGCTATGTTCCCCTGGGAGCTCGTTTCCCTGCTCCATCCATCCCGCTTAGATGGCGCGAGTGTTGAAGGCGTGCTGAGGCGCTCCGCAGGATCCTCAGCTCCAGCTCTGCCAGTTCCAGCCCCCAACAGCCAGCTAAGCTACGTAATGAGTAAGGCAGTACGCTTGATTGAAGGCACATAAGAGGGAATGGCGTCTGCACGTCTCCATCTCTTCTTTGGAGCCGCCCATTCCACCACAGGCACAGCTCTGTTCTACTTCCCTCAATCATAAGCCTAATGGGGGACTCTTGAAAGGAATAAGTTTCTTCAGCTGCAAGCACTGAAATAATTCCTGCTGCTAAGACCAACTATCAAACCCTAGATATCCAGTCATTATCTTCATGACAGCTGCCTCCAGTACCTGTTTCCCGGTACTCCACGACTCAAGGGAAGTCGATATTGCCATAAGCAGAGAAGATCCTCTCCTCCTTTTACCTGGGAGTAACACTACCCCCACACCAAAGGCAGCACAGGTCGCAGCTGTGACGTACATCTTCCTTCTCGCCTCTGACAAGGAGCTGCTGCAGAGACCTTAGCTGAACGTGAGCTCTTGCTTCAAGCTCCATTTGGCTGATTTCATGTGCTACTGCCTCAAATACCTCCTTGCAAGGCTGGACTTCCTATGTCCCATACCGCCAGTGCTCTCATCAACTGACTTGAGCTCAGGCACAGCCCCGAGCACCACGGAGCCCTAGCGGCTGTGGTTGCTCACACTGCGTATTGCACGCAGGAGCCAAATTAACTTCTCTCTCTAGCCTTTTGGCCTGAGAGTCAGCATCTGCCAAGGCAGCTACTTGCACAGCCAGGTGGGGCAAGCGCATCGGCCGGCGCATGGCAGCCGGCTTCCCTTGCTGTTCTCTTTCTTCTAACCAGACAGATGACATCAAACCATTAATAACATGCAACTGCTTCTTACTAGTTTGTTTGCAGCATAGAAAGGAAAAACGTCTCCCAACATTTAGCCATCACAAGTAAGCAGCGAAAAAAGCTCAACAACTAATTGGCTGAAGTGTGTTTAATCCAGAAGGCCAGCTGGCTGTAAGAGATGGAAGGGCACTTTCCAAGGGACCAGAGTGCAAGCCCTGATAAGGGAAGCATCCTCAGGAACATTTCTATTACTTACAAGTTAAAGCAATGACTGGGACAGCCCCAGAAAATCCTTCATACACCGCAACATACTCTGCGACAAGGGGAGGAACCCAACTTGGTCCCATTCTCTCTATTTTGACATGCATAGGCTAGCTTTTTTCCCCTGTAGTCTCAAGTGACAACACTCGTGTACCATCACGTGCGGCAGTAAAACCGTTACCACCAACACAAGCATTTTTTCCCATCCATGTGAGCACCTCCATGGCTCATTTTGAAAATCTACAGAAGGGCTTAACCACTGAGAGAGGCCAGAGCATCACACCTACACTCGGAGTATGACTAATTCTCAGGGGAACTGTTACCCTCGGGAGCACGCAGCTGAAACCCTCGTGGCCACGGGCACCGTGCTATGAACGGCATTCACCTTGCCCACTCAACGCTGCTGAAGGAACAAGCACACCAAATCCATGATGTTGTCTCCCTCCACAGTCAAGTAAGAAAACCAGCGCTCTGCTGGGTGAGGAGCACACCCACCAGGTGGCCCAGCGTTAACTCCCCAGAGCCGTGAACCAGCACTGCAGGACCTGGGCACACCTCCTCCCTCACCCAAGCCCCTGGCATTACGGGGCTCGGGACAAAGCTGCATTTCGCCTCCGAGAATTGCCTGTACAGGGCTTTTTGTGGCCTCCCCTCACAGCCTCCGGCTGCTCCTTCCAGGAGCTGTCTGCAAACCCAGCACGGCTGAAAGATTCAGACCCGCGAGGGATCCTAAACTTTTACATAAATCTCGTCTTCCTTCTGTGATTTTTTCTTGTCTAAACAGATCATCATCTTTTCTGAAGAGGAACCTATAGAAGAGCACAGCCTAATTCCTGCCTCCAGGTACTGGAACACAAACACTCCTGCCGAGCCTTCTCTCAAGCCTTCCTCAGAGGAATGTTAAGCCCAGAAGGTGCCACCGGGGACCAGCATAATGCAGCAACTTTCCCTCCAGTGCTAGAGATATTCCTGCAGGGCATATTCCAGCTAACACACATACATGGCTGCCTCACAAGCTGCATAAACATTCTCACAAACCACCAGGAAGATGTTTGATAGAGGAGACATCAGGTTTCGAATAAAAGATATTTAATATGCTTAAGAAAGGTGGTTTTATATATATATAGTCCCAGCTCAGCAACCTGTAGTCTCTTCCTGAGACTCCCTAATGTGCCAGCCTGGAGGCTTCTCAGCATTCAGCACGATTATGCCCGATCTGTGCAAGTGCAGAAGAGAAACTGCACCTCTGCAAATCACCCACCAAGAACAACCCATGTGATGAAGTGGCAGGGGTCTGAGAACCAAGCAGCACTGCTCAGGTTTTGCTGCAGAGGAGAAGTTGCTCAGTTTTCAAACAAGAGTTGCAGAGCAGGCGCAGCCTGCAGAGACCAGAACCTTACGAGGCGATTCCTACCGGCGCTCAGGGGAAACAAGCCCAGCTCCTGTGAAGCTGATGAGCTGCTGCTGGCAGGAAGCAATGCAGTGAGGTCAAGGTCTGACAGCAATTTTAACAAGTAAGTGTTCCAGGGGAATTGTCATCTCTTCTGCAACACATTCCCCTGTGCTGGGTGCTGTTCTTGCTGCCCCGAGTCAGGCTTTTACTAGTCAGCTGCTATAACCACCCTTAGAGAAGGCAGCTCAGAAGTTTCCAAGCAATTAGAGCTGCTCTAAGCCATGCACAAATTAATTACATCCCAGTACAACAAAGAGATGCAAAGGTTACCCTTAAATGAGCACATCCAACAAATTTGGTACAACAGCTCAACGTTTTATCTGATTTTGTCCTGCTTCTCTTTGCAAAACAGCTTTATGCTTGTACAGCATGCAATCTTTTGCGGCTCAGACTCTTCAGGTGAAGGCAAGGCTTGAAGCAAACCCCCATTCTGCCAACTGCCTGTCTAATAAGGCAAAAGCTGGAAATGGTGCCTTGCAGCAAGGGGCAGCATGGCTTCTTGTCTCATCCTTCCCTTCCCAGGTCCCAGGCAGCCGCTGCCACCTCCTGCAGAGGCAGAGCATGCAAGAACTGCTCACCACGTCCTGTGGTCGCAGCCTTCCCCTGCAGTGGAATCTTCCACCATGGGATTTGGCTGCTCTTGGGGGAAACCTACCCGTTTTTATCGCCCTTGCAGTAGTGGAGCTGCCATCTAGATTTTAGGTAGCTCTCCAGGTCACCACACACAACAACTATTTCCAGGAAATCAAAACCAACTGGAAAGCATGAATAAAACATGTCCTGTGCACAGCAGTGAAGAAAAGCTTTTATCACAAGCTAAAACAACACTGCATGCAATTGATTCCTTAGGGCACGCACCAAAACAACTCGCCAGTTTAAAGGGTAACTTTTTAATGGGATGTAGATCACGAAACGTTTCAGGTACCCAAAGCGATGCCATTTCACAGCAGACCTTTGCATCACCAGGTAATCAGACAGGAGAGCTGCACTGGCTTCCCTAAGTAGCTTCTGCTTTCTGTGATCCATTGCACTGAGAAACTGCTCAACCACAGCTCTGTGCCAACACGAGCTCCCCTTTTACACAACACCAGCTTCCACGATCACAGCTCTGCTACCTCAAGCCAGGTGCCTTCCCCATCCTGCAGAGGAGACCCTCGCATGGGTTGGGGGTGAGGGCAGCCTCACAGCTCTGCCGGCACGGCTGGGCAGGAGGCAGCAGCCCTGGCTGGGTCAAAGCCCTACCGCCTGCACAGGGCTCCTCACCTTGCAGAGCACCTGAAAGGCCCTGCTTTTACTGCACGCTAGTCACAGCCCTTGGGTACAGCACCACCAACTTTCGGCCTCGTGAGGCCGAAGCAGTGTACAGGTACAGCTGGGCACTGCCTGGTCTCCTGCGCTAAGAATGATGACCCTGCTTTCATAATTTTTTATTTTTTTAACCCAGCTGCCCAATTTGGGAAGTATTCCAAAGAATTAACTTTAAAAAACACATGTCAGTAAGAAGGAGGAGCTCTCACTGCCCCAGACACCTTCTTTGACAGTAAAGTCTGTGCCAGCAGCTCTGAGAGCAGTTACAGCTTGTGTTAAGTTTCCCAGGTTCTGACTCCACACTGCTTTACGTGGCCATGCTCAGCATGGAACAGCCGGGCCAACAACCTGGGTGAGATCTGCAGGTGCTAGCAAAGGCCTGTCCAGCTGCCACAGCCTAGCTGTAGTTGCTGTGAGACAGAACCCATGTTTAAACCACGTACCGGTGAGAAAGAGCTCAGCCTTCACATCAATTCTCTCTTACCATGATACAAGTTAATACTGCAATCTATGCTGACAGCAGCCAGAAGCAATCACGATGTGTCAACAAAGGAAGAGAACGCTGCCAAGCCTGCAATGTGAGAAACAAAGAAGCGTCCTTGGCAGAGCACAGGTGAAGCCTTCAACCAGCTTCCCCTCTAACCATCCTAATTGCTTCAGACCCTCAGGAACAGGTAGCAGCTGGCTTAGAGCTGTCTCCTACCAAGACATTTGAGCTCCAGTAAGTCAGCAGGAAGCTACACAACAATTAAAGGATCACAGTTAAAGCAAGGCCCAGAAAAAGCCATCTACCCAGTGCTAGTGAGGGCAGGATCCTTGCTCTCCAGCCTCACATGAAGCCATTCCTCTCACAGCATACATGCAGAGCCAACTCCACCTCTGTCTATCAGCAGCCCTGCCCACAAGCTTACTTCCCTCACAGTTCCTGAAGCTTTTCACCTTCAAACAGCTTCAGAAAGCTTCAGGCCTGACCAGACCATTAGGTCATCATGTCTGACCTCCTGCAGATCAGGCCCTGGCATTTCTCCGCTAAACTCAGTCAGCATTAGCTGACAAACACTTTCCAGCAAACCTGCCAGTCTGGATTTCAGCAAAGGAAAAAGGTGGAAGTCTACCCTTTTCCTGCTTTTAGGAACTGCAGCCTTATTTTCTAGTTACAGTTGCATGTTTCTAACTTCTACCCATTGGTTATTGCATCTCTCACCCTACTTTAGTAAACATCCTTTCCATTCCAGGAAAGAAAAAGTATTGTAACACAGAGACTCCAGGGACTGCTTTTGAAAAAACTCAACAGCAGAAGTTCCTCAGGTCCTCCCTAAAAGGCTTTTTTTTTTTTTTAAACACACACAAAAAAAATAAATCAGTCTGACTTGGCTTTGATGTGTTGCCTCAGTACTTTGATACCCCTTTTAAAGGGGATATCTAAATGTCAGGGTTATTTCTCTCAATGGCTTTGCCAGGGCTAGCATGCAAGCTAAGAAGCAATGACACACTTGCGTATCTGCATCTAACTTTGCACGCACCCATTTTAAGGTCTTTGTTGCTTTAGCGACTCACCTGCATGCAGACCATCTTGCCTACCAGCACACCCCCACTGTAGTGCAGCATCCACCAATTTATTCTGTTTACTTGCAGACTGCAAACCCAAATGCTGAACTGTGGCTGTTTCTGACAAAAGCCTGCAGCAGGTAACGATTCCTTAATCAACAGCTAGAATGAGATCAGTTCTCTCTTGGCCAACCAGCTGGGAACAGCTAGCACTTGCAAATCACCAACTCCTGCAATGCTGAGTACCTTTTTTTTTCCCAAAACCTATTACACCTGCACAATTATGTTTTTCCAAGCTGAATGCTTCTACTGAAGAGACACCGTGTGGCTTCTTTGCCAGCAACTGCTTTCCTGTAAGCCAGGCTGAATTGCACTACCACATTCCCAGCCTCTAATTCTTTATTGAGTGAATCTTGTTTGACTTCTCATCTATCATCCCTGGCGCTCTGGACAGGCTAGCAAGCCTACCGATGAGCTCTGAGATAATCTGAGCTCCTGGTGCACCGAACAATGCCCCTCTTCTGGCTCACTGCACATCCCACTAGGCAGAGAAACACCACTTACCACCCAAAGGTGCATTTCAGCTAAAATTACCACCTACAAAAATCACATCAAGCGTGCCGCAGGTAACTAGGGATTCTCGTGGCAGAAGCTGCAGCACCAGTTGCACAGGTCAGCACGAGGCCTCCTGGCCCCATCTTGAGCATCCAGCTGCCCCTGCAGTACCAACCTACTCCTCAGGCCATCTGCATGGCCACACCAGCTCTACTGGCTGCAAATGCATCCTCAGTCCCAGCCAGGGCCTCCAGGGACCTTCATACTCATCTTCCCTTCTGTGAACCTCTATTCTGCACCACAGCAAAAAGGCTCTCCCATCAAAGAAGGTGCCCTGAGGCAAGGGGAGCAGTTATTGAGCTCCATTAGCAAAACCCAACAGATCAAAACCATTAGTCAGCAGCTCATAAAGGAGACTTACCGAGGCAGCTCTAGCTTTCCATCCCCACCTCTCAGTTCCTTCTGCTTTAAGCAGAAGGACAGGTGTGATGTCCAACTACATCTTCAGTGCTAGATGCAGCTTCTATTCTTAATAACTTCATAAAAAAGCCTTCAGCAAAGAATTAGGTTTTGCAGTTGTTTAATCTATATCCACAACCTTTTATCTTCATTCACTCTTTGTACCAAACTAAACTTACAAAATACGATCAAGCCTGCCTGCAGGTGTTTTTAGAGAATTTTAAACGTTCTAGCACAGAAATAACCTGAAATTCAGCTCCTGATAACAGCTCAGTAAGCTTCTTTATAGAGATTTTGAATTGTTCCAGCACCTGGCCTCCCACTGCAACACAGTCTTGAATGTTGTTCCCTCCTCTTTTTCCTGTACTTGTATCCATTTACAACTTAAAATTATATTACACCATATCTCTGTTTAAAGCCCCTGTAGTGCTGTAACACAGTTGAAAACAGCAACACATCACACATGGGAACAGACAACCACCAACTTGTTCCATTTTTACTCTGCAATGTTTCCAAATCTTAATTTAAGTCTCTGTGATTATTAGATGTACACATGGTTTGCAAGAGGCCCGGCTACTCAGCTGGGGAGCAACAGGACTCCTATCTTGGGGTGTCACTTACCTTCACAAAGCAGATGACAAGAAAACAAGCACTATTTCTTTAAGAAAGTTCAAGCAGTAACATGATTTTACAAAGATGGTAGTACTTCAAAACCAAAACATCTTCAGGAGCTCTTCTATTTCTTGCTGCTTTTATCCATCACTGTGACATGTACCACAATCACGTCTCTCCAGATTATGCAAGTGCTAATTCAAAGAACAAAACACCAGTCATGCTGCTGCCCGTGACACTAAAGGCTAAGAGGAAGCACAACAGAATGCCATGCCCAGGAGTGACAAGATGAAGAGCAGGAAGTCTAAGGAGCGATGATTTCCTGTACCTCAGAGCAGAGGATTACCGCTGACACTGCGCTATGAACCTATGAAGTCATTACAGAACAGTAACTGCAGCTTACCACACCTCACCATTTCACTCACATTCTATACCTGGGGCAAGAACTCAGCCTGTCTCTATAGAGCAGAGTCAAGCTACACCGAGCACGCAGGGTAATGCGGTCTTCTTGCTTACTGGCTTCTTAAAACACCCAGTGGCAGTTTAATGGAGCTCAGGTATGTAACTGCATGGTTTAAGAGCCGAGTCTCTGCAGCACTGCAGTGCTTGGTATCCAGAAATGATCACATACTCAGGTATCGCTCTCTGAAGTCTCCTACAAACAAAAATGGAAGTGTGTACGTACCCTCAAGCGTGTAGAAGCTTAAATGATGATTGCAGCACTCGCGAGCCAACTAAAAGATAACCATGCCAAACCTCTCCAGGAGCTGGGCAGTTTCTGTAACGTGCAATTTCTTCAATCATTCCCCTAAAACCTTCCCCTCACACCGTGCTGTAAAATACTTTGCCAGCTACTTCTTTTGGAGTACGGTAGCACACAAGAAGGAAATTAGGAAGCACTTCTCGTTTAGCCGTAATAAAAACGCTGGCAACCTGTTTCTGCCCAGACAGTGGGGGAATAGGAATTGTCGTGATGGTAACCCTTGCTTTGCGACAAAAGCAGAGCTTGTCTTTCCTGTTAGAAAGCAGATGAGACTGTACACAGGTTTTGCGCTAATGAAGCCAAAAAGCAGCAAATACTAAAAATTTGAAAGGAGACAGCTCTCTACTACACACTCTGCATTGAGTTTTTTTAACAGTGGAGTTTAGCAGAAACCACTAGGCTTGCAAGGCACACAGCGAGCTCGCTTGCTGCATAGCCAAACAATCTCATTAACAAAATCCACTTGAATCAACTCAGTATAGTCAATAAAATAAACTACTTATTTAATTAACAATAGCTGTAGCAGAACATATCGAAGACTTGAGACCTTCCCTTATTATGGACAAACACATCCTCCAAATGTCACTTACACGTGACACATTGCCAGTTCTCCCACAGATATATTGCACACAGGAATAAGGATCAAAGTACCTAGTAGTACCTAAAGCTATTCAGCAGCCAACCAGCTAGTGATACCCACACAGTAAAATACTCTGGATTATGAAATTGCCTTCTCTTTTTACAAAAAGCAAAGCAAACAAAAAAGCCAAGAGCATAATAAACATCTGTATATAATACCTGTGAAAAGTATTTGTTCCTAGAAATTTAGAAAAAGTGACTAAATAACTATTGTGTGAAAAAAAGCTTAAAACAATAATGAAAGTAATAACAGTTTTAAAAACTTAATTTCTAAGGCAGAACAAAGAACAATATACAACTCAACCTAAGGAAAGTCTACTTACCATACAAGCTTACATAAACTTCAGCTAATTTGGCTCAACCAAGGCACTGATTTGCAGTGAGTTACCAGCGGGGAATGATTATTGAAGCAGATGGAGAAAAATGCAAATAACTTATCTGAAATATGATTCTTTAGACTATGATTCAGTTTCTTAGGACTGGGAGAGGTAAGTGGTATTTTATTATGGTTTTAGCATCTGGTAAAGGTTGAATAATGTCTTAGCTTTTTCAAGCCATAAAATACTGTTAAGGTTGTTGTAACATACTTTGCTGTTCGTACTGAACAGGTAATAAAAATTGCTTGCTTTTTTGTTATTGTTATAAGTTGCACAGCTCCTCAATAGTGACTTAATCTACACCAATACTTGCTAGGACATGAGAGGGAGGTGTACAAACATAAATGCTGCTGTTTTGTTAGCCTGTACTGCATAAAAGTACTATCATACCATCTATTTGCATTTTTATTGCTGTTTTAACTTCTATCTGTTAGGTATCTCAGGAACCCAAAGAGAAGTTAAATAAAGTAACTGTTGGTAGTGAAACTTTAAGCTGTCTGAATATGCTTACTTTTCCACTAAAAAGTGGAGAAGTGTTTTTTAGCAAGCATGACAGCTGTAGTTTTAGTTCCTGTGACCAGAGAAATATCCTATGGAGAGCAGCACAGGGAGGGCTGGAATTGGTTTAGTTATCCAGATTGTTTTCTACAGTCTATTTACTAGTAAAGCTGGGCTCTAGAAGTGGTTTGATCCTATTTTTTTTTCTAAATAAATGATTATACTTTTAATTCTTTGCTGCTGCAATGAAATAGATGTTGTATGGTCATTAAGCATCAACTGAAGATGACTGACCATATCCCAGCCTAGCCTCCTTAACCCAGTAAGTTTGTTTTTGTTTTTCCCTCGTATGAAATACTTTATGCAGTGAAAAAAATACTTGAGTAACTATAAATAAAAAAGTCATTACATTGAAAAAATGTCTTGTGTTAGAAAAGATCTCTAAGCTTTCTTAGAAAATCTAAGACCTCTAAGCTTCCTTTCACATGTTTTTTTCATGGAAAAAGTTATTTTGGGGGAGTTGTCTTCCTAATGCATAGTTTGCACCATTTTGAAGGGTTTTCTTAGAAGTTGTTTCTACCAGATCTCCATAAGTAAAGGGAACTAAGGTTCTGCTGGAGCAAACCATAAAACCAACACAATCTCAAGAACCCCAAGTTCAGTTACACAAGCTATTTGTAAATAATGTTACATGTTTCCTTTAATCAGCCTGCAAAACTTAAGGGGAATATTAAACTTAAGGGGACTACTTACTCCTTGACACTGTATCCTGTCTTTGTGCCTTTTTCACCTATGGGAGAAAAAATTCACTCTGCTGCACAATGACCCACCTGTGCGTGCAGCGTAATGCGATCTGAATACATGCAAAGGCTCAGAAATCTAAAAGGCTTGGAGGCTGAGGACTTCTTTCTTCTGTGATCACTAAGGATGAACTCAGTTTAATTGCAATACCTAAGTGGAAATGTGCTCGTTATCCAGAAGAGCCCCTACAACAGCTGCGTGCCCAGCTCTCCATCTAGTGGGGAGCTGCTCATTTTGGCTGCATTAGGGTAGGCTGTAGCTAAAATGAGAAAGATGCACACACCTCAGCCAGCAGTGTGGTTCAGGCTCAGAGGGATCAGCACTGCTCCTGATCACATGCTGTTGTTGACCACCAAAGATCACTTCTGTTTTCAGCCTAGAGCTAGCCACCTGGCTCTCTGTTTCAAAAAGGTTTCAAGGCACCCACCTCTTGCTTTCCAGAGGTCACTCGTTCTGGTCCACTGGGAGAGCAAGTATTGCACAAACTAGCTTTGGACACATCCTGTTGTGGTTTTTTAGGGCTGTCTTCTGAGGTAGACAATGCCCTAAATTGGAATTCATATGCATGGCATACCCACCTCCATGCTGCAGAAGACATACTCCCAAGAGAACAGTTGTGGGCAGAAGTCATTGTGACTTTCTTTGCACAAATGAAATTGTTTCATAAATAGAATAAAAACCATCAACCCTAGCATCAGACTATTGGTGACAGCATGTGTAGTTCTCTACCTAAGATAAAGTTCTCAGGCACTACCACTTTCAATAATCAGAAGTAATTTCACTTGAAAATGTGTGTTCAAAATTTGCTTGTTTGTCTGAAGCAGTTGAATTAAGAACTGCACAATAAATAATTGTAAACTCAAATGATAGCTTATTATCGGATCATGGAGGCAAGGTACCTTAAAGTGAGCCACCTCCCCCTAACCATCTAGATGATGGAATTACAAGTTTAGCAGTCAGCATGCTTTCTGTGTTCTTTCCTGTATCAAATAACCTGATTCCGTAGCAGCTACTTGCTGCTGTGAAATTATTTGAAGTAGAGATGCACTGTCAGCCTTACCTTGCCATCCTGAAACTCCCTTTCTTGCTGGAGGTTTGCCCTGAAATTTCAGGTTAATAACTTGCAGCACACTCTATTACAAGGGCAGTCTACAGGAAACTGAACTACGTCTTGCGAGCAGAACTGCCTGCACTCATTTGTCTAAACACTGCATTTGGGAGCTGTCTTGACTTTCCTCCACCGAGGCTTTCCTGGACAGATGACATGACAGCAACTATTACAAGATGAAAATAATTGCCACAGGCTACACCTGCATCACACAACGCAGCACTGAGCTTCGGTTTGGTCGAGAAGTCTGAGCAACAAGACTGCGTGCAGCGCAGGTCCGAGCAGGGCAGTGGCAGCAGGGAGCACAGCCAGCCCTGACAGAATCCCAGCTGCAGCTGATGCTGCTCCCGGTGCTGGGGCCCACTCACCAGGGGCGTGCTGGGGAATCTGAGGCAGTGCTCTTCTGGCCTCATCCCTCAGCTCTCTCTGCTTCTGTAAACAGCCAATGATTTGGAAAGGATCTGAGGTATGAAGCTAGACAGGTGATTGACTGAATGCAAACCCCAGCAGCACGAAAAGAAGAAAGCTCAAAAGCCTCTGCAGAGTCCGTGTTTGTCACATCTTTTGATATCAACAGCAGAAATGGAAAAAAAGAGTCGGAAAGTACATTAACATTTTGTGAATATCACTATCACTGTTTGACTCTTTCAGGAAAAAAGTTATATAAGATACTTACTATTAGCAAATAGAAAGTTTTCCAGTTGCTATCTTTTCTCCTTCAGTTCCAGAGCCAAGCAAATCCTCTGTGGTTCTCTTTGTTTTGGAAATAGTGGCTCTGTGCAACTGTTCCTTTCAAATTCAGATGGTCCTGAAATTGCTTTTTCTCCCAGATGGGAACAGTGAAATGAGGGAAATCTTGGCAACAAACATTCTGTTGCAATAGGATTAAATTATTGTTATTGCAAAAGCGCAAATTCCTTTCCTTGTAGAATTAAACAGACAATAGCTTGCGCATCTAACTCAACCCCAGATCTATAAGGAACATATGTTGGATGGGTCACTGAAGTTCTGAAGGGCCAACAAGGATGTAAACGGAATCAAACACAAACATAAGCGATACTTGGTGGATAAGCTATGCAAACAACAAACCACTTTAAAGCACTGAGGCAGTGGTGACAGATCCTCCCCAGAACAGTTGTTAACCAAGGTTACACCTAAAATGTCAAGCTGGAATGGTGTGACTAGCTAGAGGAGTGAGTTTACCACACAACTCCGTAGTTCACATCTAGGGTATAAAGTAACTCTCTGCACTTCACTGAACTGATCAAAAGCCTAATCACCGATTTGTAAGGATGTATTTTTCCTCTGCTGATACTCTGACTGTGCATTACATTGTCTTAAATTGTGTACGTCTATGTTTTTTTTCCTTTGCCCCACTGCAGTAGGCTTTAAAAAATTGGGAAAGCTTTAAACAACAACCTTAAAGGTCACCTGCAGATAAAACCATTTATCCAGTGATTAGGCAAGGCCAGCTCTAAGTTCTGATGATGCTGACTTGGAAAAAGGAGTGTGGCAAAGGTGCATACAGTACAGTCAGGATTTGTTCTTGGTCTGCTGGGCTTCTGCTGCCACCTAGTGAAGTACCCAGCATCTTACCTGTGGCCAATACATGATATATTAAATAACATACATCTGCTGTGTTGGAGGGTAATGCAGGAAGCTATTTTATAGAAGTGACCCTTGTGGGTATCGCATGCAAGCAGAGTACCCAAACACATCTCTAGTGGACTGAGACACTTCTACTGGATGAAGTCACCCCACAGTGAAGGACAACAGCCATCCAAAACCATCTGTGACAAGGATCTGGAAAGTCTCCCACCTCTGCTCTCTTAGAGAACTTTGTAAAGCGGGCAGCTTCTCCATTTCCACTTCAGCTCTGCCACTCAGCTTAAACTAGATAAACTAAAGGATGTTGTTATCATCATTCACTAGCTCCAGATTGTTCAAAAAAAAAAAAAATCTAACAGCAATACAACTCTCAATGAATAAATATGCCAAGGAAAACAAAACAAAAATCAAGGCACTCTAGCTGTGGATTTGGTAAAACCTTTTGACTGGTACATTGAGAACCAACATCCTCTGGGTTTTGAGACAAAAGAGAGTATGAATATTAACTAATAACTCACAGAAAGTTATTACTGAAATATAAAAACAAGGTAAGAAAACTCAAAGACCGGAATTCCAGTTCAAACAAAATGATGTAAGACAAAATCTAACCTATAGATAGGAAACAGCTCCTGATGGAGCTTGCTCTTGGCTCTCCATTATCAGAAGAGCTCTGTCAAAACCTTGCCAGCAGACTGCACGTATCAGCAGACCACATGGACATGAATCACACAACAAGTAACAACACAAGAGCCAAAAAACAGCCACGCTGCCTGGCCTGTACACATAGCAGCTCTAAGACAATGGCTGAGTAGTGCCAGTAAAATTGACTCCCACACTGAGAGCTCATCATTTACACAGATTATTACAGGGTTGTACATATGTGGAACAGACACCACACTGTGTTGGTGAGCTCAGGCAGAGCAGAAAGACTAAAAACTCAATTATTTTATACCATTAAAAACTCTGTGAGCTGAGCCATAGCATCTTAATTCTTGTGATTCAGTAAGAAGAGTAAGGAATGTTGCTGCAGCAACAAGTACAAGCCAGTTATGACATAATTCATAAGCATGGCACTTGACACTTATTTGCTCTGAGCCACTCATGTCAGCAGCATTAAGCACACAACACTTCCTATGCTGGGTGTATCTCATGGGGTACAACTGGCCTGCACCACCCATCCCGTTTCAGGTGTTTAATGCTTCGTGGTACAGAATTTCTACCTGGCAGGCTCCTGCAACAGCTGCAGTTCCAAAAACACTGATGATACCTTTGCTGATTTACCAACCCATGCTGACCTAGAGAAGAGAAGACAGCGTGCTTGGTTTCCCATACTTGATTTTACGTTCTCGTCATCAGCCACGTCACTGCAACAAGCTCGATGTAGAACACTGGTCACTATTCCACCTTTTTTCTACAGCCACCTGTAGCCTACAGGATGACGCATAGTTCTGGGCCCTGCAGCACCAATACAGTAGAAGGATCATTATTTTCTTCAGTTAGGGTTGAAGACCTGTGTTTCACAAACAAAGGAACAGAACCGCTTGCTCAGTTTATATTTTCAGGGGCCAAAAGCAATGTTTCCAAATACCACAGTTACTTCAAGTTACTGCTTCAGGTGGGAAAAAAAGCCAGGTCCCTCCAACACTTAAACCAAGTGGCTCACTGCAGCCTTTATTAGAATAGTTACAACTAAAAGAAACATGGCACTTGCATTTTTCACAGTGGGATAAGCACCATAGAAAGAAATGGGCTACAAAGCTATAGCAATACAGTGGAAAACCAAATAACATTAAATAAACCAAAACCCCAGCTTGCTGCAGACGTGACAGTTTCTTCTATGTGGAAACCACAGCTTTCAGGGCAGCAGAGTGCAATGTAGGGGCAGCAACAGCATCGTCCTATGCTCAGAGAACAGGGGGACTCTCACGCCAAACACAGTATCGCCTAATTGTGTCCTAAGCCGGAGTGAAAACAAGAGGTGTGGCCGTGAAAGCAGGCCATTCACTCAGTTCTCAGCCCTGCTCAGCTCGCTTCCTCCAGCACAGCAGGCGACTGCCTCCCCTCAGGCCACGGTGGCACAGTCACTGAGCCATCTGAGCCTCCATCGCCTGCGCTGTCCACTCCGGGGCTGTCTGACTGATCTTCTCCAGCAGGTTGTTAACCTGGAAACACAGTGACTGGATCTGCTTGTCCCAGGTTGGCAGAGCTTCGCGAGCTGCAGAAGGAAACCATACAAAACCAAGTCAGTCCTGGTAATTCCCTGTCTGTTCAACCGCAACCTCCTCCTGTGGCACGGCTCTCACCTACCTCACAGACAAAGCCTTCCACACAGCTACATTGTGCTTGCTTCTGTATCAAAAGCTATAATGATTTTGGCTGTCTGTTACAAGCCTAACTCCTGCCTTGCAAAGGAAAAGTGAGCAGAGAACTTCCTGCAGAACAAGGAGACTGACAGAATCAATTCACACTTTCCTGTAGTTAAGACAATATGTAACTGCATAACTGGGATGGATGGGTGAAGTGCGGTCCTCTGTGAGAGGAAGCTCTGCCACCTCCTGGCCATAGCGAGACACAGCCAGCTCAGTTCCAACAAACGGTAATTTTCTTATATTGTCAGACAGCAACTTGAGAAAGAGGTGATTCTGAATGATGCCAACTAAAATCCTGTACTCCAACTTACTCTCAAAATGAACAATTCCATCAATCTGATCAATGAATCCATTCATGCGGCCCTCAGTTATCATCTGAGAAGCTATCTTTTCTGCCTGAAACGGAGAGAGAAATATGTTAGGTAGCTGCTCTGTTCTGGAAGAAATGAGCAATTAATATGATTCTGACAATTCTTATAGGTTTTTCATCAGCTCTATACATGCGGGAGGAAGAAACCCTACAGAAAGTGTCCAATCACACTATAAGCAACATCAAACTTGGCTACTGTCTATTCCATATTCCGTACCTTTTCTTGTAAAGTATACTAATATTTTTTCATATGTCTAGTATTGACTATTTAATGATTTCCTATTCCCTAGCTATTTATTCTATTATTTACTAGAGTTATTCTTGTCATGTCTCTGAGGTAGCTTGTTTTTTTTAAAAAAAATAAAAGAAAAAAGGTGTAGAAAAACAATACCTTAGCTGCAGGGATCTCTAGTAATGCTCCAAGCTCTTCGAAAGTAATGTTGTTGTAAAGTTTGCTTGCAGATAGCAAATTGTGTTCTATAACAGCTCTGTCCAGGATACTGGAACCTTCAGGGTTGGGTGAGACAACAGTTAAATTAACATGAATCAAGTATTTAGCTTGTATTTTAAAACAGATGGGAAGTGTGGTTTTATTTTTTAAAGGTTGCATGCATGTATCTCTTTGCCTTGCATCAGTGTACGCCACCAAAAAAAGTAATGGATTCCATTTGCTTATTTTTTTGAGACAGGCAGCTTTAACCCTTTTAGTTAATTTCCAGAATATTGAAATGGAGATAGTCCTTTTGCTCCAAGACCCAGCATTTAAGCTGAGGGAATTCGAGGTCTTGCAGCAACTTCCTAGTTTGCGCAATGGTAACAAAATTATTCCCCCCACCATCTTTAGCAGCACTTAGGGGCTTCATCTAAGCCCCTGAGATGAGAAACCCTCATCCTGTTTGTCTGCTCTTGATTTAATTGACTCATTTGCCCTGTAACATACAGCCAAAGATAAACATCTTTTTCATTATCAACTAACCTGTATTCTTCAACAGAAAAGATACAGTACAGGTCATGTACAAAGAACAGATTGAGTTAAGGAAGACTGCAGCTTACTCGTAGAAAGTCCCTTTAAGTCATTTTCACCTCTGATATTACAACAGAACTGTTTTTCTGTCTTTAACTTTTTGTAGATTTACATTTTGTATATTTTTGCAAGCCTGCCTAGTGAACAACGCTAGTTGAAGAGGTATTTCACTTCCATTTTCTCATTCAGGAAACTGAGACCAGCCTATTTAGGCTTCTGCTGAAGTCATTTCTTTGCACAGTTTATCACTGTTCAGAAGTTCCAGGAAGAATAAAGGTCAGTGTGACAGATCAGAAAACGATTCAGAGACCATGTGAAGTACCCATCATCCCACCACAATCTGTCAACAGTCAGGAAGAAGTTCCAATGCAGACTTTTCATGACCTAGAACAATTTCCAGTGGTCCTAGCTCATCCAAGTCACATTTCTAAGCATCCTATCCACTCTCAGAACTGGAGAAGCTCAAAGGGACAAACTCATGTAGAGTGAGGCAAGAGTCAAAGCTAAAACTACTGGGAGAGCATTAGTGAAAAGGACTTGAAATGGACAGAAAAATTAGCTTTTTAGAATTAATTTTCTAGAAGAGAATTTCAAAATCTTAATAGCCAATGACAAAAGACAATACTGCGTTCTTTTCTATCACGCTGAGAGACTGCAAGAGGCAATGCTGGATGAACAAGCAGCATTAGGATGCTTCAGAGAAATGCTTACCATCAGCTGTAGTTGCCTTCTGGTGAGGCATTAGCATAGCTGCAAACTCCTGCAGTTGGTTTCCACGTATAATTCGGTCGAGATACATTTTCTCCAAGATCCCATAGGCTGCAAGCTGCTGGCATCTTTCATCCTTGAAAAGTGTAGCAAGCATGCGAGAACGCTGCTGTCCTAGGAGAGTCGAGAAGAATGCTCATAAACTGCCACCACAGAATTCAGAATTTACAAGTAAACAACAAGAAGTTATCTTCTTCAATACAGATGATTAACCGCCAAAGCTGCAGCAGAGAGGACTCAGCTGCTTGCAGTTCCAGCATGCCGTTTGAAACAGACTTTGTTTCGCATCTTTAGACAAGATGGCACCTTATCACTGGCAAAGGTGCAAGTATTTCAACTCCAAATTAAAAGAACGCCAATAGATTATTGATGGTGTTCACAATTCTGGATTCCTCCACAGTCCCCACATATAATGTGCAAGCTGACTTGCTTCATGAATACGCAATGTGTGCATGAAAACAACACATGCATTTTACCTGCTGATGCTAGAATAGTACAATGCAAAGCATGCTTCAGTGCCTCCAGTCGTTCGCTTTCATGGACTATGCTCTTATAGGACAGCTCATTGTATCTTTGGGCAGCCTCAATAAACTTCCTTCTGTAATCAAGAACTCGAGCGTAGCAAACCTAGAAAGAAAATATGTCTGAGTAACAGAAAACTAACACAAGGCAGTTAGTTGTACATAGCATAATTTGCATTTGCTGTAATTCCTGCATTAGCAATTGTCAGCTGCCATAAACATTGCTTTAATGAATCATCAGCAAATCTGCACCTTGAAATGATTAGCTTAGGTGAGGCCTTAACAAGCCAAGTAACACAGCAGATGACTGAAAAGGCCTTTTCCAGTGCTGTTCACATGCTAAACTCTGCACATGTCTAAAAACAAAGCAAATGAAATACTGTTCAGCTGATAGTGTACCTAAGCTTTCCCTTCACTAATGACATTAACAGCTAGCACTCAGTCAATTCGGTTTTTCTCGTTTGCTTTTCTCTCAAAAGCACCTGATACTTCTTTACACTTTTTGCTATTTTAATCATTATATTTCCCACCCAATATGCACTTTGAAAGGTAACGCGAGATGCATGTAGGGAAAAAAAGGGAAAAACAAACTAAAATCTCATACTTTAAGTTGCAACTCTTGTCACATCTGCTGTGTTGAAGAACTTCACAAGTTCCCTTTTAAACCGCTTGATTGGTACTGTCACATTAGACCAAGCACTGTCATTCAGTTACTAAAATTTCATTTTCATTTTATTCAATTCAATTTCATTTGAGAAATTAGTGTCCAAACTCTAAACACAGCAAATTGTTCAATAAACAAAAAGGTAAATTAATTGACTGCTTTGGACTGAAAGCTATTTTCACAGATGGTACTTGCTATTTATTTACTGCTGGGGGGAAAAAAACATCAACTGTTTCCAATATTGGACATGATTTTGTTTCCCCTTAGACTTACAAAAGGTAGGGGACAACATTATCAAGTAAAACTCAGTTATTCTGAGCCACTAGAGCTGGCACATAAGCAGCCTTTTTGGGTTTCTCTCAAAATTTTAAGGAATCAGCTACCTAACTATTGCTAAGATAGAGCTCTCCTGTTCCCAAGGTCATTTAGAAGCTTTTCCCTTTGTCTCTTTTTGTGTAAGTTTGTGTGGCACTGTCTAATAACCATCTCTGTGTAGAAGCATTTCCCTTTAGACAGAACTTGGTAAAGTTATACAACCTTATAATGGATTTGCAGCTGCTCATTAGTTGATTCATTCTGAAGCAGGGAAGCTCGATTAATATAAGCTTCTGCTTGAACTGGGTCATCATCTTCCAGATACAGCCTGGCAATTTTCAGGTAGGTCTCCAGTTTATAATCTACATTGTACTGTCTGCAGCAAAACAGAAAAGAGTGCTCAGAGACGCTCCACTACTACCTCTGCTCTTTCCTGCTCTAAAGGCATATTATGCTTCTTAAGCACTTGGCAGCTTCTGCTTTACCCTGCTTTCAACTTCCCAAAATTAGCGCCCTCCATTCAGAGTACAGAAATTTGAGATGAAGACTAACTTAAATCTGGCTCCTACAAACAACAACAGAAACGGGTTTCTAATGGGTTGAAAACTTGCCATGAACAAGGAGCCATTTGGAGGTAGAAGGCAAATTTGCAGTGGAACAAATAGGAGCTGAATGGGTAAAACCTACTGCAACTTCTTCTACATACAAATTGAGAAAGAGAACAGAAAGGACAGCCAAGGAAAATAACAGCAAGGGTCTTACACCTGAAAAAAAAGTTAATACAAAGTTTCAAATTATGTCTTCATTTTGAACTGTAGAAGCCAACGTTTCCAAGAACTTGCACAGACAATGTCAACACCTACTCAATAATGAAACACTTCAGAGCAGTGTTTTGACAGACAAGAACAGTTACTGCAAGCAACAGCCATCAAGCTACACTTGCATCGCCTGGAAAGTACTTTGGCCTAAACTACCTAAACTCCAAGAGAATAAGCAAACCCAGAATTCCCACTCACTGGTACAGTTCGCTAAGCAGTGAGAAAGAATACTATACAAGGTAGAATAATGTCCGGCATGGTACTACTCACTTTTGCCCTGTTTCCAAAGGGATCCCCACCAACACTTGTGCTGCATTCCTCCAGTCTTCTTCTTTCTCATAGATAGACGCGAGATGTTGCCTTATTGAAGCAACCTAGGCAATAGTAAGAGTCACTAGCAAACACTGCAAAATTTGAATGGTTGGGGGTTAACATTCACAGTCCTTTTCCTTGTTTGTACATTCCTCTCCAGCTCTCAACTAGTGTCACAGCAACCCACGTAGATACAGCTCTTCTGACATGACGGTTTTCAATTCCCACGTCAACCCTTTAAAGACCGTAGAGTTTAAATACAAGTGCTGATTTGAAGTATTTCCTAGTGAGCTTGCAACTAGATAAAGGGAGTCAGTGTTCAGGGAATAATAAGTAGTTATCTCTTACCAAACTTTTAAAGATGAAACAAGGTTTTTGACAACTAGAACACCAAGATTCACAAGGCATTTCTTGCAGTTACACCTCTTATCAGGCTGGAGAGATACAAATGAGGTGAACTATGACTAGATCCTAGCTCCGAAGCTTCAACTTCGTAGAGCAGCTGTCAGCAGGTAAACTCTTAAGTGGTAGAATCAGGGTTTTATAAAAACATGTGGTTAAAAAAGATATCATCTGATGCTGAGTATGTAATTTATGCATGATCATTGTAACATATGGGAAGGTATGGCAGTGCTAGGTTAAAGGCTGGACTAGATGATCTTAGATGTCCTTTCCACCCTAAATGATTCCACAACAGCAAGTTCAGTTAAGATATAGAGCAAAAGCTAATTAACAAGAGTAAAGGCAAAAAGATAAACATAAATCATGATAAACTGCCTATTCTCCTCTAATATTAGATCGCACAGGCTTTTCACATAAGCATTTTCTATAAGAATTCTCAAAAAATGGTGAAAAAATGGGGAAGAAAATTAATAGAAAGGAAAAGATGAGGCACATTCAGCAGGTAACTGCAGAATGGGAATTTCAATAATATTTTATCCCCCAGTAAAGTGATTTTGGCTTAAATATAAGCATACATATCTACAAATAGTTTGTTGATTATTATTATTATTTAAACAAGAACTGCTTGTCAAAATAATTCAATCCTTCCATCACTGACCTGTTCCCCAGTTGTGCACAATGCAATACAATGAGTACCAGTCTCAGGACAGTGCCTCCAGTTGCTCAAGCACTGTTTCACTGTAAGAAGACATTTTCTGGCAACAGAAGAGTTATATGCCTGGCATCCTGGTAAGACACAATGTCAGTATTCTCTGCATGGTTCTAAACACTCCTGGCATTTATCTCTTTTCACATGTATAAGAATGAAAAATGGACTCAAAATAGGGATGTCTGTTTTGACCAGTATTTTTAAGACTTAAAAATAGTCAGAAGTTGAGAGGAAAAAAGCCTGCAAGCCTAAACCCATTGTCACTGGATTTCTCACCTGTTCTTCAAACGAAATAACTCTAGGTTGTATCTTCTCCAGGGTGAAGTGGTATATGTCTTTGGCTGTGCTATCAGGAAGACTCGGAAGATGGGTACAGAAGTCTGTCAGCAGCTGACGTGAGATCACTAGACTGACGTTTTCGTTCACCACTGGTTCAGAGACACAAGGAAGAAAAACACATGATGGACGCAATGCTTGTTAGTGCCTTCACCATAAGCAATCCCTAGCCTTTCAATCATATTGAATAATACTCAATCACATTTCATAATACTTTTTTATTAAAGTAATTCAAAATTTTACATCTGAGTTTCAGTGAAGCAGTGTTTGTTCAAAGATAAATTGTATTCCTTCAGCAACACTAGAGGTCAGAGTTCCAACACCTAACAGATAACAAATAAACGGTTTCTCACTCTGAATTATAGTTTTTATAAGCATTTCATTCAGAATCATTGTTCTCAATAGGACATAAGAAATATCTTGGTCAAAATAAACCCTTAGGCTAAATTTCACTACGTTTATTCACAATTTTTAAGAAAATTACAACAGGTATAATTCAGACGTAATCAATAGGCCACATATCCAATACAACACAAAAACACCTAGCCATCTCTTCTGATTGCTTTCCAAGCTAATTTGAGACTGAAGAAGGAATTCGTTAGTTAAAAGACTGCTAAACATCCAGTACCCATTTTAGCATTCAGAGCTTACTTGGATTTTACCTTCACACAC
Source organism: Heteronetta atricapilla (assembly GCA_011075105.1). Lineage (NCBI taxonomy): Eukaryota > Metazoa > Chordata > Aves > Anseriformes > Anatidae > Heteronetta > Heteronetta atricapilla. Next base: position 64,169,964 of record CM021734.1, on the reverse strand, counting down.
TGTCATGCAGACAGGTTGGAAAGTTAAACTAATTTACAATTCTTGCATCTTTTCTCAACTTTTGAACATGGTGTTGATGGTTCCTTTCCTAATCATTTTTAAGTTCCAATAGGACCAAAAAATAATGTCTCCATGTAACCTCTTGGAGACATAAACGTGATCCCACATATGTCTGGCTTTCACTCAGTTTGAAATTAATTATACCAAAAGCACTTACTTGCTTCCACAAAAGCTTTCAAAGCTTCAAGTTGTTCTACACCCACCAGCTGAATTGCTTTTTCCAATATTTGACGATATCTGTCCAGGGGAAGAAAAATAAACAACATCTGAGATGACGTTTTCACTCACCATTTCCGCTGTTCTGCCTATTTTCTACCTGAGCCTTCCTCCTGCTTTTATTCTCTCTGCCTGGGAGGTGGATGTTTTTCCAAAGCATTGACATTCAAGTGCCAGGCACATTCACCTGCAATTGGTATGTGACTCTTACCAAAACCATCAATAATTTATCCAATCATCTTCTTATCTCTTATTATTTGTGCAATTAAGGTTTTTTTTTTTAGTTTATTTATATGTCCCTTTTTGTTTATTTATATGTGCAGTTTTCTTTTGCCAAAAAGAGGTGGCACAGAATAAGTAAAGAAAATTGTAACCCTTGTGGAGTAACGTTACTTAAATTAGACAAAGGTTTAAACTGCCACATTCAGTGAAAAAGAGAAACTGTGGTGGAAGTTAGAAGTTAGGAGCAGGTTCTAGTCCCGACACAAATGCATGCAGAATATGCATTTTTAAGTGTTAAGTTCTAGGAAAAAAATAATAAAAAAAATAAAACGTTATTTTTAATTTTCATGGTTCAAAAGGCCAGTGCAACTCTAGGTTTTAACCTAAGGATGTATACTACTCAAGAGAGGCAAAAAAATATCCGAAATGTAAAAATGTTTAAAGTGCTTTCCTCAAGCGACAGCTTAAATGTTATTGAGTATTTTGAAGAAAATAGTTTTTGTTTGTTTTTAATCGTGAGGCTCCAAAAGGGAAAGAATTCCTCCAGGAAAGAACGAGGTAGTCGGGGAGTGAAGAAATTTTACTGACCGATCGCTTCACAGCCTCAGGGAAGAGATAAAAAACCCGCGTGAAAAATCACACAGCGACTGGCGGGGTGCAGCACCCAAAACGCGCGTGTAAATCAAAGGAGAAAATTAAAGGAGAAAGGGGAAAAAATAAAAAGTAATAGTATAAAAAAATAAATTGAATAAATAAATAATAAAGTAAAATAAAGTAAATAAAGTGAAGGCTTACCGGCGTCCCTAAGGACGCGGCCCTAGACTTGCCGCGCGGCCCCAGCGGGCCACCCATACAAGAGCAGCATGGAGCCTCGATCAAATACGAAAAACAAGCAAAAAAAACCAATCAAATCCTGAGGTAAAACCCCTTTTTTTCCCCCCCTCTCTTTTTCCTCACAAACCGCGGCCGCAGGGCCCCAGCCGCCACCCCACCCCGCTCCGCTCCGCTCCGGGGGCCCCTCTCCACGAGAACAACCTCCCGCTCGGCGTCCCCGCCGAGGGACCCGGCCCCCAGCACTCACTTGCCCGCCAGGTCCTTGTGGGAGCCGCTGGAGTTCATGAGCTGCGCCAGCTCCTGCCGCGCCGCCGCCGCCATCTTGTAGCCCCGCCGCCCTCCTCCTCCTCCTCCTCCTCCTCCCTGCGCCCATGGAGCCCCGCGGCCGGGGGCGGGAGCGCGGCGGCGCCGGTTGCCAGGGCGGCGCGGCGGAGTATTATGGGATGCGGCGGGGGAACGGCGCGGGGCGCGTGATTTTGAACAAACGCGGCCGCGGCGGGCGGGCGCCGCCGGGCGCCGCGGCGGGGGGAGCGGGGCGGTGGCGGCGGCGGGGGACGGCGGAGCGGAACGGAGCAAGAGGAGGACGAGGACGAGGAGGAGGAGGAAGAAGGGCAGCGGCCGCCCGGTGAGCGCGGGGGGCGGGAAGGCAGAGCCCTGCGGCGGCGGCGGCGGAGCGCTGACAGCCGGCGGCAGGGCGCAGGCTCGGCCCCCGGGGGCCCCTCCGCCGGTGCGGGGCGCTCCGCGAGGGGCTGCGGGGAGGGGGAGGCCCCCCCGGGGCCGGGGCAGGTGCGGCGGGGCCGGGCGGAAAATGGCGGAGCTTTCGAAACGGGGCCGGCGGCTCCCGGCCACCCCCGCGCCGCCGAGGTGAGGCCCCGGGCCGGGGGGGGGGCGGCCGTTGGTGGCCGTTAGGGGCTGGCGGCGGCGGGTCGCGGCTCCTCGGGCGGCCCCGGGAGGCTGCAGGGCCCCGGCCGGGCCGGCGGGGAGGAGCCGGTGCCCGCCCGATGCCTCCCGGGGCCCGGCCTTTGTCTGAGGGGGGCCGAGGCGCTGAGGGGCCGGGGGCGGCCTCCCGGGGGGCCGAGGGTGGTCTCTAGGGAGCGCGGAGCAGCACGACGTCGGGCCGGGGGTGGTGAAAACCTAGTGCCTCGGGCCGTCCCGTCACCCCGCCGCGGGGGCAGCGCCAGGCGGCTGCCAGCTCCGGTACCTCCTCCGCGACGGGGGTCTTCCGTGGAGGGACCCCCCAGCAAAATGCAGCAGCCTGTCCTGCCCCAGAACGCCCGCTTCGTGCACGCTCTGGCGAGGAGAAGCTGCTGGGTGCGTGCCCCGTGCGGATGTGCGTGGGGCGACGGAGCGGAGGTGGGAGCCGGCGCTGTGCTGTCGGCGGAGCGCTCCTCAGGGCTGCCGGGGACGCTGCTGGAGAGGGCAGCCCAGGCGGCTGCACGGCTTGAAAACGTCCTTGGTGCTTCCTGTAGCGCTGTCGCTTTCAGAAGTTGGTTATGCAAGGCTAATTGTTGAGATTACGTATCGAGAACTATCTGGTGTTTGTTTTGCTTACACTTGTGTGCGTGTCCAAGCCCTGACAGCCTGTTATTGAACACTGAGCGGTCCAGCTCGGTTTCTCAGAAAAAGCCGTCACTGGTTTTGGGTTGAGGAGCTGCTAACTGCTGGTCAGCTGGAAGTGTGATGATGCTGGAGGATTCCAGCCTCAGAGATACTGACACCTCACGTGTAGAGCTATCGCCTTCTTCTAGGTTTTGGAAAGCACTCAGTCTAAGCCTCTTGGTTTCATTTTCCTTATGCTTGTTTCAAAAATATTTTATGGGAGAAGTAGCAAGGCACGCTACAGAGGGTTGTTGAGCTCTGCTTCTGCAACAAACTGTGGTTTTTTATGTCACTCGCTACTGTTTGTGCTCTGTTCCCTTCCTATACTATAGAGGTGGTTCTTTCCCACTTCAGATGTGCTTAAAAATGCTTTCTAATGTCCTAAAGAATCTGTATATTGCAGTGGGGGAATTCATTACAAATGCCCAGGAGAGAATCTCCTGGTTTTTTTTTCTTCTTAGCTGCAGGACCTCCCAGAGAGAAGCAGAAAAAGATCTCTAAAAGGTTTGCTCCTAGGGCTTCAGTTTTAGCAGGCCATTCTCTTCAGTAGCTTGGATTACTCTGCCATGTAGAAAACCAGCAAAGCAGCATGGGGTTCCCAGGGCAGCCTACAGCCGGGCTGGCTAGCTTTATAATGTTAGAAAACAGAAACATTTGTCTGACATGGAAAAAAGAAGACATCCAGAATAACCCCTCGATTGGCAGTGAGATGCATAGCTATGCAACATGACAGGTTCACGTTTCTGATGTTCCAGACCCAGGTACAGACTGGTGGCTCCTCAGCTCCTCCGTGTGTGTCACTGCCCTTTGCAAGCTGTACTTCTTTTCTCAAAGGCGTTCCTGCCCTGGTCAGAGCTCCAATCCTGCTTCTGGGCTGTGTTCTGATCCATACTATGAGTTCCAGGTACATACGCAGCCCCCCAGTCCGTTTATCCCCTGTTTGTTTCCGTTCTTCCTTGAGGTATCTGCAGTTTACTCTGGACACATGAAGCCTTTCTGAAGAAGGTTTTACAAGCCTCTTTAGATGAATCTGATGTTCTTGGGATAAGTCATCTTCTGGTTTTCCTGGGTTCTCTTGTTTTGATACTAGTTTTACCAAAAAAAAATACCAGTGGTCTCATGACTGCCTATATAATTTAATCTGCTCTTTTCAGCCCCATCTCACTTTTATTTCTCTTAAACGAAACAAGAGACCAAATCTGCAAAGCAGTAAAAGCTTTCTGTTAGAAAACATAGTTAATTGTAAATATTGCAGTGTCTGGGCAGAGATTTCCTGCCAGCTTTCATAGTTTTGCATTTGTGTTTTACCTTTTATTCTATACATTACTCTCTTTAGGAGGCTTGGAACACATGCCTATGCGTGTTCACAGCACTGCTTGCTGCTGATGGCTCAGCTTCTCCCTGTCAGTTCATTGCTCTTGCATGCTTTCCCTTTCTCTTATGCCGCGTAAGCATTTAGGCGGCTACACGTAGACCACGCGCCGAAAGGCTGATCTGTGTGAATCCCGACCTGGGCTTGGTTGGAAGCTGGAGCAAATGTGGGTACGGCCTGCCACCATGGAAGGAGCTGGTTGCACTGCCTTCTCCTGCTGCTCTCGCTTCCTTGGAACTGACTTTTTTGCTGCAAGCTGGCGCTGAGCTGAAGCATCCCCATCTCCAGGCACAAGCTGTGCAGGGAGTATCAATGCCAAGCTGGGAGGGGCAGGGAGGAAGGGAGATCGCAGGGCTTCCCTGGGACCCCAGCGCAGCTGGATCGTGTGCTTGGGCGACGTTTCTTGCTATGGCTCTGCCACTTGCAGCTTCTGAGCTGACCTGACCCATACACTGACCTGGCCAGATCCATCTGTGGCTCTAGGGAGTGGGGTCCTGCTGGGTTAGCACGTTGCAGTGGCTTCGCCAGAGGCCAGTTGGGCCCCAGCATCAGCAGGTGGAGAAAGGAGAGCTGTGACAGCCTCGGGTTGGGTTTGGAAGGCTGGATCTAACCCAGCTCCGTTCCTTGATCTGTTCCGTCCCTGCAGCTAGGAGGGAACGTGTTGGGAGGGAAACGGACGGGCAGGTGCCAAAGGAGGACAGGAGAGCTTGAGCAGTAGTGATGGTGTGGGGACTTGGAATATAACCAAGTAATGCTGATGGTAACAGGCCTCATGGCGGTCAGATTTGCAAAAGATGATATTTGAAAAAAACATGAAATGATATTCCTCTGATGTTTTGCATTATTAATGTAATAGAAGTAGGAGCAGGTGCTTAGTAGACAGTTGTCAGTTTGTTGACAAATAAGTGTTTTTTTTTTTGTTACTGGTGTTCCTTTTAAAATCGTAATGGAAGCCGATGTGACCTGCAACTTGCCAAGGGAAGAAGGATCTCCTCGTGACTGCTGAGTGGACAAATGGATTTAATTTTTTCCTCCAGCCCTTCTTAGGAAAACGGCTAGCACCTCGTGTAAACATGGCAGAGGGACACGAGCCTAGTCTTTTCCCCCATTAAAAATGAATGAACCAGCAGAGTTGAACTGTGCAGTGTGAAGCTGTCGTGTGCCGTGGGCTTGAGGTGGGTAACTTGCAAGGTGTACAGGTTGCCGCGAGGCGCACCTTGGCTGCAGCGGGACTGCGCAGGGCACCATGGCCAGCGTGGAGCGCAGCAGACCATGCAGTCTGGGAAGGGGCTGCTGCGCCTCGAGTGAATTACGGTTGCCTTGGGAACCTTTATTTTGAGTTTTGTGCCTATAGCTGGATGAATTTATGGCGAAGAACGTGAAATATCTCCTTAGATGTAACACCTGAATTTTTTTTTTCTTGGTGTTCCTTGTAGCTGATGAAAAAAACCTGCTACTTACCCGCATTATTAATAAACATTTGGTAAGGAGCAAGGTGGTTTTCTTGTACAATAATTTGTATTGGCATGGTATTTGATAAATCTAGAACTGTGTTCCTCTGGGAAGGATGCAGACCAATTTCCTCTATCTTCTGTAGACAATGACAAAGAAAATGGAAAATATTTTATCTGTTCCACATGGGTACTTTTTTTTTTTTTTTTACCATGTCATCACATTTTGGTTTTGCTTTGCTGTTACATATACAAACATACTGAGTTTGCAGGCTTAGATGAGTAATTTTCTCTCTTACCTCTGTTAATTGTAGCTTTCTTAGGAATGCTGTTTTTGAGACATGTATTTTTAAGGCCATCTCCAGTCCAGTAAGCTGAAACAAAAGACCTTCTGTTGAAAAAAAAATAAAAATGCAGCGCTGAGTGATTTTGTAGTTCTCTGCTTTACAACAAAACAAACCCTGCAATTTTGAAGACAAAACATGAAGCAGAAAAGGGAGTAAGGAAATGAGGAATGCATAAAATGAATTACGCTCCTTTGCCAATTATGGAAACAGTAGCAGAATAGAGGGGTTGCAAATAATTGCAAAAATTGGCTTGTACCCTGAGATTGCCTACACGCAGTCGTGGTCTTAAATGCGATGTAGTACCGGACAAATCTTGGCTATACGTATGCTTCCATGAAAGCTTTGCTGGCAAATGAGAGGAAAAATTTTGACTGTCAGGAGTCTGTTTAGAAGTGCGTTTTCCCTCTTTTTGCACCTTTGAACTTTGTGAGTTTTGGTGACCTGAAACAGTTGATGCGCACTGTATGTAGTGGGCACAAAGAGATGCAAAAATACAGCAAACAAGGAAGTGAGTTGGCATGTTCTTTGTCTTGCTTTGCTGTATAAAATGACCTGATAAAATGGTTTCTCTAAGATTTTTTTTGCTGTTGAAAGCACCTTACACCGGCAAGTGACCTTGTTGTCTCCTGACCTGTGGCTTGTTTCTGCGTTGCATGGGCTGCTATTCCGTGTCCCTGGCACTAGCCAGAAGGCGGCAATCTGGGGGAACTACAAGCCTTGTATTTTTATGCTTTTAATTCCAGCTTTTCTTGAACTAAGGTCGTTCTGTTTGCTGGGGTGATGTCTGAAACTTTAAACAAAGTAACAGTGTTTTGTTTTTTTTTGTCTCCTGCACAGAATGGGTTGGTGCTGGTGCTGCAAACTGGCTGCAGCCCTGGCAGTAAGGAGGTTGTAGTCAGTTTAATATCCACAGGAGGGATGAAATGTTATTACTCGAGTTGCCTGTGAAGAAAAAATTACCTGTTGTATATGAGGTATGGTCTCTACTGGGGAGAAGCAGAAAACGGAAAGGAGGGAGGCTACGGGGGATTTTTGCCTTATCTATTTGAACAACTAGCAAAAAATAAGAGCTGTATGCCTACGCACAATCTCATCTTGCACTTACAGTCTGCTGTTGCAGCCAGGCATTGGCGTTGTGGACCTTAGTTTGAGCCAGAGCTGTTGCGGAGCCCGACCTGCACTGGGCTCTGGCAGGACATCGCAGGGCGTCAGCTTGTTCTGGGCACCTCGGGCATCTTTATTGCGGACTGTGGCACAGCAAGGCAACCCCGTGGGACGGTTTGTTGGTGCAGCGCTGAGTCATGGCACACAGCCTGCTGCAGCTGGCTCCTTGTGCACAGCCAGCTCCGTGTCTCGCCCCGTGTGACAGTGCTCATCCCCGGCTGCAAAAGTAGGAACCAGCAGCTTGCAAAATCTTCTCTACTACATGTGTTTCATACAGATACTTGAGAAAACTTAGCAGTTGGTGTTTGTGTTATATGTATAGAAGCTCTGGGACCTTTTGTGATGCCATCTTCAGGCCTGTGAGAAGCTTGCATTGGAAGTGGCCCATGTAGTTCTGGAGAAGAAACCAAGATTTCTCTAAAATTCTCATTTCACCTATTGGATTGGTATTTTGTCTCAAAATCTTAATGTGATCAAGACTGGCACAAAAGCCAGTCAGATGCTGTACAATCCTGGTTATTCAAATAAGTTTATTTCAAAAGCAATTTGGAGGTCTTTTATCTAGAGATTGAAGTGGGAGGGAGGGGTAAGGGTGTTTTTGGCACCAAGACCTAGTAATGGTTTGCCTGCTGGCAAGCTATTTATCTTCAGCTCAGTCCTGGGAGCGAGTACACTTGTGTATTTGTGAAGTTGTCATGCTTAGTACCGGGACAGCTGCTGAGATCTGCAGGTAGGTGTGTGGGTTTGGGGCAAATTATTGCAAGAAAAGGCTCAAACAATTGCATAGGACACATAAGGAATAAAGTTTTTAGTACAAAATGCTTCATTGTGCTGTGTTGTAGAGTGTTTTTGGAATTGAAATCAGGGTTGCACATGGTTTAGTTTGGGTTAGAATAAACCGTGTAGTGTACTTAGCCTTCTGACTGGATGAAGATGCTCAAGTATGTGTGTGATGTACTGCCTCATTGTCACTCTTCCCCGTTCGCAAAGCCTCAGTGAAGCTGGTGGTTTCCAGAGCTGTTTTGATGAACCTTTGCACGTGAGTACAGTGCTAACGTGAACTCGTGCAGGAACTATTGGCAGCAGGCCTACCCTGCAAAGGTGCCCAGCATGATAACACCTCTCATGAGTCTGTGGGGAACTTGATATCGAGCCTTGAATGGCAGCTTCCACGGTTCTTGTTTTGCTGCGTGTTTGGGGCGATAGCGCTGTGGGGTCTGATTTCTGCCATAGCCTGAACTTGGAAAGCAAGACCAGTTTCCAACCATATTTAACAGACTGAGAAGAAGCACTTCTCTCAAATCTGCGTTCCTGGAGCCTATAGATTTCACCTCTCTGGTAGCTTTCCAGTCAAGCTAAGTTCACCATGGACATAGTCATTTTGACATCAGAGTGTTCATGCTTTACTTTCAGACTCCTAAATACTCACAAAACTCAAGTATGTTCATGTTAGTTTCAGGGTATTTCTTTTGGTATCACCACAAAGTTTGCATGGAACCGAAGGTTAGAAATGCTTCATTTAATGTACAGACCCAGCATCTACGGACAGGAAACTCAGACTGTTCATGGCAGCAACACCTTTGGAACATATTTAGTGATCATAAGAACACCTGTGAAGTTCTGTTTCTCTGAATTGGTGCTATTGTGTGTCACGAAAATGAGGGCTATGGTGTGCAAGCCAAGGGAAGGGTGAAGGGAAGTGTTCTGATTTTTGGTTTCCATTTTATTTTCAGTTTGCATTGAAGCTCTGCTTGGAAGTAGAATGTTGTTTCCCATTACAGAAAGCAAACTGAACCACTTTGAAGTGTTGTGCTGCAATAAATGTTAAAGTGCCCCATTCTTTCCTCCAGGGTTGCAATAAGCAGCTGGCTAAACAGGCAGGGTTGAGCCTTATCATGCTGAAGCAACCTACACAGTGGTTCACTTCTAAGAGGAAAGGAGGGTGTACAGATCCGTACGGAACCTACTTGAGTGGTCGATACCATTCAAACTTCTGTTTGTCAGTAATGGGAGCATAAATAGCTGTCCTAATTACTTCATTCTCTGTTTGAACCTTCTGAACATGGACATGCCACTCAGCTGTCAAATAAGCACATATCGGTATTGTTCTGCAAAATGGGGCCCTGTTGCGTTCGCAGGGTTCACGTAACAGGAACGGCTTTGCTCCTGAGCGTGCCCCAGGCTTGCCTTAGCCGCAGTGAGGGTGAGCCCCTTACGGGCACTGAGCCCTTCTTGAGCGGCTTTCTCGTCAGCTGGTCCACCATCGTCCTCAGCACCGGGCAGGAGTGCGTGTCTTACACTTGCAGTGAGCCACCAACAGCAAATGCTGAAAGCGTGGACCGAGGGGAACAAACTGTTTGTGTATGCAAATTGGAAATGCAGATTTGGCACGAGATGCAGACTAGTGTTAGTAAAACGGCCTAGATTTTGGCCACCTTCTTAATGGATGTGTGACTAGTGTGTGGGCCATGCCTAGGAAAGTAGTGTAACCTGTAAGTGGCTGGGTTTTCTAGTTAGGATTAACTCAGGAGAGTGTGGCATGGCTTTTTCAGTAATGCTGCGTAATACCTCTTTGTAGTCAGCCACAGCTAGTGCCTTCTTCTTTGCTTGTCTGGTTTCGTAACTGAAGGAGCATTTGGGCCATACAGTGCTTTCTTCTTGGGAAAAGGGGCTGTCCATCCAGGTGAGATACCTGAGGGTTTTGAAGTGATGGTCTTTTAGAAAGCACATGTGTACATGTAATGTAAGTCAAGCGCCAACAACCTATGTGACGTACCGTTTTCATCAAAAACTTGGCTGTGGCTTTTTCCCCTTTCTTTCTAGCTTCTGTTTCACATGAAAGGGTTTCTGACTCATGGGGATTTTGGGTCATGTACTATGTCGAAGGTCTTTGTTAGTTTTGTTGTGAAAATTGCTTTTGTACTCTGTGTGTGTAATCTAATTTCTGCGGTGGGTCACTGTGATGCCTTGTGTGGGAGAACTCAGTCTGATGTGGAGAAAACAGCTACAGGTCAGCTGAGCCCATCAGCCTGTTTGCATCGGAGTGGTTGTGGAGAAGGAAAGTGGGGTGGTCACATGGCGTGTCGCTTCTGGAGCTGTGGGTACCATCAGATCAAGGCTTTCTGGTAAAGGCAGTGTATTTTATCTGTCTTGATAAAACATTTCTGTTTCAAGGCAAATAAAAGATGAATTTTACTCAACTTCAAGCAAAGAGATTTGTATTGTTGATTGTGCTTTTGTACTCTTTTTAAAGCAAGTCTGTGCAGAACAGTCTCTGTTCCTTGGTGTGCTTTTTGGCTTGCTGTCCCTGTCACTATACGTCAGCAACCACAGCATGGAAAGCTGACTTCCACAGTTGAAGTGCAAGATGCATGTTTTCTGCATCCGTGCCACATGCTGGATGTTGAGGAAGGGGAGTGGGACCAGGTGGAGGAATGGCTTCTGCATTTTTCCCACTGACGGGTACTTGGATCTCTTTTTTGTGGCAGCTTCCAACTAGTCAATGCCGAGTAATTTTACACTGCTTAATCTCTAGGTATTAGGGCAAAAAAATACATTCAGCTTGGCAGCCTTGTGGAACTTGGAGATTGCTGCTATTGAAAAGTGTGCGTGAGCAAAAGCTGAAAAATGGAGCGTTTAAGCACCTAATTTTTAATTGCCTGTGGCTGGAAGTATCTCGTATTTCCCTAGTGAATAACTTAAAAATTGTGAACTGTAATCATCATGGATTCATTCTGTATTTCCACTGCTTCCTCGTGCTCTTGCCTCTGTTCGATTAAGTGGATATAGATTATTATTTCTTATAACTCTTAATAGATCAGCATACTAGGAATACACTGATTTTAGTATTGTAACTTTATACAAATATTGCAGGGGTTTGGAGTTGTAAAATCCTGAAATATGAGGTGCAGCCTGCAGACAGTTCCCCCATTGCACCTCTATTTGGCAGAGAAGCGTTGGTGTTGCCGCATTCCTTTGCAGAGGCCAAGCACTCAAACTGTTACCCCTTTGGTATCAGCCAGCCCTCAGTAGGAAGGTAACAATCCTTCGCAAACTTTACAGACCTTTGGAAAAGCCGTGGCAGTGCCAAGGGGCTGCAGAGATGCTTGTCACTCTGCCACTGCAAGGATTCAGAGCAGTTTATTTTCTGGTTCAGGACCTTCTGAACTGTATCCTGTTCTTCACCTCTCAGGAAGAAACTTGCAATAATGTACGGTCATGTTGGCATCTGCTCGTGGTGAGTGATGCACAAGATAGTTTTATAGCAGCTAGTTGTACAGATGGTACACATCCCCATGCCATTTGTCCCTTGGATGATTGTACCAGTGGTCACCTCATCAGGGTAGGACTTCACTCGGGTGTTTCGTCATTCCTCTTGGAAGGCTTTTGCAGTCAATAGCGTAAGAACCCGAAGGTATTTTCCCTTGCTGGCTCCGAACAGCGCCGCACCTCAGCACACAGCTCTGCTCCACCTTCAGGTGGCCGCTGTGCCTGGCAGGGGTGCTTGCTTGCCATTTGGTTCGCTTCGTGGGGCAGCAGAGGGGGAGACCTCGGAGCCGTCCCTGCCACCAGGGGCCGTGTCTGACCTGATGCCTTCATGAAGCTTTTGGATTAGGGCTTCACTTTCCACTTCCAGGCAGGTGCTTGTGCACAGGGCATTACTGCAGCTGCACCCCGGACATGCTGGTCTCTCAGCCTTCCTGTCAGAGCATTTATTTTTTCCCTGGACAGTTCTCCTTGCAGTGCAGAGCCCTCCCTGCTGGCTGTGCAGACTGGGAGCTCAGCTGTTCTCACCCAGCTGGCGCCGCTGGAGGGGCAACGAGCTGTGCCTGCATACTGGGGGACATGGGCATTACACTGCCTTCTTGCTGACTGCTTTCCACACTACTGTTTTACTCTGCCCATTGTTTTCATACGTTTTTTTCTTGTTTATCGTGATAGATCTGTATGTTTTCACAGCAAAGGTGTAACAATAGCACTCAATACTTTCCTGAAGATTGTGCATTGGCATACTGGCAAAGAAAAGAGAGAGGAGAAAATAGATCGAAGTTCACAGGTACTTGTCAGAACCCTTATCTCCATTCTGCATTTTGCCAATGCCATCACGTGTTGATCCTTCTACTTAGAAATCTCTTTTAACCTTTGTGAAGTTATATTGATAGGAATGTGGTGATCATTTTTTTTTAATAAGACTTTTTAGAAACAAATACAGCATTCAGGAGTATTGGAGTGTGAGGTCAGGCAACAGCAAGGTTCAAGTTGTTCTCTATTTTCTTTCTTGTGAATATCAGGTATAGGTCTGTGCTGTCGGACGGATGGGCAGAGGTGGGCCACCTGAGCTGGTCTTTGATCCCTGCTGCCCTCCAAACTGCTGTCTGCTGTCAGTAGACAGTGACAGAAAGTAATTCAATGAAGTCATTGCTGCCAAACCTTGCTGATGATGCACTTTAGTCCCTAATTTTTCTCTTTTTATTTACTTTACTATTTTTGGTGCGTATTTAGCTAATTTTATGTCCTGAGCTGTACTGGGGTAGAGTCTTCTATTAAAGCGATCTTCTTTACATAACTTTCTAGGAGAGCTTTAAATTTGCGGCATGACCATTGTTCTGTGGCCTGAAATGATCTGTTCGTGAAGCTGACCATACAGTCTTGGGGGAGTTCTTCAATCCAATGGTGTGCTTACTCACTTCTTTGGTGTAGGTTTTCTTTTGGTTGTCAACTACAAACATCTAAATGCTTACTGATGTGTCCTTTTTGGAGGTGTAGGTACAGCTCTGGCGAAGCCAAGTGATTCCAAGTGTAGTTGGTGAAGCCAAAGAAACTTCGAAATCTAGTTAAAATAGCAGTGTATTTTCTCTGTGCTTGCTTGAACATCTCAGATCCATTAGAATGTTAAGAGTTTGGTGACCTTTTATTATTGGAAAACATTTTAGTAGAGGAGCTGAAAAAATGGAAACGGTATGTTTGCTATAAAAACATTTGCAAAAGTAAACAGCTGAGTGGTTGAGAAATCCTGGGTAAATACCTAAAAATATGATGTGCTTGGATGTTGAAGTGGCTTTTGATGACAGCAGCTTCTTATGAAGGTAGGACAAGATTTTTGTCATTTCATTTCGTGCATCTATTTCAGTTCTATCCAATAAACAAAGAAATCAAACAAGCGAGGTACATTTGTGTTTTCTTTTTCTTGCTGTTTTTGATGACACGAGCCTAAATACAGTAATGAAAGCCATCTGTAGAGCGGTAAGACCTCATACCTCAAGAATCTTGCAGTGTTGATGGCTGTAAACTGTTATTCTAACCACATGTAATGTTTCTTTTCTTTTAACTTCCAGATTTTAATGCCTGACTTGAAGCAATGTATTTCTTTTCCCTCTGCATTTTGATATGCAGGAGGTTAGAACTCAGAGTTCTGTTTAAAGTCCTGACTCTGTTGCGTTTTCATTTCATTTTTTTCAAAGAGATAGATGTATTTAGAAACCGTTTTCTGGTTTGTAGCATAACCAAATGATAAGAATAAAGAATATAAATAAGTTCCTTTTGAACTGTGTAACTGTTTAGATATAAACAGTGTGTTCTGCTTATACTGCTAAAATATACTAAGAATGGCCTTTCTTCTAGGGAATAGCACTTAGAAATGCAACTTAAAACAGTATTGTTTGAAATAATTAGTTGTTATCAAATTGGTTTTTCCACTGTCTGATTTACATGATGCCCTCCTTCTCAAACATGGAAGCAATTGTTACTTGGATTGTAGTTGACCCTAAGAGCCTAACTTGTGGATCCCAGCCCTTGGTTCCGTCTTGGACAGTGCAAGTAGTGATGCGTTTTTGTGCAGATGAGCTCCAAGCAGGTATGGCTTAAGGCACAAGCCTTAACTTGTTGGACACAGCACAGCTGTCCTGGGCGCAGATCGAGCCACAGGGTGAGTCTTTGTTACCACAGCAGTGGGGCTGTGTTTCCAGCAGCATGGCTCCTGATTTACGTGGTTCCTGACTTATGAATGTCATGTTATGACACTTCATGTTATGAAGCACAAGGAACTCAGTCAGCTTTTCCTAGGAAGAAGGAAGCTGGATATGTGGGTGTCTTCTCCTCGTGCGCATATCATGGGCACTTGAGGGTGTGTGGAGTACATATATCCATGCTGTGTATTCACCCATGCAGTGCCCGAGCGTGCCGAGGGGTCAGCAAATGGAGGAAAAGCTTCATTGAGGAGCTGTGTGCAGCCTCTGGCACAGATGTGGTTTCAGTGGCAATGGTGGATGCAGCTGCTCCCAGAACTGTCCTTAAGGTTTCTCAAGTGGGAACTGACTCGGGCTTTGAAACTAAATGTGGGTTTGTTATCTGAGTTGGTCCTTTCATTAATCCATGCAAAAAAATCTTGTTAGCATTCAGACAAGGTAGTAATTGTTTGGCTTTTAGGAAGTGTTCTGAGTTGGGGCTCTATGTTATCTTGCAAGTGTAAAAAGAAAAATGGAGTTGCATTTCTCCATGCCAGCACAGAGGAACGGACGTTCACCTTGGAAGGGCAGGATTTTAGCTTGCTCCTGCAGCTGTCTTCTGGGGTAAATACAACCCCTTTCCAGGTGGTTGTTTGTTTGCCTGACATTTCTGAAATGAGGATTTAGACAAGGAATGAACCCCATTACTTCAGCTCTGGGAATCAAGTTGCTGAGGCAAGATACCTTGCTAGTAAATGTTGATGTGTGTGATAAAAGTCATCGTCTATTGGATTTGCAAAGCTTTTTATCTCCTACTTTATATCTCAGTAAGCTTAAATCTCTGTGAACAACATACCGTATCTTGGGGGGAACACTTTCTTGAGGCATACAAAATTGCCAAGAGTGGACTGGTAATCAAGAGGAAGTTGACACCTTTATCTGACTTTAATGGATTATGTTGAAGAGTTTTGATGTAAATTCTTGTTGTAATTAAATCCAGCTAAATGGGTTAGTTGTTAAGAATTTCTGCTACTACATTGTCTTTTTTTGGTGATGTCATTTGTAAAGCTTTGCAAAATGTCTATTTTCTGGAAACCACTCACTTCTCTTTTTTTCTCCTATTATTGCAGTACCTGCTCTAGTAACCACTGCCAAAAGTGCTACAATGGAGGTGGTTTCAGCAGAAGTGAACAGCTTGCTCCCTGAGGAAATAATGGACACTGGGATAACACTGGTGGAAGATGACAGCATTGAGGCAGTTATTGTGTCGTCACCAATGGGAGATTCAATTCCAATGGAAACAGAACTGGAAGAAATAGTGAACATAAGTTCCACCGGTGACTCTTCAACTACGACTACAGCCCCAGTCACCGCAGAACCGGTTACTGCACCCAGTAATCACTCAGGCGATGCGGCGGTGAACACCGCAACTGCCAAAACTGAGGGAAACTCAATAGTAAAGCCTGCCTTTCAAAGTGGCCTCCATAAACTTGGTGCTCAGACCCCTGTCACTATCTCAGCCAATCAGATTTTTTTGAACAAGACTGCCGACCTTAAAATAGGCAATCAGAGTATTAAACCGGACGGGCAAAAGCTCATCGTAACAACTTTGGGCAAGTCTGGCCAACCCATTGTTTTAGCATTACCCCATAGCCAGCTCCCGCAGGCACAAAAGGCTGCATCCCAAGGCCAAGCCGGAGACTCGAAGGTACAAGGCCAGCAGATCAAAGTTGTTATCGGAGGCCGGTCAGAAGTGAAACCTGTTGTTGGTGTCTCAGCTTTGACGCAAGGAAGTCAGCTGATAAATACTGCCGCCCAGCCTTCTGTTTTGCAGACCCAGCAATTAAAAACAGTACAGGTAAAGTGAGTTATGCTGATGAAACCTCTTTAAAACAATTCTGTTGGTGCAACTGTTGTCTGCTTCCTTTGCTGACTGGCACACGGTTGCTTTCAGCCTTCGCATTCATTCCTTGTATAAAAGCACAGTGCTGCTCTTAGCCTGCTTTTTCATCTGTGTAGGCATTTACAGTCTTAATGTCTTCTACCTCTAGCTACTGTCGAGGAATTTAGGGTTTGCCTCAGAGAAAGTGAGCTATCAAAATTCATTAAAGAGAGTTTTCCCATTATTTTCTTTGATAAAAATAAATGTTACATGGTTTCAGAAGGCTGAATTGAACTCTTTCTGCCTGCCATTTCTTTATTCAGAATGTGCACGGCTTTCCTCTTTTATGATCAAGTAGCTTCTGCCTCTTACATTGAGCTTGTTATAAATAAAGTCTCCAAAGAACTGTATGGTATTTGAGAAGTCACAGAAAGGTACATCTTGTCTGCCTCAAATCTGCTTAAGCTTATCAATAGATATTTATCAACTAGACAGGACTGCCAGCTGGATGTCTCTAAGCGCTGTTTCCCAACTCAGGCATGGATCTGGAGATAACTGAAAACAGAGAGAATCTGATGGGATCTGAAAAGGTGTTGTAAAGACACAAGTTATTAATGAAAGGGCCTGATTTTCATCTGATTTGTGGCAGAACTAAACGTGAGCAACTTCTTTCTAGATGACAGTGAAGAAAAACTAGAACTCAGTGCAGGTTGTGGTGGAAAAAGATTATTGAAATTAGTGAAATGAGAAAGGAAACTGAAAGTATACGAATGAAAACAAATTTCCTGCACTTCAAGTTTTTCAAGTAACTTTTCATGCTACTTTTAAGCATGCCATGAGCACTGACTGGTAAGTTCCCCAGCTAGCATTCCGTGGTAAGCGCACACAAGCAACTGTCCAAGTAGTTTGTTTCAAATCAGCAGATGATCCCTGCACCGGTATCTGCTTTCCCCTCCTTTGTTGCCATGTCATATCTCCAGAGAAAAATGTTTAATAGTTATGAGCGTTTTCAATATGTCTATGCACTCTATATGTGGCTCCTGGTTTTGTGCCTTCCACTGTTAATGATACAATTGTCATTACAGTTTTTGAAAAACCTATGTCACCACAGGAACATGTAAGAGTGGAACATTTCCTACTGGCTTCAGTTACTGCCAACTAGCACATAAATGAAACAGTATAATATTAAGAAAATAACTGCGATGAGTTTTTGCTTCCATGAGATTACCTGTGCCATCAGTGACCGAGAAACTGACCCAGTGATTGCTATCTGTTTGTCAGGAAGAATTCTACAGGTTCCTTAATATAAACCATTATAAATGGGCTTGCATCCCTTTGTTAATCCATTTAATTGCAGTTGGGTTGAATGTGTTTATGGTCTTTCCATTAAATCTTTGCTTCCTTTTGCAAAATGAAATGAGTTGTTAATGCCTGATATTCCTTTTTTTCCCCTATAAGGAGATGAGGAAGTAGAAATGAAAAGCAAGAAGGCAGAGTTCAGTCTGTTAAAAGTGACCGATACTGCAGGAAAGACAACTACATGTGCAACTCCTAGACAGTACGTCTCCCTGTGGGAAATTACTTAATTATCAAAAGGATATATGAGGCTAGGTGAGAGATTCATGGTCTTACTCTACTATAGATGACAGGGGAGGTAACCCACGCTTAGAAAATGATGTCATGCATTAACCCCATGATCCTGACAAGCCTCTCAACCTTTCAGTGCCTTCTTGGCACTTCCTGAGTGGAAAAGGAAGCAGTGAATGCTTCCCTGCTTCCCAAGGGTCTTGTGTGACTTAACTCATGTGAAGTGGTTGTTTCAGATGCAAGGCAGCACAGCAGTTTGACTTTGTGCTGAAAAAACGTATTGATAAAAGGTAAGGCTTAGGTGGCTATGAGCTCTTTACAGTTCTCCTTACATTGTCAGTGTTGTAGGGGCTTTTTCAAGTCAAAAATAAAATCCTGTTGTCTTACTGGAATCTAATAGTGACACTTGAGATCTCAGCACTTGAGGAAAGGCAGAATTGATAGAGTTCTGCAAAATGTGCTTTGGAATCCTGCTCCCCCACTGACTGCGATGTTAGAGGTATGAAACTGGGGTGTAAAACCCAGTGGGACCTTGGGCTTCTTCTGTAGTAAGGGGTTTATTGCTTTCCCTTCTGTAGACCTTCTGTAGATCTGGACAGTTTGTCATAATATAGTAGAAACCACTGTCCTGCACGTGTGGACAAAACAATTTGGCCAGCACATGTTTTCAGCCCGGGACTCTGCTTGCGTGCAGGCTTAAAAAGCATGATATGCTGGCATACTACCTGGCACTTGTGTGAGAAGCAGAGGTCCAGACCCATCGCCACTGCTGTAACTGGGCTGCTCCAACCTGAACTTGTCTGGACGTGGTGGCTGGCTCTGCATTTCAGTGGTTACATCTATGTGTCTGTAGCTACTGTGGCAAGACAACTGCTGCACCATCAGTGTGGCTTTGTCTCACTGTGGGAAAATAACCTTGCGCACTCCCTAAGGCCGCAGCAGATCTCTGCTCCTGACTCAGGGTCCTTATTATCTTCTGTCAAGTAGGCTGTTGTCTTCTATTTCCAGACTCTGTGATTTTTTTCCTTTTATGCCAAGTAAAAATTACATAGGGTGTGGCTGCATGGAGGAGCTCCCATGAGGTCATCTAGGGAGTGGATTTATACTATGTTAGCTCCTTTGTGGTAAGTGGCTGGGGCTGTTCCTAGCCCGCAGTAAATTCAAGGTATGCGAGTGCCTTTTTCTGTAATAATACCACATTGCTTGACAGTTGAAGGCAGGCTGGTCATGGAAGCACACTTGTTCATCTTGTTCAGTGGGAAGAGCTTAGGGAGACACCCTAATTAAATTAACCCTTGAAATAAAGATGCTTGCACATTAAGCTTTTACTTTCTGCAGGGGGAAGAAGGCTGCTGTGTGCTTCTTAAATTAATGATTTTCTTAGGGAATAGCTCTTTGCCCTATGAAATACTTCTGCAGTCTAATTCGAAGAGCATGCTTAGCTTACATAGGCAAAAAGGACTAACGGTGACCTCCTTGTGATTAGCACGGGCTGTGACAGAGGGCTCCAGAGAAGTTGCGCTTGCTGAAGCGTCAAGAGGACGTTCTGTCACCTTGATTACTTCGTCTGGTGTCTCCAGTCTCTACTGAAATGGGTAATGAGCTTCCCACCTCAGCCTGGGAGGCTCTGGCAGACATTGGGGCTATCGGTGCTTCAGAAAGGCTCACTGCCAAGAGGCAGCCGGTGGGGCTGCCCGCGCTGCAGGGCCGAGGGAAAGGTTTTTTTTGCCATGTTTCTGAAAGCCTGAGAGAGTTCGGTCATTTCTTAGAAAATGTAGAGCTTCTGCTTCCCAGTCCATCGGTTTAGCGAAAAAAAATCTGAGGAGGGTATTGCAGGTTGAGCCCCCTTAAAGCAGGGCTACTCGTGTTGACCAGCTCTTGTTCTGGGATTTTTACTTTTCCCTGAGATACTTGATGGTAACAGTTGGCTGGTATTTTACAAGTGTTTATGCAAGTAATTTAAGCATGGATAATGACTGTTACTGGGAAACAACTGCTGCTGTTTGAGTGCTCACTGTTCCTGCTAGGTGTTGGTCATGTTCTGAGCCAGACTTTGCCCTTGCTTCAGAGACTAGAAGCAATAGCAGGTAAACTACAGTGATAATTTGTAGCAAGATTAGGATTAATTTCAGCAGCATGGTAATCTACAATCTGGCGCTGCCCAGGGTTGGAGCTGCCTGGGGGCCCTTGGCCTCAGCCGGGCACAACTCGGGCATGCAGTGCGGGGTTTGCTGTCAGGGCGAGGCCAGGAACTGTGGTGCCATCCTGGGGCTTCCCCAGCTGTGCTGCCGGCATGCTGCAGGCAGCCCAACCGGCCTCACGTACCATCTCTGCAGGCAGCCTGCTGGATTTGTTGCACATTGCCGACCACTTGCAATGCTTTGGCGTCGCGCTACTGTAAAGGAGGTGTTTGCAGTCAGCAAATGCTATAAATAGGCTTTTTGTGTAGGAAACCACAACATCCAGCCTACTTGATTGATTCATTTAAGCAATTGCATCTTTCTCAGGCTGTTGAAAGTAGCTGCCATCTCTGTATTTGTCTCCATGTGTAAGGTTTCTCTGCTTGCTTTTTTGAGTAAAAGCAACAGACGTGCAAACTCAATGTGGCTCCCCATGTTGATGCCATCTCATGCCTCTGTGACCTTGCTGCAGCTGGTGGCCGGTGCCTGTGGGATGCACACAGGCACGTGGGGCAGAGGAGAGGTAGGACGGGGCTCATCTGTGGGTCTCAGTACAGTATTGCTTATGGGAGAAGATCCTAATGCTTGCCCTCATCTGCTGGCAGCCTCGAGAGTTCGTGGCTTAAAGCAGTCTTTGAAAAAAGTCACCTCTAAGCTGAATTTTCCACGCCTGCATGCCAGGGTATAGAAATGGTTGGGATAAACGCATCTGGTAGCTGCCCCTTCAGTGTGGAGAAGGGAGGAAAAATTTCTCTTTGTCTTCATTGCCAAACCCTGCTGAAAAAGCCTTTAAGTTGAAGCAGTCCATCTCATTGAATTGCACATACCAGCGCTTGGTCCAGCTGCACTTCAGAGGGGAGATGTCACAGAAGGGACACATGGCCCACTACTCTTGGGCCTGGATGTACTGATTTGCTTTTGGCTAGCCCATGTCCAAAAATTGCAGGGGCTGATGATCTACGTTCCCTTTTCCCATTTGCAGGGTAGGAGTGTGCTGCTGTGTCAGAACAGGTGAAGAAATGTTTCAGAGCAGTGAATATACATTTCAGAGCTGTAGTAGTCTCATTTAAGTGACTCAAGGAGTAAGCTATGTCCTGGGTGGCTGAAAAAGTAACTCTTTTTTAAACTTGAAATTTTGAGACTTGGCTTTTAACTTGGATATTTTTGACATAGGCAGGCCACATGTGAGAAGTATTTTCAGGACGCCTTGAAGATGAGGTATGTTTGTTCAGGGATATCTTGTGAGATAGCTGTGAGGGATTTAGCTGTCCTGCTTTGGTGGCTGGCTCTCTCAAGAGGCTTAGGTGATAACCCAGTTCTCTCCAATGTGAGAAATGGAGCTAAAGTATGAGATGATGAATTATTCTGTCTGTGAATATTGCACTCTATCTTGTATGATGTCATTAACATGATGATTTAGATCCAAAACACTCAAGTTATTTGAGAATTTTTTTATCCGTCTTTCAGATTGCGAAGAAGACCCGAACCCCAACTTCTGGCCCAGTGATCACCAAGCTGATCTTTGCAAAACCAATCAATAGCAAAGCCGTTACAGGGCAGACCACTCAAGTGTCACCAGTCATTGCAGGTTGTACTTACTTGACTTGTTTTGCTTTATGATTTTTAAGGTTATTCAAAGAGATGGCAATTGTAGGTTTTTTTTTCCTGTGTTGATTTTTATTATAGTTTCTGTTTTAACACCTCAAGCAATTGGGGGAAAAATCAGCAAAGATTTTGATGTAGGTAGAAGCAGATAAATGTATCACAGAATCATTTAGGTTGGAAGAGACCTCCAAGATCACCTAGTCCAACCTCTGACCCAACACTAACAAGTCCTCCACTAAACCATATCCCTAAGCTCTACATCTAAAGGTCTTTTAAAGACCTCCAGGGATGGTGACCCAACTGCTTCCCTGGGCAGCCCATTCCAATGCCTAGCAACCCCTTCTGTAAATAATTTTTTCCTAATATCCAACCTAAAACTCCCCTGGCACAACTTTAGCCCATTCCCCCTCGTCCTGTCACCAGGCACGTGGGAGAACAGGCCAACCCCCACCTCGCTACAGCCTCCTTTGAGGTACCTGTAGAGAGCGATAAGGTCACCCCTGAGCCTCCTCTTCTCCAGGCTGAACAACCCCAGCTCCCTCAGCCGCTCCTCGTAAGACTTGTTCTCCAGACCCCTCACCAGCTTCGTTGCCCTTCTCTGGACTTGCTCCGGCACCTTGACTTTCTTCCTGTAGTGAGGAGCCCAGTAGTGGTCAGTAACCTTACACTTTGCTCATTTAGGTGACTTAGACTTCAATCATTTGACTTTTGGAGGGCAGTATGCAGGTAACATTTAAGGCATGCAGATTATTTCCAAAGGACACACATAGAAAGCCAGTCACCTTCAGAGATTTGAAGGATGTCTGTCTGTTTCCAGACTGACCCCCCACCCCAAGCAGGCCTAAAATATTTTCCACTAATGAATGTGTTAAGTCCTTACGGAACCAGGACTTGTGCTGGTTGTAAAAAGTTGTGCATATGCATCTGAACTAAGGTTTTTGTGTGTTTCAAAAACAAATAAGCCACTTCAAGGGGCATTACCTTTTCATTTGGCAGTATGTGAAAACTGACAAACAGTTAAAGAACCACAACAGAAGTAGTTTTTGCAAGAGTTCATTGTTCCATTAGATTTCTAAAGCACTCTGCCTCCAGAGTGAAAAGAAACGTTCAGGTCACAACAGATCTCAATCATATTGACTAGCAAATGTGTTATTAGAGAAGTAAGCTTCCAGCTTCTCAATCATAAGCTGGAGAATAGCAAGTACTTTTCCCTGAGCTGGCAAAGTGGAGATGCTTCTCTAGGTGAAGTCTTCCTAAACATCTTCCTTTCCCCTCACAACCCCAAGCCACCAGTACAGCTTACCAGCTGAGAGATTGGTATCGCTTTAGGGAAGATGTAGCACACATGTGTTCTGTTTAGATTTTGTGTGTGTTTTTCTCAGTCAGATAGATACTTTTAATTGCCTGGGCATTTCTGAAAACTGAGGTGCAAGTTGTAATTTTGCAAGGATTGTCAATATAAGCAGCCAGATTCTGTTTAGGAAGCTGACGCCAAGGAGTGCAGAGGAGATGCAGTGAGAAAGGGAAAGCTATCATCAGGAAAAAACAAAACTAGAAGCACTGAATACTGAAGATGGTAAAATTCCCACAGATAGTGACATTTTCAGGTTGCATGTGGCTTTAGCAGCCAAGTGTGCTATTATTTTAGGCTGCACAAAAGTGAGGGTTATCTCAGAGCACATAGACCTCAGAGGAGGGCAGCTTTCTACGTGGACGATGCTTGATCATGTTAGTTGCAGTTGACCCACCAGTTGGTTTTGGATGGCAAAGTTACACTGCTTTTTCTTATATTTTGATATACATCATTTGAGAGAACTCCTGAGAGAGAGGCTATGACAGAAACACACATCGGAGCCAAAGTACAGCAGAAGAAGGCTCAGTGGTCAAACACACTGGAAAGCAGCTTAAAAGTATGAAAAAAAATCTATTTTCTGTTCCTGCAGTTTTTGCAATATTCATGAGGCTGATTTTGTGATTTGGAGCTGCTGTTTTTGATGTTTAAGCTTCTTTGCTACTGCAAAAGCAGATTGTATGGGGAGTTACACCTCCATGCATATTTTCAGAGGAGTATCATATATTGTGTTAGGCAGTGAAAAAGCCAACCACCAGCACAACCAGAATGAAAAAAAGTCAAAGTTGAATGTAGAGAGACACCAAGCGCCTTTTTGGTGGTCACTGTCATAGAGCTGGTTTCTGCTGGCAGAGTATTAAAGGGAAGTGGCCCTCCACCCCTTCCCAATTCACAGTTTTTCTGTACACTGGCAGCAGCCCAGGGACTTGGTAGCATGCTGCCAGCTGGCTGAGTGTTTGTGTGCAGCGCAGGTGTATTGGAGGGATGCATGCCTGGGGACACTGTGCTGGCTTTCAAGAATTACCAGCTGGATGCCTCAGAATGCTCAAAGTAAATGTCAGTTTTATTAAGCCTGAGAAAACTGTTTCTTCATTTGTAGTAATGCAGATCGTTTCTGCTTTCTTTCTGAATCTAAGTTAAAGAATTCCACTGTCTTTCCTGGTAGGTAAGGTACCCTCAGAGGCAAGGATCAACAGCGTGCTAACCAGGGAAAACTTGAGCTTTACAAGTTCTAAAAGGGGATACTGAAGCTGACCGTGTCTTTGTTGATTATAGGCAGGGTTCTTTCGCAATCTGCTCCAGGAACACCACCAAAGACAATAACGATCTCTGAGACTGGAGTTATTGGATCCTCTTTGAGTACAACAACACAACAGACACCGAATAAAATAGCTATCTCACCACTCAAATCCCCCAATAAGGTAAGGACCCCATTCTGGCTGCAGCCCTCCCGTCCCTGCTGCAAAGTGATCTGAATGGAGCTCTGTGTCTGAGTCTTGGCTACGAGCTGTCTGTGATCCTGCCACTCCAGAGTCTCCGTTGCGTGGCACTGCGCTCTGCGTTAATGGCCTACGCTAGGTTTTTCAACCGTCTCCTTTAATGTGGTTTTAAGTAAAAGCGCAGTACTGCATTAATTTCCCATTCCTGTCACTTATTGCCATTCCCTCAGCATCCATTCCCAGAGCAGCTGTTCTCCCCTAGCCAAGCTCTCAAATAATCCCTTTTTTTGTCTTTAAATGCATTCATAAAAATTCAAAAGGCTGTTTAAGAGGAGACCTTGGTTATGTTAATAGGTTAACATTTACTAACTGTTGCCTGGTGCTGCATAGATAATTTAGTCTTCTCTAATCTTGTCTGACATAAACGAGATTGGCAATGAGCCTTGATAGAACTGGAGATTGGCACAGGCAGGCAATTGATAGGAAGATAACTCATGCAATGTAGAGGAACATCACAGCAAAGCTGGGATTTTAGACCTGATTAAAATTGCCTTGAGAATAGGAATATTACTGGAGAAAGGATGATTGTTAGGGGGAGAACCAAGATGTATAATGCATGCAAACTAAGTAGCAAGTATGAAAACTAGCACAAGAATTAAGATTTTCTTATTTTGGATGTGCTTTTAGCTACGGAGAGTTAGACAAACAGCAGAGGATTTGTGTTTCAGAAATATTGCTGGGAAGAGCGTTGCAGGGAAGCTGTTAAGTAAATCTTATAATAAAAATTAACAGATGAGTGGGAGTGAAAAGGCTTTGCGCTACCTCTTGAGTTTACTGTAGATAAGTAATTCTAAGTATCTTTTAAGAGCAAATGGTTTAAAAAGCTGGGTTTCTTTTTGTTAAAAATTGAAGTAGGAATTTTAAAAACAAGTTGAAAACTGACCTTGGAAGGGTTGTGGGTGTTTAGAGTATTCAAATGATGCACTCTGCAGAAATCTGGTCAGAAAACTGGATCGTTACAGGAGTCAGAAATTAAAAAATATCGGAAAGAAAAAAAATGAAATAAAGTTGAAAAATACTTGTGAAGTTCTTATGTTTTGGCTGAATTAATAGCATAAAGTGATATAGTTTTTCCTTTCCACTACCCTCCTCTAAAGCTTCCATTTATTATGAAACAGTACGGTGCTGATTAGAAAACAGTTACTCAGAAATCTATCCTGACAATGCTCGGGCTGAGTGCAGAGTTGGGGGGGGCAAGGAAAAGAGAAGCAGTGCTAGCTTTCTGCATGGGACTTTCTGTGCTGGAAACCGGCAATGCCTTGAGGTTGCTAACATATCTACGTGCTGTGCTTGCACAGTCAGGCCGTGTGAGTTGTGACTGAATACAGCGCCCTTGTTCGCAGGAAGAACTTGAGCTGCTGTGGGAGAACTGTACCTCTCTCATGAGGAGGGGGACGTATATGTACAGGGTCTTGCATGCTGCTCAGAGATTTAAACTGCTTCTTTGTTTTGCCAAGCAGCTAACAGTGGTGTCAGTGGCCTCCCAGCCTCCCAGCTCCCCCCAGAAGACGGTGGGCGTCCCACTGAATGTAGCGTTAGGACAGCAGATCCTCACAGTGCAGCAGTCAGCACCCTCCTCCCCTGGGAAGGCCATAGTCAACCACACAACCACGCAGGTACAGATTGACTTTCGTTTAATTTCTAGCGTGTCTGCGTCTCATCTCATGCTCGTGAGAATCTAGAGCGCTGAACTGCAAACTGGCAGTCCCAAGGTGTTCTTGTAGCAGCATTTGCTTAAGAGTTGGCAGAAGCATTGCTCAGAGGAGTAGGCGCTCCTCCCATTGAGGGCTGCCAACTATTGGCAGCACACTCAAGGGCACGTGTACTTAGAAAGCAGGTGCCCAAGCTGGAGAAGCCCCACTTGGGACATGTTCTCGTCTCTGCATATTAAATCTCCCAAGTCACCTGAAAGGCACCCTGTGCCGGTGGGAAGAATTCCTGGAGTGGTTGGTTCTTTTCCACCAACGAACACTGTATACCACTAACTAGGGCTGCTTCCTGGGTGTTTCTGAGGCTTGTAACATTGGAGTTCATATTCTTGTGGTAAAGGTCTGCGTAACCAAGACACTGTCATGTGAGACCTACAGAATTTAAGTCAGTAATTCCATCTGTCTCATTTCTAGAAGAATTTTAAGGTTCTCCATATGAGCTTGGATAAGTTGCCTTGCATTAATGGAAGACGAGACAGAACTGAGCAGTCTATCAAACTACAGTTCTTATTTTATCCCTCCTTTTTGTCTTAGGGGAATCTTTTTCTATCTGAATCTCTGTATTCCTGTTTTGGTAAATACACATGAATGTGTATGAGTGTAAATGATCAAGGTGGACATAGCTTAGGCAGAGGACACAGTAGCATGCACTGCAAAAGGCCAGAGGCTCAGAGAGATTTTACTAGTCTTGTCTTAGCATGGCATGTGGTAATGGGAATGGTGATAAGGAGACGTAGGCAACAGCATGATTTGATATTTCGGAGTAAAGCTGGCAAGACTGTCTTTTTAAAATGTTTTTTAAAATATGAGATCATTCTAATGCAAGCACTCGAAGTGACAGAACTGAGATTCCTGGGTGGTAGACATTGAGATCTGATCGAAAGCTATCTGAAACAACACAAGGGTTTTCCTTGTCATCACAGGGCTCGAGAAGATACCCTTTGAAGAGCTGTCACTTAAATTTTGCAATTTTTCCCGGTTGGCTTTGGACAGCAGTCAGAAATTCATGTGCTAGAGGGAGCTTTGCCCAAGCTGGTTTCCCTGTGAGTGTGGCTGTGAGTGTGCTTGCAAACAGTGCTTGTTTCCAATTGGTCTGAGTTCCTGAGGTTTCAATACATTTATTTAGGGAAAAAAAAAAAGGTTATCCCAGGGAAAAACTTGCATAAGAGAGTGAGCTTATATTTCCAGTCAAGTATGTGTGAAATGAGATTTCATTCTTGTAGGTGCTCGAAGCTGGGAAGCTAGGAAAATCTTATATCAAGTCATATCATTGTATCAATTAAATTTAATATTAGAATTTAGTTCAAATGTACATGATAGATTTAATATCAGTTTTAAGAGATTCTGAAAATAAAAAGCTGAACTCCAAAAGAAGTCGGATAAAAGGAGAAAGAAGAGGAATGAACTCACATTTGAGGTCATCAGAAAGAATGGTAAAAGGGCTGTTATCAAGCCCATACCATTATGAATGTTTATAAAAATAATAGGCATAGACTTGTGATCAGTTTGTCATTTGAGAGAAATTGCGAAGCTGAAGTATTGTGAATTTGAGATGTACTGCTACCCCGGCTATGCGGCAGCACAGGTCTGCCAAAATCCACTTCTTTCTCCTTTTGGCATTTATTATTTAGTAAATTTGTTTTGCTGCTGTTCATTGTTCTTGCTTCTCTCATTTCACAGCCTGCCCACTTTGTCATCTCTTCAGTGATCAGTTTATGGATTCTGTTCCATTTGCACCTCGAGGGCTGCGCAGTGACTTGTGTGTGTGTTCATCATAAACTGTGTCCAACAGGACATATCTGTACACACAGATTAATCGTGCTGCAGTCCAGTACGAACCGTTCTGCAAGGAGTTCTTACTGCATGTTTTTATTAATAGGAATATTTTTAGTTTGGTCCTCTGCTTGATTTTGAATACAAAGTGAGCAATGTTCTCCTTAGTCAGCTGAAGTCTAATTTGGCATACGCTGTATCTTGGGAAGCAGACTGAGGCATCCTACTCTTTCAAATATTAGTTTACTCGGGAGTTTGCTGTAAAGAATTGAAAACAGAACAGAGTTTGCTTTGCACCAAGCTTTGGCTGGCGTTGTATCTGTTTGCGTCTTGTTTTTTACTCTGGAAAGCAAAAAATGGGGATAACTGACTGACTTCTCATGGATGCTAATGGATCAAAGAGTTCCTCACTAACACATGGAGGAATAGACATGCTGCTGTTCTTTCTGCCTTTGTAAAAGTAACTTTATGCTCTCTGTATTGGCTTAATAGGCTGTGAAATCAGCAGTGCAGACCATTACTGTAGGAGGAGTGGGTACATCTCAATTTAAGACAATTATTCCCTTGGCAACTGCACCCAATGTTCAGCAGATTCAGGTACCTGGAAGCAAGTTCCATTACGTCAGACTCGTTACTGCCACAACAGCCAATAGTTCAACCCAGTCGGCCAGTCAAAATCCCAGTACAAATACACAGCCTCTCCAACAGGGTAAGTGCTGATGCGGTGTCTGAACTAAGTTTTTAATCCTTTGTTTGGTCTTTGAGGATTTAAATAGTTACATAATAGAAATTTTCAAGACTGCCAGATGTATCCGAGTTTGTGGTAGGTTTTGAAAGGTTTTATGTTCTACTACCTCAGGTTTGTATGTGGAAATGCTCTTCTGTGTCAAACAATTTCGTCATTGGGCCTGAATCCCTGCAGGATTTTCTGTTGCTTTCACCTAGCGTACTGGCATGGGAGTGACTTGTGGCAAGTCCCAGTTTCTCGGTGTGAGAAGTAGGAAGCCATGAGAGCCCACGTATGTCTTGACAAAACTACTGCAATGTTAAGATCCTTCAATATAAAATGCATTAGAAGTGCCAAATGTTTCTGACGGTTCCTGTCCATGCTTTCTGGAGCTGTGATGGAATCAACAATCTGAAACCAAGCTGTAGTACTTTATTGTCCTCTTGGCAAAAGGAAATTGAGTGTCCAGAGGGGCTCTATACCCAAACTGATTTTTAAACCATAGCTGCTAAACATACGCCTGCACTCTTGTGTGCATAACTGTTCATGTAGATGGTGTTTTGGCATAAGTGTTGCCTGTTACGAGTTTGGTCAGTTACTCTCAACGTAGTTGCAGTATTCAGTGTCCTTGGATTCTCTGCATATGGAAGTCTTGACTCAACTCTGTGCTGAGTGCATAATGCGTGTTAATGTAATGTTGTGTCTTGATTGCAGCAAAGCCGGTGGTGGTGAATGCAACCCCAGTGCGGATGTCTGTTCCCATAGTGCCGGCCCAGACTGTGAAACAGGTAAGCTGAATGTAAAAGGCATATTGCTGACTTGTCAGCTGGATGAAAAAGTCCAGTTTCAGCACCATCATGAAATGTTCTATTAATAGAAGTGCATTCTGAACAAAAAAAAAGGGGCAAGATTTCATCAAGACTTTCTTTCCAGGTGGTGCCCAAACCAATCAACCCAACTTCCCAGATAGTCACTACCAGTCAGCCCCAACAAAGACTGATTATGCCAGCCACTCCACTGCCACAGATACAGCCCAACCTCACCAACCTTCCCCCAGGCACTGTCCTGGCACCAGCACCTGGCACAGGAAACGTCGGCTATGCAGTCCTTCCAGCTCAGTATGTCACACAGGTACAGTCTTAACCCAGAGATAAGTAAGAAAGTAGTGCTGTAATGAAACATATTGCCTTCCAGTTACAAGTCCTTGTTCCCCAGCCAAGGTGTAAGGCTTAGTTGTATGCTTTGTCAAAATCTGGCCAATGCTGAAAATGAAAAGGAGAATAAATGAAGCTCCCTGCTGAAAGCTGACTAGTCGGTCTGTTCAGACAAGAATTCAGTCAGCCTGTGGCATCACCAGTGCCAACCTTATATTTTGGATCCCTTTTGATTTTGTTAAAGCTGCTATTTGTCCCTAAAAACACTTGTATTGCATCCTTCCTGTGCACTTGCCCGAATGTTCTCTTAAAGTGAAGAATACAGTTTTTTGGAAAATACTCAGACATTTGGTGTTCTAGACACAACCTGTCCCCTTCAGGCTGTCCACCGTAGGTCCACACCTCCTGCTATCTTAGCAGGAGAAAAGAGCTGTGTATAGGCAGAAAAAAAATGCAGCCCAAAACAGTGTCACCTAGCAGGTTCTTAGGCATGATTCCTTTTACTTAATAAGAAAAACAATGTGTGGGTCCAGGTTGAAAGAAAATTTGGGATGTAAATAATTTTGTTTTAGTTAAGTAATAAGGGGCTTGTAGGTGAAAGGCTGAAGGTTACTAAAGCCATTTGTGCAGAAAGTGATCCTGATCTGTTGGTGGTCAGGGATGCTTAAGAAAACAAGAGTGAGATGTGTGTTTTAAGGAGCTGGAACTGTCTGTGGTCTGAACATTTGTTTGTGGTCTGTGTTATCCATATGTCTGTAGACACTGTGTTAAAGAACAAAAATATCATCTAAAATACTAGGGTTTTGCTAAATACGAAGACTTGAGCTTGTTGCC
Organism: Heteronetta atricapilla; assembly: GCA_011075105.1. Taxonomy (NCBI): domain Eukaryota; kingdom Metazoa; phylum Chordata; class Aves; order Anseriformes; family Anatidae; genus Heteronetta; species Heteronetta atricapilla. Next base: position 64,139,454 of record CM021734.1, on the reverse strand, counting down.
TGGTACAAGTTCCACAAATCTCTAAATCTGTGCTTGCAAGCATATTATTTTTTGTAACAGTATCTGGAAAGCTAATTAAAATACTTTGTACAAGTCCTCTTGAGCATGCTTTAATTTATTTCATGTTACACATTACCTTTTTGTTTTGTTAGTTACAGCAGTCATCATATGTATCTATAGCAAGCAACACTGGCTTCACAGGAACATCTAGTATTCAGTCCCAAGCACGGCTACCGTTTAATGGGTGAGTATTTTGCAAAGAGAGTTGAAAGAAAAAAAAAAGACAGCAAACCTGCAGTATAGGCTTATTAATTTACAGACTTTTTTTTAGTTCTATTATAAAAAAAGGTGAGGACTCAGATACTGAGTTCTGTGGGGTTTCTAAGGACATCAAGTATACTGTGTTGAGGTTAATAATTCTGACTAAAGGACGTGCATCTAACTAATAATTGAACTACTCTCCTGATCAAAGCTATTGCAGCCTCCTCCAATCATCTTTGTTTTCAATTCCTATGGCAGAAAGTTGACCAGAAATTTTGTTGATGTTTGAGCTTCATTTTGCATCAGAGCCTGGGAGCTACAGGCTTGAGTTATTTTTCCACATTGCTAGAAAGAGGTACAGGTTGATACAAGAGCAAGATGCTTTGCACAGACAAATCCAACCGAGCCTCAAAATGCATCTCAAACCCAAAATGGTTCATAATAGGAGGCTTTGTTTTTTGTTTTGTTTTGTTTTTTCAATATTGTATCTTCATTTGAAAGATGAAAATACAGCTAACATGGGATATTTTTCCCTGCGTTGACCCAGCCAGCTTTGAGCTGTTCTGCACTGTCCTTCTGCGTTACTATTTGTTGGAAATTGCGTATGCCAAGGTGCTTTTTGTTGCTGCAACCTAAACTGTGATGCAAACTAATCCTTAATCCAGATGCAGCTGTCCAAATGAATGGGTTTGATTTAATCTCCCTGGTATTATGTGCAGAAATTGCTGGATAGGGATGGAATGAATCTCATCAAAAGCGATTAGTGACACAAAATCCTAGTTTTTAAGAGCAGTTAAAGCCTGTGTTTGATATAAAACTCATCTTTGAGCTGAATGCCATGTTTGGCTTGTTTGCCCATTGTTCTAGGTTTAGTCAATTTTGTTGTTGTTCAAAAGTAAAGGCAACATCTTAATCTATGAACCTTTTTTGGACCTTGCGTGACGACAGGTTCTGGGGAAGTTTTCTCTGACTGCCATTTGCAGTTGTATTTCATCCTTTAGCTTTAAGCTTCATTTCTACTTAAGACATGTAGACAGATTTGCAAGAAATAACCCAGCTTTTTCTGGGTTGGAAATATACTATATATAATAGTTACTTACATCAGCCAAGAACCTAATGGCAAGGGAACATCAAGACTTTACAGAATTTTCATCATTAACCGTTTACTTGAATTTTAAATAGGAAGAAACTGAAACTATTAAAACTGTGTGTATAAATAGATGCGTTTTGTGTATAAATAGATGCAATAGATGTATAAATAGTGTATAAATAGATGCATTTTTCCCCCTCTACAGAATTATTCCTTCTGAATCTGCAAATCGCCCCCGGAAGCCTTGCAATTGTACAAAGTCTCTATGTTTGAAATTGTAAGTACATCCTGTTTGTTGCTAAGCCTTATCCTTGACACCATATTTATGCCAAGAATCAAAAGGTGGTGTTTTTAAGCATGTCAGAAATGTTATATCTAGATTGTCATTTAAAGCTGCTGGTGACACTGGTGGAGATGTCACAGTGCATGTGCCTTCATGTAACTCGTGAGCTGTATGGACCCTAACATTTCATAATGTTAGGGTTCATAATGTGCCCTTGTGTGTGGTAGAGCCAATCCCACTCAGCAGCTGGAGTTGCAATATTGCTGTGAGTGACATGACATCCCACAGTATCATCAGTGGGCATCTGCTATGCTTTTGCAAATCCCTTGAGTAATGCCATGCTATATGAAGCACTTCAGCAAAACTGGGCTGTTATGTTGTTTTGTTGTTGTTTGTTGGTTTTTTTTGGTTGGTTGGGTTGGGTTGCAGGGATAGTTGGTTGGTTTGTTTTAAACATTTGAATGGGCAAGTGATTCTTAACTGCTAGGTCTAAGGCTCAATCATCTTCATGAAATCTTTTGCTGTTTTATTGAGCGTATTTGTAACAATTTGAGGAATTTAAGTTCTTTGCCTCAAGCAAATTCAGGATGTGGACTTCTGGACCATATCAGGAGGGGACAATAAAATTGGTCTGTGCTTCTTGGAATGTTACTCAACGAAGAGGAAATCGTTGGTGTGCTTCTCCAAGGAAAAATGATGAAGTGATGTCTGAACCCTTGTTAAGAAATGTGTTTAAACTTTGCAGTTTGGATCTCTTTTCATGTAATAGACCCCACACCTATGTGGGAAGGTGTGCCCTATACTGCCTAGTCTCAAAACTGCTTGTTGCAGAGAAGACAGGGTAAACAGGAAGATGTCTAGCTGTTCCTTTGTTTAGCCTTTCTTTCCTCTTACAACATAAGGTGTTGTCTTCATGGTGCCAAATAGCAGTTAGGTGCCTGGAGTTTTCAACAGATTTTAGTCTTTAGCTCTTGAATGCTCTGGAAACTCTGAGAGAATAACGGCATTGTTGCTCATGTCTTGCACCAGCAAGAATGCTGCTTAGCTGCCACAGGTGCTGCCACCTTTAGAATGCTGTTTGGGAATGTGCTGTTTTGGTGCACCATCGTAATTATATCTTTAAGTGGCTAGGCACTGATGCAGAGCAAACAACTAACTCGTTCTGGCAAAGGTGCTTTCTCACCAGTAGTCATACTTCATGTGTCTGTAAGGGGATTTACTTTTCCCAAATTAATGTTGCAGATTTTTACATAGCCCATTCTACAAAGAAGAAAACTCCAAGGTGACTTGCTCAGTGATGCTCTGGATTGATGCCTTGCCAGTGCTGTTTGTACTGAAATCTAGGACCATTGCAATGCTGAATTTTAAGCAGGAGAGAAAGGAGAGCTATTACAAGTTGTTAACGCATTTTATGTAGTTCATCCTTGGGACCATTCAGGATGCTAAAAATCACCAAAATGCAATTTGACCAGATGGAGGGTTCTAGTGGCATCCAGGGCAGCCCTAATCTAGTTCTTGCAGTGTTACCCAAGGCAAATGACAGGAAGTGGATGTCAGTTTGGCAAGGGATTTAGGCTCCTAAAAATGAACATAGATTCCCAATGGTATTTGAAGATCAGCTGAAAAGGATCAGCCATTTCCATCAACTATTGTTGGAAATGGTACTGGGAGCACTGGAACCTGTCAGAGTTTCTCATAGTGTGAAATCATGTTTGAGCTGAGGATGTATGTGGTGTGTTTCTATGTACCAGACCCACAGGGTGATGGGATCTTGTTTTTGATGGGGAGGTAACGCAGGTGCAGAAGAGAAAAGGTGATGTGGTAGGTCATTCCTGTTGCCATTTTGCTGCTTCTTATTTATGTCTTTTTTCCTTTGAAAAGTCTCCAATAATGAGTTTTATCCTCATTCAGATGCTTTCCACAGTTACCCATGCTTCAAAGTCTGAGATGTACTTGTTAATCATAGTCTCTTCTTCCATTCCTGCTTTTCTCTCATGCTTTCTTTAACTCTGCCTTACTTCACAGCTGACAATAGCTTCTGGGCAAAGCTACCAAAAAGTGTTCCTTGCTGCATTAGTCCTGTGAGATGTCAGGTTGCCTGTTAACTTGCTGTTGCAATCAGTTGCTCTTCGTTTTGACTGTATGAGAGCTCCTGAAGGCTAACTTGAACCAGCAGGGTCAGGAACTACCTTTGAGGACAACCACCCAAGGACTGCCATGGAACCAAGTCCTATTAGCTTGTTCTGCTTTGAGGACCTGAGCTGTCTAAACATCAGCACAGACAGACACCTTGTCCATGTGGAGCTCAGCATAGGGTGACTCAGGTGTTCATCAGTGCATATGCATGGTCACCAGAGATGTCTGGTGCTGCCAACAGGTAATGGTCATGTTTACAAATGCCTTGTCTATCTTCCGTTTCAGGTACTGTGATTGTTTTGCCAATGGTGAATTCTGCAATAACTGCAACTGTACAAACTGTTATAACAACCTGGACCATGAAAATGATAGGCAAAAAGCAATAAAGGTGAGGGGTCTTCTTTTTTCCTCTTTCTGATATAATGGAAGGAAAGAGCCTGTTCCTGTTCATACAGATTTTGGTGTGTTGCGGAGTAGCACTGTGATTGGACAGCAGGCCTTTTAGTTTGCTTCAAAGATAGCTGGGGTGAAACAAGTAGCTGGTGCCTTCCGAAGCCACGGCAGGGGGCTGGGTGGGTGGGTAACACCCTGATCATGTGCAAGATGTAAGCTGTTACATTGCATCTGTAATTTCTCCTCCCTATATGCATTGTCTGACCCTTTGGATCTGCCTTGACAGGCCTGCCTTGACAGAAACCCTGAAGCCTTCAAGCCCAAGATAGGTAAAGGAAAGGAAGGAGAATCAGATCGGCGACACAGCAAAGGGTGTAACTGTAAACGCTCGGGATGTCTCAAAAACTACTGTGAATGTTACGAGGTAAGAAGTATTATCTCATCTTAAAGATGCTGGGTTTTCCTTTCAGTGCTGCAATTTTGCTGCTGTGCTTTGTCTTTCGCTCTTTTTCATGCTGCAATAACAGTTTTTGGTCTGCCTTTTCTTCCAGCAGTTTACATGTAGAAAGCCATGTGTTTTGCAAGATTGATCACTTTCTGAGTTTAATTTTAAAACATGTAATAACTCTGAACACGGGCTTGGAGCTCTCCTTTACTGAAGAGCAATATTTTCAAAAGAAACCTACTGCACCGCGTCCCTAGGAGCTCAAATAGTTATTGCAGCATTGCAGAGACACTCCAGGATGGAACATGTATGTGGAAGCCAAAGGCAAAAGTTTGTGTTGCATCAGATAACTGATCGCTCTACAGATGCAGAGACGGTGGCAGACTGACCTGTCTCAAAGTTTAACCACTTAAATTCTGCTGAAAACAGCAGATTGGGAAAGAAAGGCATGAGTGGGATACTATTCATTTGCACTGGATTCAAGCATAAATTCTGGGAAGGCATCTCACCTTGAATTTAAAGAGAGGACAACTACCTGAGGATTTCTGCTAGTGGCTAATTGCAAACAGAGTAAAACAAGATCACCTTTCCCTTTGGGTGGTCGTTAAGGGTGTCAAAGCTGCGACAGGCTTCTCACATTGTTTGTTTCTTTCAGGCAAAAATCATGTGTTCTTCCATATGCAAATGCATTGGCTGCAAAAATTTTGAAGAAAGCCCAGAGCGAAAGACATTGATGCATTTAGCGGATGCTGCCGAAGTTAGGGTCCAGCAGCAGACGGCTGCGAAGACCAAGTTATCTTCCCAGATCTCAGATCTCCTAACGAGGCCAACACCAGCACTCAGCAGTGGTGGGGGGAAGTAAGTTAACACAGCTCGTGGTTTTGCCTGGTTCTGATGTGCTTTTTTGGATACACAACAGGTACATCCCTGCCATCTTCGAATGTTACCTAAGCTGTAGGACCAGGAGCACTCGCGTGACTGAGTGTTTTGTTCAGACAACTTTGTTTCCTGTAAATCTAGCGTGTGCCGCGTTTGGCTATGTTCAAGCGTGTAACTAAGCATGGTAGCACATATGCTGCCAGGAACCATACACTGAAAGCTGGAGAATTGTTCTGTGTACCTGGGCAGGTCAAAATGGGCTTTGCCATGCTTCTCAGTGGAGACAGGCACTAAACACAACAGCCTGTCTGTTCATTTGACTGCTGCTGTGGCTTGTTCACTGCCTGTTGGAGTGAGTGGGTTCTGTGGTTTTCTGTTTGTTTCAGGCTGCCCTTTACATTTGTAACCAAGGAGGTGGCCGATGCGACTTGTGAATGCCTTCTTGCGCAGGCTGAGCAAGCTGAGAAGTTGGGCAAGTCAAAAGCTGCAGCAGAGCGCATGATCCTGGAGGAGTTTGGACGCTGTTTGATGAGAGTGATTAACTCTGCGGGCAAGTCCAAAAGTGACCCTTGTGCCATGAACTGCTGACGCGTGCACAAGAGCCACAGTGAAGTGGACTGAACAGAGAACACTTAAGGCACAGGGACACTTTGGTTTGGCATAGAGGATTTAATAATACTTGTTGATTTGGTGCTTGTTTTAAATTGATTTGCGGAAGATGAAATAAGAAAATATTTTATATCAAAATTTAGAGCCTTTTAAATCTTAACTAAATCCTCTTCTATGTAAGATGATGCCTAAAGGTCAATTTTTCTTCCTGATGTACAGCTTTTAACTTGGGTTTATTAAGGGCAAAAAATAGCTGTTTTCTCCCCTTTCCCTCAAAATAATTGCCTAAAGGGCATATATAAATGATTATAATATATATTATTTACAGTATATGGAGTTGCATTGCTTTGTGTGTACAGGAACATGCAGATGATGGCAAGAACCAGATGACGCTTTTGGCAACAGGCTCGTAATGAAGATGTATCTGTGTGTCGAAGTTAATTCTAAAAGGCAACGTGTGGAAATGAGCATCGAAATGGAAGGTGGTACCTATATGTAGGAAGTAGCACAGCATGCTTCTTCAGTGCACAGAGCAGTGTGAAATATGCAGGCGAGTACACGGGGATTGCTTGCAGGTCTAGTGTAGGACAAGTGGTTGGAATCTCGCTTGAGCAGACCCCAGTGAATTTGGAGGCAAACTGGATAATTGTGATTTTTTCATATGATCATTGATGAGGGCTCAGGTGTATTTTAATGTGGAACTCAAAGGCTGACGGTGGCCTGCTCTTGAAAGTGAGGAAGAGCAGCTGTGCCACAGTGCCAAGCTGTCTGCCCAGCATATAGTGTTAGCTGACTGTGCAGCAGGTAGGTGCTGCTGCTTGGGTGACGCTCTGTGTTCAGAGGCCTGATCACTTGCTGCAGGTAGGGATGCGCAGTCCGTTGTGTTTTCTAGGGTAAAGCTGTTGCCCTGGAGAAGTGTTGGAGTCTGAGAAGCTGAGGTCACAGGAGACCATGGAGCCACAGTTGTCTTAACGAGGACTTGAGACAATCTGGTTTTTAACTGACCTGTGACCACAGGTGGAGGTTACATTCAGCCTGGTTGTGTGTTTCTATGATGCTGCTTCTCAGTATCTTGGTGGTTTATTTGGCGTAAGGATTTTTTAAGTGTTGTTTAGAATGATGGAGAGTGCTGTGATGGGGGAGGATGCTAGCACAGAATCAAGGTTGCTGCCAAAATAGATTTATGGATCCTTTGATCCAAAAAGGAGGAAAACATACCAACATAATACACAAATCACCTTAGAGCTCTGTGTAGATTGGAGCAGGGGATTTTCTTCAGTATTTGTTACAGGCCATCTCAGATCATGTTTTTGATAGTAGAATACATTTGCAAAACCAGCGTGGTAGGTTACTTGCCTAATGTGAATGTCAATAACAATTTTAACAACTGTCTCATTGCTGCCTGAACAAGATGGCTTTTCTTTTTTTTTCCAAAAAGGATTTTGCATTCTTCATGTAAAACTAAATGCAGAGATGTGGCAGAGCTCTTCCTCGAGGTTTTCTGGCGGGGATAAGCTGGGAAAAGATAGGAGCCAGGCAAATGTGCAGCAGAGCCGAGCACCTACAGGTGTGTTTGATGGCAATAGGACAGGAAGAGGCTTCTGCTCCGTCTTCACCCCGTGGCCCTGTGTGGTGAGCAAAAGGCCCTTGGTCCTCCATGCTTCCTTGTGCCCCCTTCCCCAGGATGGCTCGGGAGCATGAAGGCCCTGGGAGGTGGGCCAGTTTGGTGTCCTGCTGGTCACTGTCTGAAGGGCTCTGCCTGGTAGAAGCATCTCCCTCAGCATAAACCACAAGTCTGATAGTGCAAACCTCTGAGAAAGGAATCCATCTCTCATGTAAGTAACTATTTTCTTTCCATAATTAAGACTTGGGTTTATTAAAAGTCCGTACAGTAACTTTACATGTAGATAGGGCAGATACTCAGTTTACTTCTAGTGAGCTAACATAGTATGTCCAGTAAGATTTGTATAAATGTAAATTAGTGTAAGTGAATAATAACTACGTACATTATTTTTTAAACAGATTGCAATATGCCTTCTTTTGTTTAGACTTCATGTTAATTTTGTATATATTCTGTGTCTTACTCTAAATTGCACCTTTTGTGATGTGTATTTATATACAGTGTGCAGAAACACTTGTGAAATCTAGATTACAGTTGTAATTATGTATGATGGCATTGCTTGAGAATATTTTACTTGTAAAGACTTTGAAGGTGCAATCAAATGCTCTTAGTTTTTTTGGTTTTACTTTGAACAAGCTTTCTCCAATATTAAGCTGGGATTCCTCTCTCCCCTCTCCCTGGTGTAATACGTATGGATTGGGTTTTGTACTTCCTTAGCCATTTGAATCAAACTGCTGGACAAGATTTACAGTCAAGCCCATCCAGTTACATAAAAATAATTGGGAACGGGGCAAGGGTTCATTTTCTAATTCTGTTTACATCTGAAAGTAGAAAAAATAAATTTATATTTACTAGACCTATTCAAAGAATACACTTTTCTATATTGTAAAAATAAAACAGTCAGATAAATCACAAAGAAAAATAAACATTTATACTATTCTGTAAACACTCTTTTTGCACTCCTTTCCTTCAGCACTGACAAATATATACTAAAGAATTGCACTGAAGTATCAAAATCAATATATCTGTTATCACCAGGCTCTCTTGGGATGCAAGTACTGGCCTGACTTCCCGATACGTGATCAAATCCTACCAGAGATAAACTCTTGGTTGTTAGCGTATTTTTATGTCTTTTTTTAAATTTAAAAATAAATAAATAAATAAACTTTAATGAAAAAATGTAGTGTTTGCAGGGCAAGAGTTGAGCAAAGGAAAATCCCCAAGGCTGGACCACTGAGCCTGTCTGCCACATCCGTGGGGATAGCAGGGTGCCATATAGATCTGATTGCAGGACCCCGGGCCAAACTTGCAGGTAAATCTTTTTGTGGAGCCTTTGGCTGCTTGTCAGTAGGACACGAGGCACCGTTTCAGTGTGCAGTTTGGGTCATCTTCGGCCTCTTTGGGGAGGAAGTGCGTGACCAACCTTGCAATGGCACATTACTGGGTTTCATTGGGGAACACAAGTCAGTCAAGAGAGCCTGGGGATTTCTTCCTGCCAACTAAAAGCTGCTTTTATTTTTGTGCAGCCAATTCAGGTTTCTCCTTAACAGCTGGGTGGGGAGATGATGTGCGATCGGTGTTCCTGGAGTCTGAGGGGCGTCATTAGGATGGTTAGCGAGCAAGGGATGGCAGGGACTGAGCCTTTTCCCTCAGCACCCTACCTGTGGGGCACCTTACGCTGCAGCGAGAGGGGCAGGGTGTCTACCAGGGCTTTTGGTACCCCCGGTACACGAAATACTGATGTGTCTGTCTGCGGCTGGCTTCGGGCTTTGGCACAGGGATAGCATAAACGTGCAATGAACGTGACACCAGGGAAGGGAGGGAAGAGTCAGGGATGCAAACGTGTGCGCAGGGAGGAGGACGCTGCGGACAGGAGCAGCGGGGGAATCGCGAGGTGCCAAGGGCAGCGCTGTGGAGGCCGAGCAGCGGCCCTGAGAGCGGGCTCCTACCCCGGGCTCTTCCCCTGTGTGCAGCCGCCTCCCGGCACAGCTGGGCCCAGCGCCATGCTGCTGGCGGAAGCACAGCCCGCCCTCCCGCCCTTCCCTTCTCTCCTCGCGGCCGCTGGAGCCCATTGGTAGCCGCCGCGCACCCGCCCCCGCGTCCCTCTTTGCTATTGGCCGACGGGCGCTCACTCAGCAGCCGCCGCTCGCCCGTTGGAGGACGGAGGGAGGGCGGCGTGAAGCCAGCGCTGAGGTCAATCCGCAGGGCCGCTGGGCGACCAATGGTGAGCGCTGCTCGCGGCAGCCAATAGCGGCGCGGCCCCCCTCCCCTATATATAGCGGGGCGGGAGAGAGCTGTTCTCTTTCCCGCCGCGCCGCGGTAAGGAGTTGGCGGCGCCATGGGCCCGAGTCGCGCTGCGCTGCGGGGTGCGAAAAGGTTCAAAAACATCCCACGAAAACCCAATAAAAATCCCGAATTCCCCCGAGCCGCTGTCCGATGATGAGCCTCACTGCTGTTCACATCCCGACACGCCGTGACGACCGCTGTCGAGCTGAGGACGGCGGCTCCCCTCACCCCGCGCCCCCCGTTCGGCGCCCCTCACTGACGCCCCCTTTTCCCTTCTCCCCTGTCGCCAGGCCCCGGCTGAAGGAGGAGCCCGGTCCCCGCGGGAGCAGAGGCGGAGCCCCCCCGGTCACCGCCCGGAAGGCGCCGGCAGCGCCCGGAAACGGGAGGCGGCGCCGGGGCTGCCACGTTGGAGCGGGCCCGGGACGGGTGAGAGCCGGCGCGGCCCCCGTTTTCCCCATTTTTTTACCCCAAATCCCCCTCAGAAATCACGCCCGGGGCGGCGGGGCTTTCCTCCCCGTCACACCCCTCTTTCTGGGGCGGCTTCAGGCTCTGCTGCTCTTTATTTATCTCCCCCCATCTGCCGCAAAGACCCCGTTTCCCCCCCCTTTTTTAAGCGTCGCCCCGCCACGAACACCCTTTTCCTCCCATCCCCTAAAGAAACCAACTCCTGGCATCCCCCAACGCAGCCGCTCTCAGCACCCTCCTCCGCTTGATCTTTATCTTTTTGTTTTTTTTTTCCAGCAAAATGAAGCTGAAGGAGGTTGACCGCACTGCCATGCAGGCATGGAGCCCTGCCGAGCAGCACCCCATCTATCTGGCCACAGGTGAGTTCTGTGAAGCTGGTGTGAGCCGGCTCATCGCTGAAAGGGGTGGCAGCGAGCTCGTTTCTGGGAGCCTGTCTGTAGGTGACAACAAGCTTCCGCTCCTTTGTGCCAGGGTAAGGTGATAGCAACCCTCACTGCTGGGACACTGCCCCTTGTTGCTCATCTGCCACTCGCCATGGGTTTCTGCCCGTCCTCAGGGAAAGATGAGCCTTCTCCCAAAGCTTCTGCTATTCACAAAAAACCCGCTGAAGGCAACCACAAAGAGGAGAATTACATAGAAATCTGAGTAACTCAAACAGAAGCCTGACCATTTCTCAGAGCCCCTTTTTGCAAGCATGATTTTTTTTAATACTTCTCTTGGAGCTGCTCTTCTGCATAGCATCTTTTCCTCGATGAGCCCGCTCCTTTGCAGGTACGTCGGCCCAGCAGCTGGATGCAACCTTCAGTACGAGTGCTTCCCTGGAAATATTCGAGCTGGACTTATCGGACCCTTCGCTGGATATGAAGTCCTGTGCCACCTTCTCCTCCTCGCACAGGTGAGCGGTGGGGTTGTCGCACGTGGTTTGCGCTGAAGGGTGTAAGATCCTTTTGTGAGATTTTTACCAAATGCAGTTTCCTGGGGCCTTAGAAGTTAGGTCTGGCCTTTAAGTAGACATGGGGGGATAGAAATGAGGTCTTTGCTGCATTTGCACACAGCAAGATCGTGGCCCTGTTCCAGGATGTTCTCCAGATTCAGATAACAGTTACAGTGGCTTTTGCAGGAGGAAGCGCAAGGTGTGGGGCCACTGTCAGTCCTGCAGCAACACTTTCCCTGGCTGCTGCTGTGGCTCGCAATCCCTGCCCTGCAGATGTTTCTCCTCTGATACACAGGGCTGGGGAGGAACAGCCAGCACAGGCCCGGACTGCCTTATGCCTGAGCTGTGGCAGAGCTGGTGCTGACACTCCTTGCTGATCTACTGGGGGCAGAATGACAACATTGAGCCCCTGGGATTTTTTCTCCCTTGCTTTAAATGTGACTGAAATTAGTCAAAGCTTGCCAAGTGGTGTTTGCTTTACTGACTTTCAGAACCTGCCTGCTATGGCCAGGAGGATGTGGAGCTCCTTTAAAAGTGCTTCTCTTGGTGAACAGCACAAGCGTTTGACTTTGCCCCTAGAAAACACGTTGCAACATTGCAAAGGAGGTTTTTGTTTTTGTTTTTTTTAAGACTACAACCTATGCCTTAGCTTATAAAGTACGTCAGGTTATGTTTTGGCGTACAGCAAATGAAAACAGCTGGGCGAACAAATCCAGAAAAGATGAATTCAGGAAGAAGTTTTGCTAACTGTCCTGTGGAAAATGTGACGCTGCTTCTGTAGAACCACTCTTTATCTTGGAAAGAGCAAAGGGCAAGAGGAAAGTAATGGCACAGTTAACTCTGGGTTTTGTTCCTCATCCTTTTCTGCTTTCTTTTAGGTTATTTACATGTTGAATCTTGCTGATAGCCTGTTGCTCACCCCGTTTGTTTTAACCTTGCATAGTTAGGTGCAGAACTGCAAAAATCATTGTACCCAGAGAGGGCCATTTTGGTTTGTAGTGCGGATGAGTGCGCCGTTACCGTGATCTGGGTGCTGTAGCAGGACAGCGACCCCTGACACTGAGCTGCTGAGCACTTGGTGCTTACAGTATCTGTCAGCCAGCACATGCTCTTTGTCTGGCCTTCCCCAGCATATATTTTAACATGCCAAGCTTGATGTGCTGTGAAGAAATCAGTCCCAGGTAATCCAGAGAAAGCCAAGAGTTTAGCGGTATCGCAGCGAAGGCTCAAGCAGCTCCTCACCGCCTCCCAGACCATGTGGGTTTGCATTCTCCTCGTGTAACACCTGCCGTGTGACAGTGTGGTGTTTCACGCAGAAGCATACTGTGCTTTGCATGGCTGAATACACAGGAATGCTGTCTTGATTATTTAACAAGTTAGAGCTGAAGTAATTTCTCCTTTTTTGTGGATGGACACAATGGTTTGAAAACATTTCCGGAAGTATGTTTAATTCCTCCAGTTCAGCCTGGAAACTCGAGTGCGGTCCAAGTGACACGTGTCTGATGTGGGCAAGCCACTCGCTGAGCGTCCAGCACAACAGATGAAAGTTTGCCCTTCCAGGAGCACCTACAAGGGAAAGGATTTGGAATTTTTTATTAGCTCCATGGATTTTCTCTCCCTTGTACGAGCAGTTGGCCACATGTAGCAGAGGTTTACCTCCAGGCTGCAGCCTGCAGAGTAAAACGGGGTAGGTGGAGCTGATGGTGGATGGTTGTAGCCTGTGGGTGTCTGTCTTGCAGGTACCACAAGCTGATCTGGGGGCCGCACAGCATGACTGCAGGCGAGCAAGTCTCCGGAGTCCTGATCGCTGGGGGTGAGAACGGGAATGTCATTCTGTATGACCCAGCCAAAATCATAGCTGGAGACACCGAAGTCATCATTGCCCAGAAAGACAAGCACACGGGACCCGTGAGAGCGCTTGATGTCAACATGTTCCAGGTAGGTTTTCTGCTGTTTGACATGCACAGACATGGATGAGAGGCATGTCTTTAACAAGTTATTACCTTATACGTGTCGGTCCCTTTACCAGCCTTTGAGAGGGTTGACCTAAATCTGCTCTTTGCATCTTCATTAGTAAAAACCTGCCCTGTTGCTGGCATCAGGAGAGGGAATGAAGACTCATAGGTGTCCAGTTGATTCCTTCCCCTCATAATTTGATGTTGTCAATGTTGCAGGTATTTTTAGCTTGGCCTCAGGTGGTTTTCTGTGCTGTTTTAACCAGTCTTCCCTTTCAGTTCCCATAGGCTGTGCTGATTTTGTCCCTGTGACGTTTTTCTGGGCTGTCACTCTTTGTTCTGGTGACATTCGATTTAAGGTGTCCCCTTTTGGGAGATGGCATCAACATCTCTAAATCTCCTCCCTGGAAAAGAGAGGCAGAACAGACACACTGTGCCATGGTCTCTTAAGGCAGAACAGCTCTCAAAATCAGCAAGCTTGCTCCATCGTTAATGAGAGTTTAGTTCCTTGTAGATACAGCGGCTTGGTTTTTCTTTAGCCCCCTCCAGCTGCAAGGGAATTTAGTTGATTTCCTTTCCTAAATAGCACTTTTGTCCCCAGACGCTTGCTTTCAAGCAAGGCCATCCTTTGTTCATTGTGACTTCTCGAATGGTTTCCTCTCCTCTCCTGCCCCTTATGAAGTGGGGACTTGCTGGTCAGCAGAAGTGGGATGCGATCAAAGGGCGTCCAGCGGCCCCTACTCGTGCCTCCCCGCCCAGACTGTCACATCCTGGCTGCAGCAGTGAGAGCTGCAGCACTGCCTCCCTGCCTGCCCCATGCTACACGTGGCACCGCTCTTCTGTCCGCTCTGCAGCCTCCTCGTGGGCGACTGCCGCTGCGGGGGAGTGATCGGGAAAACAGAAATTTGGCTGTTGGCATGCCACTCTGTCTCCGTGTATGTTTCTTTATTAACTCAGCAATCTCAAACATTGCTTTCATTTCCTTAAGCTGCTCTGTGTGAACCAAAGGCTATATCCTGAGCTCGTATGAGAAACTGGCACAGTCTTGTCTATCTGATGCTTCCCAGCAGCTAAGACTGTGAAAGCTGATGCTGAAAATACTCTTAGCGTCTGTTAATGTGTCTTACAGACTAATCTGGTGGCCTCTGGTGCTAATGAGTCTGAAATCTATATCTGGGACTTGAATAATTTTGCCACACCGATGACTCCAGGAGTGAAGACGCAGGTACTAGATTGGTATTTGTTAAATATTGTAAACTAGTGAAAAGCATGAATGTCATTTATGTTGAGAGCTCATTAAAATCAACTTTAGAAGTTGTATGGAAAAAAGAGACGATAGAAAGCAATTAATGGTAGTTAGTGATGAACTGCATTTCTCTCAATGATTGTTAGAGCCTTGTACAGCAGTTGTTTCCTATTAATGTAAGTAAAAATATATTGCTTTACTGCATATTGTTCCCCAGTGGCTTCCTGAAAAAGGTCAAGAAAATCAGGCTTTTGGTGCTTGCACTGGGCTTTTATTAGTCCGTGGGGTTTGACAAGCGGGTATTTTTGTTCGTGTGATGTGCCTCTGTTATGGCAGCAGCCTGTGTCCCTTCGGGAGAGCTCTCTGGGTGCGGCTGAAGTAGCTTTCAGTGAATGTGTATGGCAGCACGTCGGTTATGACAGCACTGTGTTTTGACTTCCATTATGTCCCACGGAGAGTTTTTGCCCGGCTTCATACAAGGGTGACCAAGCACCGCTGCCTTTCTGGGAGCACAGCTTGGGTGCTGTGCTGGTCAGTACCATCGTGGGCAGCCCCTGCAAGGAACAGGCTGCTGTCGTTCCCCTGCAGCGACTTGGGATGTGCAGACCTGGTTATCCACAGCAGAACTGCAGTTTTGGCCGGCTGCACAAGCGTTGCTTGATGTCTTCACGTGGCACAATCCTAAATAAAATATATTTTTAAAAGTGCCCCTTTTGGTCTTAGAATAATGTTGCGTTTTATCAAGCAGTAAGTACTAACAAGCAGAATCTCTCTGGTTACACCACTTTTTAAATATCCATAGCCACTGCACGCAGGATGAATCTCTTCTAGTCTGCCTTTGTGTGTTTCACTGCATGCTTGTATCTGAAGACCACAAGGGCAGAGACTGAGGGAAAACACAAGTAAGACTAGAAGCAGCTGCTGAAAAGGGAGATGATGAGGCAGTAGGCTTGGCAGTTACATTTCTGTGTTTCAAGGAGTGTTTGGGTGACGGCACTTGGCCTCTCTTCAAAGATCTCTGGGGAAGAAAATAGCCTTTTGTCCTTTGTCTTGTGAAGGAGCTGGAAGAATGAGAGGAAGTTGTTAAAAAACACGTACTTTACGCGGCTCTTGTTAGGAAATTATGCAAGAACTGTGTAGTTACTGGAAAATCAGTGTACTACTGCGTGGTAAGTTGGAGGCAATGAAGTAAGGAAATAGAATGAGCAGAAATCTGGAGTTTAAAGATTTCTACTTTAAAACTGTTCGTGTGGATACTTTGTTTGGGATGGGTACTTCATAATCACGTGGATAGATATTTTGGGAGCCTTGCTTTTGTTAAGGATCTCTGTGTAGGATTTTCTACGTTAACAGCTTTTTCAGGGGCTCTACCCTGCAGCAGGTGTATGTAGGAAAGCAGAATACTCGCAGTACCTGGGATGAATCTCCTTGCAAACATGTTATATAGTGAGGACCAAAAAGAAAGCATTTTGAGGCCTTGCTTTGTTAAGGGTGTGACAGGCTGTTCTGTGTGCCCGGCAGCCTCTCGAGGACATCAGCTGCATCGCCTGGAACAGGCAAGTCCAGCACATCCTGGCGTCTGCCAGCCCCAGTGGCCGAGCCACTGTGTGGGATCTCAGGAAGAACGAACCCATCATCAAAGTCAGTGACCACAACAACCGGGTGAGTTAGCTCTTGGGAGGAGATGTGCGGGGAGCTACAGGGTGTCTCTTGGCACGGGGCACTCCTTCTGTACGTGACGCGGAGATTGTGGTGCTTGCTCCAGTTCTTTACAACACGATGAACGTCAGTCAGTGCTCTTAGAAGGCTGGGTACGTGCAGAGGGCTTGCCCTTCACCAGTAGAGCTTGGCAAGGGCAGATCTTGGTGACGGAGAGCACCACAGAGGGGAGTCAGCCATGAGCAGGTTACAGAGGACGCTGCCTCCCTATGCTCAAAATCACCATGCCTGCCTCTGCCATGCTGTAAATACAGAAGAGAGCCTGTTGAGCTTGTGGAGGATGAACTCCACGTATAATTCTGCACATTTGTAATTGAGTAAGGTAGAAACCTTGAAGGATCACCAAGAGTTCATAATGACACTGACACGTGTGCTCCAGAAATAGCTGCTTGGCCACTGTGCTCTGATTCTGATGAGCTTCCTCACTCTGTGTTTTACGTATCTGCTCCCTGACATAACAGCAGCAGAATAGTCTGGCTTTGTCGTGTGATTGTAGGTTGTGGTGGGGTGTTCCCACAGTGATAATCTCTGCCTAATGATGGCTTTTATTAGAATATCAATGAAAGTTGAAGTTAGCAAAAAAGCTCTGTATGGATGCTTTTACAGTGTTCTTAAATTAAAACATAGGATTTGAACAAGACAGTACGAAGTCACCTTCTTGAGAGGGCCTTGGGGAACTAACTGCAGCTCTTCTTGCTAATGGAAACAAGGAGAGCATCCCACCTTGAGTGTAGTCAGAAACAACGCCCAGAAATATAGCCGCACATTGGCACTTACCTGGAGACCCTGTTTTCCTCACGCTTAGACCTGTTTAGGCTGGTTGTCTTCTGTTCTCTAGCACTGTTGAGTTACCCTGTGCTGTGGCACAATGTTATCCTTCAGATGCACTGCTCGGGCCTGGCATGGCACCCCGATGTTGCTACCCAGATGGTCCTGGCCTCGGAGGATGACAGACTGCCCGTGATTCAGATGTGGGACCTTAGATTTGCCTCCTCACCGCTGCGTGTTTTGGAAAGCCACACAAGGTATGAGAAAAGCCGGAAAGGCTTCCTTTTATGGGGCCTGCTGGTTGGAAAGGACAGGCCTCACGATAAAAACACCTCTCCCCCTGAAAAAAAGTGAGATTACTGATTTGTTTTATGCTGTACAAGAGGGAGCTGGAGTTCAAAGTAGCAGAAGCTTGCTTTAAAAAAAACAACAGGTTTGCACACGCTGTAAAGGCAAACACGCCCTTCTGGTACACTGGTATCGACATTCTCCTACAGAGCGTGTTGAATTCAATTTTCATATATGGTGGCTGGACCTTTAGAGTTACTCATGCAGAAAATAGCATCTATTTCGATACATCAAATGCTGATAATACTTAACAGTTTCTTAAAACAGAGGGAGGAGGGGGGAGGGCATTTTGAGGTGGAATGCTCAGATACAGTACCAACTCGCTTAAACACATGCTCCGAGTTACCGTTTTTCATTTATATTAACCTGTTGCTTGGTTGTGACTTCTCACACAGGGGTATCTTGGCCATCGCCTGGAGTATGGCAGATTCAGAGCTGCTGCTTAGCTGTGGGAAGGATGCTAAAATTCTGTGCTCCAACCCTAACACGGGCGAGGTATTGTATTCATACAACTTACTGAAGTCTCAGTCTGTTTGGAGGTTGCACAGTGGCATATGTAAAGGAGCATTTTTAAAAGCCATTGATTTTTCTTGTGCTGTTTACCCACTCTCGCAGTATTTGCTTCCCCGCATTTTCACTGTTTGAGAATGGGAAGGAGATGGGGATGGATCTTTGTTCGCAGTCCTAGGAATTGTGCTGCTGTGGGGTGTTTCTCCATGTTTACTTGTGGTTGATACATGCACCTCCTTGAGCTTGTCTTGGTGCTGCAAGACTGCTTCCTGGTGTAGCTATCTTACACCTGGGTCCATACTACTTTTCTGCAGTATTTTCTGCACCTATTTAGTAGTGCAGAAAATTTATCTATCTCATAAGGGATTGACATGGATGTCACTAAACTGAGTGGATCCTCTTTACAGACCACGTGAGCGTTTGCCCCCAGACCATGACACTGTTGGAGGGCTTCTTGCCTGCAGTGTAGGCAAGACAATCCTGGCGGACAGGGAGATATGTGTTTCCAAAATTCAGACACAGGTGAAGTACAAAAGCTGAGTAAGACAAAAAGTGGGGGTGGTAAATGTGAGGTCTAAGCTGGATGCTGTGCTGCTAAGAAGGCTTTACATTCGGATGACTCATATCACTTGTTTTTATTTAAAGTAATAGTGTTTCCTAGGAGACAGCAAAGCAGCTAGCATTTTGTTTCTTCAGCAAAAAATTGTTAGACAAGCAAAAAATAATTTATTAGTTTGTGGTTAAATGCCTCCTGTAGCAGTAGGCTTTTTGGTCCAGGGTAGGAGAAACCATCTACTCAGAGTGCAGGTTTTAACTTTCTCAGTTATCCCCCAAAAGTCAGTAGCAGCAGATGCAGCACAGACATATGCTGCCTGCCCAGCTAGTCACGTGTGAATTAAACAGAAAATTCAATGGGGGGAGGAAATAAAGCAATGGTGTGTCGTAGTCTCCTCTGATTGCCACATCCTGCCCCCCGTCAGTGTGTACGGGTAGTGTGGAGGCTGCTGGGGAGCAAGAAGAGCAGCTTGTTCTCCGGGCAGCCAGAAAGATGCTGTTGCTGCTCGTGGTGTTTCCTAAAAGCTCTGATATGTTGGACTTGGTTTTGTTGCCCAGGTGCTGTATGAGTTGCCAACCAACACGCAGTGGTGCTTTGACATCCAGTGGTGCCCCAGAAACCCTGCCGTCCTGTCCGCCGCTTCGTTTGACGGGCGGATCAGCGTTTACTCCATTATGGGAGGCAGCACGGACGGGCTGAGGCAGAAGCAAGTGGACCAGGTATTGAGAAGCATGCAGCTGAGAAAGTGGACAGGGAGAGGAAAAAGCATGGGCTCAGGGAAACCTTCAGTGGGTGTTGCAACTCTGTGTTCGCAGGAGTGCTAATCCAGTGCAAAAAAATGATGCTGTTTGGCTCATTGGAGATGGTGTCTCAGAATTCCTCCCCCCCCCTTTTTTATTTTTGTCAAAGCTTTCGTCCTCGTTTGGGAACCTGGATCCATTTGGTACAGGACAGCCCCTCCCGCCCCTGCAGCTTCCCCAGCAGACTGCCCCGCAGAGCGTCGTTCTGCCCCTAAAGAAACCACCCAAGTGGATCCGGCGACCCGTGGGAGCATCGTTCTCGGTAAGCAGGGGCCAAGGCTGGCCGGGCAGGGAGCGAGACAGCGGTAGCACCTGCAAAGTACATCTGGAAGAGGGGAATTGGTCGTCATGCTCCACCCTGGGAGAACATGCCCAGAGTGCTGTGGTGGCCGAGATGCTTGTGGGAACATCTGGAGTGAGCACTTGTGACAGCATGCCAGCAGAAGCATGACAAAAAATGCTTGGGAAAAAGCAACTGGGAAGCCCTGTGTTCCCACCAGGCGCTTGTTTTTTTCTGTTTCGGGAACTAAGGCTTTGCTTTTATTTCTGTGGTGTTGGCTGAGAATCAAAAAGAATGCATATTTGGGGGCTGGGGGACAGTAAGTTGGGCAAGTAGCTGAGACTTCAGTGCAGCTTGAAGGTATTGTCTCGCTGCAGAGAGGCAACATGGAGGTAGCTGGAGTCTCTGTAGCAGCACGCAGGCGAAGGCTCCTCTGCGGGTGTTGGCCTGGCAAGGTCCTGCTTTTCATAAGAGCAGTCACCTGCTCTTCAGCTCCACCAAGGGCTTGTTTTTGTGACTCAGAGGCCATTTCCCAAGAGACCTACAGACTTCAGGCAGTCCACTTGCAATGGATTTCTGTGCCAAAATACTACCTGATTTTCAGCAGTGTATGTCTGCTTATTCATTATCTCATCCATGTCTAAATCAACTTGGAGCTGTAAACTGAAATAACATAAGCCCCTTCCATTTTTTTTCCCCCCTTTGGATTTCTTTCCATGTGATGAGGTCATTCACTGCCCATCTCTCAGTAGACTTCCAGACAGTAAACTAGCTGCCACACGCAGGGTACGCGTCGTGCCTGAGCGTGTAGTTAATGATGCATAGGAGCCTGTAGTGTGCTCTGCGTTTACCCCAGTAGGCAGCCAGGCTTCATGTAGCTGCTCACTGGTTGCCCTGCAAGTGGGATGGGCAAGAAGATGAGAAGGATAGAAGTGAGAAATTCCATGGGCTGAGATAAAGATAGTTCAATAGGTAAAGCCAGAGCTGTGTGTGCAAGCAAGTTAAGATAAGGAAATGGATCCAGCCACGTCTGTCTTCATGCAGATTTATAGTCATTCAAGGAAGTGGGGCTTTGACATGTGTAACGTTTTCTTGGGAAATGCCATAACTTGGAAGGTCCCTGTTCCCCCAACCACCACCACTTCCTCCTTCTTTACCCCAGCTTTTATTGCTGAGCATGACACATATGTTATGGGATATCCCTTTGGGCAGTCTGGGTCAGCTGTATCTCCTGTCAGCTCCTTCTGCACCCCCAGCCTCCTCGCTGGCCGGGCAGCCTAAGAAACAAAAGACCTCGATGCTGTGTAAGCACTGTCCAGCAACAGCTAAAACGTGGGTGCAGTATCAACGCTGTTTTGGGCAGAAATCCAAACCATAGCATCATATGGGTGGCTGTGAAGAGAATGAACTGTATCCCCACTGTAACCAGCACAATGTTGCAGTAACATGAGATAATCTGTTTATGCTGGCCACTGTGCAGACAGATTTCTCAGGAGTTCCTAGACCAGGTCCTCAGCCTGAAGGGAAAAAAGGCATAGGAATAGCTGTGTTTATAAACCCACTTGAACGTGCACACGCTTACCAGCAAGCTGCTTCATTGCATAGCATCATGTGCTAGTGGAAGAACACCGTGAGCTGATGCCAGGAACATTCATCCATTGAAAGATAAGCATATATACATTAAACAAAAGCATGCATACATATGTGCATAGTTTGTTTGCATATACTTGTATTTTCACATGTCACATCTGTCCTCAATTCCAGTTTGGAGGCAAGTTGGTCACATTTGAGAATGCCAAGCCTCAGCAGCAGCCAGGCATCGATCAGCAGCAGCAGCGTCACCACGTCTACGTGAGCCAGGTCGTTACAGAGAAGGAGTTCCTGGCGCGCTCCAACCAGCTGCAGGAGGCTGTGCAATCCGAAGGCTTCATCAGCTACTGCCAGAAGAAAATTGACATGGCCCAGGCTGACTTTGAGAGGAATGTGTGGGCTTTCTTAAAGGTAACAATGACAGCAGCCCGGGAGTTCCCCATGGACCTGGCAAGCCAGTGCAGAAATGGTTTATTCTGCATGTTACAGTGTTCTAGCAGAAGAGGAGTTAGGAACAGAAAGTGCAGACTGGGAGAATGGTGCTTGTTAGGCTCTGTTGGTAGGGGTGGCTCAACAGAAGAATGGGGGTCAGAGGGTCAGGGCCCTTGGGACACCGTAGGAGAAGCCACAGCTTGCAGAAGGTGTTCTGTGTTTTAGTCATCCCCTGTCACTACATCTTTGTGCCTGCTTTTGACTGTTTGCTGTGAATATTTAGAGGTTCCTGGGTGAAGCAGGTTTGCAGACAGTTAACCTCCATTAACCAGATTGAAGCTTTGCTTACCTCCTCAGCTGCCCAGCTCACTGAAACCTTTGTCATGTTTGGTTTTTTCCCCCCTCTCTCAGTATTCACAGTCACTGTTCAAGTCAAGTGAAAAGTCAGCTGGGTGAGGGTGTGGAAATGATGAATTAAAATATATTCTTTGTAACTTTTATTTAAGGTGAATTTTGAAGAAGATTCACGTGCCAAATACCTCGAGCTGCTGGGATACAGGAAGGATGACCTGAGGAATAAGGTAAACGTGCCTGGGAGCTGTGCTTGTCTTAAATGCTTTGTTGCTGATGGCTGTATCTGCCAAGTATAATTGATGTCATCATTTACACGTGGGACGGCAAGAGCCACTGCTGGTAATCCACAAGCTGTTCCATATGTGAAACTTTTTCACAACGCTATTTTCAGTGTGTTTCTCATCAGACAGTATTTGTCAGCGCTGAAGCTCTCCTACTAGCTGTAAGACCAATGGTACTGGATCCTCTCTGTAAACATGGCTGACTTGAATATTTGTGTTATTTGAGGAATTCCTTTGTTCCAGATGGTACTAGAAACCTTGAGTAATTCTGGTATTTTTACAGCACTTGCGGTTTCCTCTGGGTTTTATTAGCTATGTCATCTTGCAATATGGTTGTACAATAAGAATTTCAAAGCACCCAACATACTTCAGAGGCCTGTTTACATCTGAGTGTCCCTTGCTGATGGGCAATTTTCTCCCATCCAAAGCTTTGATAGTTGTTGTTACTGTTTGTGTGATCTTGTTGATATGTGAAATCTTGATTTTGTAGTATCAACGAATCTTATCTGGTCTTAGGCTTTCTGGATAAATGGGCTGCCCAGGGAAGCGGTTGAATCACCATCCCTGGAGGTCTTTAAAAGATGTCTAGATGTAGAGCTTAGGGATATGGTTTAGTGGAGGACTCGTTAGCATTAGGTCAGAGGTTGGACTCGGTAATCTTGGAGGTCTCTTCCAACCTAGGTGATTCTGTGATTCTGTGAACATGCAAGCACTCTTCAGTGTTGCATTAACTTCTTTGCTAACTCAGGATAGTCCCTTTTTGTGGGGGCTGACTTTTGGTTTTAGGAAAAAAGAAAACAAAGATCACACATGACTACATTTGGAAAGGCAAACGGGTTACGGGAAGCAATCTGTACCTCTTAGGAGTGGAGTGTTCTTCCAAGATGGAAAAACATTGTTATCTTAGTGGTACATGGGGATACTTGCTGTGCATTTTGGCTCCTAGCTGCTGGCAGTGCTGTACCCAGGAACTGTCCAATGCTTTATCAGTTCTGATTCAATGGATATTTGAATGCATGACTCAGTTCCCTTGTATCAATCTAATGTTTGTTTTGAAAGAGTGGCTCTGTGAAAATGGCATCATGTTTATGAATTAAATGGCCTCCAGGCCAAACTCATTATGGCTAGCAAAAACATTTTGTTGTCTGTAACAGTTTGTCCTCAGCGTCTAAATTTTTGTAGTGTGACTCAAAGACAAGCCCGAGACAAATCATGTCTTCTAAAAGCAGCTTGCAAAGTGCTCAGGTGCAGCTTGGTCCTGCTTCTGCAGATGGAACGGTGGTGGTACTGTGGGGCAGATGGGAGTCCACTGCCACTGTTGCTCTTGGGTTGATGGGCACTGCCCATGGGGAAGAGCTGGGTGAGACTGAATTGAGTGGCCTGAGATGCTGGACTTAGCCCATCGTTTTCCTGAATCACAACTTGCTATTCGTCTTACTGATAGAGCGGGAAAAGCTTAAAAAAAATAAAATAAAGCCAGTGACTTCAGCTTCTTGGAATCAGTTAGTAAGAACGTGGTGTTGTATTTTATTATTTTGAAAAGCTGGGATTGTTATATGTGAGTCAAGTCCTGGTTTTCTCCTTTCTATTGTATACTAATGATTAAAAAAAATAAAATTATCCCTAGCTATTTGAGCTTTTTTTTTTTTTTGGTGAAAACCAGCCTGTGGGGGTAAAACACAGCTTGCTAAGTTCAAGGCAATAGATGATTATTAGCAGCATTACTAAATCCAGGCTTCTGGACGCCCAACTAATGTGGTTTTTTGTGTGTTTTAAACTCTGTACATGAAATTGGCATTTTGAGGGCCCCAAAATGAATCTGGAGTCTTGATTTGCCTTTAAAAGCAGTAAAAGTTGGGGATTTAACTCCTCTATACCTTAGTTCTACCCCGAGGCCATATGACTGCTGTGCTTGAAACTACAGCATCCTGACCAGTTCCCTGTTCCAGCAAGGTTGTCACCGTTTCATTTTCCCTAATCAGTGCAGACAGAGGGTTTTTTCTTGTATTCTCTGATAATATTTTTATTACTGTGGTTTCCAGCAGTTCTAGTGAGGTTTGAGGCCCTCGAGTTAACAATTAAACCTTTAAAGGCATAGAGAAGTTGTTGTTTCCACCAGAGCTTGGGGTATGCAGGGCTTAGCAGTAAATCCATCACCAGGCTGGGAAAGGAAATGGCTCTCGTTTCATGTTAACTGTTGTGCAAGCAGCAAAGTAGCTACATTTGCCAGTTGTACGGTTGGAGAGATTGGTGAGAAGTCTGTCCCTAAAATAAACGGGCACTTAATAAATCTTGGTTGTTTTTTTTAGATTACGTCAGCTCTGAATAAAGAGGGTCGTGCAGACGGTGAATTGGGAGAGGTAAGCAAAGACGTACGTGTTCAACTCTTCGTGTAGTTTTATGCCATCGTAATGTGCAAAGTAAGAATAACTTAACTTTCTGCTTGGTAGCCGTCCCAGATAGAGTGAGTCAGCCAGAAATAAGTCAGCACAGGACAACTTCCTACATTCAGTAGGATGAAGGTACCTGTGTAGGATACAGGACTGCTTTTCTGCACTCAAACCTACCCTCGTTTTCTAACAATGGGTTGTCACGGGTTTTGGTGAAAGGTCTCAGGGATGTCCCCCTAGTTTTTCCTTTTGCTGCCCACGTCCCACCCACCATTGCACTTTGCTGTCCTTGAGGTAGGACAGAGCCTTGCCTTGCTGCTTGGCAGCTGGTGTCAAGAACAGCACCTTCCCTGGGCTTAAAAAAAAAAAATAAAAACAGGACCAAGAGTTGGTTCTGTAGCACTGCCCTGCCTGGCAGATTCTCATCATGCAGGCACTGCCTGTAGTAACAGCCCGAGTCCACCGTGGGGAGTGTTGTTCTTGTGCCCTGCGCATCCTGCATGTCGTCTGTAGTGGCCTAATGGGGAAAAAAAAATTTGCTGCACCTTTTCAGGTGTTTAAGATTGAAAGATAGCGTGCAGTAGTAAAGAGCAAGGAAATAGAGGCCTCTACCACATTTGTCGTATTGGCATATGTACTGCCAATGCATTTTGCTGCTTTGCAGGCTGGCTCTGGCTATCGGTTGGAAGGTAGCTGTTCTCTGCAGTGCAGAGTATTTCTTTCTCTTCTGCTGGCTCTTTTTATTTTATGGCATCTTCTCTCTGCTGAAGGCTCCCGCAGAATCTGATGCATCTGTACCGAACGAGAGGGATGAAGGCCAGGCTGCAGAGGAGCCGTTCTTGGGAGAGGTATCTGTTGTCCTCTAGACTAACCCTGTTGGCCTACTGCACGTTTACCTCACCACTGTTAAGAGCATTTCATCTTGTTGCCTTTTCCTCCTGCTGAGTATTTCTGGAAATACAAGAAGTTACTGAGAATGAGGAAAATGTGGGCTCTTGTTAAGTTCCATGGGGCTTTCTCATCAGTCGCAGCCATCACACAGACAGGTTTTGGTCACAGTGAAGAATGTGCTCATTACCTAACAGTCCAGTCAGCACCAGACCCAAGGACCATCATCTGCCATCATTTTCACTCTGACATTTGGCTAACACATACTAAATGATCTGCTGCCAGAACTCTCATGCATTCCTCATTTTTTTCATCTTTTATCACTGCTTTCTTCTTTCCCTCTGGTTGATAAGTTACTGAGCAGTCAACTTATTACTGCTCTGCTTCTATTTAGAGCCCTTTGTGGAGATGTAGCTGTGATACTGGGGGAAAGGGGAAACACTAGTTGCTTCCACTGGGCCTCAGCCCAATTGCACCTGAACAGGGAGTATCAGTTTTCAGTAGTTAGCTCTCTAAACTGTGTTGCAACAGTTTGGCCAGGTTTATTGTTGGCATTTTGTGCTCCACACCAGCGCTTCCTGCAGCTTTTGTTCACTTCTGCCTGTCTGAACAGCACTGTTTTCACGTACAGGTCCATGATTTGAACTGAGAACCCAGCCCAGGTTGCATGAGGTTAATAGCATTGAAAATATCAGTGTCCCTCGTGGGGTAGAATTTGAGCTGTTAGCCCAGCGATGTTGATTTGCAGCATTGCGTGAGCTTCCCTGTGGAGTCAAACTTGTGCTTGGGGCCTGTCTGCAGTTGTCTGTGACGATGAGGATGGTGGTTAAGGGCTCACGTGTTGGAGCAGTGCAGCTGTCAGCTCCATGTAACAGTGTGTTAAGGACATCAAAATGGAGCTGTCTTTAGCTGGCATGCTTTATCAGCCTGTAGCGGTGAATCCATGCATCTGTTTGACCACGCGAGGTTTTTACCATACGCAATTTACAAGACACCTCATAACCAATCTCTTCTAAGAGAAACTTCCCAGCCAAACACAACCGTAGCCTGACAGCATGGCTGGTAAATATTTGTGAGGTTGGCCTGGAGCCACGGATGATGCACGAGGGAGTGCTGTCACATACGTGAAGTGAATGGGCCCAGCCACAACACGCTCTCAGCTGGTATCAACCATGCGTCACGCAACATCTGACAGCAAATTCATTTTGCAGACTGCCTCTCATGAGCCAAACGTAACGCTTGTTGCAGTTTTGCCTCCCTGCTCCAAATGCTCTGTCAGCTGTGTGCCTGTTGTTCATCCTCCCCAGCACTGTTTCACGAATCGGCATGTAAGCAGGGCATTTTTACCAGGCCTTTCCTCCTCAACTTCCACTGTGTGTGCTGGCACACTGACTTACGGCAGAGGAGACCCTTTTTTGCACAATTTATGGTGGAGAGAAACTTGGTTCGTGGTAGTATAAATTGAGGAGAGGTGTTGAAAATCCCCAAATTCAAAAGCTTGCCAATAATGACCTCCATCTTAAGTCCTGGGGGAGCCTTACAGAAGCTTCCACCTGCTGAGCACTCTTGTACTGATCCAGCAAAGTACTTAAGCCTGGGCAGAGCGCTCTGAACATCCATGTTCAAAGTGAAGCACGTGCTCATGTGTGTGTTAAACTGGGGTGTGTGCCTGATGCAGGTGTTTGGAGGGTGAGCTGAAGCTACATGGAGCACAATGAAACCTGTGCGGCATTATGGGAGGCTCTGCTTGATGAGGACTGGAGGTGGAACAGGAGGGAAAGGAGAATATCTGATTTTGTGGCTGTTCTGCTTTGAGAGGGTTGTGTTTGTGTGGGCAGGGTGCACCTGTGCAAAGCAGTACCCAAGATCCAGGTGTCTGGTTGGTGGTTTTTGTGGTCGCCAGGTAGGCACACGTAGGCTTCCGTAAGCCCTCAGTGGTGGTAAATCTGGGGGTTTTGCTGCTTTTTTCCCCTTGGCATCTATTGTACAAAAAAACATGGTCTATTCAGAGAGATCAGAGCTTTTATAATGGTGCATTTACATACACTACAGATCTTCTGATAAGCACACTGTGAGAAGTCTTGACTTAGGAGCTGACTTGGTGCAGGTACTGTGAGAAGTTGATTCCATGTGCTGAAGCACTTTTAAAACAAACAATAGATAATAATGTTCTCCTTCAAAACTAATGACCTGTTAGGAGACTGGTAGGTGAAGGTCTACATTCACTGCTAGTGCAGGAGCCATATTGTTTAAAGATGCGAGTATGCATTCCAAGTGGGTACATAATCTCAAAAAACTTGCTTTTTCTTTCTCTTAGAGGGTGAAAGACAGTAAGCAAGAAACTGAAGATTTGGGACCTGCAAAGAAGACATTTAACATCTCTGTCAGTGGAGGTAAAAAAAAAAAAAAAAAGAAGAGAGAAAGGGGGGGTATCAATGCCACTGTATGTGCTGATGCTTATAAATAATAATGTTGCTAATGGTGTTCCAGTGAGAAGGAAACTTCTGCACAGGTTATGAAGGATTATCATGACTGGCCTCTGCTACTCCGTTCATTGCACAGCAGTCTCGAGACTCCTGCAAATATTGCTTTAGTGCGGGAAAGGAAGTGTAAAGCACTCGTGGTACCCCATTGCTTTAATGTGGCTACTCTGAGAGGGATTACACTTATCATAAAACAACATGCACCTGGTCAGGCATGAAGCATGTTAACCTCGCTGTTTGTAAAGAAACTTCTAGGGGATCTTGAGTAACACAGAAGCCATCCAAACCCTGTCTAGGTTTGACTTTTGTTTCCAGTAACGTATGCAGGGGAGTTGTTTCAGAGGTCGTTTAGAAAAATGCTGCCTGTGAAGTACCAGTGTCTTGCTCTGCAGCAAGGTAAGTGATCGTCCTGTGACCCACCTGATCGTCCTGTGACCACAGCGTGACTGGAGATGAACTTGGAGCATCCCTCTGAGTACCTGCGTGGGGCAGGCTGCTTCGCAGAGAAAGTTGTGCAGTGTTGTAGAGTTGGACTGAATCACCAGCTGTTGCATTTCTAGGTGACTCTTCTGCCATGGTCTGAAAAGGCACTGCTCTCTTGCAGATGTGGATGGCTTGATTACCCAAGCTTTGCTGACTGGTAACTTTGAGAGCGCAGTAGATCTCTGCTTGCACGATAACCGCATGGCTGATGCCATTATCTTGGCCATCGCAGGCGGACAAGAGCTGCTTTCTAGGACACAGGAAAAGTACTTTCTGAAGATGCAGAGCAAAATCACGAGGGTATGTATTTTCAGCTAAGAAACAACCTGCATCTAGACTCCTGACAACCCCTTTTCACCTTAGAAGTTTTCTTGCTATCTCACAGGTTGGTTTCTGTGGGAAGCTAATAAGTATTCCAGTTTTCCACAATGTCTCAGAGCAAAAGGATTTTTTAAAAATTGATTGATAAGAAGAGAAGAGGCACAGTGCAAGGGTATCACTGATGTGTTCTTCATCTTGTTTCCAGCATCTGAGATGCATGTAAACGAGGAGATTCTCACTGATAAATATCTTAAGCAGTGTACTCTTCAGTCTCCTGACATGTTTTCAGGTGCTGTGCAGGATCTGTGCTCAGTGCCAATAGCTTTGTTAAGTAATGCCTGGGATCAATCTGAACAGATTTTGCTGATGCTTTGTCTCGCTGTGTGCACAGAAGGTAGCTAAGTATATACAAGGTAATCTCAGCACACTGCTGCTGTGTGCAGGAGACAGCATGTTAGGGCCAACCAGTTATTGATTCTTCTCAGATTTCTGTCGTGCTAGGGACTGCTGACGCTGCTCTTCTAAACCTTCCTTTGTGAGTACTGACATGACTAGCAAAAGAAGGATGAGATGGGAGAAGTGGCCTTAGAAGAGCACAGAACAGTTGGCGTCTAGCAAGGACGGCTGCTTTTACAGGAGGGGAGAAAATTCCTCTTACTCTTCAGCAGTCCACTGGCAAAGAAAGGCATTTGATGCGGTAGCAGGAGGCAGCCCATGAACTGGGCAGCTGCTGAAGTAGTTTCCTGGAGCAGGACTGACTGCCACACAGCACGGTCATTTGGGGAGTTAGAGCACTCCGCCTCACAAGCTGCAGCCAGCCCGTAGGTGGAATTTTGTTGTTCACCATCTGTGAGGCAGTTTGAGATGGGAAAGGTTTGCATTTCTAGTATGACAAGAGGAGAATCTCAAGTATTAACACTCGGCAGGGTTTCTTCCCCCCAGCTTCTTTACTGCATTTGGTCTAAACAAAAGAGAACTTGGTACCAGGTGGGAAATGTGTGCTTTACTGAGTTCATCCTTTACAGAAAGGTGTTTTTATGGAGAGCTGACCTTATCTCTGCCTGTGCTAACAAGTGGGCGATGACCTTGTTGTTACGACCTTGTAGTTGTTATTCAGGTGGCAGTGGTTCTTTTCTGGCCCAAACGGCGCCCTTAGTGCTTGTTCAGCTGTTTCTGAGCTTGAACTCTTGGCATGACAAGGGCTTTGTTCACTAGACTGAAGCACAGCTGCCAAGCCTGTCTTTTGTCTGAAGCAGAATAACTGGAGGCGGAGTTTGAGACAGAAGAAACTGGAATTTCACTTTCAGGGGCTGTGGACAGACAGCCTGTGTGCATGAGTGCGGGTCAGGTTACCACAGCCAGCTCAGATGCAGTGGGAATAAGTCGATCAGTAGATAGAAATTACACTGTACTGGGAAAAAAAAAAAAAAAGGAAATCCTACCAAGATCTTAACTGTGGTCTCTCTCCCTTGGCCCCAGCTCATCACTGCAGTCGTAACAAAGAACTGGAAGGAGATTGTGCAGTCTTGTGATCTGCAGAATTGGAGAGAGGCTT
The DNA here is from genome assembly GCA_011075105.1 of Heteronetta atricapilla. NCBI lineage: Eukaryota > Metazoa > Chordata > Aves > Anseriformes > Anatidae > Heteronetta > Heteronetta atricapilla. Next base: position 64,109,093 of record CM021734.1, on the reverse strand, counting down.
TGGCTGCTGTGCTCACTTACGCCAGGCCGGATGAGTTTGCAGCCCTTTGTGGTAAGGATGCTTTACAGACCAATGATATTTATCCCCCTTACTGCAAAAAATGCACTTTGCCACTGTTTTTTCCCTTCAGGTAAATTATTGTAATGCCTCACTAGCTTCTTTGATGGGTCATGCAGTTCTTCAGTACCATTGCAGAGGAGGAGAGGAACCTCTGGGCTACTGTATTTCTTGTATGTTCCCTGTTTCTCTGGGCTCAGAGGGGACACCTCCGAGCAGCTGTGTTTGTGCGCCGCCTTCTGTGCACAGCCACTGGTCTCGGTTTCAAAATGGGTTATGGCAAAGTTGATGTGACAGGTGTCCCAGCCAAGGGATCAGTCTCCTGGAGCATTTCTCCATGGGGCACAAGCGGAAATGTTCTGGAAAAGCTCTTCACTCTTTACTGACGGTGTTTTGACTTGGGGGAAGACGCGCTCTTTCCCAGGCACTGAGCAATTAGCATGCCTGCCTTCTCATGTGCTGTGTGGCAGGCAGTTGGCTGGGTTTTCGCAATGCATGAGGAAGTTTTATTGCCAATACTTACATGTCTGATGCTTGTGTGTCTCTCAGATGTCAGCCACGGTGTCTGTCGAGCTGTACAGACGTATTTCAGCACACACATGAGCCCTGAGCGTTTTGACAGCTTTGCTCATAGTTCCTTGGCAGTCATGTGCTCACTGTTCTGAGTGAGGATCCGCAAAAAGCAGGTGATAGAGAGGGCGATGATGCCCCAGCCTCTTGTCCTCTCTCATGTCAGCCATGAGTGTCCTCACAGCTGGAGCCCAGAGGCAATATTTCTAAGGAGATGCACAACAGGTGTTGAAAGCTTCCTGTGTGCCAGCAGCAATGGGGAGATCTGCAAGGTGGTTAACAAGCATCATCTTTGCTCTTGTTTTCTTAGATCTCCTTGGTAACAGGCTGGAGAGCGAGGGGGACAGCCTTCTGCAGACACAGGCCTGTCTCTGTTACATCTGTGCCGGCAACGTGGAAAAGCTTGTTGCTTGCTGGACCAAAGCTCAGGAGGGAAACAGCCCCTTGTCTCTTCAGGTTGGTAATGCTGTGAGGAAAGAGGTTGGAAGTAACAGACGGGGATCCTGTGGTGCTTAAATCAAATAACCTGTGTAGAGTTTTGATGAAGATAGCTGCCTATCTATCAAGATGCAAAACTTTTATTTCTGGAATGGGTGGTTTTAGTAGAAACGACAAGTATATGTGGTATCAGGAATTACTTGGTGAAACACAATGGCTCTGCTCTCTTCTTTGTGGGGTCGGGCTAATACACTTTCTGTATAAGAGGCCCGTGGGAAGTCTTAGGGCCTAGAGAGCGTTTGTGAAGAAGTGACTTGGAATGGTCACATCTTCTGCAAGTGGTGTGTACTTGTACGTTTTTGCTTCTGGGGTAGATGGCTTAAATATTAAGGGGGAGAAATCTAATAAATATGATTGAAATGTAGAGAAAAACTGTAGGAGGGATGTCATGAACGTTGTCTCTAGGGGTTTGCATACACGAGGTTTGGTTTCCAGCAGTGAAATACATCACATATAGCAAATATCTTGGGGGAATAGGAGGATTGATGACAGTGAAATGAAGCAATTTATTTTATAGTTTTTAATTTTTTTAATTTAAATTTTAATTTATTTTATAGTGTAATCTTAGTTTCTTCCATCTGTTCAGGGCCTTTGAAGGACAAGTTTTAGAAAGTACTCAAAGTAATGCCACCTGATCATGCTGTCATTCTCTATCTTTAGAAAATTCAAGGGAGTGGAGTAATTTGGATATTACTTCATTTTTTTCTCCCCACTTGCAAACTGAAATGTTCTTACCCATCTCTTGAGTGTGGTGGCCTTGTTAGACTTGACTTAGATGTGAATTCACATTTTGACTCCATTGTTTTGCTCTCTCAGTAATATCAAAACATAAGTCATAATTGGTGTGCTTGTTAACTACGGTAAGAAATGGCTGAAAGTCCTAGAGGATGGTGGGTTTTGTGATAATTTTTTTACTTGCCTTTATTGAAGTACTGATTCGTTAGGAAAAATGCAAGGCTATTACTGAATAGTCAGTCAACGCTCCTTATTAGCAAAGTATTTTTGAAATCCTTTGTGGTGCACTCTTTTAAATCTGCCGTTAGATTTGAATGATGGCAAATGAATATTTGCAGTACCTTGCAATATAATGTAGTTAGAGGAAGAAAATAGGAGAAGATGAGGAAACTACCAGGAACATGTTTCTGTAACTGAGCGCTAGGTAGAATCCCAGCCCAGCTCTGGTATTTGGGGATGTACAGGGAAGGCAAGACAGGGAGCATTCCTGGTGAATACTGGGAAAACCATCCTCACAGTAACAGCCAGAAAGCCACAGACAAGTCTCCTAGTGCAAGTGTTAGATGCTTTTGATTCAGGTGGTTAAGAACTGACTTAGTCAAATGCTGCAAGCAGATAAAAAGAGCCCCATCTTGAATAGCCCTACTCTGATAGTGGTGATGGGCGTGAAGCTTTCCATCCAGGCTCGCTGCTCTCACCAGAAGTTTTTACAAAAGAATATTCTTTTGGTGCACGTGCTCAATGCTGCTAGGGCCCTGAGATCCTGTTTAATAATCTTATTCTTTCGGCATTGAGATGTAGCTGACACAGCTGTGCCATTTGAAGGCACTTGGTGCACAGTTGCTGTTTGCTGTTGTTGTCCCACATTGTGCACAAGGGTGTCCGTCCAGCAAACCTGCACTTGGCCTGGGCTTCTCATTGGGTGAGAAGGATCCTGTAAGACTGCTGAGGAACGGGTTGGCTCTTGTTTTCATTTCTTATTTCCTTTGTCCTGACCTCCTAGGATTTAATAGAGAAAGTTGTGATCCTGCGCAAGGCTGTGCAGCTCACCCAGGCTGTGGACCCGAATGCTGTGGGGGCCCTTCTGGCTGAGAAGATGAGCCAGTACGCCAACCTCCTGGCTGCCCAGGGCAGCATTGCTGCAGCTCTGACCTTCCTGCCCGCCAGCACCACCCAGGTATGTGGCCTCTGGGCTTCTTGCTCCCCCCTCACTGTTAACAGGCACACTTGGAGCAAGCAAAGATCTCTGTGTAGTTCAGTGTTCACCTGCAGAACTGCCTTTGGAAAATCTCCTCAGTGTGGTGGTCAGGCTGTTGACCTTGCTGAGCTGGCAGCATGGCCTTGTTCTTCTCCATCTTTATTTCTTAGCCTCATCCTTGCAGCCACTGTCTGCCAACAAGGCTGTTTTTGCTGGTACAGACCAGGCACATGTGTACCTCAGTACTTGCTTCTTTGCTTTCTTTCATTTTCCCCTCTTCCATCAGCTGGTATGAATACGCCGGCTGGCTTGGGAGCGAAGCAGCATGAGGTGGGAAGCAGGTGCAGGTTTCCCAGCGGCAGTAAGGCTGGCCCAGTAGCTGCCTTTCTCCTGCAGGAAAGATGGATTCCAGTCCAGTAAAGCAGAGCGGGCTTCTTAGAGGCAGCTCACTGGCATGTGCTCGGTGGGATGCACTGGGTGGTGGGCAGTGCAGTTAACCTTCTTTCCTTGTCCTCTGTCCGCAGCCAAACATCGTGCTGTTACGGGACAGGCTTTGCAGAGCCCAAGGGGAGCTGCCGGTGAGACAGGAGGCCGTCAAAGCACCGTATGACAGACAGCCCATGCCCAAAGGACGAGCTGGTGCTGCGGCAGGACAGATGCAAGGGCCGCAGGTCCCAGCACAGCAGTATTACCAACAGGTAATTGCTTTTTGGCAGTTGCTGCGAGACATCGTGCTTGGGTTCTGGAGCATGATGCAGAGGGCACTTTGTTTTCCGTTCTTGTGGGCCACGCTGGGGTTCTGAGATGCACCTTCCAAGCAACCTGGGCGGGAAATAGAGGTGCTGCTCTTCAATCAGTACGGATGCCTGATTTATTCCTCATCTGGAAATATCCCTCACACCTTGTCAAGTAGCCTGGGTTTGAACACGAGTTTGAAAAGCCCTCCTGACCATGCTGAAGGGGAGTGTAGGTAGCATGGGCAGCAGGGGGGATGGTAGCAAGCCTGGGCTTGAGCATCAACTGTGCCGGGAGACAGACCAGGTGAGTATGGGACTGTGGGGGCTGGGAGCTGTGCCGGGGTGAGGAGGAGGACTGGGGAGGCAGGTGCCCTGGATTTACCTGCAGGCTGAGGATGGCGCTCATCAGACCCAGAGGCGGGATGCCGGCCACAGCTTTTTGCTGAGTGGAGTTGCACTCACGGCGTGGCTCTTGGCCATGTGCAGGCACAGGCGTGTTGCCCAGTGCTGCGCTTGGGGCACAGAAAAATGGGGGCAGGATGGGAGAACGGCTGGGACAAGGTGGGGAGGTGGGCTTTGTTCTCTCCCTCTTAATGACTGCGGGTGCCTTTGCCTTCTCTTGAGGGCATTAACAAGGCAGCCTTCTGAAGGGACAAAGCCTTCATCCCGTTTGTACAGCGTTACCTTGCTAACACACTTGTGTCTGATGTTAAATGCATTGCTGCTAATGATGAACTCAGCTGTTCTGTGCTGCCTGTCTGACCTCCCTTCTTGTAACCAATGAGCTGCAATGAGAAGTGATGCTACGCTTCCCTTTTGGCTGTGGAAAACAGCACCTTGCCTCTAGATGGCATGAGCTTAGCAATGCTTTTCGCAACACAGTCCCCCATTTCTCCTCCTGTCTCCCAAATGCCTCAAGCTATTATTTAAGAAAGCTGAGCACATGATTAAAAGCCTGCAAGTATCACAGGCCCTGGAGCACACTGAGGGATTTGCCCCCTGTGCTCTTGGCTTTGTGCTCAGCAGGAGCTACAGGAGGGGCTTGCAGCAGACAGAGTCAGGTCCAAAAGGTGCCCAGTGATATGTTGGTGAACCAGAATGGAAACGAATTACATACTTCAGCCTTACTATCTTTTGGTTGATTTTTTTTCCCTTTTAAGCAAGTGGGTATATTTGACTTGCAGAAAACAGACTGCACAATCAGTAAGATTGTAAAGTAGGTATGTTTATTCAGCGCTGGGCGGCACAGGGGGTAGTCCCACCAAAGCCGTGCGCGCCTGACGCAGCCATTTGGCATGGGTACATGCAGCAAAGAGTTACATATGCATGAAGTTTCACCATGAGCCTATACATATTCATAACCTGTCCCCGCTTCGTATTATGATTAGTTCCAAGGAGTCGTTTCCATAAACTCCTCCCATCTGCGCTTGCGCAGTATATCCTCGTGGTGGTCGTCAGGGGGAGGAAGATTGACTCTTCCTCGTCACCGCTAGCTGACCTCTTGTCTTTGTGCAGACTCGGCTGCTCGTTGGCTCTTGTCCACCCGCAGGACCAGCTTCTGCCACTTTCTTAAGACAGGCTCACACTCTTACTAGGAGGCTCCCCTTGGTAAGGGGCCCAAGGCTTCTTGCTTGAGTCAGTTTGCACAATGCACCGTAGTTAGCAAAGACACGAAGCAGCGTCCTAGTGTAATGCCGTCAGCGCTGTCTCTGCTGGGTAAGATTCTTCTAACTCCCTCTCATACTGGCTTCTTCCAGCTTGAGGCGGCATTTCTGCAATTGTTGTCCCCAACAGCAACGTATCGTTAAACTTCCATTTCCTTTTGGCATAGGATTTCACACCGCTTTTTGTCTTTTTTGCAAATAAAAATGCACAAATGATGGAGGGTGGACAAATCTTTTAGATAACTCCAGGGTTAAAAGCCTGATGCAGCGGATGGCGGCGTTGGCCTCGGCACTGCGCAGGGTTAGAGTAGGATGCACCGAAGCTGTTGGAGCTTCCCTTCTGCCTGCGCTCGGGGAGAAGCAGTTAGCGTTCAGATGTTTGTCTGCGCCTGTGCAAGAGCTTAGTTTCAGATTTTAACTTCTTTAATGCATCAGAAGCTCAAATTAAATGCTTTGTGTGAAGCAGTACGTTTGAATTTAACAAAGGGCTTGTGATTTCCAGCTGTGGTCAGTGATGCTCAGTGCCATGCAGTGGCCTGACGAGAGCTTCTGCGACAGGAATACATGATAAAAAGGGCTTAGCAGCAGTCGTGTTGTGGGCAAACCCAGCTTCGCTGGCACGTGTAACACTGCACTCGCTCCACAGCCTTTTGTAGCTTCCTCTTCACTGTGCTTCGTCTTCACTCTGTGATTCACTTTGGCTCCAGCGCACGGTGATTTCAGCAGTCTTGAATGCACTTTTTCTCCTTCCTGTGTGATTTTTTTTGGCTGTGTTGGAAGCGCCAGCATGCAAACCTTTCTCTGTTGCATCTCGGTTTGTGAAACCCGTCAGACCTTCTTAATGTTTTGTTTCCCATGATTGGTATTTCTTTGTTCGATTCAGGTTAGAATTGCCCCTACTGTCACTACCTGGAGTAACAAAACTCCCACTGCCCTTCCCAGCCATCCTCCTGCAGGATGTCCCTCTGACACACAGGTATAACCTTCATTATTCCTCTCTGAGCCCCCGCTCCACCCCGCAAGTCCCCCGGTGCAGGCTGTGTGCCTGACGCAGTCTGGCGCGGTAGCGGAAGGAGCAGCAGCTTTCACTGTACTCAGGTTTTGCTCCTCTGCATCCTCTGTTAGACATTTTTGTTTAAAAAAAAAAATTATTTTTTCACCTTCACCCAGGTGAGTGGCTCTGGCAAGCCTCACATGGTAGCTCAGGGTGATCTGAGTCCAGTCCTTGCCCCGCCCTGGGATATTTCAAGTGTGACAAGGTGTTTTTTCTCCCTCCTCTTTCCTGCGACGCATCGGAGTTAACGTTAAAGTCCCTCAGTCGAAAGCTGTGGATGGCAGGGCTCTCAGACGCGCTGAGCAATAGGCAGTGCTGGCGAGGAGCTGTTCCTCGAGCAGGAGGCTGCGTGCTCCTCTGCCGCTGCTGAAGTCGCGCTGCACGTGCAGGCTGTGCTTTCAGTGTCACGCAAGCGTTGGCCCCTGTGCCGGTGGCTTTTCAGGGAAGGTGGCTTCAGGCCTCTGAACTGTGAACTGATGATTTCGTGATGGTTCTGCTTCGGCACTGCTGACCGTCACTGACTAAACCCTGCCTCCCCCCACCCTTTTCCCTGCGCTCTCGTTTCACAGGGAGACAACCCGCCTCCTCCAGGATTCATCCTGCCGGCAGCGACCCCCAGCGCGCCGCAGCCAGCCGCGTCCTCAGCCTACAGCATGTACTCGCAAGCAGGGGCCCGGGCCGCCTACCCGCAGAGTGAGTAGCTGCAGCTTCCCCTCTCCCTCCCACCCGGCTGCACTGGCCAGGTGATCATGGGGGACGTCCCTGGGAACAGCCAGCCCCCTCCTTGGCACTGGGAGGGTTTAGACCAAGCCAGTGCGATGCTCTTTGGCAAGAATCTCCTGAGATGGCCTTAAGAGATGAGTGGAGAAGAGGTGGTGAGGCTGAAGAGCCGTGGGGCCCCCAGTGAAAGGCTGTGAGCTTGCACTGGCTCCCCGAGGATGTGGTTCACTTCCTGGGCATAGGCTTGCCATTGATGCAAACCCTTCCAAGAGGCACCGTGGGGACTGCAGCGGTCCAGAACCCTGCTGGGCAGCGTGGTGGCTCAGGGGGGAGGAGGGGGCTCCCTGCAGCCGAGGCCATCCTCTGCCCTGGCTCCCAGTGTGAGGCTGAGGCTGGGAGCGGTTCTCAGCGGGCAGGCAGTGCTGAGAGCACCAGGCTTTGGTCTGAGGGGGGAAGGGGCAGGAAGCAGAGAAGACATGCCCCTTTGTCCTGAACTACTGACTGAATCTCTTCTTTTCTCCGTTTGTAGCATATCAGGCCACACAGCAGTACTCTTTCGGAACGGGGGGAGCAGCTCTCTATCAGCCTCAGCAGCCTCTCTCTGCCCCTGCTTCAGCCTCTTACCCGAACCCTGCCACTAACACCACCCCTCCCTACCTGCCCTCTGCCCCTGCCCACCCTGCACCCGCCCCTCTGTACCCGGGGCAGCCTCAGCCCTCCCCCACCGGCCCTAACCCTGCCACTTCCTTCCCCCTCCCTCCTTCTGGTGCATCCTTTCAGCATGGCAGGCCAGGACTTCCAGCAACTTCTGTGGCTTATGCATTGCCTACTGGACCAACAGGTACTCTGCCTGCAGCCAGTGACCTTCCTGCATCCCAGAGAACAGGTCTGCGCTTGGACGGGGGGCAGCCGGGGAGGGGGCGGGTTTGTTAGCTCGGTAACTCACACACCTGTGCGCACGTTGCCTTGTGAATGCTCTGTACCAAGTTGGCTTGTGCCAGTTGAAAGCATTTCTAAACCACGTGTCATCCTCTCTGCGCATCGTGTCGCTGCAGCCAGTGCTTCCTGACCCGGCTGGGTCTGTCCTGTGCCAGCGAGACCTCCCTGCCTGCGCACAGCTTGCGTCCGGCCCAGGACACGGTGCTCCAGCATCGTCTCCTTCGGAGGCTGCCGCATCCAGCGGATGGATGGTGGTGCAGCATTCGTCTCCTGAGGCTGGCACCAAAACCTGCCACCTGCTGAGCGAAAGGGAGGAGTGAGCGAGGCCTCATAACTGCTGCACAGCAAGTCCCAGTTGTTCTCGCAGAACACTTCTGCGAATGGAGTTGGTCAGCTTGTCCCTGTTTGTGAGCAGCAGGACAAGCCCAGGACTGGCAGCGTGTTTAATTCAGATGGCATTTCCTGTGGCACCAGCTCACTTTTTTTTTCTCCCTAGCCACTTAGCACGATGGGGTTTACTGTAGCCGTCAATGCCTTAAAAGATAATCAGAAGTGATTTAGAAATGCTTTTGCATGGCCTCTTTCCCAAATGTTAATCAGAAGCAGGTGTGCGTGGCTGGCCCTGAGAGCATGTTTGAGCACACACCAAGGTGAGGAGCGATGTCTCCTGGCGGCCCTCGGGACTGCCGGAATGTATTTGTGCTTGCTGCGGGACACTGACCTTGCTGAGTTTAACAAATCTGTCTCTTGGCTGGCAGCCCTGTAAAAAAAAAAAAAAATTGGGCCTTGCAGGAAACGTGCTTCACATCCAGGGGTCCAGCGGGAGAGCCAAGGACCAGGCCTAGGAGCAGAGGGGGTGTTAGGCAGGGTCTGAGGGATGCTTCGGGGACGCTGACTGCCTGCCCTAAGGACCCCGCTGTGACTCCCTGTCGTTGGGCTGACGCAGTGCAGAAGAGGCATCTTGCCTTGGTGTTGGCGCAGACCTGTGAGTAGGTGCTGCTGGAGGCTGCGAGCACACCTTGAGCACACTGCCTTCGCTCGCAGGCACGTGTTTTTGGCAGAAATGGCCTTGTGCTCCAGTAAGAAACACAAAGGAGCGCAGTGGGGTGGCCTTCGGGGCTGCGAGGCAGGGAGAGAGGCCTTGTCCCTCCATCCTGCAGCCACGCTTGGTGTCCTCGCTGTTACCCTTGCAGATACCCTGCTGGGACCTCCCTTGGCCCTTCGCTATGGGACAAGTCAGACTTGAATCTCGAAGCCGGAGGGATTAATGAAAATGTAGAGGAAGGGTTGTTGGAAAGAGTTGTCCTGGGCCTGAGGGCTGGAGCAGCACATGATAATGCAGACAGTGTTGCTTCTGCACCCCCAAATAGATGCAGGGAGCAAGAAAACAGTTTGTTCTTACCCGTTTTACTACTGTGCTGGCGTCGCTGGCAGGCACGTTGGAGGTGGTCGCTCACGAGGTTGGTGGCGTTAGCATGCGGTGCTGCAGCCCGTGGTGCACACTCAGCAGGGGAGGCTCTCTGCTTTCCCAGCACCAGAAACAATGGGCAGCAAGGGTGACCCCGGCCCATTTGTAACACCCTTGTGCAGTTCCCAGGCTGCGGTCTCACACAGCTGTCCTCGGCCACTTCAATTAGAAGGGAAGTTGAAGTACTCATGGCCAGCGGTGCCTTGCCGTGTTCCCTTCCAAGCCGAAGAGCTGGCTGCTGAGCTTTTTGTACATTGTTCTGAGAAACCGCCAGCGCTGTTTGCATTTCTCCCCGTAGCTGTGGTGAGAAGGCAGCCGGCACGAGGTGCCAGGCCCTCAGGAGCCCGGTCAGACTGTGATTTCCAGGGCTGTGTGGCAGGGGTGGGCTTCAGGGCACTGCGACGTGTGCCGGGACCGGGCTGCTGGCACGCAGCCGCTGCCTGCAGCTAGGGAGCTGTCGAGAAGGTAGAGGTATCCAGCAAGCACACTCTGCTTCTCGTTTATGCATTACTCCTTTCAAAAACACAGAAATAGGAAGGGGGGGAAAAAACCTTGCTGTGTAAATGCTGCAATTAGTGTGTCTAGGCTTTATATGCTTCACCAGCAGCACGTCTTCCAGAAACGCAACGCTGCTCAGGGCAAGGTGCCTCGGTGTGAGATCCCCCAGAACTGCAGCAATGAATCCTAGCTGTAGCTCTGTCTGTTGTGATGCAAAGCATGTAGCTGCGCTGATCGTGGCTTTGGAGTGCTGTGCTTCTGGGTTTTGTGGTGGTCTGGTACAGGAACATCAGGTTTCACTTTGCAAATGCGATTCATTAAGGGTTGGCGGGGAGAATGATCTGAAATTCAGTCTTGAATAGCACCCAGCCTGTGAACTGGGTTGGGTTTAGGGATGCACTTAAAAATAAGCAGTTCTATTAAGATCTCAGATTTTTTGCAAGTGTATACAGCCTTAGTATGTCAAGCCACACTTAGAGCTCCAGCCAGCAGCTAAGCCCATCTGTTTTCATTTTCAGCATCTCTCTTTGAACCTGCTTTGAAGGGAGTTGTAGTTTTCAGAGTCTTGAGTCTTGTTTTGTATTGTGAGCTAAGGGACATGTCTGCAGCAGAGCTACAAGCACATCATGCCAACATCAGGGACAAGAATTGTTACATCCTGGTGTTTCTCTTCTCTCTGAAATTATGACCAATGTGCTGGCTCTGTGGTGCCGTCTGGGTCTGTTGCTTGGCCAGCAGGCGGAGCATCTTTTCTCACAGGTGTAGGGCTCCTGCATCTCCAAGGTTCAGATGAGAGCCTTGGCTCAGGAAAATAGGTGACATCCGCCTTGAAGTCAAACCCTCAGAACATCTCCTGAGAAACTTTCTGCAATGGTAAAATGATGGTGAGGAGATGGTTGCGAAGAGTAATGGTCTGTCAGTCGTGCTGGCCTGCAGGAACAGAAAATGAGAACATGGGAACAGATAAAGAAGCGGGCCAGGACTCCGACTTCTCTTAGAAGTGACTAGAAACACTGTTTTACTGCATGGCGAGAGGAAGGGATTTGGGTTTGGGGTAGACAGACAAAAGCAATTCCACAGGCTGGGTCGGTCAAATGACCCCTGTCTCGCAACTGACATTTGAATTAAGTTAGGCATTTTTCTCCTGACTTCTCATCTTATTGAAACTAAATCGCTAACTTAAAATTACAGGCAGATTGTCTTTCTAGTTTTTGAAGAAAAACTCTTTTTTTGGTTCTCTTTGCGTTTTATCTGCAGAAAACCTACCAGCTCAAGACCAGGCCTCTCCCCTGGCAGGTGAACTAGGTACCTCTTCGGCTGAAAATGATTACAGCCACTGCGTGAAATTAATTGAACAAGCATCAATAACGCATACGTTGCTCAGAGAACATTAAGTGCAATGCTGTTTGCCAATTACAATTTAATCAAATCAAGCTTTAATTCCTTAATTAAAACCAATAACAACATATCTGGAGTTTTTAACCACAGAATCAAATGCTGTTTTGCCTTTTATTTTTTTAAAAGCAAATTAATCCAGGAAATTAATAGCAGACTGGGAGGTTTTCTTAATGTGCTAGCACTATCAGCACTGCAGAAGTTAGACTTCCTATATCAGAAATACCCTGGGAAGGGATTTTGGTGACAGAGAGGTGAAGAGCCCCAGGGACACCGGTACTGCCTTTGGTTCACAAGAAACCAGATGTGAAAGGGGGTTTAATTTGCTTTTCATTTTCCCCACCAACGTGCTCTGGATGTGAAACTTGTTCAACAAAAGCACGGGAGAAAATGAAATTTCAGATCACTTGAACGAATTCTGCAGTGGTGTTATGTTGGGCTGCCTGAGGTGAATTGATCATTTGCTAAGTGAAAAACGCTGTGGTGAAAAAGTCCATTGGGCAAGGGTTTGGCTTGGGCTTTTAGGGGCTTTGTGCAATAAATCCTGATGGCTTGTCGAGCCCACGGTAAAGCTGGCAGAAAATGCTGTGGTCCCGATGACACGTGCTCTGCGCTGAGACGGGACCCATGCCTAATGCTGAGCGTGCTGTGCTTGAGGAGCAAAAGGTTTGGTACAGAACACCGCCTCGGCCAAGGACTGAATCTGCTCAGACGTCCTCCATTCTGCAGCTCAAAACAAGTTGTCCTTGTTGGACCAGGCTAGATTTGGTCGCCTTGATCCAGCAGCTCTGCTCTGCTTGCAGGGCGCAGAGCACCCATAAACCTGCGGTCACTGGCAGGGGAAACCTGGCTTCATGGCTCCGTGTGTCTCCACGGTGATCTGGGCTGGAAATGTTTAAGGCTCCCCTTGCCTCGTCCGCCTGTAATTACCGTGTTGTGTTGCTGGGGAACACGTATGACAAAAAGTACTGATGACTGTGTCATATGGTAGGAGAAACCTTCGCAGGTAACCGTCAAGTTGTCCTGACGCAGGCGGTCTGTGTAGCAGAGCTGTGTTGGGGCCGTGGTAGGCAACTGCCTGCCTTTTTGCAGGGTCCGTCTGTTTAAAGCAGTTATCTGGCAAGAGATGCGCTATTTAAAAAAGAGCCTCTGCTGGTAGAGCTGTGGCAGGGAGCCAGCCTGGCTGGGCTCGGAGGCAGCACCGTCTCTGAGGTACTTACGGTCTCTGTTTTCTTTCTGTCCCAGGGCCTCAGAACGGCTGGAACGACCCTCCTGCCCTGAACAGGGCTGCGAAGAAGAAAAAGGTATTCAGTCTGGGAGGTCCTGCCTCCAAACCACTGAGTGCTGACCATTCCAAAAGCTGTAATGTAACCTGCTCTTGGGAAGCTTGTTGGCAGGAGAAGAAAAAAGAAGGGTTAGCTGCAAACAAAAGCCCCACCTTGTGAACAGAACACAGCCTTCATGCGTTTGCACTATGCGGTATCTCTCTCAGAATGGTTAGGCCTCTGGGGACAGTGATTTTGTGCTAGAGCTGTTGTTAATAGCAGCACTGATTCTGGTTTGAATGAAGAGAATACCTTGGACTGTGTTCATTGCCGTAAAGCAGATGAGTTTTTCCAGAGATGATACTTACGCGAAATGCTGAGGCTGCGCAAATTGTTATAGATTACTGATGATGCTGGAGCTGAAAGAAATTTATCCTGATTAAGGGGTGGACCCTGAGAGATCTGCTAAAAGTAAGATATTTTTGTGGTACAGACAATGTAGTTCTGTAAAAACAGTTCAGATTGTAGCAGGACAAAATAACTGGGGATGCCTGGCATAGAGCAGAGTGAGCCTTTTCATCCCCTGGTGCTGCGTTCGTCTTGCCTGTCTCCCCAGCAGTTAGCGTCACTTGCAGGTGCTTTTGGGAAGCAAGGCAGTCGAGTATGTGAAGTGTTTGTCGCAAGGAAAAAAAGCTGGAGCAGGCAAGATAAGGTCTGTGCCAAGGCGAGGGCAGAAGTCCCCTGTGAGCCTGGGGCTTTGGTCTCTGCAGCTGGTCTTGAAGCTGTGGAGGACAGACCAGGGGTGCTTTGAGTGCTCCTGGCTGCTCCAGTGCTGGGACGTGTCCTACAGGCAGCGTGCTGCCTCTCAGGCCTTCAGTTCTTGGGTAGGAGGTGAAGAGTTGTCAGGGAGAACAGCTGCCAGACCTGAGGGCTTGAGAAAAATCCTTCTGCAAACGGGGCCTTTGATACCGCTGTGTGCGCATCATGGCCACAGTTTCTGCCACAGCCAGGGCTTGGGGGTCAGCTCCCCTCCTAAGGAGGAACTGTGTTTAGTCCCATTGCCCAGGTGAGTGCTGAGCAAACCTGTCTGGAGTGTTCGTACGCTTGTTCTGCTCATGTCCGCTGCGTGAGGTAGAGAGGCCATTACAAAGTGACACTCTGCATGGGCTATTGTAAAGAAGCGGGGCTGTCTCACATTTCATCCAACAGAATAATGTGCAACTGTTTTTTCTCCATAGCTAAGGATTTACTATTTTGCTTTCTAGATTTTACCATTGTGATTCACCGCATTTATAAGCGGTGTTGATGCAGTAACGGGCACATGTTCCTTGCTGTCCCAAGCCACCGCATTAGTTCTGGCAGCATTCCTTCAGGGTCGCGCTCAGTGTTCTGTAATAGGTCGTTTTCTCTCTGCACACCCAAAGAAACATGCTTATAGGCATGGGAGCTCTCCGTTTCATTTGGATTCCCATGCGATTTGTAGCAGAATCTTGCAGCTCATTTTCTGCTCTCTTCTCTCTACCAAATGTTTCCAAAATACCCACAAGTAAAGACAGGCTGATGCTCAGGGACAAATCTGAACTGCGCTCATAACCTGTCCCAGTGAAAACCTGTTTGCCAGAAGCTTGAAAGCCTTTCAGAAGCTTTACGGGTGTGTAGCTAGCCGTGACCTACGTACTGCATGGGCAGAAAAATAGTCCTGAAATCAAGACATAAAAATCTAAATGTAATGACCACTGGTAAGAACGGATATAGGTGTAGGTGGTTCTTTGCGTGCGGCTGCCACCAGAGGAAGGGGTTTGTTTAGCCCGCTCAAAACCCTGTGTCGCCATCGGTGCGGGGTATCACCCTGTACCGCAGGGGTCAGCTCTCCACCAGGTGCTGGGGTGGGGAAGCCGGTGGGAGCTGGATGCCGTGCTCTGCCACCAGCAGTGCTGACGCTGTTCCTTCTCCCCCAGGTCCCCGATAACTTCATGCCCCCGGTCCCCATCACGTCCCCCATCATGGCCCCCCTGGCAGACCCGCAGTCTCAGATGCAGCAGGCTCCGGCACCGCCCGCGGGCGCTCCCAGCTTCCAGGCTCCGCACCTCCCCGCGGGGCAGCCGGCGCTGCAGGGCCCCTACCCGCCTGCCCCCCAGCCCCTGGGGCCGTGCATCGTTCCTCCCGCTGTCTCCAAACCCAGCACCGAGGGAGCTCCGGGGGCCCCGATTGGCAACACCATCCAGGTAACGTGACCCCGCTGTTGGGCGGTGGGGGGTGTGGGCGTCAGCAGAGCCCTGGGGATGGGAGACTTGCTGTATTTCAGACGTGCTCTGCAGAGTTCTTAAGCGCTGGTTGTGTGCCTTGATAGCCTTTGGCTCCTGTAGTCTACACCTCGCTGCTCTCTTTGCAGTTAACTCCCTAGTAACATGGAGTAACGAGCTCTTTCCTTTGCAACTGCACTGCTCTCCAGAGGGAGTGGCAGCAGATGCTGGTCATGTCACCTCCACGCACCCGCAGGGAAGAGGTGGAAGTTGGGCCGAGCTGGCTAGTAGTGCGACTGGGTTTAGTTAAAAAGGACATGTGGTAGCAGAGTGACCTGGGAAGCCTGACTTGCTCTGTTTCTTAGCACGTGCAGGCACTGCCAACAGAGAAGATAACCAAGAAGCCCATCCCTGAGGAGCACCTCATTCTGAAGACCACGTTTGAAGCTCTTATCCAGCGGTGCCTGCTGTCTGCCTCTGATCCAGTAAGTCCAGTGTTCGCAGTGTCCCTGTGTTGAGCAGCATGCGCTGGTAGCTTCAGCTAGGCTGGCCATCACAGCCCATCACCCCGCTGCTTTGAGCAGCCACAAGCAGTGCGCAGAAAAGCCACATACCAATGGCATGTGGGAATCTGGGGGCAGAGCCCAGCCCTGCTGACAGCCCAGCTGCCCAAGCAGCTTCGCTGTGGTTTCTTGTTGTCCTCAGCATGGGCAGGGCACCGTGGTGCTGTTCACCGTTGCTGATAACCCCCTGCAGATCCCCCTGCTGCAGGAAACAACGGGTAGCTGAGGAGTGGAAGGTTATGAGCTGTAACACAGCCACTGGAGCTGGACAGGAAAAACATATCCTGTGGCAGTCGGTTCGTTCTGAGCAAGCCATCCATCTCCGAGCTTCTCACTTACCTTCAGTGGTCAGTGAAGAACACACGGCCCCACGGCCCAGATGCTGACGGTTCACCTCGCGCCTGCTGCGTGCTGAAAGGTGGATGATGAAGGCTGGGGGCGTCAGGAGGGTCCTCCATGTGCTCAGTCAGCAGCCCAGACTCACTCTTCCGTGCTACCGGGAGCTGAGCTGTCAGAGAGCTCTGTGGCTGTGGGAGTATATTGGGCATTCGATGCCACTCACATTAGGTCTGCTGGACCATTTCAGCTGGCTCTGTAGTTTTGACTTGGTGTTTGCAGGTACTTCTTTCCCCCTGGGTCTCAGTGCAACAGTTTCATGGTGGACTCACCTGATCCCTCCTTTGCAGGACTTTTTAGAGGCCATAAACCCTGCTTTGAATGCAGCCCATAAGGTTCAACAGCATTTGATTGCTCAAAATCCTGTTTTTAAAGGTTACCCTGTGGAACAGAGAGATAGAAGCCACATACTGCACAGAGCCCTCTGACCTTTTATTCCTTGAATGAGTCTTCTCTCTTCTCCTAGACGCACAACAAAGGCAAAAACATTCAGTTCACATCTGTACGCAGGGGTTGCTTTTCTGCTCTGCCAACACAATTTGCTTCCTTGCTTCTTGTTTGGCCTTCGTTCTTAGGCAGAGCACGCTCTCCTGGCACGTGGCGCTGGGAAACACTGCCCTGACTGTTCCCATCAGTTGCTGGCCCTCACGCAGGCACTGCTCAGTCACTGTATACCAAAGGGGAAAACGGGTACATGAAGAGCTTAGGGCTGGAATGGGACGCACAGAGTCAGGAGAACAAACAGCTTCAACTTGTGCCTAATTTCCTGTGGCCGGAGAGATGTCTTGCTGCATATGGAACACAATTTATTTTTCTTTTCCTTAGCCATTTGTAAAATCAAGCAAACTCGTGGATCTTTTCCCAGGTTTTGAAAGAAATTCAGGAAGGTCATGTATCCAAGGGCATTACACAGTCCAAAAGGCTGTTCCTTAGCTGTTCCTAGCATGTTCTTTCTGTGCGTGCCTCAGTCCCTTGACAGCATAGCCACTGCTGAGGGGACTTGCACAAGTGGCACGAGAGATCTGTGGCCTGTGTTCCTCCTCTACGCGCTTTGCCATCCAAGCAGCTTCCCCTAATTTCTGGCACAGCAGGCAGCTACCAGCCTGTCTTTACACCTGAGCTAGAGCATTCTCTGACTTCTGTTTTCTCTTTGCAATTACTTAACCCAGGGAAAATTTCCCAGTAGCCAGGCAAGGTGGCAGTACCCTAGATGAAGATGTATTGATGTGTGTACTGATGGAGGGGAAAGTTCCAGCATTTATGTGCAGTGATACCATTTCTGCTGCTGTTGACCTTCTACTTCTTTTTGCTCTTGTAATTGTAACCTGGATGACTTATTTCTGTTGTTTCTCGTTATTTGGGGCTATAATATTTTATTTCCGTAGCTGTTTGTATAAACGAGTGGATAAAAATGCATTTCTCTAGCAGTTGCAGTGGCACTCCATGTGCAATTTAATGGGATTATTTTAATATTCCTTTGTGGTAAAGCCATCCCAGAGACACCAATGGGTGGTTCGCTTTATCAGGGAAGCAGAAAGAATCTTTCATTAGGGTTAGGCTATTAGTTTTTCTGTTGACAGTGAAAACTTACAAACAAGTTTTTGGTTTTACTAGTCATATAATGAAAAATACAGCTAGAATTTGCTGTAAAAGATAATGGAATTGTGCATAGTCAGGCTTCGATGACTGCATGTGCCCTTAAGCTCTCCGTGACATCATGAGATATTTAGCTCCAGTAATATTTTTTCCAACTGTTAGAGTGCTTTGCCAGTGAACCATAACACAGTGCTCCTGCTGCAACTCGGGCTTTTGTCACTTGGCACACCAGCTGTATCTGCGGGTTTTGCAGGTGTCCCTTGGGATGTACCTGTAGAGCTTCCTGTACCTGATAGGTAATGAGAACAGCTGCAGGTAGAGAGCTACGGTCATATCATCTGGTCTTTCCTAGCAAAACCAGGGGAGAAAATTATAGAGAAGAGTTAAAATTATGTGTTAACAAAATGTTTTCAGCCAAGGAATTTGATGGGTTACATGGACTTCTTTGCAGTGGAATCAGCTCAGAATGGTGTCCTTACTGTTGCTAGTTTTTAATGTGTTTTTCTTTTGCAGCAAACCAAAAGAAAACTAGATGATGCGAATAAACGCCTTGAATGTCTATACGATAAACTTAGGGAACAGACAGTAAGTTTGTGTTTTGTGTGTGTTGGTTTGTTTGTTTTACCATTTCACCCTCCATCAGATACTGCAGGTTATGGCTAGGAATTGGCGTGGCCCCCTTTGCAGTATGTAGCCATTGACTGTTCGTTTCTGGAAGCGTGCTTCCGATGTGCCTGTGCAGACGTGGCAGTGCTGTGGGGTCACAGCCTTTATGGCCCTGTGCAGGGACTGAGGGCAGAGCCCCTTGCAGTAGGCCCTGGGTGAATGCGCCAGGAGGGTCCCAGTCCCCAGCTGGCAGAACCGGACAACAGAGCTCCCCCACTCCAGTAGGGAATGTGAGGTGCATGCCACCTGGAATCAAAAAAAAAAAAAGGTTGCAGACATCTGAGGTTCACAGATGTGATTGGAAGTCAGAAATTTGAATATCTGCTATATTTTCCAAAGGCTTCCAGAAGGTCTGTGGTAGAATAACACTGGCTTTATATCTCTCACTGCCTCTGTAGTGCTACCTTCTGCTTGAAGGCTGCTGTCGCACTTGCCAGCAGCTGTGCCCAGGACAGAGCACCTCCAAAGATTGCTATCCTTAAATCAAGGACCTAATTCCTGCACCTTCCTGAGGGCCAGAGATTGTGCTCAGGACTAAGTAGCACTGTTACTTTTTCAGGACTTAAGTTGTTTTAGCACTGTTACTTTTTCTCTGTGCTGAGCTGCCTTGTCTGGCTTCCTTACAGCTCTCTCCAACCATCATCAGCGGTTTGCACAACATTGTGAAGAGCATCGAAATCCGCAACTACATGGAAGGACTGAACATCCACACGCACATAGTCAGCACCAGTAACTTCAGCGAGACCTCGGCCTTCATGCCGGTTCTCAAAGTTGTCCTCACCCAGGCCAATAAGTTGGGTGTCTGAAGAAACCCTGCACTTGCAAAGCCTGTGCTGGAGGCTTATCCAAAGAAGTGCATTTCTACAGCAAACATGCAAGAAATGGACCAAGCGCTAGTCCTCACGGCGTGTTGCAGTAGAGCGCTGACAAATGGCATTACACTCTCCCTGCAGAATATTTTAGGCGGGCCTTGACGCCCTGGTGCTTTTCTTTTTATTTTAATCGTTTCCTCGTCCCTAATGATTGGCCTACAAATAGTGTATTTCATGGATGATACCCCATATTGTCAGTTTTTAGATGCATGTTATACTGCTAAACAGCGGCTTTTAATAACAGATGTATGTGTGAAAACAAAAAAAGATAGGTTGTGTATCAGACCCTAAAACAGATTCTTCCCCTGCACCCCACTGTTCCTTATCCACCAGATTAAAGAGTCTGATCCTATTATGAGTGTATTTGGTCTTTCATTTTATGAAGCTGCTTGCAAATCTGTTATAACACTTTACATGTTAAATAGCTTAATTTTGCGCAGTGGAAACTGAACAAAATAGAGGCTACTGTGATATTTTCAATAAACGTTAATTTATTAAAACGTGTCTTGATGAAGTGCAACTTGGAGAGCTTGAACCTGGATTACAGTGGGGCAGCTTTATCTTGCTTCAGAGATGCAAGGGTATGTTGATCTTGCATTGATCGTGAAAAAGCTCTGCTTAACGTTTACACTGAAGTGTTTACATTTCAAGGATGCTGAACACATCTGCGTGTATTTCTCAAAAGCTAAGGGCAGAAATAATGCAGAGGGGCTTAAGTCCACCTGTACGGTGAGGTGGATATTCCCTGTGTAAACAAGATGCCACTTGTTTCTTGCAGTCCCCTGCAAGTTTGCACGGCAAGTATGTGCTGTGCTGGGAAACTGCAGCCAAGCTTCTGCTGGCCGGTAACAAGAGCTGTGGGGTGGGTGTTGCAGCTCAGCTGCAGCTGGATTTAAGTTTTAAACATCTCAAACAAGTGTGCCATGTCTAGGAAGATCAGCTGGAGGAAGAAATTGTCCAGTTAGGAAGAAAAAAAAATAACAGGACTTGGCCTGTGCGAAACTGCTTCTCATTACAAATACCTGGAGTCTGTCCCTGTGGAAATCAGATTTGGCAGTGAAGATCGCAAGAAATATTACAAATAATGCAATTCACAGACAGTTTCTGTGACTTTAAACTGATAATGAGTTATAGATTTGTCAGGGACAACAGTCGCGTTCCTCTCACAGAATTGAGCTTAATCCTATTTCCTTCCCAGTATTTGCTGACCTCATAAGCTTTTATAACTGGGGAACATAAAGCATTGAACTGGAGTCCCTTTGTTTCGGGAGTGTAAAAAGCCATAGGACTAATTTTCTTCCCATTAATCAAAGTTATAGGTTTCAGCGTTACAAGTAGTTTGTGTTCTGCTCTTGGCATTCAGAGGGGCTTGAAGGTACCCTGCTTAATTTATCCATGCACTTAATAAATCTGGCCGCAGCAGGCTCCTGCGTTGGCTGAATCAAAAAGGTGAGGAATGGTAATGGTGCTGGAAACCAGCAACAGGGAAACACCACAGCTCCCCTCCTCTCAATGGGGAAAATGTTCACAGCACCGGTCCTGCTTCTGGTTGCTGGGACTGCGTCACCCAGGAGTGTTCGCGGCAGCTCCCTGCCCTGGTGAGATGTTGCAGCTCTGTGCTCCGCGTTGCCTCACCCAGGATCGCCTTCTGTGCAAACTCCAGGTGAAATGATGAGGCCCGGGTCGAGGGGAATGCAGGAGGAGAGGGGCTGCGTCGGGGTGGAGGTGTTGCCCAACTCTGTGGAGAAAGCAGAATTCAAAGGACTTTCTGCTGCAGGATCTTGGCTGCTGACGGGACTCGTGCACGGAGCTTCAGCATCAACGAGGGTCCTTGGAGGAAACTGGCCAGAGGACTGCTGAACCCCGCACCCCAGTTCGAGGTTTAAAAGGGCCAGGCTCCTCCCAGACCTCTTAGGCTGTCCCATTTGGTTGATAGGTTAAATTGAGGAGCAAATCTTAAAAAAGAATAAATCCAAAGGGAGGTGGGAATACAAAGAACTCAGTATGGTGCAAAGCAGCTATCTGATGAACTGTTCTGTAGGGAAAAGGGAAGCAAAATGGGCAGCTTGGAAAGCTGCTGCCTGGAAATGGCCGGCAGAGAGGGAGGATGGGCTTGGTGGGGTGGGCACCGAAGGGACTGGTGGAGGGGCTGGGGCCTCGGGCTGCTCACACGCGGTCCCTGAGTGCCTTCAGGAGCAGACTCGGGCACGGAGGAACAAAGGTAAGCGGCATACAGACAGCGTGCAATTTCTACAGGAGGCTGCCTGCTTCATACGCAAACAGCTGGTGAAGAGAGTGGAGCACCGGTGGCAAAAGTGGGATGCGCTTGGGTAGATAACGTGGTTGTGGGCTTAGAAACACAACGCAAGCGCTGCTGTAAATCGGAGGGTTATTGCCTGGGAGTTAGAGCAGGAGGAGCTGAGAGGACCAGCTGGGAGCAGCGTGGTACGATGCGGCCTTGTAGAAGACAAGCTATGGTAACGGTATGGCTCAAAACCTCTCGGGCTTCCACCTGTGGGAAATGGGATGCCAAGTGACAGAGGCTCAGTGAGGCACGCAGCTGTTGGGGACTGAAGAGTTAGTTTAAGGGGAAGAGGGTAAATAAACTGCGTGTTCACCTGGTGAAGGAGAAGCATCAGAGCACGAGGCAACCTGAAAATGCAGAGGGCTACAAACACAGAGGCCAGCTGGAAGCTAGCGAGAGGTAAGAAGACTTAGAAGCAGTGAGAAGATACGGGCTGTGAGCTGCTGGGCCGTCCTCGCAAGCTCATGGCTAGAAAGCTGCACTGCCCTTTACAACACAGGAGTGGATGCAAAAATCTGCAGCTTCTCTTCCGAGAGCAGCTGAGAAGAACAGTAATTGTCCATCAGTTACGCTGCCGTCTG
Organism: Heteronetta atricapilla; assembly: GCA_011075105.1. NCBI lineage: Eukaryota > Metazoa > Chordata > Aves > Anseriformes > Anatidae > Heteronetta > Heteronetta atricapilla. The sequence continues at coordinate 64,087,073 of CM021734.1, read as the reverse complement.
TTTTACCTTCAAGGAATGCCAAGCAATTTGCCACCCATCTGATATCACACATGCAAATGGCCAGCTTGGTTTACAGAAGGCAGTGAAGCTGTGCCAATTTACACTGGTAGCAGGATTTGGCCCCAGATAGCCCAATTTTCATTTTACCTAGTGAGAATCGATTTATACTGTGGCATTAACACCGACCAGGCTACTTGTGGTTGCTGCGAGTAAAACTAAGAAGAGACAGAAGGAAAATCTAAGCGTGTCATGGGCAGGGGGTGTTGTCTGTCGGCCTCTGACAGCGGGCAGTTCCTCGCTGCCACGGCTGTCGCCGTCCCCACAGGACCCTTGGCAGGAGGCTGCAGTGAGGGCAGCCTTAGTGGAGCTTCTCCCACCACCGAGGCCACTGGACTGGAAGCCCAGGGTTTGGCACAAGCGTGCGTGCTGGCCCTAGGCGGGACACACAAGTAACGGAGCAGAACCCTTTTTCTGCCTGTAGACCTCTGTAATGGATTTATCTTGTTTTGGCTGGCAGGGGCCCAAGGTCAGCATTAGGCGTGAGTGCTGGGGATTGTCCTTTAATCTCTGCAGCACTTGCAGCCCCTGCAGTGTTTACATCAGGCTTGTTCTGTGTTGTGCCTTTCAGATAACATCGTTCCCCAGCATACAGATTGGGAATGTGGATTTGCGGAAGGGAGCACATGCCAGGCTGCCTGGGCTACCGAGAGAGAAGGAAAGGGGTCCCTACAGCGCTGCCGTAGCTGTTTCCCTCAGCACCCAGGAGGTGAGGGAGCACCTTTCGGAGGGCAGCTTGCCTGCGGCCAGGGCCAAACAGGCTGCTGCGGCTGGCTGGCTGCTCCTGCCTCCCCTGCGAACCTGATTACCATTCCCTTGAGCTTCAGAAGCGTGCCTCATTCCAAGCATTTCTCCAGGAGTGCCCCAGGACAGCGATCGTCGACCTTGCCCCTAGGTCTGCGACTGCCCCGTACCGTATGAAAGAGGCTTCTCAGGAACCTGCTGCCCTGCGGCACTGGAAGCATTTCAATATGTACATAGTGAACATATATTTCTCATCCCTCCAATGTCCTGGGCTTTGTTTCCTACTCTACCACTTGAGCCCTTAATTTGAAAAATGCTTTGTGGACACTGCTTAATTTTTTCACAACAAGAGAAAATGAAAAAAAAAAAAAAAATGAGGTCAATCTTGTCAATGTTTTAAATAGCAGAAATGTGCTGGTAGCAGGCAGCCGTAGCATTAAAATGACACTCACGGTGTCCCCACAAATCATCTGCCAACTTTCATTGTTGCTGTCCTCTTTCTTCTTTCCAGGCGGAGAATTCTAGAAGAATGTTTAAAATATATCAGAAACAATCTGGGGCTTAATTATATGCTCTCTGCTGATTCAGTTGCCTCAGGAGGTGTAGTTAGTAATTAATTAGCACAGCATGCTCATGTGCTTCATACCGGTATCGCTCACCAGGGTCCGTGTCCCTAGCCTTCGCCCCACAGGAGCCCGTGGCTCAGGAAGCCACTTTCGCTGGCTTTCTGTGGGGACCCGCAGTGACTCCATCACCAGGACAGGCACCCGCATGCCGCCATGGGGCCCAACACAACGCACGGGGGTTTCTCTTGCTGGGGAGGCTGGAGGATACGTGCACAGGGGCAGGAGGTGCCTGTGCTAACAGAGAGGAGCCAGCATCTTGCTCAGGTCAGCAGAAAGCAATTCAGCAGAAAGTCTGGCTGGGTTGCCAGCAAATGCAAGATGCCCAAAGGAGGGGAACGTTCTAACATGTCCCTCTGAACACCAGCCCCAGTTCTCATTTCCAGCGTGTGTGCAGCCACCACATATTTTCCACTAGGTGCAGCTGACAAAACCAGGCAATTCGTATCACAGATTTCTGAGTCACGCTCAGGCTACTTTGTTTTGTTTTGTGTTCTGTATTTCCTTTGCTTTTGAGAATATGAACCTGGGGCGTTTACAAAGAAAATCCCATTTCATCTGTGTTGCTTTGCTTGCAGCTATTTGGTTTTCTTCTTTAGGCGCTTCTGGCTCACAGAAATGACAGTCAGATTTGCAAAGTCTTTTCTTTGCATCTCCTGCTGTGAGCCACAGCTTAGCCTGGCAGTGCAGGTCTCTGTCTGCTCCACATGGCCCTAATGTCATGACCAAAGCAGCCTGGTAACTTTTTAAAAGCCAGGGGCTCCCAAATTGTGCTGCTGCTCACATTTACCGCAGCGATCAGGGGCTGACACCAAAGCTCTGCTGCTTGAGTGATGATTTCTGGGATCAGGGGAGCAGTGACGTGCTCCACTCACGCATCACAAGTGGTTTCCTGGTGTGTTTGCCTCTTGCCAGGGTGGCAGGACTGTTTGTGGTTGTTAGTTGCTGGCCTTCAGGAGCCACTACCCATCTGTGCAAGTGTGGAAGACTGACATCCCTCCTGAGCCCACCTCAGCTGGGTCAGGGCGAGTGCTTTCGCCTGGGTTCTCAGAGCTGTGCTCCCTGCATGCTGTACTCCCTTGGTGCCTGGTAGCGCTCCTGTTGTGCTCGCCCTGGGTCTCCATCACAGACGGATGGCACTGTACCCATCTGCATGTGGCGTGGGCAGGACCAGTGGTGCTGTTTACTCTCGGGAGCCTGAGGGTCTCCTGCTGCAGCACGGCAGCCAGCACTTAGGGGTTCTTTCTGCTCCCAGCTGCCAAGAGATGGAAAAATCATTGAACGGCTCGGTCATCCCTCCCGCCTGCCCAAGTCCTGACAGGATGTCACATCTCCTCTCACCTTCTCTACCCACAGCCCGATAAATGTCACCGCCCTGCTTGTGTCCCCTCACAACCCCCTGTCCCTCCTGGGGCTGGTAACTGTACCAGCGGCCGCTGGGAGCCCGGGGGGCAGGCGTTGGAGCCCTGAGGGAGGGAGCCTGTTGGGACCCTGAGGGGCAGACCCTGAAGGGTGGCTACTGGGACCCCGAGGGGCAGCTGTTGGCACCCTGAGGGGAGCCCGCTCGGACCACCCTGAGGGGCAGCCATTGTGCCCCTGACGGGCCCCTGATGGAGCTGCATGTGGAGACCGTCGGGACCTTCGGGGCTGACCGCTGGAGCCCTGAGGGAAGCCCACTGGGACCACCCTGAGGGGCACCGTTGGGACCCTGAGGGAGCCCTGAGGGGAGCCCGCTGCACCCCGAGCGGCGGCCGCTGGGCTCTCCCCCCTCAGCGCGGCGCCGGGCGGCGGCCATTGGCTGTCGCTATGCGGGGCCGGCTGCCGGCTCCTCCCGCCGCCCGCCCGCCCACCCCCCGCCGCGCGGTGCGGGAGAGCCGCGGAGCAGGGGCAGGAGAAGCCGGAGCAGGAGAAGCAGCAGCAGGAGGAGGAGGAGGAGAAGCAGGAGAAGCAGGAGGAGGAGGAGGAGGAGGCGGCGGCGGCGAGGAGCGGAGCGGAGCGGCCGCCCCGACGCGCCCCCCGGCCGCGCTGCGCGGTCTCCGCCGCCGCCGCCGCCGCCCCCCCCCGTGTCGCTGGGAGCGCGGCGGCGAGATGGCGGCGGGCGGCGGGCAGGCCATCGTGTGGCGCAACGTGGTGCTCATGGGGCTGCTGCACCTGGGCGCCGTCTACGCGCTCAGCCTGGTGCCGAGGGCGCAGCTCCTCACCCTGCTCTGGGGTGAGTCCGGCTGCCGGGGGCGGGGGGCGCCGGGGGCCGGGGGCTGCGCGGCGGGCCGCCTCCCCCGGCCGCTTTTGTTCCGCCTTTGTCGGCCGAAAGCCGGCGCGGCTCGGCCGGGGGGGGCGGCAGCGCCGGCCTTGGCCGTGGTGGGGGGCGTGAGGGGCCGGGGGAGTCGGCGCCGAGCCGGGGAGAGGGGCTCTGCGGGCAGCAGGCGGCGGGAGGCGACCGCCGGCAGAAGACGGCAGCCGCAGGGATCGGGGATGCGCCGCCTGCTCGGAGGATTCCCGGCTTTGTGCCCTGGGTCCGGCTCCTGCCGGTCTGTGCCCCGCGGGACAGCCCCTGCCGGAGCCGGTCTGTTGCGCCCGGCAATGGACTGGTCCGTCAGGCACCACCCGTGCACAAGTTCTCATCACGGGAACCGTCTCTGGGTCTGTGGAGGGGAGCTGCCGCCCGGAGCAGCCCCACACCCCCCGGCACACACACCCCGAGCAGGGTTTTAGGGCCATCGTGTCCCGCCTGGCTTCCGTCCCCCTCCCCGCCTCAGCTGCGGCAGGGGGACCGGCAGAGCCCGGCCGAGCTGTGTGGCTTGGGCCGCCACCTGCCCGCCGGTTTCAACCCTTCTTGGTCCCCCAGTGTGGGGCAGGTGGGCTGCCTCTTATCCTTGTGGCCTTTCTGAGAAAATGCAGTGAAATCTTCTCTGATTCTGCTCAGTCTTAATGATGAAGCTCCTAAAGGCAGGAGCCGAAGGATTGGATGACCAGCTTCAGCCCGCCATCCTTCAAGGTATTTTTGTTTTCTGGTTGACTTTGCAGAGATGCTAAATAATAAACAGATCTCGACGACTTTGCAACTTAATCCTTTTCTCTCTCCCGTTTCTCGATGCTGTTATTTTTAACAGCCGCCCAACAGCAGATAAAAGTTTTTACAGGAGCTGGCTGGGCAGTTTCACAGGGGCTCTTCAGCAGGGAGCAAGCATGCTGCGTCCAGCCATCCGGAGCGGTGGGCGAAGTGAAATACAGCACCTCCCGCAGATTATCTACAGCTCAAGTGTGTGCCATCGCGCTGGAGGCAGGGGTAGACAACAGCAGCGTTGTTGCTCAGGTTAATGAACTTGGCCTCATTGGTGCGTGGCAGGATGCGGGCTGTGGTCAGTGGCTCACCAGCGCCTGCCTGGCTTCTTATTTATCCTCCGCGGGGACGTCTGTAGCTCAGGAGGCACTCGGCTGGGCTGGGCTGGGTGCTGCCTGCGCAGTGCAGGGCACACTTTTCCCTTAGGGAACCCACTTGGTCGTCCCTGATGTACCAGCACCGCTGTGCCACCTCAAAAAGAGCTGTCCTAGCCAAAGTGCACGCTCAGCAGGACTCATTTCCACTGGTAATTTATTGACACTCGTCCAGCCGTAAGTAATAGACAACAGAAAAAAGCTGGCAAGAGAAGGCTCCGCCGGGTGTTTGCTCAGGATTATCTGTGCTCCTCTGTTCCCATTGCTTCCTGCACAAGCACGTGGAGGCAGGCGTTCACGCTCATCGAACCCCACGCATGGCTGGGGCTGCGGACGGGATCCCCCCCAGCACTGTGTAATACCGCCAGGATGCCTGGAGAGCACTGGCAGCTGGGTTATCTCTCAAGGGATGCATGCTTACACAGCTTAAAACGCCAGCTTTTGGGTTTCCTGCTGCCTCCTTGGAACTAGTGCTGCACCTTGGATACGACCCCTGCTCTGCCAGCCCCTTCCTGCCCTTCGCTGCAGTTCCTGGGGCCCCCAGGGGCGTGTTCAGCCGTCGGTGTGGTTTCAGCAGTGCTTGCTGGGCACTATCGGGTGTGTTTATGGACATGAACTTGTGCGGAGGGGTCCGCAGTGCACGTGGCAGGTTGCATCCCTTCCGTAAGCCTGGAAGTTGAGTGCCCAGCCAGTGCTTGGGTTAGCTCACACAGAAAATCCCTTTGGCATCCTGCAACAGAGAAAGTTACGGCCTCGTGCCTGCGTGGGAGGGGAGGCTTGCCCCTGCTTTTCATGTTGCTCAGGACATCCCATCACCCGGGGGCTGGAAGCCGGTGTGCCCCGGGGGTCAGCGTGGTGCCTGCCGGGCTCTGCCATCTCCTCCTCCTCCTCCTCAGCCCTCCTGGCAGGCGATCGGCGCGAGGAGGCAGATGTTGCTGCTGTGCCCTGCAGATGCAAGTTTGATGGGTCTGGCCAGGGCCAGCAGCCGCGCGTGTTGCTGAGTGCCATCTGCTGGCTTCTGGGCTACGAAGCGGTGCGGTCGGTCGCGCCTCTGTGCAGCGTGCTGGCTGAGAGGAGACCCGTTGTGCTGGAAGCGCCACGCAGATGGTTGTGATGGAAATGCTGGCTCCCGAGGGGTTGCGCTCTGTGCCTCCGAGGCCTCTCTGGAAGCAGGAGGTGGAGATGCTGTCTGCGTTTCAGGTGTGGATTGGAGGCGCTTGGTTTAAACTTCTGCTGTCTCTCCTGGTGCCGCTCTGCCAGGAGCACCCTGGGGCTTCTGCGGTGGTTATACTCAGGCAATTTCTTGCAGGCAAGATTTTGGGTCAGAAAACAGGTAGTGACTGCTTACCTCTTAAAATTCTCTGAGAAGGTATCCAAGGCTGCCGTGGTAGGAGGGATTTACTGAGCAAAACAACCTTTCCTCGCCTTCACCTCAGCAGAGACCCCCCTGCTCCGAGGTGCGCTGCTGCAGGACATGTTCCTGCCGCTCACATGTTTTCCCTTCCCTCCCCCGCCTGCTCTGACTGTTGCTGGAGGTGACTGCTTACAGTCTTACCTGTGAACTTCCCCAGATTCAGCTTTCAGTGCATTTATTTGTTTCCCATCTGGATCCCGCCCCCCTGCGCTGTTGAGTTCCTTTTTGTTTTCCTCTGGTTTGTGTGCTGCCTATCACATATGCACCGTGAACGTGGTAAGGGACTGGAGAAAGCATCTTGTGCCTGTGCGCGTGCTGCGTGGGCCCTCCATCGCCTTGCGCTCAGCAGGAGCGTTTCAGGCACTCCAAGCACGTTCTTGCAGCTGGGCAGGACGTGCAGGGCAGCGAGCGATGGAGCCGCTCGCGGGCAGAGCCTGGCGTGCCACCAGGCAGAGCGGCACCAGCCACGCAGACCGGCTAGACCGGGCTTCCTGCGGCTGCTTTCAAGGAGGGAGAAGCACTGCTCGCTCCTCTGGGCTCACCCACCAGAACTCAGGATGCATCCTCATCGCTGCCGCTGCGCCTTCCCTCCCTGCGATTACGGCTGCACTTGTCGTTAGCGCTGGTGTTGTAATTGAAGCCAAGCAATATCTTGTCTTGTAGGGACTGTCAGAAGTCGGAACAAGGCAGAAACCTGATGTGCGCTGCTGTGGCTACCTGGCAGGGCGCTGAGCCCTCTCTTTGTGGAGGAGAACTGTGTTTTTCCAAGAGAAGAGGGGCCGTGGTAGGGCAGCGACTGTAAATGCAAAGGGCTGAGCCCCTGGTTCCTCAAGGCAGAGCTGCCTGCCAAAGGCCAGTCTCTGGAGCCCTCTGCTAATGGCTGGAGTACACACTTCCTTTCCTTCCGTGTCTGAGGAACAAGAGAAAATCAATGCTAGTTCTTCGTCGGTGTTTCTAGAGTACTTGCAAGCCAGCGGAGCCCTTGCCAGCCCGCGGATTGAGGACAGCAGTGAGGTCACTGGGAGAGAAGTGAAATCTGCCGGTGGTTTTGTGATGACGCGGGATCCAGCTGAGCCGAGAGAGGCTACACAGAAGCATCACACATTTCAGGGAAATGAGAAATCAAAGCATCTCCCAGCCTTCTCTTTTGATCTAAAAATACCTAGAAACTGTGCGGCATCTTAAGGCAATCTTCAGTTGCTGGTGAGTTCAGGGAATCTGTGTGTGCTTCCTAGGGGAATTACAGCGTTCTCTGGAATACTTGCTGTCAGCCGCACTTTCCGCTGCTCTCTTGGCTCTGTTTATGTCACTTGGCCGCAGTTGTCAACATGAACGTTTCTGCTATTCCAGCCGGAATAAAGCCTTTTGTATACTCAGCCAAAAGGGCTGGCTCTGGGGAGCGTTCCTGAAAATGTGTACGCAGGCATGTGCATCCAGACGGGGTGCCTTGGGCTGGCGATGGCGGAGCCAAGAGGGCGCCATGGACATCTTCTTCTGGGGCTCCTCCACCCTGCCACTGCCAAACTCACCTGCCCCGCAGCTCCCAGCTGCCTCCCCTCTTCCTTTTGATGTGTTTCATCTTCTCTTTTTCTCTCTTGGCTCAATTTAGAGCAGCTCAGAGAATGTGCAAATCTAATTTTAGATGAACCCGCTCCTGGCCCGAGATTTCACACGTTTGCTCTTCACACGGATGCGTGGCTCCCCTGAGAGCTGGCGTGCACTTCCCAGCACGCTGCTCGGGGAATCAGTGCCTTTGAATTCTCGGCTGCTGGCTTGAGTCCAGCCCATGGTGCTTCTGATGCCAGCCTTTGACAGCTGGCGGGGCTCAGCCAACAGCCGATGGCCTTTTCGCTCCGTCTGTACGCAGAGACCCCGGTTGCGTTTGTGGACCGAGCCCTGGAGTCGAGGCAGGGTTTTTTTTCGCCCCGCTGTCTGTGTGAGCCGTTCAGTGCTGGCTCGGGGCAGCTGCTGAAGTGGATGGCAGCGGGAGCGGGATAACGCCAGCGGGAGCTAGGAACGTCCACGTACCTTCCCTCATTTGGGCAGCAGCCGTGCGTTAGTCCTAAACCTGCCCGTGAACAGCAGCAAAAGCCCACAAGTGAGGAACAGAAGGCGGATGGAGGATATGCAGATGTGATGTAATTTTTAGAAAGGGAAAAAATCCTAACCGTAAGGTACAGAACTGTTACATATTTATAGCAGTCAGCTTTGCAACGCTCACTCTGTGCTTGAGCAACTTGCTGTTTGCGTTTCTCATGCAGTTCTCGCAGCCTGATGGAAGACCTTGACTTTTATGCAGTCGATTATTAAAATTCCCTTGCAAGCGATTTTGCTCAGGCTCAGTAAGCCGAGGTAAATGTCAGCGTGTAAATTCACAGATGTTGCGTGTCCATCCCTGTTGGTTTTAACCCTCGCGTTGCCGTCGACGCTCACAAGTCAGGTTGTGGTTCCATCATGTCACGAGAGGGCTTCGTGGTACAGCGGCACGGGGAGGCTGGGGCAGCGCTCAGCGGTCCGACGAGCGTTGCTGCCCCGCGGGAGCCGTCGCCGAGCCTTGCCCTGCACGTTGCAGCCCATTTCTCTATCGACAGCAGCACCGCTGTGGACACGCTATCGATTTTTGTCTCCCGACGACTATTTTTATATCTGCTGCTGTGTCCCTCGGAGATGATTGTAGTTTGCTCCGTGTAACTGGGTTATGTTTGACATTGGCGGCGTGTGGATGGTTGCTCTCTGATGCGGTGCCTCCTTGAAATCAGTGTCTGGGAAGGATGGCCAGCCATTTCACCTCTTTCAGCAGCCAGCGTTGTCTGTTCAGACATGCAGACCTCACCCACTGCCCTTGGATTTCTTGCTCAGGTTCATTTGCTGTTGTTTTTTTTTTTAACCAGGTAAGGGTCCAAAGCCCTCGGTAATCCTCTGGATTCGCTGCCTGTAGATACATATCCCATCTCCAGTGTGCTTTGGGAAAGAAAACAAGTTCAAATTGTGATGTCAAACACACAACAGACTTGGAATTCTCAGGGGGAGAGACTTGCTCCGATTGAAGCCACCACTTAGAGCAGAGGGCGGTTTTCTGATGCCTCTGGAGGTGCCACAAGCTGCAGCAATACCCCCAGTCTTCCTGGAGGTTGGCCCCTCAGACGCACAGGTTTTCAGAGGAGTTTGCTGATTGATGTAACACGGGTTTTCTGGAAATCTGGCCACGGGAATGATGAGCTGTTCTGAGAAAGCTGACCCAAATGCTTTACACTGCTGGTCTCCCATCCCATCCATTTTTAAACAATTTGCCTGGTGTAGTTTGCCGTGCTTCTCCCCGACTGTGAGCTGATACCCCTGCGCCGGCTGTTCAACATCCCATTGATGTCTCGCTGCCCTATCGTGTGGCAAGCTCAGAATATTTTATGTGCTGGTGGTGATCATCCTTGCAGGTGCCTGCTTCCCCAAGCAGCTCATCCTCGCTGCAGATCCCTGTCTGTGCTCATGGCCCCAGAGCTTCATCGCTTTGCTTTTTTCTATCCAGGCAGATTCTTTTTCCGAGCCTTTTCTGCATGGATCCTTTTGTGTTTCTTAGCTCTCTCGCTGCTGCTCCGAATTTAGCATCCTCTGCAGTTGTAATTAATATGCTGTTTGCCTTTGTTTCGGGTCATTAATAAGCATGTTGAATAAAAATCTTCTGCCTATTGATTCTGGCGCGTTCCCATAAATAGCATCTGTGCAGAGGCACCGCGTACTTGGAGCCTAGCAACCTGCCGGCTCCCTGTGCTCGCAGTGCTTGAACCTCCGCTCCCTCTTCATCTCCTGTCCTCTCCTCGGCTTCTCTCCTTTGTCCCATCGTATGGCTCGCCCACTGCTTGTTATCCTGCCCCTCTTCGGAAGCGTTCTGTGTCCGCCGCATCACACGAGCTCGTGGCTGGAAGCGCTCCTGCCAGACCCTCCTGCGCGATGGACGAGAAAGACGGTAATAAACCGTGCTGGCCACTTCTTGGCATCGATACTGCAGGGATTAGTGACACTTCCAGGTGACACTTCCAGGTGACACTTCCAGGCACCCTAATGCCTGCCAGAACCACAGCAATCTGGTCCCACTGTCCGGTGCGTTTGTCCAACGGGATTTGCGTCTGCTCTGGTCACGGAACTTCTGAGGTGGGTTTTTTGTTATTTTTTTCCTGGGGACGCTTCAGCCCTTGGGATTTGTTTTAGGAAAATTCCTGCTGTTGCGGTTCCTCCCCTGCAAAGCCAAAGAAGAGGCGTGCTGCATGGGTACGAAGCCCAGCCGTTCCAGCTTCCCTTCGTGCTACAGAAGGCCCAGCAAGCTATTCTTTTTGGCCATACCTCTGTCCCCATTAACAGTAGGCTAGAAAATGAGATTCACAAGGAAGATGCTCTTGAAATACCAAATTCCCTGAAAAGAAGAGACAGGTGAAGACGGGGGATTTCAGTCCCTAGGACTAGCGTGAGGTTAACAAGCGTAAAACCCACAGACAATATGTTCTTCCGATGATTCAGGACTATAGCCTTAATATTTCTGTGTTGCCTGGATGATGTCAGTATTCGGTGTGTCACAGATCTCTTCCCACAATTGCAGTCATCTGAGCAATTTGAAAGGCTCTGTTTTGTGATGTTCCTGCCACATCGTTGCTTCACCAGCCCAACACGGCTCAGTATCACGTACAGAAAATGACAGGATGGGTTTCCCTGCGTTGTGTAAGACACGTCTGTGTCCTTGCCGTGACAGGGCACGTGTCAGAGCAGCGAGAGGAAACCGGAGCGCAAGGTAGTTGTGGTGTCAGCGTCGTTACTGATCTGAGCGTTGTCAAGCAAAAGGTGGGAACACCACGCAGGGAGCCTGTGAGTTTTTCAGTGCCTTTGGGTACCTCCCTTCGGGAAGCAGGCACGAGTCTGGATCTGGCAACAGAGTTCAGCGCCACGCTGGCCTGCGCAGCTGAACCTTCTCCGGGAGTAGTGTGAACGCTGCAGCCTGCTGGACAGGGAAATGCCTCCTCAGAGACGGAATCGACAGCAGGTTTTAGGAGACATTTCATCTTTATTAGCATCTTTCCAACTCCTTTTGTGTGTTGTATTTGTGAGAAAGGCTCTGTGTGCTGTGCGGGAGGTGAATCCTGGGCACGTACATAACGTGAGGCAGCCTGGGTAAAGCTGTCTGTAAGGATCCACCGGCAGCGTGGGTAAGGTCCGTTTACTTCTCCAGTCTGCAGGGGTGACAATCAGCATCAAATATGGATACCATTTTTTCTACCAGGTGCCTTCTGACTGTATTTTGTCTTCCACACTGTAAGTACAAGCAGTACGAGTTGGGAGTGGACAGGGGGACACAGCAGGCACCCACCTATGTGTGGAGATTTTAATTTCCATTTTGCAAAGACAGCTGTTTTACGTTAAGTACTGGAGAAAGCTGACTGAAGATTCCTTTCTTTCCACTGCCTGCCTGTCAGGGTTGCCTGCTGTTGTGCAGATGGACACAAGTAACCCCCACCCCCCCACCTTCACAGGCAGGGTTTCCCCTTTTTGTTCCAGGAACTCTACTTAGGTATTTGGATTAGACACGTTTTGGTGGTGGCATGTCTGCATGCAAGCAGCATGTGTGTTTAGGTAGCAGGCTGCCCTGGCCAAACAGCACGTCACCTTACACCATGCAGACTCATTTCAGGTCACAGTGTGAGAAATCAGTGCTTCTTTTGGAAGGAGACCTAAGAGCCTACTATCATGGCAGCCGGGCAGCCTCACTGGGAGTAGCTGAAGTGGTCCAGTTCATTTGTGATTTGTCTAATCCTTCAAGGTGAGTTTGGCCAGCTGGAGCGCAGCCCCTGTGGGACGGGAGCTGCAGCGCTGCTGCCCTCATTGTTGGTGGCAGTGTTATTTTCAGCACGGGGCGTGCTGCAGCACTCGTGCCGTGGCAATGTCAAGCCCGCAGCCAGTGTGGTGCAGAAGGAACAGAGCTGCTTCCTTGCTGCGTTGGCCGTCTGAAAAATGCTCAACACAAGTTTCCTTGGCCAACCTGGTAATTACGGAAAGGCAGTTCCAGAAGCTGAGGGAGGCTGTCAATGCTGGTCTGCCTGCTGCATTTGTATGACCGACTTGAGCTCCTGATGATGAGAAAAGTTTTTATTGTGGAAACTCTGACATGGTTTGCATTTGTGGGGGCGGGAGGTGATGCTCCTCAGTTAGCTGGCAGGTGGGCCTTGAGCAAAGACCTGTCTGGAGGAGGCTGGCAGTGTCCCGTTTGGAGAGGTGTCACTGCTCTTCTGAGACGAGTGGAGAACCCTCGCTGTACTTGGCGAAGGCACACTGTGTGTAAATGTGTCGTGGCATGGTGCTTCAGTGCTGCCAAACTCCGCTGAGCATCACACCAGAGAAGCAGGAAGGGGTGGGAGAAGAAATGCCACATCCCAAGGCTGCTGGATAGAGCTGGGCTGAGATCCTCCCCTCGTCTCCTGAGTGTCCCTGCAGGCATGGGCAGGCAGGGGCAAGGAGCAGCTTTACAGAAAAAATGCAATACTAAGGACGGCTGGCCCCTGGCACACCTTTCCTTTTCTTTTTGTCTTTCAGCCTATTTCTGTTTCCTGGTGACAGCCCTGGGTGTGACGGCTGGCGCGCATCGCTTGTGGAGCCACCGTTCCTACAAAGCCAAGCTGCCTCTGCGGATCTTTCTGGCTGCAGCTAACTCCATGGCCTTCCAGGTGGGATAGCGGTTGCCTGTCCTGATTCTCGGCCTCCTGGCAGCTTTACCTCCTGTGCAGGGATCCCTTCAGCTTAGAGACATCAAAAGCAATACATATGTAAATATCAGCAATTTGCATATGTCAGCAATGTGTATATATCAGCAAAAACACGTTTGCTGATGACTCACGGTGTTGGCTTAGGGGATGCAGAGCCCGTCGCACTGCCCACGCAATACTTAATATATTGACAGTACAGGAGCAACAGTTATTGAAGGACCAAGTCAAATGTGCCCAGATCAGGGTCTCAGCAGCTTCCCTTACCAAGGCCAGGCCCCTTGCTGTAGAGGACAATGTAGAAACCTGTGTAAGGGACGACCTCATGCAAATACGTCTGCGTAATCAGGTCTCTTTGTCCAGCCAGGCAGCTGGAATTTTTCACGTGCCCAGAAAGGAGAGCGGGCATCCTTTCACACAGTCTTAAATTGTCTCTGTTTGAGGCTGCTTTTTTTGGCAGTAGAATTTAAATACATTTGCAAAGAAGCGTGTCACTAGCTTTGTACTTCCTGATAGGCAATATCAGACTTCAAAATCTTTTTGTAACGTTCAGCTGGTGGTAGGAGGTAGCCCAGAACCAGGATTTCCACGGTGTGAACGTAGTTGTTCCTTTGGCTGTTCCAAACAGATATATGCCTCTGTGTTAGCATTACGCTGTCTAGCTCAGCTGCCATGACCTGTTGTGGCACTGCATACCACGTTTTTACCTTTTTTCCTCCAATATGTTTGGATGATTTCATGTACCTCAACAGGGGATGAAGAGAATCCCTTTATCTGCTTCCACACTGCTCATTTATCATCTTTGATTTATCTTCTTCCTAAGGTGCAGGGTATTAATCCTGTTGGTCCCTTTACACCTTACAAAGAGCACAGCACTTTTGCTTGAATATGGGGATATGTCCCATTTCAGCCGTATTTCAGCCACTTCGTGCTGCTCTGTTCCTTGCAGAGCTTAACAAACCCTTTGCTCAATGTGTTAAACAAGCGTCTGGAGTGTTGAAGAACCCCCTGGTACTGTACTCCTGTTTTACAGCAGATCTTTCATGAGTAATTCCAATGAATGTGCCAAGCTGGATTGCAGTGAGCCTGACTGCTGCAACAGCATTGCTTTCGGCTCCCCTGGGTTTGCCTCTTGGCTCTGTTGGCCTCATCATGGCTTTTGGCTGAGGACATGGTACGGTTCCGAGGCAGTAAGTACTTCAAGGTGGCTTCAAGCTACTTTTGTGCCCTTCATATCAGAAGGAAAGCAGAAGGCCGAGTCACCAGTTCTCAGTTTGAAGTCGTCCCAAGCCTGTTCTAGTTACCGTGACACCAATTGCCTGCCCAAGCCTGCAGGCACCACCACAAACAAGCAGCGAGACAGTTTTCCCGTCCGTTTCCCTCCTGCTGGCTTTGGGAGGAAGCGGTAGCATTGCAGCAGCCCTGGAGGCTGCCTTCTCAAAGGGCAGGGGCAGCTCAGCTGGACATGGTGGTTTCTCCCCAGCTAAGTGTCGTTGCACTGTCCCTCCTGGCTGTCCCTGTGAAACAAGAGAGCACCTGTCCGCAGCTGCCGGGGCTGTTTGCGATTTCATGTGAGTGCATCGACTTTGTGAGGCAGCCCGTGTGTCATCACGTTTGGGTCTGCAGATTTATTAAGGGGCCTGCTAATGACACCTCACGTCTGCGTCACTGTCACAGCATGATGCTGTCGTGCTGCTTCGGAGGGGGTTTCACTCCTGCGTTTACCTGAAACGTCTTCAAGAGTGACGCCTTCCTGACAAATGGTTGCTATTAATGCGCTCGCAGTTACATGCGTGGCACTCCAGTTGTTGGTGTATTTATTGCCAACGGTTCTGGCTTCTGGCCTTTATTTACTCTTAGCCCTTGTGGTTTTAATTACACGTGATTTGGTTGTTTCACAGCTTCCTTGCGCTTTCATCTGGGGAATCACATTTTTGCCAGCCCTGCAGGTGTTTGCTGTGGTGTGAGAAGCCAAGTTAATTTCTCACAGTGTCATTCCTTTGACCTGCTGTGCCACAAATAATTTTATCAAGTGCTCTTACAACAAGCTGATCGATAATCTCATTGGAAATATCATTTCTGGTTAAGAAAGAGGACCTTTCCTAGGTGTGTGCTTCTCGCAACAGCCTAGTTGGTTTTAAATGCCTTGATCGTAGCATCTCCTAGTCCTCTGGATACCCCCCTGAAGTACACATCTGCCACTTGAAGCAATGCAGTGGCCTTCATTCCCTTTCATTTCTCTGCAAGGGAAAAAATAAAGTGGCAGCAAGGTGAAGATCTGCCCTTGCCCTCATTGAGGAGCTCGGTGGCTTCCTTCAGTTCGCTTTGCTCAGCTCAATTCGCTGTCTTGGGCAGTGGGCTTTTGTTCCTCACCTGTCTCTCGTGGTCTCTTGCAGGCAGCGCCTTTGCGGTGCTGCCATCGAACTGATGCGTTTGAGCCGGACTATTCCGTTGTTATTTTTACTTGTTCCTGGAGTTGTTCAGCAGCTCGGGGAGCCTTGGTGCTTTCTCTCAGTTCTCTCAGCTGAGAGAATGAGCAGTGATTTCCATTATGCTTGCAGCATAGGGCTTGGGTCTCACAAAATACAAGCATGCAGAGCCGTCGTTAGCCTGGGTTTGCTGTGTCCTGCAGTGCGTCCCCTGCCCCGATGGCTGCCGCTCTGCGGTTCTTCGCAGACACCACAAAGGCTTTCCTCAGTTCTGGGAGTGAAGCTGCTGTGCTCGGTGGCTGTGGGTGCTACTGCTGTTCCAACCCAAGGCCTTCTTTCTTTGGGTATCACTGTTTGGGTCCCTCTCTGCATGTGCAAAGGTAGAAGAAACACAGAAAAGGGCACTCCGCTAAGCATTCTGTGGTTGAAGTTCACCGTGTTGTAGATTCAGGTATTAAATAGCTTTTTTTTTCTTTGTTTGATGCAACTGAATTCACAGATGAGTGTGTGGCCAGAGTTTTCCAAGTGTTGCGCATGCTTACGATTCCCTGTGGTAACAGCTGAGCACCACTGCAAAACACCCTTCAGCTGAATAACTTCAGAAAGCCTTGCTCCACGTCTGACCTGGATCCGATGCTGACCTGGTGCTGTGGGTCTGAGGCTTTTATTCCAGCCTAGCTGTAAATGCAAGACTTGGCTTCCCAAAAAGCAGGCATGTTTCCTTTGACATCTCGGTCTTGCTCTCTCTTACACACTCCTGCAGACAGAGCAGTCATTTAAATGGAAGTTTTACTCCGAGAGACGCATCCCTCCAAACCGGTTGCTGTTGCCATGCGTGCGAGGAGCTGGGGCCTCTCCACTCCAACCCCGCTGTGCTCTCTCCGCAGAATGACATCTACGAGTGGAGCCGAGACCACCGCGTGCACCACAAGTACTCGGAGACGGACGCAGACCCGCACAACGCCCGCCGTGGCTTCTTCTTCTCCCACATCGGCTGGCTGTTTGTGCGCAAGCACCGGGACGTCATCGAGAAGGGGAGAAAGCTAGATTTCACTGACCTGTTGGACGACCCCGTTGTCAGGTTCCAAAGAAAGTAAGTGGGAGCACATGGCCATCGTGTGGAGGGGTGGAGGGGTCCTGACCACCTCACTGTGGCTTCTTCCTTGTTGCTGCCCGTCCTCTTTCTCCCCCAGGAGGTCACTGCCACCCTGATGGCAGGCAGTAGGGCTGCTCTCCCTCTGCCTGCAGCTGTGGCTGTACGCCTCCTGCTTGCGGCCTGTCTTGGCCAGCTGCGCTGCACGAGCAGCCTGCCCTGTCCTCATCCTTTTCCAGAAAGCCAAGGCTGGCTGTGAAAACAGCCACAGCAGAAGCTGCTGGGCTCTTGGCCTTCTCCTTTGATCAGTGGAGTAGAGGCTGTCATCGCTACCTGCTGTGATGCAGAAGTGCACCTCTCATTCTGCAAACCCATCCTTGGCCAGCGCAGACCGAGTGCTTCCTCTCACAGGACTGTCATCCTGCACAGCGTTAGTTATTGCCCCTGAGAATTAGCGCAGAGCAGGTTCAGCTTGCTACATGCTCTGTGAGAGGTGGGAATTGAGCAGCACGCTGTGTTCTCTATGTGAGTAACTGCACAGTAGGTGGAAATGGAAGATGCTCCCTGACAGCAAGCGTTTGGTACAGGAGCTCTGCAGACCACATTCGCCTATTTGTGAGCATTTTCTGGGTGAGGGAAACAGAGGCTGAGTCCTGAAATCTGTCTCGCCTTTGCAGTAGAGTAAGCTGTGCACAGGCAGAATGTTCCCTGCATTTGAGGAGCTGCAGGAGGCAGGAATTCACTGCCCTCTGTTCTGTCGTTTGTTGGCTCAGTCAGCAGTAGGTGTCTGCAAAGGCTCCCTTGCCGTTTGCTGCAGCACCTCTTGGCTGTGGTGTTCCCTTTACCAAGACAACAGCAGCCCACCAGAGGCAGGCTCTGCTGCCTTGGTTGTGCTGCGAACGTTGCGTGGCGATGGTGGCCGTTTTGTGCAGGGAAGTTGTGTTTCAGCAAATGCCAGGGCTTGGGATTTGAATGTAGGGCTTCCTTTCCCTTAGAAGAAAAATTCAGGTTCCTCCTTTCATGAGGCTGAAGTGGTCTTTCTGACAGCACAGGAAAACAGCGGGTGGTCTGTTGGCAGCTGCAGGCTCTTAGGTGTGCCTGGGTGCCGGGTTTGCAGCCAGCGCTGAACTTCCCCAGGACTTCAGGTGCTGGTCTTGAGGTTTTTGCTCCGGGACTGGGACCCAGCTGTTGAGCCCCAGCGTTACCTGCTGCTTCAGGGTTTGTGGTGCTCTTTGCATTTGGAATTGTAAACTGATGTCAAGCAACAGCAGATAGTTGAAAATTTCCCTGCTGCTGTGTGGCTCCTTCCCCCACAGCACCCAGTTCGTCCTCTGGAAGCCCAGGCAAGAGTTGGCAGCGTTCATGCTGGCAGAGCTGGGGCACGCTCCGTTGCATGCACAGTCTCTCTTTTTTTATCCCCATCAAAGCCTTCCGTTTAGTCCTCCCAGCTGCGGGCAGCAGTCCATGAAGGCACACACATTCTTCGCTGACTATTTAGAGCCCTGACAGCCGCACAAAGGCAGAGACTAAAAAGCAGCCCTGGTCCCTGCCACATCAACTGCTTTTGGCGGAAGAGGCGACTTTTCTGATGTCGAGCCAGTGGCACCCTGGCCTGGCTGCCGACGAGGAGCTCGGCTTGGTGTTCCTCCTTGACAAAGGCTGTTGCAGCTGCGAACTGCCGAGGTGTCTGCCTTCTGAGGCTGGGGAGAGCGGGCTGGCGGGGTGGCAGGACAGCCTCTCAGGACTGAAAGGCCGAGTGCTGGCTTGCTAATAGCAGGTTGCTTAAAGTGAGCCTTTCTGGGTGTTGTTTGGAAACATCCACGGTGTGAATGATGCTGAAAGGTAACAATAGGGACCACTGGCGATTTTTTCCCCTAATACTGCTTCTGACACATTAACATAGTTTCTCTCAAACAAACAAACAAATAAATAAATAAATAAAACACCTCAAGCTCCAAAGAAGTGGATACAGCTACAGTCTACTGAGACATCGTTTCAGTTAGACATGCAAGAATGTTCTTGTGGGTCGAGCGTTTTCCTCCATTTTTGGAGTGGGTCCTGAATTAGCAGCAATTCTTTTTCTGCCATCTTTCCAGAGCATCCTAATAGTCATAGCTGTTCCTTACCTGGCACTTCTCCCTTACGCATCTCCTGGGGCTTTTCAGTGCAGTGAGTACTCGTGTCACTGCTTTAGAGAGGACAAGCATGGCAGCAGCTGTCCCTCCTAGCTCTTGGTAGGTGCCTGTGGTGCTGAGCACTAGCAAGGCTTGGCACAAGAAGGATGCCTGCCCGAAGTACATACCACTCCATAGACGGGGATGTCTTGGTTCAGACTGTTCCAGCCTGGCCAGGATTACCACAACAGATAAATGCTCTGAAGACACTGGTGCCTTGCGTGGAGCAGTCCCACTCAAAGCAGTCTCTCCAGGGCTCCTTCGCTCTGTTCAAGTTCTTGTGCAAAACAGCCAGGAGCGAGGAGCTCAGAGAGGTTATGGGGTGGCCCAGGTTATGCCAGGGGTTTCTGTCGGACCCATGCCTCCTGATATCCCCTCGCTCCCCTGCCATCGTCCCCATCAAGGTAATGGTGTCCTTTTGTTTCCCCGCAGGTACTACAAGAGCTCGGTTGTGCTGATGTGCTTTGTGATCCCCACCTTTGTGCCGTGGTACCTCTGGGGCGAGAGCCTGTGGAACGCCTACTTCCTTGCCTCCATCCTCCGGTACACCATCTCCCTCAACGTCACCTGGCTGGTCAACAGCGCCGCGCACATGTACGGCAACCGCCCGTACGACAAGTACATCAACCCCAGGCAGAACACCTTTGTCACTCTGGGAGCCATTGGTAGGTGCGGTAGCCCCCCACTGAGACCTGCAAACTCAGAGCAAAATCTCGTCCTGCTGCAGCCTGGCTGGGGTTTGTGGGCACCTGCCTCCAAGGAAGGCTTCCCCTGTTCTACCCAAGAATGCTCTGCTTCTTGTTTAGATGTCAGTATCCCTTCTCGAAGCAGTTCTGGTTTTCACCTCTGAGTGTTTGGGGTGGGAAATGCCCCTTCCTGCCAGGGGGGGAAAGTCAAAAGCTCTAAAATGGAGGCGGTCAGAGGTCTTTCCCATAGATCTCCCGTAGCCAGGGATGCAGCACAACCTGCACGGGGTCAGGACTTTGAAAACAGGGGGTTGGGATGTCCCACCCCAGCACGGTCCTGAATTCATCAGCGTGCCGGCCTCACAGTCTTGTAACTCCCTCTCTGTTTCCCAGGTGAGGGTTTCCACAACTACCACCACACCTTCCCCTTCGACTACTCCGCCAGCGAGCTGGGCCTGAAGTTCAACCCCACCACCTGGTTCATTGACTTCATGTTTTGGTTGGGGTTGGTCACCGACCGGAAACAGGCTCCGAAGGAGATGATCCAGGCGCGCAAGGAAAGGACTGGAGATGGCAGCGCTTGAAGAGCGGCGCTTCCCCCCGCAGCAGCGCCGGCGTGCGCGTGTGGGCACCCCCTGCTTGCTCGCGCTGGTTGGGGTTCTTTTTCCTCTGGTTAAAGTTAGTTTTTTCAGTCGAGCCGAATTTATTCCACAGGTTCGGCCGCAGTTTTTTTTTTTTGTCTTTATTAGTTGTTTTATGTCCAAACTTCAGACGATTAAGTGTAAAAATGTTCTATATTATTTAATACTAGTGTTACAACAGGAGAGAGATTTGATTTTAGTCACTGTAGTTCATGTCTGAAAAACATTGTAATTTGCTCGTTCATGGTAAATGTGGCAGGTTGGAGGGACTAACTATCCTTTTAAAGTGCAGGGAGGGGAGAATTTGTTTCTACTCTTAATCAAACTTTCTTTTGAGACACAATTCTTGGAGAGGCCGGGGCAGGGCCCAGTGTGCTGTGTCAGCTACAAACTGACGGCAAGGACCAGTAACAGCACCGTGGAAAACAGGACGTCCAAGGCGAGGAATCGGCCGAAGATCAGTTTGACGTTAGTTTGAAAATCTGCTTTCTTCTTTCTGTTAGCCCTGTTAGCCAGACCAGCGCGCTGCTGTCTTTGCTAAATACGAAAACCATTTATTGCTGAGCAGGCTTTTGTGTTGAAGATTAGTCTCTGTACAGGCCAAAATACAAACTGATGCTATGTTGAGATGATTCCTTTGTTGTCGCATATACATTGTAATTTGTAACGGTACAGAGCTCAACAATGTCTTAAGCCAAATAAAGCTTTGGTTTCGATGTTTGGAGACCTGAGTTATATTCTAATCAGTCATGGCCATCGATGCATGCATATTTTAGCTCCTTTTGCACAAGAGGCCTCTTAATTTCTGTTTCTGCCTTTGACTAGCAGGTCTTTGAAAACCGACCTTGATCAAAGTCAGTCTCTACTAATGTTTCAGCTGCATGCAACATCCATTGGTTTCTGAGCAAAATATAAAGACAGTTATGTAGCTTCTGAATTTAACATTTAACAGTTGCCTTGATTAAAAAGGAAAAAAAAAAAAAAAAGCAAAAAAAAAAAGCATGTGGAATGGGACATAGAGCCCTTTGTGTTAGATGTTAGCCAGTGCAGGAGAGAGGCTTTGTACTGTCAGCACTGGAGCACTTTCGAAGATAGAGGGCATGATTTTCATTTATAAAGCAGGTCACCGCCTTGTCCCTCGCAGAGGGAGTGCTCACGTCTGGGCCGCTCGGCCCCACGCCCCGGGCAAGGCAGTGATCTCGAGTTAAGTGAGACTCGGGCCCGGATATTTTCAAGAAAGATGTAGAATTAAAAAACAAAGCCACGCAATTTAAAATCAATTATTTTTTCTTCTTGTTTCTTGTTTTCCAAATGATGCCATATAATATTAAAGCGTTGTCTTTATTCTGTATTTCATCCAGCAGGTGTTTTAACAGTGTTACTTTGCCATTAATGTTGTGTAAACTCTTGAGTGATTTACAATAAACAGTTATGATTAGGCCGGCTGCTGTGCTTTGTTCGGAAATGTCTCCAGAAACGAAGGGCTTTGTGCGGCATACGTCAGAAGCACAGCAGTGTTTCACTTGGCATTTCCAGGTATTCTCTCGGTGCAGCGCTTCCAAAGTACCTGCCCGCTCCATGTTTGTGCATTCCTTCGCGGGGGAATGAGGGCTGTTAGCACACAGAAGGGCCCCACGAGACTGGATTGCTTTTGGCTTAGTTGCCAAGCCGATAAGGAGGGGAACAGAAATTTAAAGCTGACTTAAGCTTGAAAGGAGAGCATGGCAAGTTCTCACGTGTGAAAATCCCGGTGCAGTTGGGCCGTTTGGTGGAATTACACAGCACGGTGGGAGGCTTCTCCCTGCCGCCCCTTACTGTGCCTACGTACGGGTCTGGGAAGCTTCCCACCTGCTGGATGGAAACACACCAGCGTGGGGAGCACTGCTTCCTTCTCCGAGGGCTTGATGGGCTGGTGGAGAGCAGCATAAAGCCTTCAGACTGATGCCAGAGATGGGCTTGGACACGATGTGTGGGTGTAGGAGCGAAGCGGGGAAGAGGCGAATGCCTCACGTTAATGGCTCTTCCATCGTGTTGTTTGTGTAGCTTCCTGGCTGGAGAACTGCAGTGAATGCACTTGATGGCAGCTGAAATACACATCTTCCTGTTGATCTTTATCATGTTTTAGATGTCTTTTGTGCTATCGCTTGGACTTCCCTAAGCTGATTCTTGTCAAGTACGTGCTGCAAGAAGAGTAACTGGCCCTGCAAAGAGACACAGGCTGTTTTCAGTCTGACTACCTGAAATTATACCAAGGTAATACATGTTTTTCTTGGACGTGTCAGAGTGCAGTGGCAACACCAGTTCCAGTGGGACTCAGGGATCTGAGACTTTGAAACCATTTGCAAGTTAACCATGATTTTGAAAACAAACAAACAAACAAACAAAAAACAACAAAAAACACCAAAACCCCAAAAACTGGAAGTATGCAAAGAAACATCTTTCAGAAACTGAAAAGGTCCTCTATCAAATGCCTGAAGTGTGAGCTTGTGCTCCTTCAACTCCAGCTGTTCTGCACGAACTCACATGGTGCAGCTGGTCAAAAAATGGCAGCGACGGGAGGCAGGAGGGATCCTCAAGATCTTCCTTCAATGTGAAGAGAGCAGGAGCAGAGCCCAGCGATAAAGGAGCCATTTGCTAACATGCACCCACGTGCCCCAGCTCTGCCCGTGGCTCAGCAGTGCCCAGTCCCGGAGCTGAAGCCAGCTGGTACCCAGAGCTTTTGGGAAGAGGGAGTGCCTTGTCTTGGAGGGCTGGGACCTGGGGATATTTCGCATGTGAGAGGGGGCACTTTGCAGGCAATGGCCCCTCTCGCAAATCTCAGGCACGCCGGTTGCCACCAGGCAGAGGGTGCACATGCTCCGATGGTGTATGTTTAGCAGCGGGACATTTGGAGAAACAAAGTCTATCAAAATATTTTAAAAGCTGGATGAAGGAACAGATGGCTTTGATGAGAGATGATCTGGCTAATGAAATAAGGGTTATCACTTAAACTGAGAACAGTTGCTCGGGCGCTGTATTTAGCCCGTGTTGCAGCTCTGCGCGATCCCTGGCCCCTTCCTCCCGCCCCCAGTGCCGAGTGGGCGACGTTTCTTGCCAGGCCCCGCGCCAGCTTCGGCACGGAACGGAGCAGGACAGGACGACCAGTTGGTACATCTATTTTCAGAACACATGCATTTCCCAGGAGCGAAAACAAATGCAGAGCAATTCCTTTTTCTTCCTTCCCTCTGTTTACCCCTTTTCCCTGAAGAAACAGCCCACCAACGCCACAGCAAGTCTGCAGTGGCTGAGTTGCCCCTGAGAGGACTGCAGTTCGAGGGGTTCCCGTCGCTTCTTGCTGAGCTGCGGGTGGTCTGCCAGGACACATTCGCCCTGTGTAAGTCCTCTGTTTCACATGAGAAGTATCTCCCCTCTGCCGTGGGAAGAAGGTGGACGTGCAGTTTGGTCCCCAGTGGGAGCACTGATGTGGTTGAGTGTGGACAGGGAACACCCATACACTGTAAGGCATCGGGAGGAGGAAATATTAATTAATGACAAAGCAAAGCTGTAATTTTGAACATTTGTGTGCATTGGAGCTGGGCCCTGTTCCGGGCCGGGCGACTTGCCAGGCACATTCCCAGTTGCCCAGCGGGAAAAACTCAGTGGGGACTGGGGCGGGACAAGTCCTGCAGCAAGTGGATGCCAAACCCCAACCACAGGGGCTTGGGGGGTCCCCCTCTGCCTATCCCCCTCCACAACCCTTGTCTGAAGGTGGGGATCGAGGCAGGGAAGGAGAAGGCCGTGGAGGCAGGGCCAGGTGAGCTCGCAGAGGGCTCCGGGACCGTTTGGCGAGGGCGGCAGGCACTGTGCTGCCGAGGGATGCAGCTCATCAGCAGGGCACCCACGGGCCGCACCACCCCAGTCATGCTGGTGGCTTTGCTGAAGCCGTGATTTTTAATTTCTGACAGGTCTTCAGCGAGCCTGCCGGCAGCAGCGCTCTGAGGGACGCCATCTGCTCCAGAAAGCGCTCCTGTGAACAAAACGTCTCGAACGCTAAGTTTACTGAAAACGAAGCTGCTTTCACAGCCCATCTGCCGCCTTGTTTCCCTTCCAGCTTGGGCTGCCGGCAGAGCTGAGGTGACTCGGGCGGTTCCTGGTAGCCTCCGGGCTTCCCTTCGTGGCGGAGCCGCCGGGCCGGCCGCTGCCGCTTGGTGCCGGCCCAACGGGGCAGCTGCAGCCTCGGCCGGTGCACGGTGAGGGTTACGCAAGGCCAGGCACCTCCTGCCCGTGTCAGCCAGCCCAGTGCACCTCTATATCTCGAGGGGGGCCCTCGCTGGGCTCGCTGCTGGCGCCTTCAGCCCCGTGCTTACCGCCGGGGACCTGGGGCTGCCCGCCTCAGGGCTGCGGGCGCCCTGCCGCGCCTCATGGCGGGGCCCCGCCTGGCCGGGGCGGGGACGGCAGCAGCCCGGCCCCCTCCTTCCCTCCCTGCTTCTTTCCCTGCCTCCCTCCCTGCCTGCCTCCTTCCCAGCCTCCCTCCCGCCCTGGGCCGGGCACGGAGCCGCCGCCGCCCTCTCCTCAGGTAGGCGCCGCGGCCGGTGGCAGCGCTGAGGGGACGGGGGGTGCCGGGTGTCCGCCGCTGTGCCCACCGCGGCCACCGGCGCTCGGCCGGCCCCGAGGTCCCCGCTGGATGGGGTGGCAGGTCGTGAAATCGACGAGAAACTGGCAGGGCTGCTTCCCATCGCGACCCTGTCGCGACAGAGAGCCGCCGCGGGGCGAGCCGTGCTGGCTGCTGCTGCCCGGCTGGTCGCGTGGTGCGGGCGGCCGCCACCTGCTCCCCGGCTCTCCAAAATGCCCCGTGGCCTGGTGTCGGGGCGTGCAGGCACGCTGCTGCATCTTATCACCTTCATCATCATCATCCTCATCCTCATCATCATCATCATGCCGCTTGCTGCCCTTCCTCACGTCCACGTCTGTGGGCAAAAGCAGCTCGAGGAAGAGCCCCGGGTGTGCCTGGCGGATGACACGAGGGTGCTCGGTCAGCGAGCCCCGAGGGACTGAGCCGGGAGCTTAATCGGCTGGGGGTGCCGTGGGGCAACGGCAGCAAAAGCAGAGCCATGGGCTGAGACAGGAGAATGGGAGTGGAGGTGGGAGACGAACCCGACGCTGAGAGAAATCCCCGGCACATCCAGTGCCGAAGCCTCTGCAGTCGCGCGCCCTGTCCCGCGGCAGGAGTGCGCCTCGGCGGCGGTTTTGTGGCGCTGGTGTGGGGCTGTGTGTCGGGGGGGATGCCCAAAGCAGTCTGCTTCAGTCTGTGGCACCACAGGGCCTGCTGGTTGCCGGAGGCTTTCCTTCTCTACAAGCTTCAAAAAGCAGAAGACCGGCGGGTGCGTGCAGTTCCCAGACACCTCCCGAACGTGTTTATTTGGGGAGATAGGGGCCTGCGGAGATGGCTGAGGTGACGGCAGCAAGGCAGAGCAGAGCTGTGGAGGGGAAGGTTGGCGTGGCATCAGCCCCACGGAGCGGCTAACTTTCAAAGAAATGATGTCTACTTTTCCCAGGGAGAATTTAGGGTTATTTTCCCGCTGCTCTTGGCGTTTTATTTTGGCTCAGCTGCAAGGGAGGCTGTCGACTGGATTCCTCCTCCTTCCCCCTGATGCTGGTGGAGGTGCTGGTCTTAGCACGCGAGGGGGTCTCCCCGCCTGCAGACAGGAACGTGGGACACGAGCGGGTGAACCCGAAGGCAGCGGCTGGGCTCCGCGGGCCGCCAGCACGCAGCTAGGCGGGGTTGGTGCGGGCCAGCCTTCGGGAGGAGGCGAGGTGATGTGTGGCGATTTCCGTGCCCCGATAACGCAGCGGGGAGCCAATGAGCCCTGTCCAGGTGCAGAGCCCTGAGTTCAAACCGTCCTCTGCGCATGCGGGAATGGCTGAACTTCTTCGGGCACGTGTGGGACATGACGATGGAGGGCATTAGAAGGTGCCTGGTCCAACCGCTGCCCTCCAGCCCTCCCTGGGTGGGTGCAGCAGAGGGTGTGGGTGCCCCTGCCTCGACATGGAGCCTGTCTGAGATGGCAGCGACGTCCTTCCCCGGTGGTGGAGTGCAGCCCCCATCTCTGCCTGCTGCCTCCCTGCCCTGCCCTGCAGGACGAGCCCTGTGCCACCTCCCTCTCCCCGTGACAGACAATGCTGGAGTAGCTCGCGAAGGCTGTGATGCTGTGGCAGGGAGGCGTGCTGGCACGTGAGGAGCTGTGGCAACCCGTTAATGAAGACAAGTGTTCTTTCTGGTGTTTGCTTTTATTGCGTACACGAATCCTTTGTACCTTCCTGAGGGGAAGAGTAACAAGACCTGAAAGCACTGTGTTACCTTGCTGTAGTCCAACAGCCGCAGTAGAAAGCAGGATAGCTGCGTTAGCAGCAACTACCTCACAGAATAAATGAGGGCTGTGATGGGAGCTAACATCTGCCTGCCTGCTCCCCTGCGGCCAGGACGGGATCGAGGAGCTCAGCTGCAGCTACGGGGCACCAGCATTTTGGAGCTGTGCTGCCAGGCTGTGGCAGGGACGCCGCCACCTGCCTCAGGATGCCGCTGCGTATTTATGGGCTGCGGGAGAAAAAGGCAAGGGCACCACTCGCAGAGCAGCTGCGGCTGCTGCAGCAGGGGCCGGGGGGAAACCGCCCTGCCAAGAGCTTTGCGCGTCCTTCACGGAGGGCAAGGAGCGGAGACGAGGTGGGTGGGGGAATCCAGCCCACCCGCACAGCCAATTCCTTCTGGTCTGCTGCACCGTGACCAGGGTCTGTCTGCGTGCTGGGGCTGCCTGCCGTTTATATTCACGGACGTAATGCTTGCGTGGCTCCGTGCTCTCCGCACACAGTTCTTCCTGCTCCCGGGCTGGGGGGAACCTCATTCAATAGCTTGCCTGTCATTTACGTGGTTTGTCGTCTAGCTTGAGGCTGATGGTTTTGTGCAAGGCTCGGGGTGCAGTGAGCCCCCGGTTCAGTTCTGTGCCCCCACCAGGCGACGCGCAGGGTGCAGGGAAGCCGGCACAGCTGATGTGCTGCTGCTGCTCTAGGGAAATAAAAGCAGGCGCTGGAGCAGGAAGCCTCGCCTCGTTCACTTTCGGTTTGCGTCCCTCGGCAGCGCCGGTGCCTGGAGGAACACTGGCAGAGGACGCCGGAGCACGAGGAGGTATTGGGCTGGGTGTCGGAGGCGGGTCTGTGCGGCACAGCAGCACCATGGCGTTCCCGGATTGCGTGTGCTGCAGGAACAGCCCTGTCGTCTCGGATCCTCATCCAGTGGGACCTGGCCTGCAGGATGCGTGCTTCCTCCCAGGAAGTGTGCACGGCATCTGTCTGCCCCGCGCAGCACCAACGCATCAGGACCTGGTCCTGTGTCTTGTGCCTTCTCCTGGCAGCGCTCTGGTGCCGGTGCTTGGGCTTGGCTCTGCTTCTGGTGCTGCCAAACGCTTTGGCTGTGGCCAGCACGGGAGCTGGCCGTGTGCTTTGTGGCACTGGGGAGAGAGCATGTGCACCCGTCTCCCTCCACAGCACAGGCCGTGCCCCGACAGCATGTGTGGAATGGGTAATGACCCCGGGAAGGAGCCAGCAGCTAGGGCTGCGTGTCTGCTGGACTGACCTTGTGCGAGCTGCCAAAGGAAAACACCTGGAAAACCACCCCGGTTCCATAGGCGTGCCTGAAAGTCTCCCCGCCGCGCTCCAGGCTTAACCCAAGGAGGTTGATGTCAGGGTGCCTCGGCACCTGTGGTGCCTTCAGCTGGGTGCTCTTGGTGCTTTCAGCGTGGTGGGGCAAGGGAGCTGGGAGCCTGTGCCCTCTTCCCTTTGTTTTTACTTTGCACTTTGTTTCTAGCAGGTATGGACGGGAAGAAATGCAGCGTGTGGATGTTTTTGCCTCTTGTGTTTACCCTGTTTACATCGGCCGGATTATGGATAGTGTAAGTTACCTCCAGCTGGTTATGTGAGATAACACGTTAGCCCAGGGCAGTCCGAAGTGCTGCTGTGGTGTGGGCTGCGTTTCAGCAGGGAGTCTCTTGGGGTTGCTTTGTCCTCGAGTTACTGGGGGGCTGGAAAGACACGTGGTAGGGACAGGGGCCAGCCAGCGGAGGAGCACATGTGTTTCCTTGAGGTTTTGTGCTCCCCGAGCCAAGTTCATGACCTTGCCTTCCTCTTGGCACGTGCTGCTGGGAGCCGCCTGAAAAACAAGCGGCACACACGGAGACGTTCCCC
This sequence comes from Heteronetta atricapilla, assembly GCA_011075105.1. Taxonomy (NCBI): domain Eukaryota; kingdom Metazoa; phylum Chordata; class Aves; order Anseriformes; family Anatidae; genus Heteronetta; species Heteronetta atricapilla. The sequence goes on along the minus strand of CM021734.1, from coordinate 64,058,826 downwards.
TTCCTTGCCTTTTCAGTGAATGACTCAGCAGAGCTTGGGGAGGAGTGCTCGCGCCCCGCTTTGGGGTGCAGAGTCCAAATGCGCAGCGTGCGGCCCCGTACGGACAGCCCGTCGGCAGCTTCGTGCTGACACCGTGCTGCCTCACTAGCCCTTCTTAACAAAGGCACGAGGCGTGCGATCCCCTGAGCTGTGCTCTCCCCAGGCACGCAGGCAGACAAATGCAGCGTGCATCTGAGAGCAGTGTGTGGTCAGCAGTGGTGCTCAGCCCGAGGGGTGCTGCACCGCAGGTGATGGCTCCGGCCACACGTTGGTGGATGTTTTTCAGCAGCAGGGGCAGATTAAGCTGCTTGCCTGACCCCTATTGCTGGTAAAACGGCTTTTGTGCGGGGAGCAGCGTGAACCAGATGAATCCGAGGCTTCAGATTAAAAACAGAAACGTTTCCCTGGGTGGTTATTTCTAATCCAGCTCAGTCCAGTGACCCTGATTCTCTACCCGGCCATGCAAAACAGGTGTAGCACAAAGACAGGCACATAGCTGGGCTGGGAAAAGGGTAGAAAGCAAAACTGCTTGCGTAAGCAGAGAGAAGGGCTTGCCTCTGGCAGCTCCTGATTTTGCCTGACCTAGTGCCAGTGTGCTCTGAGGCACTCACTGGGTAACTGGAGTGATATTGGGAGTAGAAGCCAGAATGAGGTTTTCATCTTCTTTGTTTTTCGACAGGTACTTTATAGCAGTGGAAGATAACAAAATTATTGCACTAAATGTACCAGAGAGGTAAGAGGTGGCTGTGGGCTTTACTTTCAATTAGCTGTTTCTACATGATAATTAAATGATAAAAGCTAAATGGGAAAGAAAAATCTTGAATGAATCTTGGTTCCTGTGCACTTATGTCTCGTAGGAAGCCTGGTTCCAAAAGGCCACCTTATATAAGGTGAGTAGGTGACTTCCTTCCAAGTACTGCTCTGATTAACGGTTGTTATTTGTCCGCCTTTGCCACCCCGGAGTGACAACAGTATGCTTTGTGTTTTCCAAGTATTGCAGGTGACGCTCCTCCTGCAAGCTGCGTGTTTAGCCAAGTCATGAACATGGCAGCATTCCTAGGTAGGAACCACAAGGAGAATGTTTCTTTCTCGCTCAAAATATTAAAAATAAGAAGTCATCGGAACATAAGTAGTATCCGAGATGTGTTGTTCTTGGATAGGCTGATGTGAGATCCTTTGAGCTGTGATTGCTACTGGTTAAGCCAGGATTGTTTCGTATTCAGCTGTAGGAAGACAATATGAGGCTGGATGCATCTGAGATGTATTGGTTTCTGATTTATCCTCATGTTTTGAATTATCTCAGCCTTGAATCAATTGTGACTGTTTTCCACTGTGTGTTGGGTTTCTGTTATTTGCTGCACATGTGAGATAATGGCATGGGGGTACTGGGAAGTGCAGAAACTGACCGTGCAAAGTATTGCCTGTGCCAGAGTCTCCCCACCCCACCTCTTCCCAAATTCCATTACCGAAACAATCCAAGCTGACAGGCTTTTTCCAGCAGCAGATGTAAGAGTGAAACATCATGAATAGAAGGAATACCTGAAATGTACAAACACTGGCAAAAGATACTTGCATTAGGGTCTTAAAACTGCTTATTGCCTACACTTTTACTTATTTTGAAGAAACGATCCCAAACTTAAACGGGCCAGTAAGTCATTATTAACTTGGAGTTGCTTTTCTTTAGTAGCACTTGCATTTATCTTTTCCCTATATGGGACACTTTGGTGCTGCCAGTTTTGCTTTTCCCACCGCTGCTTCCTGTAAAAGGCGTAATGTTTCCTTCTGGGAACCTGAGAAATTGGGCTGAGGTGAGCTCTGGGATGAATCCAGCCTTGTGCATGTAGAAGATACCTTAAGAGCCTCCATCTGATGTGATGAAAATGAGGCTTATATCAAACAGAAGACACGCAGCCTTTTGGAGCCCAGCCGTGCCGTGCGCTTCCATTGCACAGCAGCAAGAAGAAATGAAAGCAGGCGATCTTCTAGACTGCAAATCCATTGCCACGGCATCTCTGCTTTCTGGATGCAGCCAGGCGGGCTGCAGCAGGTCGGGTTCCTCTGTGCTGGGTGCTTCCGATAGCTGCCTCTAGCTTGTGCCTCTGTTGGCTTGGGTTGTGTCCTAGCCTTTGCTGCCAGGAGCATTGGCTTTACTGGAAAACCTGAATGACATGGTTTTGCAGGTAGAACAGGAAGGTGACTTTCTAACTCCCTTTTGTTATTCCTGTCGGTGTTTTAGGAAAAGCCCGTGCAGTTTCAGGGGGAGCGATATCTGTTTTTAAGGGACTTGTCCTGTAGTTATAACAGAAAAAGCTCCTGCAGGTGAGCCCAAGTGGTCAGAGAGTGTCTGTCCCTGGCAATCAGCTGAGGATGAAAGCCAGAAAACTTACTTCTGTGGGCAGCAAAGCTCTCTTGCGTTCAGGGATTCAGAGCCAATTGTGAGACACTAAATTCCAACATCTTGTGCCGTTGGGATAGAGCTGGCTATTTTTCACTTACAGCACACTTATTTTCCTAAACCATGATTTTGGTTCATGCTGTATTTTTGTGGATAGCAAAGGTGCAATCTGCAAACACAGACGATTTACAGCAGCATGACCTGCAGACTGCCTGTCTGATCGTAGCAGTTAGGGGTCTGGCAGCAGCCAGCAAATTCCCCTTCCCTACTACCTTGCTTTGCAGCGGTCTACTTTGAATCCCAGATGAAGGCAGGTTGCCTGGCTTTCTGTGCGCATGTTCCCTGGGGAGGGCAGGAATACACAGCGTGAATGTCTCCTGGGGTTATATCATATCCACTGATGTATCATGTATCCTGTATATCAGGTGTCCTGACATACCACAGGGCTTTGGTTGAGTTGGAGGGGGCTGCTCTTCCCATTTTTGCAGAGCTCAGTGAGCCCTGCCTCTGGGTGTGAGGAGGCTGAAGGCTCTGCGAGCCCCGGCGAGGTAGCTGCTGCAGCACGTTACGCCAAATGACCCACCTTGCCTCCTCTCTTTGTTTCTCAGCACTTGTCGTCGCTGTCCTGCGCTTCATTCAGCTGAAGCCGAAGGTGCTGAACCCGTGGCTGAACGTCAGCGGCCTGGTGGCATTGTGCTTGGCCTCGTTTGGGATGACCTTACTCGGCAACTTTCAGGTATGGGTCTGTGTCGTGAGCTCCTGCAGGCTGAGAGGATTTGCCTGAGTCCTTGAAGTACACGTCTGGCTGCACCCCAACCCTCCTTGTACCCACTCTGCCACCTCTGCCTGCCCCTAAAGGGGCTCCAGCGATGTGTGGAGATGAAGGGACGTGATTTTTCATGTATTTCACACGTGCTTGACTTGCTGAGAGCCAGTGCAGGGAGCCTCCTGAATCTCCTGAGCCCTGGGGTTTGGTGCAGATGGTCGAGGGTAATCAGACTGAGCTCGAAGTTTGCAGCTGCATCTGTGCTAGCAGATGCACAGCTGCCCGTACAGAGCTAGCAGGCAGCTTAGCATCCTTCACCCAAAACTATGTTGGTTAAATCCACCTCCTGCTCGTCCTCAGACTGGCCACGAGAGGGATGTGGCAGAGAAACGCTGCCTCTCTCCCTGGTGTGATGGCCTGGCTGAGGTCCCTGTAATTCTCCACCCATTCCGCAACACAATCGTTACAAACCATCAAGCTGTCAGCTCCACAGCCTGCTCGGCGGGGTTGCGCATCCACCCTCACCACGGGCTGTGTCTGTCAGGGCTGCAGTGGAAATCAGGGCGGTGGAGCCTGTGGGTCGCGTGGGTGTCCCTGTCCTGCTGCTGTCCTGATGCCCTGCCTCTTGCTGGGATGCACGTAGAGGGCTGGGAATGGTCAGGGTTTTGTAGGGAGGGAGATGGCTTTCCTGCTAACAGAGGAAAAAATGCTTGTTCTGTGAGGGGTGAGTAGCTGTTTGGGTTGTGGAGCAATTGCTGGAACGTTGTGTCATCCACAGTTTTCTCTTTTTTTGTCTTTGTTTTTGAATGAGGTGTGAGCTCACTTGGTTATCCTGGACCTCTTGCTAACTCCACGTCCCAAACCAAACACTTGTAGGTTTGCTTTTTCGTGAGATATTCCCAGACAGGAACTGCGAGGCCTTTGTAAGAACCACATCTAGGTGTGAGCAGGATGTCTGTATTATGGGGACTAGGCACAAGGAAGCAGTTTCAACATCTTGTTCCTTTTTCATTCTTGAAAAGTGGGTATTTTGAGTCAGCCATGATAATAAATTTTTGGACCAATAATCCAATTCTTGTTAGCTGTATTCTTTCTTAGATCTTGAGCCAAACCATGAAAGCATATGGTAATGAGACTTTAGTCTGTGTTTTTCCCTGCCTGACTGCAGAGCTGAATGTGGCGTTAAATCACGTTGCTAGAAAATTACAGATGGGATGTTTTAGAGGGACAGACAGGGAGGCTACAAGTCCCATGCAGTGCAGGCTGCCTTGGGAAAAAAAAAAAAAAATCTCTATCCTATTTTTGCATCTACCATCATTTGTACCTGCCCCTTCTGGAGGAAAAAACAAACAAACAGGGTAGGGAGGAGAGGGGAGGAATCAGTGGAGGCTGGGTGACTGGTTATTTATTTTGTAGACTGTGGATTGTCTGATGGGAATTGGTTAAATCACAGAACAGGAATCAAGGCTGCAGAGAGGAATTACGGGCTGATGGTTTCTTTTCTGGAAGAGGGAAAATGTTGGGCCTAAGCCTTATCCACAGTGGGCTTTCTGAATGTGTTTGCATCCTGGAGGGATCTCTTTGCAGACTTGCTCACGGAGCATGGCTGTCCCTTTCTCTTACAGCACTGCACAGTTGCAAAGCCCCGTGAGAGATGGCAGCTGAGGGATGGAAAAGCACTTGCACTCCAGAGGGGTTGGGCTCCTGTTGCTTCTAGCCCTAATGCTCGAGGGTGGATGGGAGAGGGAGTGCCCAGGCAGCCTTTTGGTGGGAGAAACTGTCCCAAACACAAGTACGTCTCTGCTGCTACCTCAACAGAGGTGACAGGGCTCTGGCTGCCCCCTGCACCAGGCAGCACTGCCCTGTGCAGCTGGCATGGGGGGCTGCAGTTCCCTGCCGCTGCAGGGAGCTGAGCAAGAGCCCAGCGTGTTGTCCTTGCCATCACGTCAGGTCAGGGAAGTACGTGGTCCTGAGCTTTGCGTAGGTGGGTCTTGGCAGGGGGCTGCAGGGCACTGTGTTTTCCACTGTGCCTGGTTTGGGGCAGATCTGCTCGATTGTGACAGCTGTCAACTCACGTTGGTTATCTCACACCATACACCTCTGCCAGAAGAAGTGATGCAGCATCACTGTCTGACACCCCAACGCCCGCCTCTGTCCCACCCCGGCAGCAACCCAAGGTAGCTAGCAGATGATTGCTGTTTGGTCCAGGCAATCCCTGTTCTGTTCCCTCCTAGCTTTCCAACGATGAGGAGATCCACAACGTGGGCACATCGCTGACCTTTGGCTTTGGGACTCTGGCGTGCTGGATCCAGTCTGCCCTCACCCTCAAGATCAACCTGAAGAATGAAGGGCGGAAAGTGGGGATCCCACGAGTCGCCCTGTCAGCCAGCATCACCCTCTGCGTGGTGCTCTGTATCCTTTGGGCCTGCTCTGTGGCAAGCCGGGTGTCGTGGTGTCCGACTCTCCTTGTAGCAGGCAGTGCTGGCTCTTCTCACATCCACCCTAGGAGCTCAGAGCATCTGGGAACACTGCTGAGATAGTTTTCGAGGCATGAATCTATGATCTGTTCGTTTTGCACCTCTGTTTTACAGGGATGCACTGCTTCTCTGATGGGCTGGGTCGACTGTCATTTTATTTTCTTCCTGTTGGCTTTCTCCCACCCTGGCTGGTATCTCTGCTCCCACAAGCTTTCCCAGGATGTTTTCCTTGACCTACCTCCTCCAGATTTCATCCTGATGGCTCAGGGCATCCACATGCACGCTGCCAGGATCCAGTGGGGCCTGGTGATGTGCTTCCTGTGCTACTTCGGCACGTTTGCGGTGGAGTTCAGGCACTACAGATTTGAGATTGTTTGCTCCGAGTACCAGGAAAACTTCCTGAGCTTTTCTGAAAGCTTGTCGGAAGCCTCCGAGTACCAGACAGATCAGGTGTAGCTGGTCCTCTGGCAGGGGGGAGGGAGGCAGGCATGGTCCCATGGTTCGACATGACCTCATTTACACTTGTTTTGATGAGTTTGTTTTCCACGTGCAATCATGATCGTGTTGCCAAAGGGCTCTGAGAGTGGCTGTCTCATTAAGAGCCACACCAAAGCAGCTGCCTGCTGGAAGAGGGTTCTTTCTGAACCGCGGTGCCAGAGAGCACGAGGTGTTGGATTAGTGCTACCAGGGACTTTGTCAGCAACTCTGTCGCGCTCTTGATGCTGAAGATGTTCAACAGCCAGTCCTCGCAATGCCCTTCCAGGGTAGGCACAGCTCCTGGAAAGGAGATGAAGGAAACAAACCCATCTGGGCACAGAGTCTTCAGACGTCACAGGCTCCTGAGCCCCTGGGCTGCACCTTCCATGTCTTACTGCGTCGTTTTCTTGGCTGCTGAGCTGACTGGCGTAACCTGGTAGCGTGAGGACAGTGGCCGTTTCTTCTGGACTGGGAATCCGACCCAAAGGGACCGGCATTTTATGGCGAGCGGGCCTTTCTTCCATCCTGGAAAGCAGCTGAAGGCACAGCGGGGTGGGAGAGACACCGTGCTGCGACCAGGCATGGCAGCGGGGAGGACTGCGGTGCCCGGGCCCGAGGAGGGGGCACACGGGAGCGCGATGCAAGGTGTGGTGTTGCGGACACCACGGTGGGGACTGATGGAAACACGGTGCTGAAGTAAGATGGGAATGGCTGTATGCTCTAAAGATGACCCGGAAGAGGCTGCTCTTTTAAGTGTTTAGTGTATCCACTACATATCGTGTAATATTTTAAAAGCTTTTTTTTTTTTGGTTGTTTGCAGAGGGGGGAAAAACCTTGTGTACAAGACTGAGCTTGCCTGCAGTGAAAAGAGAATCATTGCAGGTGGATTTCATGGGGCAGAGGGTGGCTGGTTGGCTGGTTGTTTTTTTATTTTTAGTCCTTAGGCGCTTAGAAGTCAAACTTCAGACACACTTCAGCCCTGCGTGGGATCCAAACCTCTCCATGTGGCCAGTTTTCCTGAGAAGACTTGCAAAGTACTTGCAAGAGGCAGTGCTGCCCTGGAGGCTGGGGGCCTCGGCCTGAGGATGGCAGGTGCTGGATGGAAGCTGCACAACCATGCAGGCTTCTCCCTCCTCGGGGACATGGAATTAACTGGACCTTTTCTCAGAGCTGAGTCACCAAAAGCAAGAGTAGCTTGGCTGTGCCCTCCAGGTGGAGCTTGAATTCAAAGGCTGCTGGAAATATAACAAGAAACTTCCCATGGCCAAGTTTCTTGTCTGTGGGCAAAGAGAAAGCAGGAGCCCAAAGCCTGCATCTGAAAACCCCTGAGCCTGGGAAGGCTGCTGGATTGGCCAGGCAGGGGATGGGTGGGAGACATTTTCCATTTTCCACAGGCTCTCCTCTCTGAGCTGACACGGGGCATCTCAGCGCCCCTGCGGGCAAAGAAGCAGAAATGAAAATGGTGGCAAGAGGCGTTGGAAGAACTCTTACCATACCATGGCATTTCTGACAGAAATGGAAAGGGCACGAGAGCCTACAGTGCTCTGCTAAGGTCGGGCCAATCCAGCAAGGAGAAATGGTCACGAAAAACTTCTGTCTAAACCAGCATAAAGGAGAGTCCAGCCCAGCCAGCCCCCTCCTTGATCTTCCTTGGGCCAGAAGCTGTGTTCAGGGAGGGAGGCGCTGAGGCTGCGTGTTGTCCCCCGACACGCTGGATGCAGAGGGAGCACAGAGCAGTGCTTTAAGTGTGTTTTACTGTAAATAGTCCACTGTAGGGTTTTTTTCCTAAATCAATTACTACTTTCAGTTTATCATTTTATATTTTGTAATAATTTTAACGAAGAAAACATGAGATGATGTTTGTGATTTGTTTTTCCTTTTCCTATATGCAATCCAAACTGAACTCCAGGTTTTTGGTGATAACTCTGTACGTTTCTTACAGTATTGCTAAAAGCACATTTCAGTACAACTGACAACCGATATACACTGAAACATGACCACTAAATAAAGTGCTTTTATGGAGAAAGTGAGTTTTATTTTTGTCCCCTATCCCATGCATAGCTTGATGAGGGCAAAGGCAACACAGAAGGTGTTTACACCGTCACGATGCAAATTAACACTATACAAAGCCAGGGACCGTTCAGCCGTGCAGGCACGCTGATTGTAACAGTGCTAACGAGCAGGCTCTTTCTAAGAGGAAGATCCCGCAGCCCAGAGCGGCAGTCGGACCAGCTGCCTCCCAGCTGCCACCAAGAGCTTCGGAAGGGCAGCGCTGGGAGGAGGTGGTTTCTTCCCCCAGGGCTTCTCTCTTGCTCCTTCTCCATGCCGCAGCCTCAGCAGGGACAGCTGTGGATGCGCAGCAGGGCACACGCTGCCAGTCTGCCCTGGCCAATTTGTTGCCAGAGCCACGGGGGCAATCTCCAGCGTGGCTGCACAGACACGAGTAGGCAGCAAGTGATACCCGTGCAGCAGGTGCCAGCAGCAAGGTGTCAGACTGCCCCTGCCATTGCATGCTTTAACCTTGCTGCGGCTCTCGCCAAGTCCCTGCGGAAATCACGAGGTGGGCAGGGAGGTAATGCTGCTTCCTCTGCAGGACAGGCTTGTCTGCCACCACAAAACAGACCAGGGACAGCGAAAGCAGAAAAAAAACAAAGTGTTAAAAAAAAATAATAAAAACAAACAATTGCCTTTGGGTGCTGGGCTCACTGATGATAGATAGCAAGGGTAAATACTGGAATAGCAAACACAATGAAAGCAAGGATGTGTTTTTATTGGCTGCGTGAGGAAAGGCTCCATGACCACTGCTATAAATTGGCATGATTTAGGTAGGGTGGGTGAAAAGATCTGGGGTTTGATTCTCTCTAAATACAGCAGGATATGGCCCTCAACAGCAGTTGTTTGCCAAGGTCTGCTCGCAGCTGACCCATGCTATGCTGAGAGTGGAGCTACTACTGAGGAGGAGCTCACCGGTTAGCGTTAAGGGAAACGCAGCCAAGCGGATGTTGGGCTCAGCTGGTGCGATCCTGTAGCCCAGCACCACCCGGCAGCAGCGTGAGGTGGGTCGAGAATTTAGTTTTTAAGGAATGTTAATTTTCACTATTCACTCTGCTTTGTTCTCCAGGCTGGCTGCTTTAACAGCACCCAGACACGAGGCATGCTGTTTTGTGCCCAGGCCCTGCTGTGGGTGTAGCCAAGATTTAAGTCACTCCTGGTCTTAAGAGCTTGCCTGCACCAAGGGCTGGCTTTCTCTGTGGCAGCCAAAACGTCCTGCACAAGGAACCCCACACCGTACTTTCCATCCATACCTGCACTAGTCGTGGGTCCAACACATGATGTGGGTTTGATAGTAAGTTCTGATTAAGGACAGTATCACCTAAAGTTACACGAGGACAATTCAGCTGGACCACAGCCTTTTCTGTGCGCGCTGGCTTCCCTAAGTGGAGGAAGGCAGGAAAAGTTCAGTGAAAGACGAGATGAGGCTGTAATAGGATTTCTCATCGTCCGTCAGTCCTGCGTTGCCAGGTCTGATCACCACAGCCACGTGAGTGTCCGCTTCCTCGGCTGCATTCGCTTCTGAAACAGAGAGTGGGAGCGTGGAGATGTGCTCAGCGCCTTCTCCACGTGAGGGCCTTTAAGGCATGAAGATCCCCTAAAAAAGCATTCTTGAAGGCTGAGACTGACAGAGCAGCGTTTGCACGTGGCACTGCAGGGCTCTGGAGACCGAGTGGCTCCTGGCTGACCTCCTGTGGGCGACCACAGCTGTGGTGTAACGCGAGGGGATGGAGCCAGGATCTACATTTTCCTGCTGCTGTGCGCAACGTGAGTGGCATGCAGCACCCAGCACCGGGCACGCCACGTGGCAGCAGAGCAGACGCTGTCTGTTCCCAGGGGAAGCCAAGCAGGGCCAAGAAAACTACCGAGCCCGTTTGTAAATGGGGCACGCCAACAGCTTCAGCACATGCTCCGCTTTAACAGCCTCTCCTTGCGTCCTGGGGCAAGGGCAGGTTTTCTACCTGACCTATTTTCTCTCGCTGCACGGTGTCGCACCCAGCTACCCTGCTGCTGTTTGAGAGCCTGAATGCTTAAGGAAGGAGCACGGCAGTGGCCAGCCGGATGCCCCAGAAGCGAGGTGGTCTGCAGCGTTTCTGGGGCGCTCTTGACAAGCTGGCTGCATGTCTCCCCTGAGAGCCAGAGGGGCTGGCAGGCCACCTACCTCGAGGGACGTCGGTCAGGAAGAGGATGTTGTTCGTGGCGCATCCTATGCTTGCAGCGATCCTCCTGTAGCTCTCGCTTTCTACCTTGGGGCCTATTTTGGTATCAAAGTGGCCATCGAAGAGCTGAAAGACAAGAGGAAAACAAAGGCAGTCGCTGGATGCCGTGCAAAGAGCAGAGCTAAACCTCACTGCTGAGCGGTGATTCCTTTCCTTCCTGCTGCAGTGACGGCAGGTTCAGCCTCACAGCTCAACCTGTTTTTTTTTCCTGCAGGACTTGCCATAGCAGGGACTGTCCCAGGCAGAGGGGATTTGTACGGCACAGGGTTCAGATTTTTTCCATCTGAAACTTGGCTGACAAAGCGTTACAGCCAGAGCAGTCCTGGGAGGGGACTGCTCTGCAGGCGGAGAAGCTGCAGGGAAGATGATAAGGTTATCTACCTCTAGGATATCACCTTCTGTAGAGTATCCAAACAGAAGCTTCTGGGCTTCGACGCTGCCTGAGGAGTAGATGTAGACCTTCATGCCGGCTTCCCTCCACTTCCGGATGGCTGGCACCACGTCCTCAAAGACCCTGAAGCAGAACGGGGAGGGAGGTGAGGACAAAGCTGGAGGCACCTGGGGACACACCTTGAGCCAGGCACCGTTTCCAAAGGGATTTTGTTTTAAAGGGCTCTGAGATGGATGTGGCAGATGGATGGAGAGCGATGCCGGAGGAGGAGCGATCCTCCAGGAACCTAGCTTGAATCCAAGCCCAAACAGCAGCACTGCACAAGGAGATCCGAGTGCCCTAAAGCCTGAGGAGTCGGGACTCCCAACAGATGCACAAGGAGGTGTGGGATGGAGAGCTGGGCAGACTTGTGTAACCAGCTGGCCCCTTGCTCTCCAATTTCTCAACCATATGATCACTGCCTTGCTACGTTATCTATTAAAGAAATAAAAACCCCAACTTGTTCACTTTTTTATGGTTACTTATTAGGTGTGTCTGGCATCAGATGAAAATATTTTGAGGCTGCTGGACAGCACCTGCAAACCTCACTCCTTGGATGCTGCCAGGCAGCAAAGCTAAACCCACAGATTTTGGGCCACTTTGAGATAATTCTCCCTGTTTTGTGTAAAACAAATCCCAGGGTGGCTGTCCATCCTGACTTGCTTTTCTGTTTTGTGTTGCTTTCCCTGGTGGATGTTTACATTTTTGGTTGAGCTATACTTCCTCATTCTCGCTTTGAGAAAACACTTCATGAACATAAGGGTTTATTTTGCTTCCTTAGGAGTCTGAAATGCATAGTTTCAACCAGGCATCTCTGGGCATAAACAAGGAGATTGGCCTTAACTCCAGTGGTCCCTACTTCTGCACCCTTGTGTTGTGGCTGAGCCGTAAAGAAGAGCCCGAAGGCGGTAAGATGTGGAAATGCAGAAAATGCCCAGGTAAGAGACAAAGCAGGAAGGTACGGCTGGATGGACCTCACCCACAGGCAGCCGAGGTTGCTACTCCTGCCATCCCGGCTCGTTCTGGGCTCGTTCCAAAACATAATTGCAACTCAGGGCTCAGATTAAGCCCAACAGGGTTGTGTTTCACTGCCTGACCGGGTTTGGAAACGAAATGCCTGCAGCTGGTTCCACGACATCAGTGGCCTGGCTTGAGCCATGGCTGGAAGCAAAAGCACTTGCCACAAGGCCCTAATCCCGCCTAGGTCCATACCCGGGGCACTTTGCAGGACCTCGGCGCAGCAATGCTGGGACCCGGGAGCGGGGCACCCTGCGCCTGCAAAGCTTTTGCTCTGGGGTTACTCACTCTCCTTTCACGTGCCCCGTGGTGTAGGCCGCCCGCCACATGTGTCCCTGCAGCTGTTTGAGCGCCGTGGTCTTTCTGTCCAGAGCCATCTGCCAGAGCACGTTGTCCACCACAGCCTGGATCACCCGCTCCAGCTCCTCGTCCCCGCTGCCGCTCTCCAAGGGGATCGGCACGGCTCCGTCCAGGCCGGCGTCCTCCTGGGCCTGCGGGGAGGCAACGAGGGGGGACGGGTTCAGCGGGGGGGACGCGAGGCCTCGCGCCGCGCGCGCCGGGAGCGCGGCGAGGCGTGAGGCGGCCCCACCTGCTTCCTCAGGAGGCCGACGTCCCGCTGGCACTCCTCCTCCTCCCAGTGGGCGCGCAGGTAGGCCCTGACGTTGTCTCTGACGTAGGGGAACAGGGTCTCCTGCAGGCACACGACACGCGCCGCCCTCAGGCACGTCGCCCAAACCCCTCCGAACCGCTAAAACCCACCAAAACCACCTAACCCCCCC